>CM053770.1:526776085-526847569 GCA_028658325.1 Potorous gilbertii
TAAGGGAAGGGAGGGATGAAAGAAGAGAGGGTAGATTGGTGATAGGGGTAATTAGAATGTTCAGTGTATTGGGGAGGGGGAAGGGGACAAATGGGGAGAAAATTTTGGAACCCAAAATCTTGTGAAAATGAATGTAAAAAGTTAAATAAATAAACTTATTTTAAAAAAAAAGAAAATATTTGAAAATATGAAATAGTGACTTTTATTTTGGTTGGGAAATGTTAAATAATGAATTCTTGTCCAATAGGTGAGATCTTTGCGTTTATCAAATATTAAGCAACTGTATGTTTTGCAGTTGTGTTCATCTAGGTCCTGTGTGTGTGTTGGCAGTCCTCAAATAATTTGTATTGTTTGTAATTATTTTAAATTGAATTCCTCTTTCTCTTCCTGTGGGTCTTGTTGGTAATATACATAGATACCGATAATTTGTGTCATTTTATTTTATATTCTACAACTTTGCTAAAGTTGTTAATTGTTTCAATTAATTTTTGATTGACTTTCTCCAAATAAATCATCTTATCATCGGCAAATGTAACTGTTTTGTTTCCTATTTGCATGTGCTTATTCCTTCAATTTCTTTTTGTTGTCTTATTGCTATAGCTAGCATTTCTTGAACACTATTGAATGGTAATGGTGATAATGGACATCCTTACTTCGCCACTTATCATATCAAAAGGGCCTCTACTCTATTTCCATTACAGTTAAATCTAGGTCTTTATTTAGATAGATATTATGATTATGTGAAAATTATTGGATAATAAACTAATTCTTTCTTTCTAGTGTTTTTAAAAATAAATGTTTTATTGATGTATTTCTTTACATTGTTACAGTCTTTCTCAGTATTCTTCTCTTCCACCTACCAGAAAGTCATTCCATGTAATTAATAATATTTTTAAAGATGAAAAAGGAAAAAGGAGGGGAAAAACTATCACAATTGATCAATGTATTGAAAAAGGTCTGACAACAAGTACAATGTACAACACCTGTGACCTCTCATTTTTAGAGAGGGGTGGGTAAGGAGCATCCTCTCATAACTTTTCTTTCAAGTCATGATTATGGCTTATAATTTTGCAATATAGACTTGATTTGTGAGTGTATGTGTGTGGGGGAAAGAGGGGTGATTCTTTCCATTTATATTATGGTATTATGTATGCTGTTTTCTTGGCTCTACTTACTTCTCTTTGTATCATTTTATGTATCTCTTTCCTTACATTTCTGTATTCTTCACATTCATCATTTTTCCAGCAAAGTAATGTGCCATACAATTATCACATTTATGTACCTTAATTTGTTTAGGCACTCCTCAGCTAATATGGACATCTATCTTGTTTCCAATACTTTGTTATCACAAAAGTGCTATGATTAATATTTTCAGGTATGTGGAGATTTTTTTTTATTAATGGCTTCTTTGAGATACATGCCTAGCACTAAAATGTCAAAAGCTATGGCTATTATATTCATTTTATCTGCATAATTTTTAACTGATTTCCCAAATGGTTGCACCAATTAACAGCTCCACCAACAATGTATGTGTGCACATCTTCCTATAAGCCCTCTAATATGAACTATTTGAATTTTTTTTGTCATTTTTGCTATTTTTCAGGCTAAGGTTGAAACTTGAAAATTGTTTTGATTTATATTCCTCTTATTATTTTTGATTTGGAACATTCCTTCATGTAGTTATTGACCACTTTGAATTCTTCTTTTGAGAATTGTTTCTTCCATATCAATTGATCACTTATCTATTGGAAAATGGCAATTGGATATATATATATACACATATATATATGTATATATATATGTATATACACATACATACATACATACATACACCTATTGTTTCTATGTTGGACGTCAAATCAGTATCAGAGAAATTTAATAAGAAGATTTGACTGCTTCCCTTATCCTAAGAGGATTAATTTTTTCTGTGCAAAATCTTTCAGCTTCATGCAATCAAAGTTATCTTTTTTATCTGTTGTAATTACCTCTTTTCCCTGTTTGGTTAAGAATAAATCTCCAACTCATAGCCGTGGAAAGTTATATGATTGGCTTCTCCTTCTAGTATTTTTATAGCATGCTATCTAATATTAAGGTCATGTATCTATTTAGAATGTATTATGGAATATGGTGTAAGGTCTTGCTCTAAGTCTATTTTCTACCATACTATTTTCTAGTTTTCCCAGAAATTTGTATGAAGTGGGAAACTCTTCCCTAAGTAATTTGTTTTCTACTTTAGTGAACACTGAGTTATTGAGTTACATTGCTTCTGATTTTTCCTTGTCAAATCTATTCCATCTGTCTTCCTCTCCATTTTTAACCAATGCCAGTTGGTTTTGATGATTGCTGTTTTATAATATAATTTGAGATTTGGAAGTTCTATTCCCCTTTCATCTCTACCTTTTCTCATCATTTCTCATCGTATTACAGATCTTTTGTTTTTTGAAACAAATTTTGTTATTTTATCAAGTTCTACAATGTACCCTTTAATAACTTGATTGGCATAGCATTCAAAATGTAAATTAATTTTGGTAACATGGTCATTTTTTAGTACCTTGTCATAGCCTAGCCATTAGAATTGACTATTCCTTCTACTTTTTAAGGTATTCATTATATCTTTAAGGAGAATTGGCAATTGAAACTATACTTCTTTTTTGTGTTTTGATAGATTAAATCCCAGATACTTTATGCACTTTGTAGTAATTTCTATTATTGCTTCTTGGATTTTCTTCTTATTATTATTATAGAGAAATAAAGTTGATTTTTGAAGATTTGTGTGTGTGTTTGTCCTTCATTGCCGAAGAAGACTATGCCATCAGAGAAATAATGACATGACTTGCACTTGACTTTGTTTTGAGGGAGGGAGGGCTGTGCAGGTCACCAGCCTCACTTCCCCTCCAGTGACCAGATATTCATCAGGATGACCCAGTTGGTATTAAGTGACCTGCCCAAAGTCCCACAACTAGTGAGTGTCAAATGTGTGAGGTAAGATTTGAACTCGGTCCTCCTGACTCCTGCACTGGTGCTCTATCCACTGCACCACCTAGGTGCCCCTTTGAAGATTTATTTAGTAGTGCAGCCTGGAGATAAATTAAGACATGACTGTTACCTGTGCTCAGAGTATATTCTCCTGGAAGATAAGGGGAACTGAAGGATACTTCTATACCCCAGAAATACCAAAACCAGCGACAAAAATGGAGGAAAGGTTTCAAAGTGAAACCAAAAAGGAAAAAGGATGCTAAGTGGCAAAGAGAAATCATCATGTGTCAGGAAGTTGGAAAGTTGGAAAGAATGGGATCAGGCACCATCATTGAGGGGAGAACTTACTTTAGGGAAGGGGTCTACTTTTCTTGCCACCACTACCAACCAAAGCCAGTTCAGGGAGGTACCCCTAATTACCCTGAGAGTAACAGGACCTTCTCCTCCAGACCACTTGTCCTACTTCCAGCCTAGCTCTTGAAACTTACACCCTTTGGTAGCCACAGCCACTGAAGACTAGAAAAGAAGATTGTGTCAATGGAAATGTCATTAATGAAGGTGCATTACCATCTGCTTTGTCACTACACCCTGAAGATAATGGTACTTTTCCATTTGACTTGTAGCTGAAACTTCTTGTATGTTGTCTTCCCCATTAGTATGTGAGTTCTCAAAAAGATCATTCTCAGGACTTAGGATAGTGCTTTGTATATAGTACGTGCTTAACAAATACTCATTTGTTAGTTCATTTTAGCCAGGTACTTTGTTGAAGCTATTAATAATTTTAATTTGTATCTTTGCTGATTCAATAGCATTTTTCATGTATACTATCATGTCATCAGAAAGGGATAATTTTTTTACCTCTTTACCTATCTTTACACCTTAATTTCTTTCTCTTGTCTTGTTGCTATAACTAGTATTTCCAGAACTATATAATATAGTAGTGGGGAGAGTGGTCAGCCTTGCTTTATTTCTATACTTTTTGGAAAAGTTTCTAGTGAACTCCTACTGCATATGAAGATTGTTTTTGGTTTTAGATAGATACCCATTATATCAGAAAGGTCCCCTTAGGCTGATACTTTGTAGAGTTTTTAGCATCATTAAGTACTATACTTTGTCAAAGGTATTTTCTGTATCCATTGATATAATCATATGGTTTGTGATGTTTTTGTTTTAAATTGGATTAATTATGTTGATTGTTTTACTAATGTTGAAGCATCCTCACATCTCTGGCATAAATCTGAGTTGGATTTATGTTGGGTCAATCAATTATTTCTTGGATAAATTACTATAGTCTGTTTGGCACGATTTTTTAAAAAATTTCTGACTATATTCATTAATGGTGTTGGTTTAAAGTTTTCCTGTGTTTTATCCTTCTTTGGCTAAAGTATTAGTTTTATATCTCTCTCATAAAAGGATTCTAGTAGGGTGCTTTCATTTTCAATTTTTGAAAATGATTTGTGTAGTATGGATAACAACTTCTGTTTTAAAGTTTGATAAAATTTTTGGAGGATCTGAGAGAAGCTCCCTACCCTCCACCCTCCCCAACCAGAAGAATGAGGGGCCCTAGGAGCAGGGGTGGAGCTACTGATGAGGTGTGAATTCTAGTGCTGATGTGATCTTGAAGGATGATGAAGTTCTTGTAGGTAAGTTTGTAGATACATGATTCCCGCCCCTCCCCCAGGACTGATTTAGCTTCACACCTGAAATTTTGGCATGATGAATCACCACTATCATTTTCTTTCATGTTACTTGTTTCCGCTATTTGTATTTTGATCCACTCATTTTTTAGGATTTCATCGTTAAGTTTCCATTTGGTCCTGTATCTTTTGCTTATATAGTAATAATCCCTTAAGTAATTACTATTTTTATTGTGTTAAGATCACTAAAAGATGTTTTTCCTATTTCTTTTCTTTTTTTTTTTTTTTGGCATTTCTTTGCCATATCTCTGTGCCCTAATACATGTTCAGTATCTGGAAAAATTCCACTGGACCTAGAGTCAGGAGGACCCGAGTTCAAATCCAGCCTCAGTAGAAAAACGGACAAGTCACTTAAGCCTGTCAGCCTTAGTTTCCTCACCTATTAAATGAGCTGGAGAAAGAAATGGCAAAGCAGTCTAGTATCTTTGCCAAGAGAACTGCAAATGGGGTCACAGAGAGTCAGACATGACTGAAATAACTCAATAACACACATTCTTTTTTTTATTTTTCATTTTTAACACAGTTCATATCACATAAAACAATTTCAACTTTTGGACAGGTGATACTTCGTTTAAAGCATTTACAATATAGACCACAAACAAATTTTTTTTAACATTAACCAACTGAGACACAAATAATAACTATTTATGCTAACTTCACAAGCCCTTGACCTAATTGTCTCTACACTATTACTAAGAATTAAAGAACCCCAACTTATTGTTGTTGGTCTAAAGTCCTAAGCCTAATAGCTTAATTTTAGATTTAACCTCAGATGTTCCCCTACCAACAATCTATAATTTAATGGATCTGGTATTAAGCTTACAAACATTTTGACTATAGGAAATTGTCACTAAGAGTGGGGACATTGCAGGGAAACAATATCTCCCCAACTTCATGTCAGTTCCAGGCAGGAGTAGATTGTCAACTTGGATTCAGTCAGTCTTAGAGTCTGCCAGGTTGTCAGTGTGGAAATTGAGTCAGGAGAATCCTACCTCAGCCCAGGCTGAACAGCCACTCTCCCACCCTTTCCATGAGATCACCTTTTGCAGTTCATACCAGCATCTCACAGACTTACTGCTATCATGGATTGGAGGCTCAGAACACCGTTTTTGCTCTCCATACCTGGATTCAGATTCAGAGGAACAATTAGTTAATAGTCCCATAGAATCTTTAAATAGCAAGTTCCAATAACCAGGTTTCAGATATGACTATACTTTCACATTGGCTAAGGAACATCTTTTGAGGCAAGTCTTAAGTGGCTTACATGCCTTTCTATACATGTTCTAGTTCCTGATTAAATAACAATCATAAAATCAAATTCGCCATTAAAACCTTAACTTTCCCATCAATGCCAAATTGTATCCAAGGTTACCTGCCTCTAGGAAACTTAGACTAAAATTTTTTTCCCCAAACTAAAGATGTCTCTGATTTAGTCTCAGTAATTAGTTGTCAATTGTTTTAATACTAATTGCTTTTACATCACTTTGTAACATGTCCAATTTTTCTCTTCTTCTCTCCCCTCCCCTCACCCCCTAATACTTTGCATTCTGATTACTCCTTCCCTCAATGTGCCCTCCCTATCACACCTCACCCTTCCCTTATCCTCATCTTCTCTATTTTCTTGTAGGACAAGATAAATTTCTATACCCATTACCTGTGTTTCTTATATCTCAGTTATGTGCAATAATAATTCTCAACATTCGTTTCTAATACTTTGAATTCCAACTTCTCTCCCTCCCTCCTTTCCTACTCATCCCCACTGAGAAGGCAAGCAATTCAATACCAACTAAATATGTCTTGCTTTGCAAAAGACTTCCATAATAGTCATGTTGTGTAATACTTACTATATTAGTACTATATTAGTAAGGTACTATATTAGTACCTTAGTACTAATATATAGTACTAAGTTAGTACTATATAGTACTATATAGTAAAGTAACTTAGTACTAATATAGTAAAGTACTATATTAGTAAGGATAGTAGACTATCCTACTCTATACCCCCTTGTTATTTTATTCCCTCATTTGAACTTGTCCCTTCCCAAGTGTTTATTTCTAGTTACTCCCTTCTCCCACTTGCCCTCCCTTCTATCATTCCCCTCACCCCACTTGTAACCTCCTTCCCTACTTTCCTGTAGTGTAAGATAGATTTTTATACCAAATTTAGTGAGCATGTTATTCCCTCCTTAAGCCATATGTGGAAAGATTGGCTTCACTTTTCCCTTCTCCCTTTTCTCCTCCATTGATCAATATTTTTCTTATCTCTTTTATGAGTTATAGCCTGCCCCATTCTATTTCTCCCTTTCTCCTTCTGGTGTTTTCCTCCTTCACCCCTTAATTTTTATTTTATTTTTGTGTGGATATCATCTCTTCTGATTCAGCACAACCTGAACTCTCTGTCTATGTGTGTGTGTGTGTGTGTGTGTGTGTGTGTGTGTGTGTGTGTGTGTACAATCCCTCCACCTACCCAAATACTGAGATAAGTCTCAAGAGTTACAAATATTTTCTTTCCATGTAGGAATGTAAACAGTTCAGCTTTAAAAAGTCTTTTATAATTTCTCTTTCCTGTTTACCTTTTCATGCTTCTCTTGGTTCTTGTGTTTGAAAATCAAATTTTTTCTTCAGTTCTGCTCTTTTCATCAAAAATGCTTGAAAGTCCTCTATATCATTGAATGACCATTTATTCCTTTGAAGTATTATACTCAGTTTTGCTGGGTAGGTGATTCTTGGTTTTAATCCCAGTTCCTTTGACTTCTGGAATATCCTGTTTCAAGTCCTTCAGTTCCTTAATGTTGAAGCTGCCAGAATCTGTGTTATCCTGATTGTATTTCACCAGTACTCAAATTATTTCTTTCTAGCTCCTTACAGTATTTTCTCCTTGACCTGGGAACTCTGAAATTTGGCCACAATATTCCACAACACTCTCTTCAGGTCTCTTTCAGGAGATGAAATATTTATTTTCCCTCTGGTTCTAGGATATCAGAACAGTTTTCCTTGATAATTTCATGAAAGATATTATCAAGGCTCTTTTTTTGATCATGGCTTTCAGGTAGTCCCATAATTTTTGAATTGTCTCTCCTGGATCTATTTTCCAGGTCAGTTGCTTTCACAATGATATGTTTCACATTATCTTCTATTTTTTCAAACTTTTTGTTTTGTTTTTTAACTGCTTGGTTTATGTCATAGTCATTAGCTTCCCTGAATTCAATTCTCTCTTTCAAAAAACTATTTTGTTCAGTGAGTTTTTGAACCTTCTTCTCCATTTGGTTAATTCTGCTTTTTAAAGCTTTCTTTTCCTCGTTGGCTTTTTGGATCTCCTTTTCCAATTGAGTTAGCCTCCTTTTAAAGGTGTTATTTTCCTCAGCATTTTTTTGGTTTTCATTCAGCAAGCTGCTAACTTGCTTTTCAAGCTCTTCTATTGCCTGAGCCCAGTCTAAGTTCACTTTAGAGGCCTTGGAGGCAGGGGCCTTAACTTCCTGTGACAGTATGCCTTATTCTTCCTCATCAGAAAGGATGAGAGGAGACACCAGTTCACCAAGAAAATAACCTTCTACAATCTTATTTTTTCCCTTTTTGGGGCATTTTCCCAGCCAGTTATTTGACTTCTGAATCCTTTGTCAAGAGGGTAGTCCTACTGCCCCTTCTCTCCCCAGTATCATGTTTGAGGCTGGGATTAGACTAAGCTGCTAGATTCCCCCAGGGCTTTGGGGGAGGGGGATGGGGCTGTCACTGAGGGCTGAAGTTCAGATCAGCTGCTCCCTACCACCAGAGGCTTTGAGCTGAATTGCCTGTACAATGGACCCGGATTGCTTCCCGACCACTGTAGCTCCCTGCAGTCTGCTGCTGCTGTTGCTGCCATCAGGAACCCCATCCCCCTCTCACCCTGCTGGGAAAGCCCTCCCACACTGACCTCTGGAGCTTTCTTTGTTGCTTTTGGGTTGAGGGATCTGGGACCATCCCTGCTGAGAATTCTGCCCCAGAGGTCTGTTCAGGTCCTGTTCCTCCTAGCGTGGTGTGACCCAGGCTGGGCTCCGCTCCACTCAGCGTCCCTGTGAGATAGACCTTTCCTGTCAGCCTTCCAGGTTACCTTTGGATGGAAACTTCTTTTTCTCTGTTGTTCTGTGTTGAGAGTCATTTTTTACAGGTATTTTGTGGGCTGTGGGGAAAGTGCTAGAATATATGGATTTTTCTATTCTGCCATCTTGGCTCCCCCTTCCACATTCTTTTGAGGTCCTATTTGGAAGACATTGTCTATCTTGTAGCTCACTGAACAAAATAGTTTTTTGCAAGAGAGAATTGAATTCAGGGAAACTAATGACTATGACATCAATTTCTTCAGCAATTTCTCCAGCTTATTATTTTCCCTTTTGTTTATCTTTCTGATAGACATGCAAAACTGAGCGAGGGACATTGAAATCTCTTCTCACTGTTTTGTTACTTTCTACAAATTCTTGTAGGTCAGTTAATATTACCTTTGGGAACTTAGATGCAAAGGCATTTGGATCATTTCAGTTTAATAGTGATATTGGCTTGTTATTTATGGTTCCTTTCAGTATAATGGAATTTCCTCATATATTATTTTTTTTTTAATATTTTTAATATTTGTTTAGGCTTTGTCTGATAGTATAATTTCAACTGCTATTTTTCTTTTTTTAAAATTTATTTAATGTGTACTACATTTTGTTCCAGTCCTTTTTTATACTATGCATGTTTTTCTTTTTAAAATGTGTTTCTTATTATATTCACCAGATTGTGAAGTTTTATTTTCTTATCCAATCTGTCACTTTATTTTTTCATTTTATTGTATTGTTAATGTATATACTATAAAATTATGAGAGTTAGGTTTATGATTTCCTCCATTCATTTCCAACATTTTTTTAAAATTGTGATTCCCGCTCCTCCCCTTCTTCCATTGTAAACACATTGCTCTGTGTAGTTGGTTTAGCTTAATCTTTTTTAAGGTGACTCTATTCTCACCAGTTCTATTTCAAGCATTCAAACTCTTCAGCAGAGAAGGAAACTTCAATGGGATGGCCATGCTGTTTGAATGCCAAATATATGTTTGCCTAAAAACCTATTTTACAGAGAACTCACACAAGGCAAGTGCTCATGTGAAGGTCAGAAGAAGTGACAAAAAAAATGTCTTGGAGCTTGCTCCAATGGATATTTGTCCAGGCTTTTTTTTCTAGAAATTATCCATGAGTCTCTCAATTGGTGCTTTGTTTTCTGTGTTCAGAAATTCTGGGCCGTTTTCTTACATTGTATCTTCTTGTATTATTTTTTGCATTATAGTGTTTAAGTTTTTTTAACCTGTCATGTTCTTGTGGAAACATAGCTCTAACCCTTAAACTATCTCTTTGCATCTGGCTCGTAGTAAAAGAAAACTTGCTTTATTTTAATGTTATTACTTTTTGCTTCTCTTCTTCCAATTTTCCTTCACTTCCATATATTTGCCTTTCCAATCAGTTATTCTTTCTTTTGTTTCTTTAGTGAGACTTGCTGCTGTGAACTGAAGTTTTTCTATTCTGCTCATTATTTCTGCTGTGCAGACCACAAATTCTGTTCTTACAATTCCTTCTTCTCCTTTAAGCCTTTTGGGAATACCATTCTGTTGTTCTCTGCTCTCTTCAAAATCCCCATACTTCTCTGCCTCATCTGGTGTTGTCATTTTTCTTTTGTCTTCTGGTATTTATTCATAGGTGCCTGAACTCTTTTAACTGATAGGGAGATTATATTCCATTTTGTTATTGACAACTCCCTTCTTGGTTCATCTGCTTATGTTTGAAGTCTCTGAGTTTTATTCCACCAGAGATCATTGCTAATTTCCATGGTTTTTTTCCTCATTTTCCCCTATTCCTCCCATTCTGATCCTCTCCCTTCCCCTCTAGTGACTGTTTACCCTGAGGGATTGATCTCAAAGCATCTCAGCCCCCATCCATACAAGGCCATTGATGGTTGACTTGCCTCAATCTCTGCAACAAGTCACTTTAAAGGGGACAGAAACTGGTCCAACTGGTTGCTGAGTTCCTTCCCTTAGGCTTATTAGAATGCCACACAGTCAGTCATACAGATCCTGCTCTATTCTCTCTGTTCCTCAATTCTCTGTCCCAGTGGCACAGTACTGCCACATTGCTATTGCAACCTTGGCAAATTTCTGCCACTTGGAGTTTGAATCTCCAAGACGCTGGGTAGGGGGTGGGGGGAGAAGTGGGAAGCTGATTTCTGTTACAAGCATAGACATGCATCCTATCCCATTTTCTCTGTTCCTTTACTCTCTTGCAGAACTCTGTTGAAGGTGAGAATGCTGTCACATGGCTACTGAGGTGTATCAGTAAGCACCCCAACATACATAGGGACATCTGCCATCACAGGTTCTTAGATCTGCATTCATAAAAGAAAAGACAACTTTCGAGGGGGTTAACCATTTTACTCAAGCACATGTATCAATCCTTTAGTCAAGCACATATATCATTCACCTAGTTCAGGGGTGTCAACACCCTGAACTTCAAAGAAAATACAGAGAAGTTAAAAGTCAACAGACATGACTTCCTTTGCCTGAATTCAACAGTTGGAATTCAACAGTTGGACTCCAACTGCCTGACCATAGTTAATCAGAGAGGAAAGCATGACATGTAGGTTCCCAAAGGCAGGGGTTGGGGGGGCTCCTTAGAGGCTTCCCAGAGTCTTCATCTGATTCAACAAACACTCTTACAAAAACCAAGACCCAAAGTAAAAACCTCAGCTCAGAGTATTTATACACTTTTTAGAGCCAGAGGGCATCATATTGCTTTGACCAAGTACCTCAATAGAAAAAACAAAAAGTTCTTGGCACCCTCTTACAAAACAACTCCCCTAATCAAGTGTCCCACAATGGGCAGGCCCATCAATGGGTGGGAAAGAGCTTCTTTAATCACATTATTCAATCAGAGGCACTATAATTCTTGATTATACTGAAACAAAAACAGCAAAAGATCTTGTTTTACTTATCATTACATGAAGGCTGAACAAATTTCTACCACCTGGAATTTAGATCTCTCTGAAAAGAGGGAAGGTGGTACTGGGATATTGAGTTGATCTCTGTTTCAAGAGTCTGGGTCAGCTTATGTAGCTTTTGGCTGGAAGTTTGGTAGGCATTGGGTGATAGAGGGTTGAGTGAGCACTTGTTGAATAAGAAATATTGACCTTCTCTGCTGATAATTCATCAACTTTTTACTGTTTGCGTTCTTAATGTGCTAGACCACAGGAACAACTGGAATTCTTTTATGTCTAGTGTATAATCACTATTTTTGACAGGTTTGAGTGGTCATGAGGCTTAAAGAAAATGTCTAGTATTCCATTTTGTTGTTCACATGACCTGAATATTTTGTTCTTTGGGAGTTTAACCTTATCTTGGAAAAAGAAATTGGACAAGTCATAAATTAACTTTTTTTTTTAAGGGGTCTGAGGGTTTTATTTCTTGTCATTCTATGATGTACAAAATGCCATTCTATGGTGTACAAAATGTACATTCTATGGTGTACAAAAATGCCAGCAAAGAAAAATAAAAGGGCTCAGGAACATAATTTATGCCTGGCGGTATTTTGCAGCATTTTCTCCACAACAGTTTCTAGGAAATGTTCTCTTGGAAGGAAGGGCTCTAGGTGCCCATCAGGGCCTCTGCCTCAGGGCTTCCCTACTGACACTTGACAAACCCTTTCAGGTCTTCCAGAAAGTTGATGTACTCCTGGTTCTCTAAGGCCGTGCTCAGCTCAATCAGTTCATCTGCAAAGGTGTTGTCCACCCCACAGTCAGCCAGGAAGTCCATCAAGTGGTCGTACAGGGCCCAGTCCAGGGAATCTGTGTTGAGTATGTAGTTTGTATCCTTCCAGTCGGATTCGGTGGTGGGCTGAAAGCTAACTTCACGGATGGTGAAAATATCTCTCTCATCCTCATCTTCCTCACCAACCTCATTCTCTGGATAGTGGCAGTCCAGCACAAGGACCTTCTTGGTATCATCCTTCACGACCTCCACCACGAAGTCTGGGGTTGATGTAAGTTCAGGCTCTTGCTATTTCTGAACTTTCTGTCCCTCTGATGGCTCATCATCAAATGTCGGTGGGATACTGTTGTTAATATTAAATGTGACTGTGATCATCTGGCCTGCTAATCTCCGGACTAACTTGGCCTCTGTCCCTTGCACACCCAGTTCCCAATCCCCGGACATCTTGGGAGGGATTTGTGTTTCTGGATTTTCCTTTCCTCTTTAATTTCATCGGTCAGGAATTCAGCAAAGGCCTTGTCCCCCTCGGTGTGGAACCCCCCCTCCCCCGCTCACGTGCATGAGCATGGGCCAGGGGCATTCCGGAGCGGCTGCAGGAGTCAGGGGCACGCGTTCCCTGGCCTGCTGATGAGGCCTCCTCCCAGGAGGCCTCCGAAGGCAAGGGTGGAAGCAGCCACGGCGGGGCGCAGCCTTGGGAGGGTGGCGGGGCTCAGGGTCTGGTCCGAAGGGCACAGCAGCAGCAGCAGCGAGGCCATGACCGAGACACGCCCATAAATTAACTTTCAAAGGGCAGAAGTGGTTAATACATGTAACATATATTATGATTTATATACATTTTATAATTTTGTAAGTATTTCATTTAGATTGATTTATTGGCATGTAATTATTGGCATATAATTGGCCAAAATAGATTCTAACAATTTCTTTTAATTTTTCTTCATCATTTGTGAATTCACCTTTTTAATTTTTGATACCATTAATTTGGTTTTCTTTCTTTTTAGTGAAGTTAGCTAATAGATTATCTATGCTATTGATTTTTTCAGCCCATTTCTATTTTTACTTATTAATTCGATTTTTTCTTTCAATTTGCTATTTTCTCCTTTGATTTTCATAATTTCTATCTTAGTGTTTAATTGTGGATTTTAATATACTCCGTTTTGAGTTTGTTTTTTAAGTTGCATAAACAATTCCTTATTCTGTTCTTTCTTTTATTGATGGAACACTCCTAGACAGGTCTCACCTACAATTTTTGCAGATTTCTCTGTCTGTCTTCCTTAGTTCACCCGGACTCAAAAAAGGATTCTGTGATTTTTTTCTTGGATTTCCCAATAAAATTTAGTCTAGTACACTTTCTAGATCTTTGTGTAGGAGGCAAAGATCTGTGCTGTGCTTCATCCTTCTGCTTCACCATCTTAACTCCACCCAAATCTGCTAATTCCCTTTTCAATTCATTCTTCTATAGCTCTCATTTCTTTTTCAATTTTTTTCCCTATAGTGCTCTCATTTCACTTACAAAAACATTGCTTTATTTATTTTCTAAAACTCTATCTCTTCCAGGGTTTCTAATTGAATTTGTGTCCAAGGTGTTTTTTTCCTTTGAGACATTCTTGTATATGTTTTGGGAACATTTTCTTCTTCTGATGTTATCTTGAGTACCCTGTTACCATAATAGTTTTACTGGTCTTTAAAAATTAATATTTAACATTTTATATCCCCCAATAACATGAAAAATAATTTTTAGCATTCTTTATTAAAAATTTGAGTACCAAATTCTTTCCTTCCCTCCCTTCTCCCTCATTTAGAAGACAAGCAATTTGATATAGATTATACATGCACAGTCATGCAAAACATATTTCCATATTAGGCATGTTGTGAAAGAAAACACAGACCAAAAAACCACCAAATAAACAATAAAAATAAAGAGTTTTAAAAGTATGTTTTGATCTCTATTCAGTTCCTTTTCTAGAGATAGGTAGTATTTTTCTTGACAAGTCCTTCAGAATTATCTTGGATCACTGTATTGTGGAGAATAGCTAAGTCATTCGCAGTTGATCATAGTACAATATTTGTGATACTATGTACAATGTTCTCCTGGTTCTGTCATTTCCCTTTGCATCAGTTCATGTAAATTTTTTTTTCCACTCAGTCTTCTAGTTTATTTTCTGGCTTCGGACTTGTTAGGGCCAGGTTCTGTGGGTCTGGACTTGCCCTCATTTTTTCTCAGAGTTTTGAGTGTTACTTTATTCCAGACTCTCAGGAGTAACTCATTAGGAATTTTCAAGCCATTGACACTCCCAAAGTAGTTTGATCCAGAACAAAATCTGATGACTGTCTCTCCAAATCTAAGTTCTGCAAGTTCCTAACAAAACTTTGGATCTGAGCCACAATAGACTACAGCTGCTGGACTCAGCCCTTATCAACCTGCTGGGAATCTCTTCTGGCTCCAAGAGCTAGAACTGCAAGCTGCCCTTTGGACTAGGATTCCTGCCTTATTCTGTAGGCTTTAGAAACTAAAACTTAGACTTTGCTCTCCTCCTCAGGTCCAAGCCACATAGTTGCTGCTTTCTTCTGAACTTGCTCCTCTCTGACCAATCCTAACTTTGCAATACCTTCCCTGGATATAGATCCCTACCTCAGTTCTGAGTACTGACCAACTAACTGCCAGTGGGCACGTGTTCTCACATCTTGCATGAGACTAGGATGCCTCAGTATGGGTTGGGGACTTCTCTTTCCCTGATGCGCAGCTTCTCCATGCACTGAAATGCTCTGAGCAGTGGACTCCTTAACAGACCCCATCCCCAGTGTCTACAGACCTTTCTGTCTCCCTATATTGATCTGGAAAAAAACGACTCATGCCATTTTTGTTTCCCCTTAATCTTCCTTCAAGAGTTAATCTCATTCATTTTCTAAATAAATGGAGATTTTTTTGGTGATGAGAGAAAGGAATCTTTTATTTACTTCTTCCTGCTACTCTGGCATCTTAGCTCACCTTTTGGGTTCTTTCTTACATTATGGTATTTAATTGTTACTTTTTTTTTTTACATGTTTTCCTCTGGAAAACCTATAATCTTCTTGTTGTCTCTATGTATTTTATCTCTGAGACCAATGAATTTGGCATAAATGGAGATCATGTTGATCACACTTTCTTTTAACTTTATTACTTTTTGCTTTTCTTCTTCCAGATTGTCCTTTATTTCTGTGTATTTGTGTGCTCAATTAGTTCTTCTCTCTTTTGTTTCCCTAGTGAGACTTGCCAGCCTGGATTTAGATTTTCTATTCTGCCAATTATTTCTGAATTTCAGGCCATAAGTTCTTTCACATTTTTGCTGTAGTTCCATGCAAGATACTTGGCCTCATCAGATGTTGCTCATTTTTGTGATATTTTTCTAGCTCATCTGGAGGTCATACTTCCTTCTATTTTTAATATATTCTCTATTGGTTTATGTGCTTATAGTCAAACTCTTTAACTGAGTTATCTTCCTTCTAAGATCTTTGGTAATTAGTCTTTTATCCTATTTATCCAGTCACTGTGTGACTGCTCTTTTTTGATAGTGATTTCCTTGGGGCTGAACCACAAAACATTCTCAGCTTCCTCCTTCACTGGGCAATTCACAATTTCATATTAAATTTAAATTATTTAAAAGAAATATTCTCAGTCTCTGCCCCAAGTGATTTCTGGGCCAAAAGATCTTGACTTCAGCTTGATTATGAACTCTTTCCCTCAAATTTACTGAAGTATCATAAAGTCACATACATGTCTTGCCCTATTTCCCTCTGTTAACTCACTTCTCTGACTCAGCTACATGATGGCATAGAACGCTGCCACATTGCTGTCCTGGCCAGGACTGACTTCAGCATCAGAAGGAGATGGGGGAAGAGTTGAATATTATTGCAAGCCCAAAAGTTAGCTTGTATAGCCCTGCCTGAATGGTGGGCAGTGTGCAGGAGGGAATGCCAGGGGAGCACTAAGGGTCAGGGATTAGGCTTCTCTGTGGTACCATATTTTTACCTCATTTAAACTCAAGTTACCCTAGACCCTGAACAGAACAAAAATGGCTTTATCTCTTATGCATAATTCCTATCTTAGAGAAGTTTAAGGGGTTGTAAGAATCTAAGAAAATATCTAGTGTTCACCTATGTCATTATGTGATCTGGAAGATTCATTCCAGTTTTAAAAAGTATGTGTTAGTTTCACACCATGATCTTCCTGCTTCCTGGGCATCAGAGTCATTGACAGGATGGGAGAAAAGTTCAGGGACATCCTTCCTTCTAGTACTCATGCTGCTTCTGAGACAGAAATCACAGTTCTGCTTTATATTAGCCTTGGTTCCCACTTATTCAAGCAGCATTACTAAATAATGAAGGCAAGAAAGAGGGCACATTGTTCACCTGGTTCTATGTCCCTTTATAGAAGTGAGACAGTATATAAGACTCCTTCAAGAATGAGAAGGGGGAGGGAGAGAGAGACAGAGACAGGAGAGAGAGAGAGAGAGAGAGAGAGAGAGAGAGAGAGAGAAAACAAGTTGAAGGAAATCAGAGACCTGATTCCTGCTCTGATGAATGACATCCCAAGGGAAGTCTTTTCTCTCCAGAACTGGCTTTCCTTCATGGAATCCAGGGATTGATTAAATTGGATGATTATTACCTTTTACCCACCTCACTCTCAGTCCTCTTCACACTGAGACAGGCAGAATTTTCCAATTTTATTTAAAAGAAATAAACCAAAGATATTGGCATACTATATCATGGACAATAAATAGCATCTAAAAAAACCCACATATTTTCCTAAAATCTAAACATGAAACCAACCTTGCTTCCACCATCACCTTCAATTCCAGCTATTCAAGGATGCCCATCTCCTTTTGAAGGAAGATACACAGATCTTATTTAAGGATACTGAAATCTCTCCCTAAGTCTAACCAGCTGCTCACATCCCTTTTTTTTTTAAAAAGATGAAGGTGGTTTTTAAAGGTTAAGTAAAAAATGAGCTAGGCACCATAAGGAATAGGAAAGTCTATTTCCCCTCTTTCCTTGTCACCTCAGCACCCACACACAAAGACACATCAAAAATAGGCAGAATTCTTCTTTCATATTCTCTAGTAAACACTTGGAGTCAGCACCAGAGAAAGATGCCTGTGGTCAGGGAAGTTTATGAAGAGAACAGACACCATTCCTTCTATTGACTTTTGGGGAATAGACATGAGGATCAAGAGAAAACAGACTTTTAGGTCTTGTTTTGGGCATTCACCCAAGCTGGGCCTTCTGCTTTTGGGAGACGCCATCAAGGAGAGGTGGGATCAACTTGAATATACCCATCCAACATCATGTCCATTTTTCTGGGCCTGAAGCATGCCCCACTTCCTGTTCCATCAAGAGCCAAAGGCACTGCTCCTCCTCTCAGTTAAAAAAATATACTTGGTCTCCAAGTGGCTGCTCCTTCTTAAAAGGGGAATCTGCAGAGGGGCCCTGCGCAGGTGAGGAGTCATCCTTGCCTGAATCATAAGGAGACACACGTCTTCTCTTAGAGTCTCCTTCTCCCAGTCCTGAGTCATTAGAATCTGACTTGGGAGTATCAGTCCAGATTTCCTCCTCAGGCCTCTTCTCTTCCTGGGCTCCAATAACAGGGTCCATGGGCATGGGGGGCACAGATCGGAGCCAGCCCCCATTGTTGACTTTGGGGTTATATGAGGGGGAAGTTGACCAGTCTCCTAGAGGGACCAGAGCCTCCTGGCTGGGGTAGTAAGGCATGGTGGGTGGAGAAGTGGAGGGCAGAAGTCCAGGCTTCATGCCATTCATGCCCAAAGAGAGGATCTTACTGCTACTGTAAGAAGGATCATAGGCGTAGTCCAATGGTGGCTGAGGGGCCTGAGTAAAGAGCCAGGAAGAAAGGGGTACTCCATCCTTGGGTTGCGCTTGATGTGGCTCAGGATAAAAGGGATTGGATGATGGGTACTGGCTTGGTAAGTACCGGCTCCTAGCCAGTAGAGGGTAGCCAGCAACTGGTTCAGGGGAAGTGGTGGCACTGGCATCCACAGCTGTAAGGAACCTGAGGAGAAAGGAAGGGAGGGGAAAAGGTATAACTAAAGGATAGAGTCACCCAAAATTCTACCTCCCTCACCCCCAGTTCAGAGTCCCAGGCCTTCTTATTATCTAAATAGTTTTCCCCTTCTCTTTCACCAACCCCAGTACACAGAATCCTGGGATAAAGGAACAGAGAGGAGAGGACTGAGTGAGCACCACCCCTAACACTTGGGGCTTGGTGGGCAAAGAAGGGGGAGACACAAAAAGGAGCTGATGAGCCCCACCAGCACTTACGTGTCCAAGCTTTCTCTAAAGCCTTTGGCAAAGGGATTATTGTCGATTTTTAGCTGTGTGATCTAGAGATAAAGGAAATTAAAGCCAGTGAGTGCCAGGCATTCTCTCCTTGGGAAACTTAGAGCCATTCTCTAGGAAGGCAAGATATCTGACCTTCATTTTTGCATTGGGTGACCTTGGGGGAGCCACCTGTTTCTTCCTTTGTAAAGTAGGGGAAGGGGAAGTATGATGGGGGAGGATATTTTAACTATTCTAGTTCACCTACAAGGGCAGATGCAGCATCTTGCTACCTTCCCTGATACTACTTCCCCTTTGCTCCCCACCAGGAACACTGTCACTTCAAGAGTAATTTTCCCAGTCCCCAGGAAGTTAATCCAAATGGCTTTGGGCCATCTCCTCAGAGATTAAGGAGTTCCGATATGGATAAATTTAAATTCCACTTTAAGCCTTCCCATCTGAGCTGTCTGCTTTACCCACTTCTGGTATTTTTCACATATTCCATTACAGGGTGAAGTCTACCTTATTCCTTATCACCTCTCCCTGGGTGGAAACAAAAATGTTTAATCTGGTCACTGTTATTGGAAACAACATGACAATCTATTGTTCTGTGACTCCTCCATTCACAATATCTTAATATTCTTAACCTGGATCTCAAGGAGTCCTTTGAACCCAGATGGAAGAAACAATATAGTTTTAATTTAATTTTAAACTAACCAACCAACCAATCAACCATAGACTTCACCAGACTGGCAAGGGGGTCCATGAGACAAAAAAAATGTTAGGAACCCCTGGCCTAGAATGAAACATACCCTGACCAATACTCCCCTTCATTTTTTTGTTTTCCCCCTTGGAACATAAGCTTCTTCAGAGCAGGACTTGTCTCACTTTTGTCTCTGTAACCCTAGTGCCCAGAATACAATCTGCATTTTGTAAACGATTGGCTGACGTTTTCCCTCTCTCCTCCTTGGTTCAGTCTTGGACTCATCTCTTACCTCAGAGTTCTGATATGCAGTCACAGCAATGAACTCCGTTTCTGGGAAGGTGAAGATGTGCGTCAAGGAGGAGGGACCTGGTGTCTCATGGTCTCCATCTCTCACCTCTTCGATGTGAAGCCTTGGCTGGTATTTATGGAGGGACTGTAATACGATCATCTATAACAGAAGTCACAAGAAATAAGGCAAGAAGGCAGCCTATCTTCTTTCCTCCTCCCTACCACCTATCTGGCCTCTAACAGTAGTGACCAGAAAGGTGAAGAAGGACCTTATGTCTTCTGAGATGTCTTTTCTCCAAGCTCCATAAAAAATAAGAGGACCCTTCTTTAGACTAGGAAGGAACCTTTTCCCACTCCATTCTAGGATATGAAACCAAGATGGTAGAATATGAAGAAGTAGTACATCCCAGTTCCCCCCACAACTACGTTGAATGAAACAGTGAAAATGAATGAATGAATGAAAATTCATTGAAAATGAAAAATGAAATGAGTGAAAAAAAAACCACCAGACCCAGTAGTGAATGAGAAACTGAATAAGAAACTACAATGGGCCTTCTTTCCAGCCCCAAATCACAGATTCAACCTATAGGTAAGTAACCACAGCAAGAACTATGAAAAAGAAGTAGGACCAGAATTGGAAACTCAGTGCCAAGAGCTCTGATCTAGTAAACCATGTACTCAGCCCTTAGCCCAGGGCAACATCTGGGACTTGGAGAACAGACATAGTGCCTAGAGCACTGAGCTAGGCCTGAAGTCTGAGGACTCCCCAAACTGATCAAGGACTCAATCCCAGGCCCAGAACCAGGCTAACAGCTAGAGATCAAAAGTACAGATTCAGTGCCCAGTGGGGCAGGGTCTCTCAGAGATAATCTCACACTCAGCCCTGGACCTAGATCAATAGCTAGGGATCTCTCAGAAGGGCAAGGAATCTGAACTCAGTACTAAGAGCCCATACCATTTGTGCTTCAAAATTGAGAAGTTACAACTGAGACCATGTGGCTTGGTGTACTACAAATAGCAATGATGTAGTTGTAACATGGGGGCAGCTAAGTGTCCTGGAGTCAGGAAGACTGAAGATCAAATCCACCCTCAGACACTTACATAACTGTGTGACCCTTGGCAAGTCATTTATGCCTGTTGGCCTCAGTTTCCTCACCTTAAAATGAACTGGAGAAGGAAATAGCAAATCACTCCAGTATCTATGCCAAGAAAACCCCAAATAGGGTCACAGAGAGTCAGATATGACTGAAATGACTCAACAGCAATAATTATAGCTCGATAGTGTTTAGAGTGCCATACATATCTCCACACCATGACATTTTTTATTTTTAATAACCAAAGCATAACCATAACACTAAGAAGTGAAAAGTGGACCTCAAAAAAGTGTGCTTTTAAAGTACAGTGGAGTGTGAATTTTTTTGTTATTGAATTAGATGGCAAAGTATTGTATTTATTATGCCAGGACACTATAGCTGGGCTAAAAGAATATAATATGTTATATTATAATATACATGACCAGACTAAGTATTCTTTACAGTATTACCAATTCATGGAAAAGCAATAGAAAATTTTAGAAATAGTTTAGAAAATTTTAAATGGATTGTCTCATCATAATAGAATTTCTTGTCAAGAATTAAAAATGAAAATGAAGCTGCAACTAGAGTTAAGTTTTCAATCAGTTCATTTGTTAACCATTTACCTATGATGAGTTAATTAAATTGTATCTAATTTCAGTAGTCAAGGAAATGGGTCCATAAAATATAAACTGGAGACTTCTGTCTCAATTAAAATCATATCCTTGTGGATTGATATCAGTATTTGGCAATTCTTATCTATGTGAAAAGGAAATTTCAAAGATGAAATGTGCAAAATCTCATTACAGTATTAACAGATAAACATTTGCAATCAGTTTCAATGATAGAGATCGCTAACTTTGAACCCCAAGTAAGCAAAATATTATTCCTTCAATTTCACTCTTCTCACTAGTAGACTTGAATTATAGAAAAATCAATTATTATTATATTCTAAATTTCATCAATAACAAAATTGAAGAAATGTGTTTTTCTTTCATTACCTCATAGTTGAGGTGTTATTATTACACAATATATTATATTATTATTATATACATAATATATTAATTATTATATATTATAATAATATATTATTACATATAATAATTATTAATATCATTACATAGTAGCCTTAATTTTGCCTGTTGGTCCACAAAGTCTAAACTATTTATTATCTGGTCCTTTAGAACAAACGTTTGCTGAATTGTACCACAGAAGAGAGACTAGGAAAGAGAATTGGCAGCTTGACACAATCAAGAAAAGAAAGAAAACTTTACCTTACTAACAGACTCCCTTAAAATTAAAATGGATCAAATAGAAGTCAATGACTCTATAAGACAACAAGAAATATTAAAACAAAGTCAAGGTGGGGGCATAGAAGAAGCATAAGGGCTGTCACATCAAAAGCAACTGACCTGAAAAAAATCAAGGAGAGATAATTTAAGAATCACTGAGCTAGCTGAAAGCTATGACCAATAAATAAATACGCAGATAAATAAACAAATGAGCCTGGACATCATATTTCTTTTGCTTTAATTAAATTTTATTTTATTTTCAGTTCCAAATTCTCTCCTTCTCCCTCCTTCCCACCCACTGAGAAGACAAGAAAAAGAAAACCCATTACAAATATGTATAAATATGTAAAACAAATGTTGGCATTAGTCATGTCTCTCCCCCAAAAAAAGGCTAGAAAAAGAAAGAAATAGAAGAAAAAATACTTCAATCTGCACCGTGAGTCGATCGTTTCTTTTTCTAGAGGTGGATAGCATGTTTCATTATAAGTCCTTTGGAATTGTGGTAGGTCATTGTGTTGATCAGAGTTACTAGACTGTTCAAAGTTGATTATCTTTACAATATCAATGTTACTATATAAACTGTTCTTTTCATTCTGCTCATTTCATTTTGTATCAGTTCAAACTAGTTCTCTCAGATTTTTTTGAAACCATTCCCTTCATCATTTTGGTAACTTTGTCCAGCCATTTCCCAATTGATGGACATCACCTCAGTTTTCATTTCTTTGTTACCACAAACAGAACTGCTATAAATATTTGTCTACATATGAATCCTTTTCCTCTTTGTTTAATCTCTTTGGAATATAAGCCTAGTAGTGGTATTTCTGGGTCAAAGGGTATGTACAGTTTAATAGCTTTTAGGGCATAGCTCCAAATTGCTTTCCAAAGTGGTTGGACTAGCTCAAAAATCCATCAGCAGTGCATCAGGATACCTATCATTCCACATCTCCTCTAGTATTTGCCACTTTTTTTTGTGTCCTCTTAACCAATCTTATGTGTGCAAGGTGCTCTCACAGAGTTGTTTTATTTGCATTTTTCTAATTACTTGTGATTTTGGAGTATATTATTCTATTGTTATTGATAGTTTTTATTTCTTCCTCTGAAAGCCAGTTATTTATATCCTTTAACTTTTTATCTATTGGTAAAATTGTTCTTCTTCTTGTGAATTTGACTCAATTCCTTATATGTTTTAGAAATGAGACCTTTATCAGAGACTTGATAGAAAGATTTTTTTCCCCTCCAGATTCCTGCTTTTCTTCTTACTTTAGCTGCACTGGTTTTGTTTGTGCAAATTTAAAAAAAATTTATGTAACTAAAATTATCCACTTTGCTTTCTGTGAACTCCTCTATCTCTTGTTTGGTCATGAACTTCTACCCTCTCCATAGATCTGACACATATATGTATCATATTTCAGATAAAAAATAATTACTGGCCAGATCCCTTAGTATCAGAGGGCAAAGTGAAGATAGAAAGGGTCCACTGGTCAACTTCTGAAAGAAATTCCAAAATGAAAATTCACAGGGACACAAGAACTAAAGTGCAGGGCCTTGGGGTCAAAGAAAAACTACCACAAAGTGCCAGAAAGAAAAAATGTACATACCAAGGAGCCACAGTCAGGTCACACAAGTTTTAGTAGCTGTCACCATAAAGGAGCTGAGGGTATTAAGTCTGATATTCCAGAAAGCGAAAATATAGGCTTACAAACAAGAATAAACTGAACCAGCAAAACTCAGAACAATTCTTTTGGGATCTGGGGTGTGGTGGCTGTGGACCTTGAAATAAAATAGACTAGATAACTTTCAAGTATTCCTGATGATAAGACAGGAGTTGAGTAGAAACTTTGAAATGTAATCAGAGAAGTAGAGAGAAACACAACAAAGGCAAATACAAGCAGGTAACTGGAAAAGACTTCGTAAGGATGAAGTGTTTGCATTCTAATTTGAGGGGAATGATACAAGCACACCTTAAGAACTATGAAGTCAAACAGAACGAGTCCAATAAGATGTAGGATCATGGAATGATTTTTGTTGTTCAGATTATCTTAGGAGAAGAGGAAAGAAGGGAAAGAAAAGAAAAAAGGGAAGAATAGGAGGAGAATATGTGATATCTTACATAATTTTGGGGATGGGTGGTCCATAACTAGAAGACTATATAAATGAGGCAGGAGTAGGGGGCAGGGAACAGGCATCACTTGAACCTCAATTTTAACTGATGCAGAGTTAAGTGAACAGAAATAGAACAATTTATATTATAAAACAACATTGTAAAAACAGACACAAATTTTGAAAGACTTGAGAACTCTGATCGTTGCAATGATCAAGCAGAATTCCAAAGGATGAATAACTTAGAAAACTGCCCAATTTTTGCCAAGAGAGGTACTGGATTATTTATGCAGAGTGAGAAATGAATTTTTAGATATGCCAATATATGCTAATGTATTTTTCTTGACTATACATATTGGTTGCCTAGTTTAAAAAATTTTTTATAGGGAAAGTAGGGTGGTAGGAAGGAGAGAAGGCAGATATTTAGACCAAGTACATCAGTTGACACAAAAAATACTATAATTTTACTTTGAAATGTAAAAAAATTAAAAATTAAATTAATAAAAAATCAAAAAATTTTAAATAAAAACATTTCATCCTAATATTCATCTATTTTCTTTGCTTTATAGGTAAAAAAAATAATTGCACTGTATCAATTAATATAGCTTGGTCCTTTGAGCTATTCTTAAATTCTAGACCTTCCAGTGTTAATTTTTTAAAATAAAATTTAGTTTTTAAACAAGAAACTAAGAAACTTCATGTTTACTTGGTAACCTGTTCTAATATCTCACTATCTGTTCGTCTGCCACCAGAAAGGTCTTCAGGTCTAGTTTTAGTGTTCCTTTCCTCTTGTTTTGTCCTCATGAACTTGGGAGGAATTGAGGGATCTTACCTGGGTCATATTATTGGAAGCTCCTTTATTGTTGGTCAGCTTGAGTTTTCCAAATGATATTTCTTGCCGCATCCAGTGGGCCCCTGTGTTGGGTGAGTCTGGGTGGATATATAACCTATTCCCTGTAGAAAGAGTAATTCTATTGGTGTTATATGGCCCATGTGGGCAGGATCTTGGGAATTCCGGACACTAGAGAGGTAAAGGTATGCAATGGTAGAAGGAAGGTGTCTATGGTTTCTATGGAACTGGGCTACAGGATCATTTGGCATTGGGATAAAAGTATAGACAGGCCTAGGAAGAGAAAGTTCTGGAACTTGGAAAAAGAAAGAAAGACAAGAAGAGTGACATGGATGGGAAAGGTTAGTGGGAGGAGAGGAGTACTGGGAACAACAGACAGAGAAGGATGAAAAATGGATTGGATGGGTGAGGCAAAGGTGTTAATTAGATTTACTGCCACCAGAGGGAACCCCAACCTCAGGGACAAAGGAAAACCATCCCACTGACTGATCTACCCGAGTCCCCCGGTGAATCCCTCCCTACCTGGCATGTTGTTCTCCGCCTTTCCACACTGAACCCATTTGCCATTTTGATAACGCCAGTGGTGTTGATCAACCAGCACCACTTCCACAAACACTCGGTAATGGGCAACAGGGTCCATGCCATGGATCGTGTAAGCCAGGAAAGGAAACATTCGTCTGTAAAGAGAGAGAATCTTGTTGCTAACATCCCTCCAGGCTTCCAGGGTACTTAGGGCTGGGCTCTGCCCAAGGTATAAAGATTTTAAATTGTTCTTTATTTCGCTGGCACTAAAAACGTGGGCACACGGAACTTAATAAATGTTTATTGATTGATGAATTAATCTTCCCTTGCTAGAGGTGTTAACTTTCCATTTTGACATGGGCTAATTTTTTCCATTAATCAAAAAAAAGTTTTTTTATTAAATACTTCTCGTGTGCTAGAACTGCATAAGTGATGGGGAAACAAAGATAGGTCCATGAAAGCCTTCTCTTTAAGTTCATTTATTGTTGAGGGAGAGAAGGAGAACCTTAAAACCTGGTTGCTGTCTCATTGTCTTCCAAGAGGGTACCAAGCATCTCTCGCTGACAGCTAAGTCATCCATTCTGATCACCTCAGTAGGCAAGGGATTCTTTCCCAAAAGATGGGGCATCATGAATCCCCTTTGCCAGCATCAAGTCCAAGGAGAATGGAATGTAAAGACATGCTTCTTCCTCAGACATGGAAACCTGAGCCTCACTACAGTCAGTCACTAATCTCCCACCTTACCATCACCAGACATGCCCCCTTCTTTCCCATATACTACTGAAGCTGTGACCAAAGGGGCTGGACCCTGGTACATGTGATGATTCTACCTCCTGCCAACTTCCCCCCACCATACACACGCATACTGCAAAAGAGAAACTAAAGCTGTTTGAGCTGGGTAAGTGCAGGAAGCTTCTTTTCCGCCTGACCCAGGTTTCAAAGGTTCTATTAGCAGAATCCCTTCTATCCCCACCTCCTAAGCTTGGCCGTAGTGTTAAGCTTGAGGACCAAGGAGAAGCACTGGGGATCTTTCCCAAGGAGGAGTACAGTAAACAATAGGTGAGAATATTTACCCCTACTGTGTTAAGAACATTAACACTTTGACTCTCAACCTTGGCACAGAATCTATGATAGCCTCTTCCTTTCAAGTCAATCACATGAAATAGAGCCATCAGAAGAACAAATGAAGAAAAAATCATTCTTCATTGGAGATGAAGTATTTTCCACATAAAGTACCACCCCCTTCACATAAACTGGAGCTATTTACTTCCATTCTTTCCCTCCCCTCTGATTCCCCGTTCTCTCTTAGGTTAAGGATGTCTTTGTCTAGGTGAAGCAGATCTGGAGCCCTGGGTCTGATGGTCGGGACTCTGATCTATGACAGCCTGATCCAGGGGTCCTCTGCCTCCAACATCCCCAAGTCCCAAGAGGCACAGAGGATGATGAACAATTAGGGAAGGGATTTGATGGGAACTAGATTCCAAAAAGATAAGGATCCAGAGATGGCTGCTGGGGCCCAGATGTTAGAGGTCAGGAGAATTCACCCATTCTTGGGTTGTCCTTGGGAAGATCAATGAGAAGGGTTTCAATCCCATCCCTGTCACCGGTTCCCAACAGATCATTGTTTCAGTTAACAGTTTCCCAAATGAACCTCACTTACGAAAGGAGAATGGTGAGTATTTCTCCATCTCCTAGAAACATTTTAAAATGACCTGGGAGAGATAGGGAAAGTTGAGAATGGAATGGACAATAAGAAAAATCTGTTTTACTCTGGATTCCCCAGTCATCACCATCTGAGACCCACAAGTAAACTCCAATTGCTACCCTAATTGTTACTGAATACCTACTGAGCAAGAGGGTTCAGCGATGGGGATATCACAAAACTCTCAGTACAACTCTTGCCACCTTCCTTCTACTTCTTTGAGCCATGATTTCCTCATCTTTCAGATATGAGAGTTGACTTGTTGGTCACAGAGAGGTTCCCATTCTAGCCCTAAGTAATTTCACCCACCAAAGGCTCCCTTGCCTTTGGGCAAGGGAAGTTTCCTTCCCACCCTTCCTCTTCCTCAATAACACTTAGACAAGCAGTTCCTGGTCAAAGCAAGGCACTGAAAGATGATCACAAAAATCACTCTTGGGAAATGGAGCCCAAGGAATGTGCCAAGGCTGTGTGTGTGTGTGTGTGTGTGTGTGTGTGTGTGTGTGTGTGTGTGTGTATTTATTGTGGGGAGCGGTATGGCTGTCAGAGTATAGCGGGGAATCTCTCAGGACTACAAGATTGCGTGGCTCATCAAATGTTGATTTCTCTCTTTTGGCCTTTCACACACACACACACACACACACACACCCTCAGACAAATGTATTTATGCCATTGCTGTCACCAATTATAGTCATTGTTATGGTTTGGCAGATTGGAGCTACCAGCCTTGATTCAACCCCAGCCTTCTCCACTACACACAGTTTTTCTTTTAGAAATAGAGGTATTGAGGCTTCTCTGATGATTTTCTGCCTCCCTCAGCAGCACATCAACCACAATTCTGTCTCTTCTCTTACTCAATATCAATCCTTGATTAATGGGGTGGAGTGCAATTGTATTTCAGAACTAGAAAGAACCTTACAGGTGCTCATATAATCCTCTCATTTGCAGGTGAGGAATAGAAGGCCTAGAGAGAGGCAGTGACTTGCCCAAGGTCATGCAGATAATGTAGCAGAAATGTAAATTTAATCTATACCTATGTTCTTTCCACTAAAAAAAAAAAAAGAATGTATTGAAGTAATGAACATACAGACAAAAATGTAAAAAAAAATGTACATAGTCAAAGTTAAACATGAAACATAAAAGTACGCCATAAATTCCGTTCAACAAGCATTTTCATCCTAAAGAAGCTTAAACTATTCAGAAGACTATAGCGGACAGGACTTTAGAAATCCTGTAGTTTAATCCTCTTATTTCTCAGACAAGAAAATATTCCAAAGGTAGGACGTTACTTGCTCAAGAACATGTCTAGTTAGCGGCAAAACTATGGTGTTCCCTGCTTCCTAACAGAGGAGGCCCTAGCCCCTGTCAGAACCACCCTCGTCCCAATGCTCAAATGCCCTCCCCACCCATGGACCTAGAGCCACGATGGCCAGTCAGACTGACATATGGGGCAGGGAGTTGGGGAAGAAGAGGACTTGGAAATGGATGAATCATCACAGAGTGAAGAGATAAGGGGATAGGGTCTTCAATTTCAGGGTGGAAGAGATGTTTTAAAAAAAGAAAGGTGCTGGTATGTTATGTAGGCTTGTGGCTTTGGAAGAATCTGTGCTAAGAGGTTTACAGAGATAGGATCATAGGAATGAGAGTGTCAGGGGAATGCCCCTGAGTCATTGGACTCACTAGAAAAGATGTGGCCTCTGGTCTAGACTCTACCATCAAAAATCATTCAGCTTTATAATGTGATTCACAATCTACAAGTCTCTTTCTTCACTAGGACCACATAATATCATCTCCATTACATCAATCAATAGGTATTTAGAAAGCTCATAAGGGATGCAGAAAAAGGAAGAAACAGTCCCTATCCTCGAGGTGCTTACTTTTAATGGAGGAGAAAATTGGTAAATAATTAGGTACATATAAGATACACAAAAGAGCAGATGGAAGGCAGCTCTAGAAGGCTATTTTTATAGTTGAGGAAACTGAGGTAAGCAACTTGCTAGTGTCAGAGGATGTCACAGTCTGTGTCAAATCTTTCAACTATATTATATTGTCTCCCCCAAACAGAGCAGGTCATGTCATCAGTCTGAACCCTAGTTTCCTCATATATAAAATGAGGATCATAGATTTAGTACTAGAAGGGAATTCAGAGTTCTGTTCCAACATCATTATTTTACAGATGAAGAAACTGACGCCCAGATAATTTGCCCATGGTCAGAGGAGATAGGAATCGGGTAACTGCTCACACCCAGCTCCTCTGACTCCAAATTCTTATAGTAACCTCCCAAACCCTATCTACGATTTGGTCAGAATTAAAATATAAACTCCTTTTCAGTAGCTACTATCTTAATATTTTCTATTTGTATCCATCACACCCCCTATCAGCTAGCATAGTGCTTTTAATCTAGTAAGCATTTATCAGATGGTCAGTTTTACTAGAAAGGAAAGACATTTAGATTTTTTTCAAACCATGCCCCACCCTACCCTCAAAGGCCTCAATGGAATTGGCTTAATGCCCAATGAAAGATGGAGAATCTAACTGAAAAGTGAAGGCCTCTTAATAAATAATGGAATGTATCTCATTACCTCTAATATGAATTCTAGTTTCCCAAAGGAAAAAGCCCAATTAGCACCTGCACAATGATTCCAACAGTAACTGACACAGAGTGGTGATAAACAATTGCTTATTAAACAATCACCAACAGGTTACAAGTTTCTCTTTCTTCCCCACACTAGAGGCCTTTATCCGGAAGCAGCATCCTCTGCCCCAAATGCTCCTCTTTCACTCCCCAACAACTCTACAGGCTGAGTCCACTCATTTCCTAGTTCTTTCCAAGATGGAAGAATGAGAAAAAAAGGGGAAATTAATACCATTTCAGCAGCTTAACCCCAGGAGAGGGGTAAGATGAACCCCAGAGACTGGGGATCCTTGGGTCCCTTTCAATTACTTGTCCTTAGCCTTTAGGGTTGAAGGACATCACTGTCCCCTTCCCATCACCTCTGCCCCCCTTCCCCCATTAGAGATACACAGACATATGATCTCAAAGCAAGACCGGAAAGGAAACTTGGAGAGGGTATCTGTGTCACCAAATCCAGGCCCCCATCAAAACTGGCTTCTGAACAAGAGCCTCTGAAGGACAGAAGGAAGAGCCACAAAGGAAGGGCCAAAGTACCCTCTGCACTCAGTTTGCCTTCTCCAATCACCTCTCCCCTCCCCATCACACCTACTCTGTCTGCATTTTGGTAATATGTCGCACAGTGGCAATTTCTCTGAGCCTCAGTTCCTCGTATCTTCCACCCTAGAAAACCCTCGTTATAAAAAAAGGGGAGCGAGGCAAAGAATATCCCCATCTCTATTCCAGGCTTCTACTCTGTAAATTTTCTGTAACATTCCGTCTGCTCTCTGCGCCCTCATTGCCCTTCCATAACATACACCCTTTTGGGATTCGGTGGGATGCTAGGGGAGGGGGAAGGGGGGAAGCAGGGATCTTGAGCCAAAGAGGCCTCCTCTCCAAGGAGCCATCACACTCCCCGAAACAACGAACGCTTTAAAAGGACACCCCAAGTGCTTCATACAAAACCTCAGCTCCTAGTGAGTTTGTACCGCGCGTGAGAAAGGGAGCTACAGTGGCGGTTCCCGAACTCCTGGAGGACCCAGGCGTCCGGTCCCACAGTCGCTCACTTACCGGCCCTGCTTGGTAATGATCATTTCGGTCTGCTGCCTATAAAACTTGAGCCACAGGGAATGGTTGCCGAGGACCACTTTCAATTTCCCGGAGAAAGCGGTCCCGCTGCAAGGGTCCCTGGCCCGGATGCCCAGATTCGCCTCGGGGCTGGGGAAGAACTGGTTGCTCCGGGGATAGATCCCACCCACAGTCCCGGCAGTGCCGGAGTAGCCGTCGAGGGGCTGAAAGCCCTCGCCACTCGAAGTGAGCGTAAAGGGCTCCGGGTTTCCTGTGTAGCCCGCGGGTTGAGGCTGGGGACGTGCCGGGAAGGAGTAAGGGGAGAGGAAGCGGCCCGGGCTGGGAGCTGGCTGTACGCCCACAGGCACCATAGAAGCCCCCGGATAGGGTACGCCGTTTGCCCCGTCGCAGCTGCCTCTGCAGTCGCGGTCAGCTATTCCAGCGTCCAGGGGGCCCCGAGGCTCAGGCTGGTAGAAGTAGCGGCCCTGCACCTCGTTCACCCCAACTCGGCCCTCTTCGTCCCCAGGCATGGCAGGGTCGGTACCCATCAGCATGACTTCAGAGCGCGTCTTCTGGACGCCCATCCGGGGTCGGGGGTGGGCAGCAGGGGGAGTGGGAGAGCCCTGGCAGCTTCCCGCCGCCGCCGCTCCGTTTGTCAAGACGTTTGCCTGCCAGCGCCTGTAGCCTTAGATGACGGGTCGACGGTCGGAGAGGACCCCCTTCCCATACGTTGATGGGGAGGGAAGGTAGGGTGGGGCTGCTGTCTCTCCTGCTGCCCCTCAGACTGGGTTAGAGTGTCAGAGTTCTCGGGGCTGTGCGCAGTGAAAAGACTTGGCCTAAGGAGGGGGTGGCTGGAACTTCGGGGTTCCTCCACCCCCGTGTTAGCAATGACAATGCGGCTCCTCACTGCAGTTTATTCGCTCCCCAGACAAGCTCGGTTTCACCGCCTAGGGCGCCGGGGTTGTCTCATTTTAAACCCTCACCTCTCCGCCCCCCCCACCCACACAGAAGGCCCCGCCCCTAACCTCGCCCCCTTAAACCCAAGATACTCGAAAAAACCAAAAATGCTTAGCAGACGGACGTACGGATTTGTACCCCACCGCCTCCTTCTCCCCAATCATTTCTCTCTTGCTGAACCCCTTTCTATGCAGGTGTTCTCCCAGAGAATGGAACTTCTCGACGGATAAACTCTCCGCCCTCGAAAGCCTCGTGGACTGTAGTTGTCGGCACACCGCCTGGGCCACACAGAGGACAAGGTGAGGCAGGGCAGGATCAGCTTGGCCCTGGGGAGGAGAGATGCCCTCCGCTGCCCGGTCTCCCTCTCTTGCCAACTCTCTCTGACTCTTTGCTTCAAAGTTCGAAAATGCAGAAATTCTGGAGAGGGGAGGGAGCTCCTTTCTGAGAGGTAGAGGAGAGACTGGGCGTTGGGAAGGGGAATACAGCAAGTATTAGCATCCTAAGAAATAAATTAATAGCAATGATCATAACAATAAGTGATGTTTAGTTAGCCCTTTGGGACAGGAAGCGTGACGGGTGTAGTCGCTACCGAGCTCCTGTTTTAGAGCCTGGGAACCAGATGTGGATTCAGGTCCTGCCTCTGGCACACTTTGGCAGCATCCTCCTAGGCAAATCCCTTAATCTCTCAGTATTCTAGATCACTCTCTAAAAGCCAATGTTTAATCTGTTGTCTAATTACTTTAAATTGATAACTGTATTTCAATATAATTGGTTTCCTTGGTAATCCTATGTATTCTATTTTATGCATTAAAAAAATTCCTATCCTATTCTATTCCTATCCTAATATTTACTGCCATCCTGTTTCTATCCAACAACTAGACAATGGTGAGTTACAAGTATTTATTATCTCAAAGAGGTAAGGAAATTAAAGGGCCCAGGATCACTTGTAACTAGTAACTGACAGGAGTCAGTACTCAAACCAAGGACTCCAAATCCCAAATCAGATGTTCTTTTCCCTACCACCAGGGAAAGGGGGTATATTACATGGTATCTTCTCTAAAGTTGCACTTTCCAGAAACCTGACACTTAGAAGGTTGTCTCTGTAAACTAGGGCTTCCTCTGTAAGCTCTCTCTCTGGACCCAGTACCCTCTGGGAGGGGGTTTCTCTATTTAAAGATTCCCCCCTCCCCAGGAGTTTCTTTCTTGTTGTTCAGTCCTGTCTGACTCTGCATGACCCCGTGGACCACTGTCCATGGATACTGGAACGGTTTGCCGTGTAAGACATGAAGTCTCCTAGCTCTCTGGCTAACCTCAATTTCTGATACTTGTCTGAAACAAACCTTTCAATGTAGGCTTGGAGATTTTATCCAGTTTTACCTTAATCTCCTCTCTTTCTTCCATTCTCCTCCTAAATTCCTTCTTTGCCTGGTGGGGGAAGGAGAGAGTCTTGGAAACCTGACTCAGGATGGTTGTAGGGGTTGGAGTATAGGAATAGGATGAGACTGAGTGATCCCAGGATTTGTGGTGCTCTACCGTGTACAGGACATGAGATTTGGAGAGGGTGTTATGTGCCCATGATCATGCAACTGTTAAGTCAGAATTCAATCCTGGGTCCTTTTGACTTTCAGAGCCAATACTCTAGCTAGTGGTAGCATCAGGCTCCTGAAGTGGTATTTTCCTATAGCACAGATCTGATCATGTCACTCCTCCATTCAAGAACCTCCAGTAGCTCCCTATTGCCTCTAGGATCAAATACAACATGATATGGCATGTAAAGGCATTCCCAGTAAGATTTTAGTCTATCTTTCCAACTTTATTATACATAATCCCCTTTCACATTCTCTAGAGTAGGGTCAAACTGGCCTTGCTGAATCTTTTAGTCAATAAACATTGATTAAGCACTGACTATGTGTCAGCAACTAGGTGGTGCAGTGGATAAAATGTCAACCCTGGAGTCAGGAGAACTTGAGTTCAAATCCAGCCTCACACACTTCCTACCTGTATGACCCTAGGCAAATCACTTCACCCTGTTTGCCTCAGTTTCCTTATCTGTAAAATGGGCTGGAGAAGGAAAATGGCAAACCACTCTAGTATCTCTGCCTAGAAAATCTTAAGTGGAGCCATGGAGAGTCAGACATGACTAACTGACTAAACAACAAAACCACAAAGTATATGCCGAATACTGTGCTAAAGCTGGTATACAGAGGAAGGCAAAAGATAGCCCCTGCCCTCTAGGAACTCAGAATCAGGTGGGAGAAAACTACACTTGAAAAGGAGAAGAGAGGGTTCCTCATGCCAAGTTCAGGGGCCAGCTGAGCAGGAACATAACATTCCATTTCTCCCACCTTTCTAAAGGCCATGTCTGATATCTCACACACCTTCTGCCTCTTCCTTCAAGCTCAGCTCAAGATCTGCCTCCTACAATATGCCTGTCCTTCTCTCCCTGATTGCTACCTTCCTCTGCTCCTATTACCATGGATTTTCTTTGCATATCTTTTCTGTCTATTTATGTGTGCACATCATTTTCTGGTAGACTCTGAACTCCTTGAAGACAGAGACTATTTAATTTTTGTCTTTAAATCCCACGTGCTATAGCCTTCACCTGTCGTTCCTCCTTATTTCTCTCCCCACATGATACCTAACACATTTTGTTATTCTGTCTTGTCTGACTCTTTATGACTCCATTTGGCGTATTCTTGACAGAGATACTGGAGTGGTTTGCTATTTCCTTCTCCACCTCGTTTTACAGATGAGAAAACTGAGGCAAATGGGGTGTCGTGACTTGCCCAGGGTCACATAGCCAGGAAGGCTGGATTTAACTCAGTAAGATGAATTTTCCTGACTCTAGGCTTGTCACTATCCTCTTCAACACCTAACACATAGTAGGTGTTTAATAAATGCTTGTTGATTAATGGGAAAGTTAATGCAGTACAATAGGAATTCAACACTTCTGGGAGGATGAATCTCTCTGTGAAGCAGTCAGCATTTACTTATTAGTGAAGGTACAAAACAAAGTGTAAAATAGATTTTTCTAGGGTGAAGCCTCCCCAGTGCGAATCACTTTTTAAAAATCTTATTTTAAATTTATTCCTTTTGTTTTCAGATTGGCAACATTTCAAAATGTATTCTTCTTTCCTCTCCTGCCTCCTTGGAACTACCTTCTGTAAAAGATTTTGAAAATAATGGGGATGGGAGAGAATTCTTCAGCAAATCCAATGGACAAAAAGCTTGACAATATATGCAGTATTCCTCACCTGTAGGCCACTACTGCTGTCAAGATGAGAGATTTATTTTCTTAACTCTTCTACTCTTTTTTATTCTTTTTTTTTTTGGTGGGGGGAGGTAATTGGGGTTAAGTGACTTGCCCAGGATCACACAGCTATTAAGCGTAATTTGAACTCAGGTTCTCCCGACTCCAGGACTGGCACTCTATGCACTGTGCCACCTACCTTTACCTTCCCCCCATTACTTTTAAAAAGGTTGAAAATAAAAGAATACCTGAACCCTGAGCATCTGGTACCCTGAGTTGTTAAATAAATCTCCACCTTCTTAGGTGGGGGTAAGAAAGGACTTCTCAGCTATAGAGGAGAGAGGAATAGTGTCCTGAGGAGGGGGAAAGTGATACCAAGAACCCATTCAGCCTGAAGGGTCTCTGACTTTGTGTGTTGCCTAGCATCTGTGGACAGGGCAGCGTTGTGCTAAAGGTGTGAGCAAAGAGAAATGTCTCTAAGGTTCAAAAGTAAAAGGAGGAAGCTTAGCTTCTAGTTTTAGGCTGTCTTCCCTTATGTCCAAAAGTATCCTTTCCACAGTTGGGGAGGGCTCCACTCTCCCTGGGGTCAGGAGGCTGGACAAGATGCTACCACCTAAGGGAAGCTGCTAGCTAATGCTTTAAAACACACCTCCACACACACACACACACACACACACACACACACACACTCAAACACACCCAAATACACACACACATACCCCCTCCACAAACACACACGCGCACACACACACACACACACACATCTGCATTAATTTCACTGCTGTGTCTCCTCCTTTCTCTACTCTGGGTCCCTCCTTCTTCCCTCACTGCACTGAAATGCTTCCCCTCCCCGCTAACTGTCTATGCCTTGCTAAACCCCTCTCCTTCCCCTGCAACACTGCCCCCATCTCTCTCCTGGGGGCTGGCCCCAACTCCCCATCTCTTCATTAGCTCCCCAGCCCTACAGGATTTCCCCCTTATGACTCTGTGGGGACCCTCTACTCCCAAATAGAGCTGAACAGAGGCAAGAAAACAGAATATGAAGTGGGAAGTAGAGGACCCCAGGTGGCTGGATGACTCCATCCTGATGGGGGCAGGAGCGGGATGGGATGGAAAGGGAAAGTGTCTCTACTGGGAATGGAAACCAGACAAATGTGAGATCCAAAACTCTGCTGTAGCCTTAGCTCAACCCTATTTCTCATCCCAACACATTAACTCCTTTTTTCTTTCAATTTCTGAAGCAAAGGAAAAGAAAGTATCTATCTGTCTGAACTGAGTTAGAGGAGGCCTTCCTGGAGATGAAAGAAAGGCTAGAAGGAACTGAGTCTTCCATGAAACTCTGCCTGGCTGGAGGGAGAGAATTTTTTTGGTTTGATTTGGTTTAGTTGTAAGTTTGTTTGTTTTTCAGTCCAGCATTCCATCATTACTGATTTTCCCAGCTAGGAGGAAGTGGTAACTCGCCCTTAGAATTTTCATAAAATGCCTGGCTAAGTGGGGTTGGCCTAAGTTTCAGGTCATCCAATCTGACCCCTTGCCACCTGCCAGTGCTCTGCAGGAAGACTTTGAATGTGAATCCGTTAGGATTGTACTGGGAACATTTATCAAAGGAATACCTTTAGTTGGATTTCTGTTCCTACCCAATAGTGTCTTCTATTGGGGTGGGAATGACATTGAGGGTTTTCCATCCTGGCCCCTCTCTGAGTCTTCCAAAGTCCTCTAAATCACTGCTCACCTCCTTTCCTACCCCCCTACCCCCAGCTTCTTCCACCCAAAAAAAGAAAGCTGGTGTGAAAAGCGGAGGCTGGGTTGTGTTGGCCCTGATGTCACTGATGCCAGTCCCTTCCCCTCTGCCAGCTTGGGTGAGAAGAGACAGGGCACCTACACCTCCTCCTGCTGCCACTTTGGACTCCCCACCCTGAAGAGAAGTAAAGAGAAAAGAAAAGGAATAAAGAGGAACAGAGATCTCCTGGGATATTCAGGTTCCCTTGGAATTCCACTCAATTCCCTGTTGATGAACGTATCTCCCCTTACAAATGTTACAGGTGACCAATTTCTGAATTTTGCAGAAGAATGAGGTCTAGAATAGGTGATAAGTTACCTGGGTGTCAAAAAGCATACTCTAACCTTCAACTCCATAAGATCAAGTGAGATATAATAACAGGAAAACATTGCAAATATCAATACATGAAATCTCCAGTATTGTTTTTACTACGATCACTTGTCCAAAAGGCTCTTCCCTAGTCACTACACCCATATGTGTGCTGCTCTTTTCTACTAGAATATTAACTCTTGGAGGACTGGGACTCTCTTGCTTGCTTGTATTTTTATCTTCAATGCTTAACAGAGTCTCTGGCTTATAATAAGTCCTTAATAAATGCTTTATTATAAATGCATTAATTCATTACTCTTGCTCTCCCTTGTGGTTGAATGGTCTGAGTTGAGTGGTTTGAATTATTAACAAAGGTAGGGCTAGCCTAGAGAGGGATTGCCTGAGAATACACCTCCTTCACTCACATCTATTGGGCTTCTGGAATGGAAGACTGGATACTTCCCTATTGTGTTATGCTCCTAAGAGATTATATATTTTTCCTCCCTCCCATCACCAAATAAGTCTAATGCTGGGACTCTCCAACACTTTCCTCTGACCTTAGATAAGCTCAGATTTTAATGGAGTCTTGACCTGAAGAAGCAGGTAACAGAAGACCAGAGGGAAAAGGAGTGCTGCTACCAAAGAGTCCGGACTCCTGGCTCCTGACCTACTATATGGCCTTTTAGTCTCAAGAGTGCACAGCAGTGGAAGAAGGGAATGTGGGGAGGACTAGAGGAAGAAGAAGAAAAGAAAAACTGATGGACTGAAACAGAGCTATAGTCAGGCGGAGATAGGGCAACAGGAGTCATCGAGAGAAGTTCAGGAAGAAAGTGTGGTGTCAGGAGGAGGCAAAGAAAGAAACTGAGAAAAGAAGGAGGGAAAGAGAGATCTCTATCACTTAGCACAGGGTCTGGTAATTAGTGGGTATTTAAAAAATGTTTGTTGATTGATACATTGATTGGTTAGTTGACTAAAAGGGAGATTGAAGCAGAAATAATGTGAGAGAAGGGAAGGTGGAAAAAGGAAAGTGAATAAGAAATAAAGTGAGAAGCAGAGAACATAGAGAAATATTCCATATTTTTTGTACATTTTCCCCACCTCTGCCCTTGGAAACTTTAGCTTCCTTTAAGACTCATGTCAAGTTGTTGTTTCCTACCAGAATTCTTGATTCTTTCCATTGTTACGGCTTCTCTCCAAAAATTACTTTGACTATATGTATTTTGTATTTATCTCTCTCTAACTCTTGTATTTTCTTCTCTGAATCACCAACACATTTATTTCCCCACCAGTAAAATATAAGCTCCTTGAGGTCAGGGACTATTTCCTGTTTGTTTTTTCATAAAGTCTAACACAGTACTTGTGCTAGTAGATAGTAGGTGTTTAGTAAGTGCTTACTGAAGTGTACTGAACTCATCCTCCTCTGTTTCAAGTTCCAGGGTCATCACAATCACTGTTCGCATCACTCTTTCCTGTGAGTGAAACTTCACACACTCCCTTCTTTCTAGTCCCACTCTTTTATATATGGCCCTATCAGAAAGTCCTTTTTAAAAAATTATTTGTTTTTAGTTTTCAACATTCACTTTTATAAGATTTTGAGCTCTAAATCCCCCCTCTCCAAGACATGTTGGTTATACATGTACAATCATATTAAACATATTTCCACATTAGTCATATGAAAGAAGAATCAGAACAAAAGGGAAAAAACATGAGAAAGAAAAAACCAAAAAAAAAAAAGAGAGAGGAAAGTATGTTTCAATCTGCATTCAGACTCCATACTTCTTTCTCTGGATGTGGATAACATTTTCCATCATGAGCCTTTTGGAGTTATCTTAGATCATTGCATTGCTGAGAAGAGCAAGTGTAACAAAGTCAGCCATAGAACAATGTTGCAGTTACTGTATACAATGTTCTCCTGCTTCTGCTCACTTCACTCAGTATCTGTTCATGCAAGTCTCAGAAAATCCTTTTGACTGGCACCCCCGAAATCCCCCATGCCATAAGCTTCGTCTATTTCTCCTCTCCTCTTTCCCATTGTGAAGACAGGAGACAGGGGACCAAATAGACTTGCTCTCTGAGCAGATTACTGGATGCTCCTCCCTTCCCTCCTGAGTCGTATTTATCAAATGAGACACCATAATGATGTAGAGAAGTAACTTAGGTGGTCTGAACTCCAAATCTCAATAGGGTATATTCATTCTCATACCTAAATCTTCATACTTTGTCCATACCTGGGCACTCATATCCCAAAATGCATACACATGGACACAAATGACCAAGCTCTTGTTTGTTTTGTGTCCACACGAAAATATTGGTATGCACAAATACATGTGCAGTGAAACCCACAAGTATATATACTTGGGATATACTAGTTAAAGTCTTTTTGGAAGCTGCTACTCTCTGCCTGGGGTCAAGTCCCCTCACCCCCAGCTTTGTTAGGCAGCTGCCTGGTTGTTCTGACCCCTACCCCTTCCCTCTCTCCAGAGCAGATGTGAGAGAACCCAGCCCAGTTAGTTGTAAGGATGGACAGGGGCAGGGGGAAAGAGAGAAAGAGAAAGAAATGTATCTATACATTCTCATTTCTCTCCTCCCTAAAAAGTTTCGGGTTCTCAGTAAGTCTGCAGATAAAGAAATTATAATTTTCACTCCCCTGATTGTCCCAGGGGAAGGAGAGCGGGGAGGCTGAAGCCAAGGTTAAAAGGTGCTGCCTAACCATTCTGACCACATTCATGGTCTCTCGTCATCTATGTTTTCTCTCTCCTCTTGCCTAGGAAGTCCCGCACCTTTGTTTTGTGTGTCATATTCCCCTTTGGGCAATCTGGTGGAGCCTATGAATCCCTTCGCCGAATAATATTTTTGAATGCATAAAAGAAAATACATAGGATTACAAAGGAAACCAATTGAAATGCATTTATCGATATAGTAAAAAAAAAAAAAATTTACAGGCCCCAGGATAAGAAGCCCCACCCCTTGCTCCTGTTTAGAGCCTGCCTAGCGTTTGGATGTTCCTTAGGAAATATGTGCTCCTTGATGGTAGGAACTACTTGGTTTTTGTCTTTTCACGCCCACGATCCAGCACCGAACTTTTCAGGGGTCAGTAAGTTTCTTCAGTGAATGAACCCCTTTGTCTTTGCTCTGTCTCTTTTTTTGTCTATCTGTCTGACATCTGTTGTGAGGTGGAAAGGGCAAACTAGAACCCCGCTGCGGGCAGCTCTCCTCGTTTGTCTCTTACCTCTCAGTCCTTCATTCAGAACTCTCGGTGAGTGGTCTCCACACCGGCTATCTGCCCCTCCTCTCCACAGCCCATTGGGTTTAAATCTTGGCCCCTCCCAGAGGATCCTACGTTAAGTTCTTGTGTATCCTCCAGAAATTTTTCAGAGGGGGAAAGGGAGGGAGACAAGAGGGGGTCATGAGAGGAGAAGGCAAACCTGAGCTCTCGGGAAGCCCACGAGTGGCGGTGCTGTCCTTCCCACACCCCCCACCCCAACTCCGGCGCCCCAGTGGGAATCTCAGCAGCTTAATCTTAGGCAGGAAGTGGAGTCTAGTTACCAGAGAAGGGAGGGGAAGGGAAAGGAGAGGGGGAATACCCGAGGCTTCGAGTAAAGGGAGCTGGTGGGGAGAGGAGGGGGGGAAAGGAAGAGGAAGGACAGTCATGGGGCGGGGGGGGGGGGGCACCGGACGTGCCAAAGAGTTAAATCTTTCCCAGTCAAGCGTTTCTTTGCCCCCTCTCTTGCCTACCCTCCTTGGGGAGGATACTGGCTTGGTAGAATCATGGGGCTTCGCCATACACCACTTGGCAAGGAGGCGTGACTGTCCCACTTCGGAGTTTTTGATTCTTTTCGCCTCAAACTTATCTCCTTCTGAGAGGTCTGGAGGTGGCAACGTGCTTTGCCGACTGATTTCTCTCCTGGCTGCTGTCCGCTTCTGCACCTTTGTCCTGTCTGTCAGCTGTCCTGTCAGAGCAGGGTCTAGCTCATTATGCTTATGTGCAGGTGGTATCTCTGGGTCAATTTCTACCTGCCTCTACATCCCCACTTGTTTCTACTTTCTTCCTTTGTCCCTGTCTGCTCCTCCCTGTGTCTCCTAGGTCTCTGTTTCTGTCTCTGCACTTCTGTGGCTCTCCACATCCCATCAATACACTTCTTGAAAGTAGGCACTCCTCTTCATTTTCTCTTTGTATCCCTAGCATAGTGCCTGGCATTTTGTAGGCATTTAGTAAATGTGTTTTGGATCGGGTTGTTTCTCTACATCTGTTTCATTTCTATCTTTCTTGCTGTTTTACTCCATCATTTTTCTTCTCTATCTTTGTTTTGTTTTCTGTTCCCTTTATGTTTCTATCTACACATTTGTGCTTCTGTTCTGTCTCTCATTCGCCTCTGCCTCTATGAATGTCAATAGTAATTGTTTCTCTTCTGACCAGCAACCAGGAGAGTCTTCTCCTCCCAGTCAAAAATGAAGGACAAATACACAACCTGCTTCTCTTTGTGTCTCTATGTCTACATCTATTCTGTTAGAAATAAAACCTCTATTATGGGGCCCAAGGGTCCCTTGGGTTTGTCCATCCAAGTTAGTGTGTGTGTTCGTCCTTCATTTCTGAGGAAGACCATGCCATCACAGAAATGATGACATGACTTGCACTTGACTGTGCAGGTCACCAGTCTCACTTCTCCTCCAGAACCATATGAAAGGAGAGAAGGTTAGCACTCCCCTTGATAAGGATGGAAGAGGTCCTAGTGACCTTTACAACACATATACAGTTAAGGCATTGCCACCTACTCTGTGGCATCTAACCAAGTTAGTGTAAGAAAGGGAAGAAAGATGGAGGGATTATGGATATGGGTTGAGGGGACCATTGGGTATCAGAAGGAGGGATCAGGGAAATACAAGAGAGTGAAGGGGTAGAGGGGGCAGGGTTCAGGGTTCATCATCCACACAGTTGTAGCCAACTAGTAGGCTTCAGGAGGGCATAAGAGGAAGAGGGGAACACTTGTAGCAACCAGTAAAGAGAGACAAAGAAGATGATAGGATCATAGATTTAGAGCAGGATGGTCTTTAAGCCTAGTCACCTCATTTTAACGGATGAGGAACTGAGGCTCAGAGAGGTTAAATGACTTGATATCTAAAGGGAATTTTGAGCTCAGGTCCCCCTAATTCCAAGTATAGCATGCAATCCAGTACTGTAGGTTTCTTTAGATAGAGTAGGACAAAGAGAAACATACAGAAAGAGACAAACTTAGCAACAATACAGGCAAAGATATTAAGAGAACAAAAGTGATAAAGGGACACAAACAGATGAAGAGAATAGAGCGACCTGGATTTTAATCACAGTTTGGCACTATAACTCATTGCAAGATCTTGAGCAAGCTAGTTTCTCTCTCTGGGCCTCACTTCTGTAAAATAAGCAAGTTGGACAATATTGTTTTTAAAATGGTTTTTGTTGATAGCTTTTGTTTTTACATCACCTACATTTCCTCCTATATCCCTCTTCTCCCTCCTCCCAGAGCCATTCCTTATAATGAAGGGGTTTTTTTAGAGAGAAAAAAAAATTTCAGCAAAGCCTATCAATACTGGAAAATCTGATATCATATTCAATATTCCACAATCATGGGCCATCCAGATTTCTAATTCTGACATCTTAGGATTCAACAAAACTTTCTGTGGCTGACAACACTTGAGAAAGGTGATCTTGGATGCAAGTATAGGAAGTCTGGAAGGTTCTATGAGATTTGGGAAGGGGGCATCATAGAGGGGGACAATATGAATTTCCAAAGAAAATGGCTATAAGATTTTTGAGCAGAAGAATGACTAGTTATTATAGAAATCAAAACAGTTAGAAAAGGCAACAAAGGCCCCGATACCTCCCTTTGCCCTTTTTTTATTTCCCTGTGTTTTTGACACTAGCCTCATTAGCACTTCTTTCTCCCAAAAGTTTTCTTCACTGTCCTTCTTCAGGCTTGTTTCTGATTAGTCCTAATGGACTACTGTTTCTAGATTCACTTTTGATCTTGTCTAACAGGCAAATATGCTGAGGCAAAGAGCTAAACAGAACTCTTGGAAGATAAAATGAGATTATAGAAACAATAGCAAACTCTACACATGCAGATAATTTCCATTCTCCTGTTATTGTGCCTAGAACAGATGCCCTGTGTTATTTCCTCCAGAACAGATTGAAAATTCCTTGACAGGAGGAAGCATATTATTTTGAGAGGACAGGAGGGTCCACTATTTTGGACAGGAGGGTCCACTCTGTTACCTTCTGTAACATTTTGTGGACAAGTGTGAATTCATTCTGAGTTCTTCTTGCCCCCACTGAAGCAATTTTTAGTCTAGCCCTGATTCTACTTCAGTGGTAGTGAAGATCATTGAGTTGGTACTTTAGGAATGGCCCAGGTCACACAGGTAAGCTAGTCCAGGAGGACTTGGGTGACAGGAGGAACTGGAGAGAATTCTGTGCCTGTCCTTTTTAAGGCATCATGGGAATTGGGAATTAAAACACTAAAATGGTGAAAGGGGCATGGAAAGAGGACAATCACACCTTGTAGACTTGGAAGCAATGGGCAGAAAGTCAAATGGCTTGAGGAAATCCTGCAGTTGGTGCATCTATGAAGCCATGGAAAACTTCAATGGAGAAAGAAGTAATGGAACCTGGACAAGTGGCAAACCAGTGAAAAGCTGGGGAAGAAGACAAGAGGGAAGATCAGGGAACTATTTATATGAAGGAAGACCTCAGGTTCATTCTTTTACCCATACTATGTCATGTTGACCATATAGGTGTATGTGGGCAAGGATAAATTAGACTCTTTAATGTTGCTGAATTCTTTCTCCATAAGGAAGATGTGAGAGCTTTTTCAACTATCCATAGGCTTGGATACAAGCTTCTATGTATGTTTTTGTTGTATAAATAAAACCTTTCCTTCCTTCAATGATATTTTAGCCTCATTGCTTGCAAGGGATCATGAGTCTAGATTTAGAGCTGCAAAGGAAACTTAGAAGCCACCTAGACCAATCTTATTTTTCAGATTAAGGAAATGACATCCAGGAAGACGGCAACTTGCCCGAGTCTGAGGTCATATAGGTAGTAATCATCAATAAAGGGTCAGTGTTCTTTCTAAGATCTGATGCTAAGTCAGGTATTCATGTATATCTTGTCAGTGACCAGGGGCACAATTGAAATAATTATTTACTTTCCAGTGCCTGGCACATTATAGATATTTAATACGTGAACTAAACTGAAATGAACTTCCAGAACTGGTGGATAGGGAGAAGGGAAGGAAAGAGATCAGAAAAGATAAAGGAAACTTTTTAGATAATCAGAATTTCCCACTGCTTAGTTCTTACTCCTAGCAGTCTAAATTCACATGGTCCTCTAGGAACTATCAGGTACCATCAGAGTAGTTAAAAATCTGTTGATCTCACACTCATTGTGCACCTCTTTGTACCTCAGTTTCCTCATTTGTGACCTAAGGAATTTAGGTTTAACAATCTCTAAGAATCCTTCCAGGTCTAAGTTTCTATGATTCAGTTCAGAGGAAAGGAAAGAGTTCTAGACTGAGTCTCAATTCTGTCCACTTTTTTGTGTTACCTTGAGCAAGTTATTACTCCTCTCTGAGTCTCAGTTTCTCCAAATGCAAAATGAGAGAATTGTATTACATGACCCTTGCTTTCCCTCCCAGTTCTGACATTTTATGTTCTCTAAGAGACAAGGTGACTCAGAGCGACTGTATGCTTTCCCAACCCTACTAGGGTCAGATCAGAGGGAAGGGAGGGAGAAAGCTTGACACTTGGTAAAACTACGAGGAGAAAAAGCCCTTCAACCTCTCTCTCTTCTTGAAAAACTATCAAACTCCCTCAACAGTGGTGGTGATGGTGGTGGGAGGGCTAGAATCGAAGATGGAGGGGTTGACTTGGAGGGTGGGGGCTGGGCTCGATGACTTCAGCAGCTGGATAATTAGCTGCCGCTTCCCCAGGCCCGGAGGGAGAAGGGTCGGGTGGGCTGGGAGACCGACACAAAGTGACAAGGGGTGGTTTTGACACTCGGTGGAGCTGACGGGCCCGTGGAGCCAGGGCTTGGGTTTCGGGGGAAATATCCCAGCAAATGATTTAAAAATAGGTCAGAGGGAAGGAGCCGCAGCCGGCACTGGGTCTGTGGTGAGAACTTCATGTGGCTCCCCTGCGGGCTGCCGACTTCACCGTCAAGGAGGGGATGTTGTATGGAGGGAGGAAAAGAGGGGAGGAGGGAGAACGACGACGAGGAAAAGGAAGAGGACAAGGAAGAAACAGAGAAATAGGGACAGAGGGATGGAAAGAAAAGGAGAGGGAGAGATAGAAACAGATAGAGACAAAAAAAAGACAGAAACAGAAGCAGAGGGAGTTAGAGGTAGGAAGAAACACAGACAAAGAAAGAGGGGGTGGCTTGAGGTCATTGCTACCAGTCTCCTGCCTTCACTCCTCTCTCCTCTCCCCCTAGGCATCCCCCATGCTTCATTTCATTAGCTCATCAAGGATTTCTTCCTAGAATCTAGATTCAAACTCTACTAATGGACTTTGCTCCAATGTTCCTCACTAGAGAAATTTCTCCTCCTTCCTCCTCACCTTAAACCACTTGACACAAGCTATTTTAGAGACTGTTTCATTGGTAAATATTTCTTACTGTCTATCCTTGAGCCCTCTTGCTGCAAAGAGAGCCCATTTTCTTTCTCTAGAAGGAGGCTGGTGGATTTTTCCACTTACTGTTAGTCCATTGAAATAGATTCACATAAAAAGTGCCTCCTTTCAGTCAGATAGGTGGTACTCCTTTGCCTACATCTCTCTCTCTCTATTTCTCTCTCTGTCTCTGTCTTTGTCTCTCTGTCTCTGTCTCTCTCTCTGTCTCTCTCTGTCTCTCTCTCTCTCTCTCTGTCTCTCTCTCTCTCTGTCTCTCTCTGTCTCTGTCTCTCTCTCTCTCTCTAGCAATCACTTTAATCTCTTGAACAAACCGCACTGATGACTTTCTAGCCAGCCTTTCTAATCCACACTGACTCTTCAGTCTTCTCTCTGAGCTACAAGAAGGGCAGAATCTGTTTCTCTCTGTCCTTTATTCCTCTTTGGGTGGTATAGACCACTGAGTAGTATAGCGAAAAAAGAGTGGAGTAGAAGTCAGGATAACCCGAGTATAGATCTTATCTTAGATGCTTACTTAGCTGGGTAACCCTGAGCAAGACGATTACCATCTCTTTAGGCTCAGGTTTTTCTTATCTGCAAAGTGAGGGTAGTAATAGTGCCGACCTCACAGGATTGTTGCTAACTATTGTTATTTGGGTAAGGGGTAGGGTTGGGCGTATGGCTGGAGTTCTGCATCTATAATTCGAGGGAAGGGGAGGATGAAAGCCTCCACATCCAAGTTTAGATTCAATAGACATTTATGAAGTACTTGCCGCTAGGCACAAAGACTACAATGAAAAGAGAAAAATAGTTGGAGCCCTCAAGGATTCTCCCGTAGGGGATACCTCCTGATCTCAGAAGGAGAGAAGCACTAACCAAGAAGTAGGAGGTGGCACCTAAGCCAGGGATTCCAAGAGGAGGAGGTGAGCCAGAGACATCCCAGGAACCAGGGACATTCCAGCCTATGCAAAGGCATGGAGACAGGCAGAAACTGGATGGATGAGTTTGGGAATAAAAAGTTGGTCTAAAATATGGAAAGGAATAATAGGAGCTCAGTGTTGGAAGGTAGTCAGGAGCCACAGTGTGTAGAACTTTATGGGAATGCAAACAATATTTTTGTGATTTACAAGCATTTAATATATGAAAAAGCACTCACCATTTGACTCCACTCTGAGGTCAGGTGGTACTCCTTCACCCAAATCTCTCTCTCTCTCTCTCTCATATAGGGGTTAAGGGACTTTCCCAGGGTCACATAGCTAATGTGTCAGGTCGAATTTGAACTTAGGTCCTCCTGATTCTAGGGCTGGTGCACTATCCCTTGCATCACCTAGCTGCCTGCCAGCTCTCTTCAATACTGTCTCTCACTTTATCTCCAAAAGTCAAGAAATTCTTCTGATAGTCTTACCACAAACCTTATTGCAAGTCCAATTCCATTTGTTATTGTGGCAGTTGTGGCCACCACTAAGAAGGTAGGCCTTGCAGTTGGGGGAACCAAGGCTTGGAGCCCAACACAAACTGTACCTTCCTCTTTTACCAATGCCAGGCAGGCACAGAGTATCCAATACCAAAGGAAGCAGCCAGGCAGGCAATGAGTATCCAGGTTAAAAAGATGAGGCAGGCAGGAGGTCCTGTGTTTGCTGTTTCCAGCAGAGTTATACCCAGCTGGAGCAGGCACCTGGGTCCCACCCACAGCAATGGGCGGGATGCCTGGGGATATGTTGGCATGGCAGACTGATTGGTTTGGCCCGACCCGGAATTTAACCCCACTTAACCACCCCAGACATAGATCAACTCTGACACTAGCATCTGAGATGCCTTTCCCACCTCACCTCTCCATTCCCCTGAGGTGTCCCCCTCCTCCTGCACCATCACCCTTTGAGATATCACAGGGATTTCGCCAGCCTCCATCTGCTCATGCCATGGGCAACTTAGCTCATTACCTGATGCCTGGGGAGGTGTCACTTTTGTTTGTGTCTCTAATAGCCAGGACCTCTAGGGATGACAACCGATTTGCTTCCTTTCCCTCCCCTCCCCTCTTCATTCAGGTCACTGGCACCTGAAAAAAAAGGAGAGACTATGAGAGGGGTAATTGTGAGTAGGTACCTTTATCATAGACGTCCCACTGGTTGGGAACCTGGATTCCTGGGTACAATTCCTTTGGTGTGCTCTGTCCTGCAGAATCTCCATCAAAGGTCTCAGAAGTCAAGAATGGCTCAGGGAGAAGAGTATGGTACAGCCAAGTCTTTTTGTCCACTCCCCATAATCAAACTCCCCATAATCAAACTCCCCATAATCAAACTAAAAGCTGTGATTACCAAGGTTGTCCGTGCACACCCTCCCTGTCTCTAAGCTCCCCAGAAAGGGGAGGGAATGGTATAGAATCATATACTTGTAAAGAAAAGTGTCACAAAGGGACAGATGTGAAAGGCTCCCTTGGAGATCAGCCCTCTTCTTTTACAGAGGAGGCAGCTAAGGCTGAAAGATGCCCAGTGACTTACCTAAGGTCTCATACAAGGTATCGGTATAGCCAGGACTAGAACCCAGGTCTCCATACTAAGCACAGTACCCTGTCAACTACATTAGGACACCATCAGCTACTCCAGCAGCACCTGGAGAAGTGATTACCTCTCTGTCTTGTCCACTCCACTCTGGGGAGACTCCACTCAGCATTCAAAGACACACTCCCAATTTCCACTCCTTTAGCCAGTTGGGGGGCCTCCCTCCGTCACCTATTTCATGAGTGGCTCATCTCACCATTTTTCTATCCTCTGAATACTTTTTCTGCCCAGTGACCCTGAAGAAGCTTTTACAGGATTATCAGTCAGTAAATATCACCTCTCCTCCCACCACCGAACTCCTCCCTCTACAACAGCCCCCTCCCCCACAAATAGTATTAGCAGCTTGAGAGGGAGCAGAGAGAGAGAGAGAGAGAGGACTGAGGGACATTTTAGGGAGGACACTATCTGGGCTCTAGGCCTGGCAATGCCTACTTTCCTCCCTTTCTCCACATCCCCCGCTCCCACTCTGCTAGGTTCATCAGCACCTCCAGCTCTGCCAACTTGCTAATAGGACCCACACTTGCCTGCTTCTCACCTCAGAAACTAGGGAGAGGAAAAGGAGGGAGCTGTGAGCCCAGGGTGGGCCTTGGGGAGGAGGGAGGAATTGAGTGGGCATAGAGAAAACAGCAACTGCCAGCTGTCTCCATCCTCCTGTGCCAACTTGGCTGACCCATTTGGTGGGGGCTTCCGTCTATCCCTTTCTGAGGTCTCAACAGAAATCTCTAAGGACCCTAGGATTCCAGTGGTTAGTACCAAGAGTATTCATTCTAGGCTGAGTAAGGGAAGTGGAAATGGGTGGGAGCTGGGAGTTCTAAAGAAATATCTCTGCATCTTTAGACCTAGAACCCCGCTACCCCTACCACCCCCAATGCACACACATACCCTCCACCCCAGAGGTGATTTCCAGAAGGGAAACTGAAGCAGAGCCAACTCTACTCTTAGGGTATAAATTACTCCTTCAATCTAACCCTCACTCCTTCTATAGAACTACCTTCAATCTAATATCCTTCCTAACTAACTTCCTGCACCAAGGGGAAGGAATCGAGTTGGGGGTGGCGTGGGTTGGGGCACCATTGAGGAGATTTAGGTTTCTTATAAACCTCCAGGCTTCTTGTTCCCCTACAACATGGCAGACAGGCTCTGTGGTCTCATCTGGGCTCTAGCTCTGAGTCAGGGCTCCCTCCCTTGGGCCTCCCCTATGCCACACACTTGCTCTCTGCTCCCCCCCCCTCTCCGATTTGGACTGGAAAATCAGGCTCACCGCCTCTGCCCCTGTCGAAGTCAGTGCTTCCCCCGTGACAAGGTCGATTTCCCCTAAAGGGAGGTGTTTCCTCGAAGCTGGGAAAAATCAAGGGGGCTGAGACTGCACCAGGCTGAGAGGCCAGGCAAGGGTCGTGCCCCTCCAGCGCAGGGCAGCACAGCTAGCGCTGCTATCCTTGATCCCCACCCCAGCTTAGCTTCAGAAGCTGCTCCTTCCTGTGACAGCAGACTGTGCTGTGGTTCACTCAAAAGACAAGGATGGAAGGCTGCAACGCTAACAACTGGGAGACATTACTTGTACCCACAAATTCCTTGAAGCTGGGGGCTAGGGGCCAGGGTCATCACGTGTCTCTGGGGTCTTTTCCTGATCTCATCTATGCATTATGTCTAGTACAATGCTTTGTACCAGAGCAGGTGTTTAATGCTTATTTAATCCCTCAACACATTACACAGATGCTGGGTCCCTTACCACACTATGCATCTTGAAATTTATTAGACTGGGTCAAATGGACTGGTGGGTATTATGCTGAACTCTCTCCCTTTCCTCCTGCTCCCTCCACCCCAAGGAAATGATGTAGGGGAGAGAGCAGAAGAAATTCAGGACTTTGGGATCAGGTGGAATGTGATAAGGTATAGAAAAGCAGAAAGGAATAGATTGCTACAATTTAAAAGGAACCTCTCCCTCATCTTACAGAAAAGGAAACTGAGACCCAAAGGGAGGAATTGACTTGGCTAAGGTCACACTAGTTAGTTAGGGATCAAAGCTAGTTAGGGATTAAAAGCTAGTTAGGGATCAAAAGCAGAGGAAGAAGTAGGATATTCTGGAGAAATTCCCAAGTTCAAACTTAGATGACATGGATCCAAATCCGGGCTCTACAACTAACTGCCTGTGTGACCTTATGCAAGTCATATCCCTTCTGGGCTTTGGTTTTCTATTCTCTAAGGTGAGGAGGTTGGACTAAGTGATCTTTGAAGAAGCTTTAAATCTGCGATTTCCAAAACACCATACTTGGGTTATTCTATCACTTCTCCCACCACCCCCACTTTAGAACTAAGCCCACCCTGCAAGTCTCTCATCCTTGAACCACACAGAATTGTTCAGGGATTCTTTAAAGCATGAAGAAACCACAGTTCTGCCTGAAAGGGTGTAGGGGCTGCTATTGTTGAAGTGACTCCAACGGGGGAGTCAACCCAGGAACTCAGGAACTGACCCAGATGCCCCAAACAGTCTTTACAGAACTTGTCCATGGGCTGTTTTGCGTAATTGGAGGGGGTGAGATGGACCAGCAGGAGTCAAAAGAGTCGAAAGAGAAAGAGAGAATAAGACATGGAAAATGAGAGCAGGTGAGAGAGATAGAGAAACCAAGACACGGGGACAGTCAGACAGAGAGAAGTAGAGAGAGGGCAAAGCAAACCAGAGTTGGGGTCAGGGGAAAGAGAGACTTTTGGAGAAGGGGATATGAGGTAGTTACCCCTCCCCCAGAATCATTGAATGTCACAGTCAGAAAGGACCTTAAAGATCATTTAGTCACCATCCAGAGGTGACTCTCCCTTTCACCATGTCACTCTGAAAGCTCCATATAGAAGGTAGAAATTGGGACTGGGATTATTAATTGTAGAAAAGAAAAGGCACAAGAGAGCTTTGAGATAATCCCTAGCATGGCTCCCAAGCATTTAAGGGACCCAGGTCATCCCTAACTGATTCCGACTCATGGTAGACTAGAGCTGGGAGGAAGACATACATTCACCCAACAATTCTCCAAATCCACCTTTTAATCATCTCCATGGTCAGAACTGCCCCCCTTCCTGTGCCCCTGTGAACAGAAGATACAACACTGCTCCATGTTATGAGGTCCAATGCTAGCAAAATCCCTCAGACAGAGACAATAAGCCACCTCCATCTTTCCCCCCAAAAAATTGAGGGGTGTAGGAAGAGGCTGCAAGCCCCTTTAGTCATCTTGGGAAGCCACCAATAGCAGTGACTGATAGAGAACTAACCACAAGCCAATTCTGTGGTTGAGCTGTTTTCTGGAGGAACTGTGGAGAGTGTGGCAGGAACAGGGAAGGGGACCACATGGGACTCTCAGATACCCACCTCCCAACATTACACATTGATACCCAGCCTCTGAGAAACCAGGAGCTCCAACTATGAGTCTTTTCTCTCAGCCCTAGAGGGAGAGACATGGACAAAGTTTTAGAGAGGCTATGCCCATCTTTGCCCTGGCTTGGCATAACATCAGTCCTCAGAAACAACTAATATCCACGCCCTCAAAACATACCTAAAAGGGTACTCAAAGACTGGTTTAGTGGAAAGAAAAGGCCTGAATCCTGGATCTGCCATTCTGTCTTGTGTGACTTTGGATAAGTCACTTGACCTCTTTGGGCCTCAGTTTCCCCATCGGTAAAACAAGAGGGTTGAATTAGTTAAGGTCCCTTCCAGCCTGAAATCTATGTTCAAATGATGAAAGATTACTGGATTTAATTTTTGAGAACTAAGATACGTGTTTGGACTCTCCACTTATCACCTGTTGGCCTAAGTGAACTTGAAGATACCATGGTTTCACTGGAATAGGAAACTCCCAGGTGAGGGAACTCATATACCAATGAAGGTCAGTATGCTTTCCTGCAACTTATGGCCTTAAAGAATTGTCTAGAGCGGCAACATCGAACTCAAATAGAAACAGAGCCACTAAACCATACCTGAGGATCCTTGTGGGCTGCATATCGACTTAGAAAACCATATGTTAACATTATCTATGTTTTAATGAAATTGTATTTATTTTGTTAAATATTTCCCAATTACATTTTAATCTGGGTCAGGCAGCATTCAGAAGTATAGTGGGCTGCACTCAGCCGGTCAGCATCTGACACCTCTGCTCTAGAGCCTGAGAAGTTTGCCCAGGGTCACACAGGCAGGACGCATCAGTGACATGACTTGAATTCAGGCCTTCCTGACTTGAGGCTGAGCTTTCTATCCACTGCACCAACTTGTTTAGGGAGGAAACAGGATCCAATAATTTAGAGCTGGAAGGTACTTCATTGTTGGTTATTGCGCTGAGTCACTTTTTCAGTCATGTTGTACTCTTCGTGACCCTATATGGGTTTTGCTTGCCAAGGATACTGGAGTGATTTGCTATTTCTTTGTCTAGTTCATTTTATAGATGAGGAAACTGAGGCAAAGAGGGCTAAGCAACTTGCCCAGGGCCCCACAACCAGTAAGTCTGAGGTTGGATTTCAACTCAAGTCTTCCGGACTCCAGGCTGAGTGCTCTATCCACTTCGAACGCCTATCTGCCCTGTGATCTAGTCCAACCCCTTCATCTTATTGAAATTCACAGACATTAAATAACTTGTCCACAGCCACACCACTAAAAAGCAGCCTGGCTGAGGGGATTTGAACCCAGCTTCTTTGACTCTAAATCCAGGGCTCTTTCCACTCCACCAAGCTTGGAGATAACACATTATAATACAAAGAAAACCAAACTTGCAATAAAAAGACGTACTCTAATTCCAAGGCAAAAATGGGAGAAGATAAAAATAAGGGGAACAGGAGCATTTCCCCATTGCTCCAGCTCCGTCATATTATTGACCCATGTAGGTTAATGGGATTCAGGAAAGAGGATTCCTCTTTTCCCTCCCCCTCCAGATTTAGGGATAATCTTGAAAACTCCTTGAGGGCATCGAATAGTTTTTATCTAAACCTGGGAACTCACTCACTCCTCCCAATAATTCTCTACACATTGTGACCTAACAAATGTTTGTTGAAGTAATGCAAGAACAGAGAAGAAGTGGGTAAGATATGGACTTTGGGTGTAAAGGATGGGATGCTGAGGGGCGAATGGAGGAAAGAGGAGCTCCATCCCCTCCCCACGGAAGCCACTGCTCTCTCCCCCCAGCCACCCCGATGACTCACTCTTGTCCGCCCACCATAAGCCGGGGCTGCCCAGCTGGGTTTGAAATTTATCATGTGATTTCTAAAAATGAGAATCAACTCTAGAGCTGGGCTTTTGTGTGTTGTGTGTTGTGTGTTGTGCAGACCCTGCACGTGTGTATACGAGGTAGTGTTTGTGTCACTTGGTCCGTATAAGACGTCTATGGGGTATGTCAGTCTAGGTGCCTTTGTGGGAACGCTGCGTGTGTGTGTGAGTATGAGAGGTAGTGTGTTGGAGGTATGAAGTGTGTGTCTTCATATCAGTGTCCTATGTGCATATGTCTGCTTGTACTGACTTTGCAATCATATGGCCTTAGGTAGATGGGGACAGGTGTGACCCACATCTGGATATACATGTGGAAAGTAACACCGAACTGGAATGAGGAGAGATGGACCCGATTTGCACACTTCCTTGGGCCTGAATCTTCTGCTATTCTCCTATCTGTTCCCTCTAGCCTACCTAGATCCCTTTCCCCTCACCCCTGGAAGCTTCCACTCTAGCCCTGGAAGCCCCAAGCCCCTAGCCATCACCAGTCCTAACAGTTCCCTGGGGAGTGGTCCTTTTTTCTTCCTGGGGGAGATGGCAGACCAAAGGTGAGTAGGGCAGAATCTCCTACTCTTTACAATCTTTTTAATTGCAGGTGGCTGGGAGTGTCCAGTTCAAGCATGAGCCTAGATGGGCATTCCCCTGTTCCCCCCTCACTTCCCAGAACCCCAGGGGCCCTGCAGCAGAGGAGGAGGCTTCATCTCTGCTTGCAGCACAAAGGCTCTGAGCTATCTCCTTCACACCATCTGCCCGCTCCTTCCCCTGCCCCCCACCCTCATTCACACAACTTGCTCTTGCAACTTAAGGAGGGGGGGGGAAGGTCAGCTTCTTTAACACCCACACAGATCGGGGCCTCAGGAAGAGGAAGGGCAGCGCTCATCCAATCATATCCCAGGAAAAAAGTCTTCTCAGCCATCCCCCTGCCTCTGAGAAGGAAGTTTCAACCCTACCAAGCTCACAAGGATAGATAGGCTTCAGTTTGTCAGTTCCCTGAGTTTCTCCAATAACTCATCAGTCTCTGGCAATATTTGACCCTCCCCACTGGGGAGTGCCCCCTTAGTCAAGATGGGCACTGTAAGGTGAGAATTGGACCAAAAGTCAGGAGATTTGGTTTCTAGTCTCTGCTCTGACACTGACTCTCTGTGTGATCTCGGGCAACTAACTTGGGGATGAAGGGGATGAGGAGGGTCTTGGATTAGACTAGGGCTTCTTCACCTTTTTAGTATCACGAACTCCTCTGGTAGTCTAGTGGAGCCTTGGAACCCCTTCTTAGGAGAATGTTTTTAAATAATCAAAGGAAATACTACATTTCAGTTAGATGTTAGTGGACATGAAGATGTCATTTTTTTCCCCATTCAAGCTTATGGACTCCTCCAGGTTAACCCCTGGACTAGATGGTCTCTCAAACATTTTCCACTTCTGACATTCAATATTTTATAATTTTTGTAGATCTAATATCAGTTGCTCATACTCCAATTTGGAACCAAAGACCTCCGAGTCTTTTCAATGCACCATGTACATGGGGGTGGGGAGGGAGGGGAACGGGAGGGATGGGCTGGCAGGTCTTCCTTAGATTTCTTCTTCCTTTTCATCTCCCTCTATGTCCTTTCCCCCCTTACCCCTCAAGCTCTTTACTACACTGAAAGAGATTAAGGTAAGACTTCAGAAACCCAATGGGGTGCATTTGTTAAATTGGAAATTCAATATGAGAGGAATGAGTCTTTAAAAGACAATGAGGTATTTAAATTTTTTTCTTTATTTTTCTTGGTTTCTTTTTTGTCTGTTTTCTTTTGCAACATGGCTAATATTGAAATATGTTTGCATGACTTCACTTGTATAATCAATGTCAAATTATTAGCCTTCTCAAGTTGGGGGAGGCATGAGGGAGAGAGAAACAGAGAGACAGAGAGGCAGAGACAAAGAGAATGAAAGTGACAGTGAGACAGAGAGAGAGAGAGAGAGAAAGAGAGAGAGAGAGAATTATAACTCAATTTTTTTTAAATGATTGCTAAAACTTTTTACATATAATTGGAAAATAATAATATAAGCATATTAAAGGGGATACATAGATAAATAAAAAATAAGGACAATAAGGACCCAGAAAACCAGGTCTCTCTCCTTCTCTCACCTAACAGAAGCCTCTGCTCCCAGGCAGAGGTTGGATTTTGCTAGTCTTGCCTGAGAAAGAACATAAAATAAAACAACCTTATAGCACCCAGAATCCATGAGTTATGAAGCAAGGAAATTTCCTCTCAAGATGCCACTAATTCAGACTTTTTGTCATTCAGCTATTTTCAGTCCTGTCCAATTCTTCATGACCCCATTTGGGGTTTCTTTGGCAAAGACAGTGGAGTAACTTACCATTTCCTTCTCTAGCTCATTTTACAGGTGAGGAAATTGAGGCCAACAGGGTTTTAAGTGACTTGCCCAGGGTCACACAGCTAGTAAACAGTTGTACACTCAGAAAGATGAGCCTTTCTGACTCAAAACCTGGCACTTTATCCATTGTGACAATTGAATCCCACAAAGCTTCCTAGGCTCTCTTCCAGTATGACTCTGATGTAAGGGTGGCGTTGACAGTACCACCCTATTTGGTTCCAGGTACCTTGGCTAAGTGAGGACCCTGATTTCATTGGCTAGCCATATTCTCTACTAGCTAAAGGTATGACCCAAAGAAGATGTGGTTTTCAACTCCAATCTTACATTGGGCAAGTATCTTAACCTCTTTGGGCCTCAGTTTCCTCATTTGTAAGATGAAAGAGCACCTCTGAGGCTCTGAATCTATGAACTATTCTTTGCATCTGGACCAGGCTAAGCTGCCATGCTTGCCACCCCAAGAGAATACAGCAGCCAACCTCTCTTCTTCTGGAAGAACCACCAAACCAGTTCCTCTCCCTTTGCCCTTTCCTTTGCCCATTAGAGTATAAATTCCTTTGTATTCCCACACTTAACACGGTGCCCAGAACATAATAGGCACTTAATAAATGTTCATTGATTGATTAATTGATTGAAAGTTGACCTCCCTTTTGGTCTATTTCAAGGTCAGTGTTCTCAGGCCACAAGCAGTCTAGTGCATCAGCAAGGCTTTTGCCTACCCAATAATGATTGAAGGAACATTTCTTCATATGGGTACTGAGTGTCACATCCTAGAGTCTTCCTGTCAGAAGGACCATCATGGACCACTGTGCCCATTCCCCTGTCTCTATAATTGTCTGTTTCAGGCCAGGAAGTCCAGCTTGAGGGTGAAGAATTCACTTAGAAAACCCTCCAAAGGACCAAGTGATCTCCTTCCCTTTTGGAAAGTTGTTCCAATGTCAGGAAGTTCTTCCTAGAATCTACCTTAAATCCCTCCCATGGTGGCCAGGCCATAGTGATCTTGTCTTATTCACCTACATGAGAAGACAGAGCCTTCCTTTTTCCCCACCACTCTCAGCCTCTCCTTTCCAGGTGACAGCTACTCTCTCAGTGAGAGGACAAACATTCATGAGAATGAAAGTAAAATGCTCCTCTAAGCATTCTTCTCCTCTCCCCAGAGACCTACAAGCCACTGGAGCCTTCATCCCAAGATGAGTCAAGACTAATCAAAGAGGTTGCTCTGGGGGCACAGGAATTTCCCCGTCATGCCAAGGATAGAGGAGTGGGGGCAGTACTTGGTGAACCAACCCTCAATCCACACCCCCCCCCCCACCACCATTAGGCTTAGGAGGGGGCCATCTGTTTGCCTTTTTTTTTTTTTTTGGTGGGAGAGAAAAAAAGGAAGTAACAGTAGACCTGAGCTCCTGGACATCCTGTACAATGAGCTGGCATGCAGGGGGTGGGGCCAGATGGTACTGGAAAGGATATATCACCCTAGCCCCCTTCTTAATACCCTCTCCTATCCTAAGAATGATTGTAGAGGGAGAAAGAAAGAATATTCAGTAGTGGTAACCCATAAGAGAGACATGACACAGAAACTGCCCTAGAGCAAGGCAGCTTATTCAGCCATATCTTGGGATAATAGGACCACTGGTTTTAAAGCAGGAAGGAGTCGTAAAGACCATATGGTCCAGTTTCTTCATTTTACGGATGAAGACATCATAAGGATTCTTAGAATCCTGTGCTCATCCTCTCTCCCTGAACCCTTCCCATCCCATGCTGTATGCTAAGGCTAACCCATTCTAAGACTATGTGGCAAAGCTAACCCATTCTAAGACTGTGCTAAAGCTAACCCATTCTAAGAATGTGTTGCAGTGGAAGGAATGAAAGAGTGGAGCAAGAGTAAGGAAATTACCTGTCTCAGTGTTGTTGGGAGGATGATAGGGGTTTCACTCTGGAAGGGAGGGACCTGGAAAATTAACCAGTCCATGGAGGTTCAGAATAAGACATAATGTTTTCATAAATGGCCATGGTGTGTGTTTGTTTTGTAGTACTGCTTTGTTTACAAGGGAGGTTTGGTTTGGGTTTGGTTTTTTTGTGTGGGGGGGAGGGTTTGAGGAGTAAGGGTTTAGTATCAAGGTATCACAGAAAAAAGAAAAGAAAGAAAAGAGGATCATCAAAACTTTTTTATGTGATTAAGAGAACAGGGCATTCAGAGGGAGTCAGACAAGTAGGACAATTTTGCATTGAATGTGTTAAATTTATCAAGTATGTTTTAAAACACAAGCCATGTGTAAAAAAATTCAAGGTTTCATGCATACATATTCTTTTATGTCTTTATATGAATGTTCACATATATTGGAGTTTGTCAAATCTAAAACACTGAAAGTTATTTTTAATTTAAAAATTAATTTTAAATTATTTTTAAAATAAATGGTAAAATATTTCAGTTTTTATAAATTTGGGTTTAAAAAAAGAGATTCAGAAATCCACTTCATCCTTCATTTTATAGATGAAGACACTGATACTTGGAGGGGGAAATGATTTACCAGGGGTCCTGCAGGTGGTAGTAGCAGAGACAATTCAAATCCAGATCTTCTCATTCCCATTCAGAGCTCTTCCCACTCTATCTGCTGCCTCTCAAACAAGATAATGGATGTGGAATGCTTTGACAACTCTGTTATACTGTCTGTACTAATACAAGGGGTCATTACTGCCCCAGGTCTGGAGCACCAGGGGATGGACAGTCAGACAGAGAGAGGCTGAAAGCAGGTTGCTGGGCCTGTTCCTGCCTCTCACACACAAACGCAGGCGATAAGAAGAGCTTCTAACCTTGTTGAGGTGTTGGGGGGGGTGGGGGACAGGGGAACAAATGGGGGAGGAATGGCTGTAGAAAGGTCCTAGAATAAGCTGACTCAAGTAGGAATTTGGAGATCATTAGGAGGAGTGACTTTGATCTGGAAACCCAGTGGGATAGCAATGCTACAATGACGCAAGAGAATGGACAGTTTGGCCCCTCAGAGAGCTAACATCTTCACCCATCCTGCCCCATCACTGCATATATTCACTCCCCCTGAAATAGCATCTGGGTGGGGGAATGAAGGTGGGGGAAGAGTTCTCAGTTCATAACTCACTCCTTCCCGCTGTGTGTTCACGGTTCTTTTTGTGTTCTCTCTCGCTCTCTCTCTCTCTCTCTCTCTCTCTCTCTCTCTCTCGACCTGTCTTCCTTATCCACCTCCTCAAGTCTGTTCTCCCCGCTCTCCCCAGTCACCAAGACCTCAGCTAGTGCTGAAAATCTATTTGCTCTCTTTCCTATCTGGGGATGAAGACAGGAGCCTGTCTTTGAGGCTTTTCAGTCCTGCCTCCTGAAAAAAATAGGTGCAACCCCTCTTTTCTGTGAACCTTCTCTGAAGCAGAAATTATTACAGTCTCTCCACCTTCTGGGCTTCTACACTCTCTCTAGTCCCAGGGCCCTGCCTATCGATCTAATTGAAATGCTATCATGTTAGAATTTGAATCTGGGAAGTCACAGGGATGTTCCATTATAATGGGGGACACAGAGATTCTAGTCCGATGAGAGAGACAACACAGAATGCAAAGGCATAAGTATGTCCTTTCTCTCTGGAGACAGAGGGACAAGAGCAGACTTTAATGCTGGGTAGAACTGTAGATATCCCTGTTGGGAGAATAGATCCAGGTCAAGGAGTAATAAAAAGCTTCCTGGAGGAAGGGAGCATGCTAGAAACAGAGTAAGTCAGAGGTTGTTCTTGACTAAGGAAATGGCCTATGGGAAAGAATAGGTATGGGCAGAGGGTGAAGGCAGATTGGCCCAACTTGAAGGAGAATTCTAGATGGGAGAGAGAGCAAGAGAATGGCAAAGTTTTATTAAGCACAGGTAATTGGGTTTGTTTGTTTGTGGGTAGAGTAAGAGAGATCCACTGAGAAGTCTAATGCAATATCACATGGAAAATGTATCTAAGTGTATGTCTGCCAGGGTCTGGCCTCCCATCTCCAGCAAGCTGAGGGGTTGATGCTAGGGTAGAACCATCCCACCACCCCCTAAACTCTTGCCTCTGTTATTTCTGGTTCTCAGCTCATGGGTGGCTCAGAAATGCAAATTAAGAAGTGGTAGAGGTGATGGGCTACACCCATCCTGTATCCCCCTCCCTATAGATGCACATGCTTCAGCTGTTCCAAGAGGGTGGTTTGGTCATCGTGCCAGAGGGATTGCTTTAAAGTTGGAGGCATAAATTGGAGTTAGAAGGGCTCTCCCCTCTATCACAAACTGTAAAATGAACACAGAGGAGGGTATCCAGGCTAGGCCCATAACACCCTTCATTACAAATCTACTCCCGTTAGTACCATTAGACCAACCAGGGTACTGGCACATACGTGGCATAGTAGAAAGAGTGTTGGGCCTGGGGTTAGAAAAACTCTTTTTCCTGAATTCACATTTGACCTCAAACACTAGCTGTGTGACGCTGGACAGATCATTTAACTGTTTGCCTCAGTTTTATCATCTGTAAAACAAGGTAGAGAAAGAAATGGCAAACCCACTTATTGCCAAAAAAACAAACAAACCCTCAAATGGGTCATAAAGAGCAGGGCATGACCAAAACGACTGAACAACCACCACACCGAGCTATCACTCTCAAACTGGTGATTCCTTCCCAGGGTAAAAATTAGATAAAGCCTTTCTTGAGTGTTTTCTATGTGCCAGGCACTGTGCTAAGCTCCATAGACACAAATACTAGCAAGAAGGAAGACAGTTCCTACCCTCAAGATGTTTGACTTCTAATACAGGAGGATAATACATAAAAGAGAGATGGAGGGGGTGGTTCCGTGCCCCTCTCCCCTGCCCCAGGTCAAGGTTCACAGGTTGTTTGTCCTTCATTCTCAAAGAGGACCATAACATCAAGAAGGTGATCCATGATTTGGATTTAAGTGAGGGAGAGCTGTGCAAGGTCATCAGTCTCACTTTCTCTTATGGAGACATCCGGGTTCAGTGGCAAGATATAGCTCAGGACAGCTGGAAATGGTCCCGGGGCAGGGTGAGGAAGTATTCTGGAGAGGTTGGAGCTAAGACAGTTAGAAATGAGTGACTGTCCTAAGTACTTCCTCAAATGGAAGTTCAAGATTTCACCAATCAGGGCAGGAGACCTATGGAGTCAGAAGTGTCCCCATTGTGAGAGGTCTGTAGGGACAGAGGTGGAAAAATGATTGGGAGGTCTACCTTCCTTAAGGCCATTAAGAAGAGAGAAGAAAAGAGGAGAATGGAGAGAAGATAGAAGAGAAGAAAACTTGGTTGGGTGGGGGATATGACAGCCATTTTCAAATATTTTCAGGTCTATAATGTGGAAGAAGGACTAGATTGGTTCTAATAGGCCCCCAACTGATTAATTAATCAATTCATTAAATACCTATCAGGTGCCAGGCAGAAAGGCAGAACTAGGATTAATTAGTGAAAGTAATTACAGTCATCCCCAAGTGGGAGGTGGTGAATTTCCTCACTGGAGATTTTCATCCAGAAAAGTGAAAGGAATTGTTCAAGTTCACACAGCTAGTGCATAGCAGAATCAGAATTCAGACTCCAGATTTAACAATCTATTCACTAAACCTCTCTCCCTACCCCTTTTAATTGTTTATACTACTTTATTTCCCCCCAATTACATTTTAAAACAAGTTCTAAACTTAAAGTTTTGAGTTCTAAATTCTATCTTTCCCTCTCCCTTCCCTAAGAGTGATCAGATATAGGTTATATATATATATGCAATCATGTAAAATATTTCCATATTACTCATTTTGTACAAGAAGACTCAAATAAAAGAAAAAATGAAAGTAAAAAATAGCATACTTCAGTCTATATTCAATCAATATCAGTCCTTAATGTGGAGGCAGAGAGTATGCTCCATCATTAATCCTTTGGGATTGTCTTGGATCATTGTATCACTGAGAATAGCTAAGTTGTTACAGTTCTTCATTGTATCTTGTCACTGTTACAACAGTACAATATTCTCCTGATTCTGTTCACTTCACTTTGCATTAATTCACCTAAGTCTTTCCAGGTTTTTCCAAAATCATCCTGTCATTTCTTATAGCACAGCAATATTCCATCACATAGCTTGTGTTCATTCAACCCCCAACTGATGGGCATCCCTTCGATTTTCAGTTCTTAACCACCACAGAAAGAACTGCTACAAATATTTCGTACAAATAGATCCTTCCCCATGTTTTGGTGGCTTTAAGATACAGACATAGCAAGTAGTACTGCTGGATCAAAAGGTATGCACAGTTTTATAGCCCTTTTGCCTCCTCTTTTTAAAAGATGATCAAACTGAGTCCCTATAGGCCTAAGGGACTTGCTCAGTCACATAAACAGTATGGAATAGAGCTGAGATATTAACCCAAGTGTTTTCCACTGCTAAAATTCTGTGACCATATTCTTGGTGTACCCTTTATTTTTAAATAAAATTTTATTGTTTTAAATTAGGAAGAATTTATTCTGCTCTCCCTCCAACCCAGAAAAAGAAACTCGCAATAAATATGAACAGTCAAGAAAAGCAAATTCTCCCAAATTGGTCAGATCCAAAATCACATGTCTCATTCTGCATCTTCTGCAGGGGATGTTTCCCCATCTATACTTCCTGCCCTATTCTCTACCATTGCTAGTTCCTTTCCTCAGAAATTATCATCCATTTCCTCTGTTGTGGGCATAGTTATTTGTGTATTATCTCTCCATTATATTGTGAACTCCATTAGGGTAGGAACCATGATTTATGCCATTCATTGTATCTCCAATGGTTAGCACAGCACCTGGCATATATAGTAACCACTTCATAAACATTAGTTGTTTGACATAACTTTCTGCTTCTAGAACAGTCCCAGACTAAGCAGGGATGTGGTTAATCCAGGGACAGCTTGGATGCACCTGTTATGGGCACCACTTGGATGTAGCTTCAGGAAGTAAGTGACATCAGATAAATGCCAGTAAAGATGATATGAATGGAATTGAGTACTCAGAAAGCATGCCTACAATTTGCTGGTCCCTGCTCACCTCTGGTGGGCAAATCATTTAACCTCTCTGTGGTTTTACAAACTCAGTTTTGTCAAAATGAGAGGGGTTGAACTCAATGGACTTCAAGGGCCCTACCAGCTCAAAATCTATAAGCCTATGATCTCTATGGGTCTCAGTTTCCTTCTCTGCAAAAATGGGTATGATAACAGCACCTCCCTCACAAGTTTATTGTGAAGACCATGTGAACTATTATGGTTCCAGAACTTTTCAACAACTGAAGAACTTTATGAATAATTGTAAGGCCAGACTATATGCAGCTGCTGCTGCCACCTGGACTTCCTAGTCCCTGTTAACAGTGAGTCCCACTCCCCTCATCCCTTTTTCGGAAAATTCATCTTTGTGTGTCCCCTAGATGCCTACCTCTTTCTCTTCCAGGTCAGGATGGGAATGGGAAGCTGCATCCCTTCCCTACCTCGCCAGATCCTTACTCTACACAACCATTGCTCCTTCAACTTCTCTTCATTAGTTCTAATGAGCTGAATGAAATGCTTCTCATTAGCACAGCTGACTCACTTAGCGACACCTTCCCTTCGTTAGAAACCTTCACCTTGCCCCCCCTTTCAACTTCTAAAAGGAGGAGCTGTTGTCCCCCTCTCAGCTGATCTCTCTCTCTCTGAGGGATCCATGAGTAAGGCAGGGATTCCCATAATTAGGGAGTTTAGGCTGGGGGAACACTTGGGGAGAGGGCTTAGATTGGAGGGAGGACAAGGGGGAAAAGGAGAGAACTAGAAGCTTTCAAAGAGAGGGGTGGGAGAAGGGTGTTTGCTTTTTTTATTCTAATTAGTTATATGCAGATAAGCTATAATCAGCCTTGACTGTTTGGGAGCCTGCTGTGATTGGGAAAGAGGGGGGCACAAGGGAGTATGTGCACTCAGATTGTTCTTGGCCATCACACCCACCCTCTGCCTCCACTCAACCAAGCACTCCCTGAAAACTACCCTTCTTCCCTCCTGCAGCCCTTTGAGGAAATGCCTTTCTTGGTGTCTTGAGTGACCTATTTCCTGAGCTCTTCATTTCTCTATTAGAAAATGCTTTTAGAAATATTTTTAATATGATTGTACATGTATAGCCTATATCAGATTGAATGCTGTCATGGGGAGGGGGGAGGAAAGGGAAGGAGGAAAATTTAGAACTCAAAATCTTATAAAAGTGAATGATGAAAACTCTAAATAAATAAATAAAATTTAATAATAATAATTAAAGAAAATGCTTCTCAATCCTAATCCTGAACTGGAATGACTTCTTTGGTGTTGGATCAAAGTTTAGAGGGAGAAGGAGGGAAGGATTGAGTCTTTCTCTTCTTTCTTCCCAAGGTGTCCTGAAGGAGTATCTCAAAGGGAATTGGGGAATAGAGGTCTTGCTCAGGGATGAACTTCCAAGTGGCAAGGGTTTACTGTGATGAAGCAGAAAGAGGGGCAATGGGTGGAACTTTCAAAGAGGCAGCTTGTGTTTGACATGAGACAATTTAGAGCTCTCTCTCACACTTAGAGCTCTCTAAGGGTGAAATGGGCTGCCTGGGATTTAAGTGAGTCCATTGGACATTGTCAAGGAAAGGGTATAGGGTCATCAGTTGGGCATATTGTAGAGAGATGGGGGGTATTTTTCAGATATGAATTGGACTAAATGGTTGCTGAGGTCCCTCCCTTCCAAATCTGAAATTCTGAGAAACTAGAAAATATCTTGAGGAAATAGGATTTGGCAGAAATTAAATTTGGGTTGAATTCTTTCACCACATTTCATAATTATCTCAAAATGGATATACAATCTGAATGTTAAAGGTCATATCATATTTTAAAAAACCAATGCAATGACTGGAGGAGACTTTTCAATGACTTCATTAGATTGTAAACTCCTAACCTCTCTTTGTATCCCCACTGCTTAGCATGGTGGCTGGCACGTAGTAGATGTTTTATAAATGTTTATTGACTGACTGATCAAAGGATAGAAACAATCATATTGTAATAACAATCAATAGCATTCTATACTGCTTTTGAGGTTGGTAACATGCTTTACAAATATCTCATCCTCACAGCAACCCTGGAAGCGAGGTGGTATTGTTATCCTCATTCTTTTACAGAGAAAGAAACTGAGGCAATCAGAGATGAAGTGACTTGCCCAGGATCACTCAGTTAGTAAATAGATGAGGCTGGATTTGAGTTCAGGACTTCCAGAGTCTAGGACCAGGACTCTCTACCCACTTGATCACCTAGATGCCTCTATAAAAGACATCCTTTCAATTGTTTGTTGTTGTTCAATGACATCAGGACAGTGACGTCTTGACTTACAAGTGAGTTGGATTTCAGTGAGGCAGAGCTGTGCAAAGTCATCAGTCTCATTCTCTATTCCAGGGACATCTGAGTCTAGTGGCAAGACATAGATCAGGATGACTGGAGATGACCCCTCATTTCAAACACAGGAGATGGAAATGCTTTTGCATAAACAAAATCAATGCAACATAGATAAGAAGGGAAACTGTCAATTGGGGAAATATTTTTATATCAAATTTCACTGATAAGGGCTTAATACACAAAATTTATAGGAAACTAACACAATTATACAAGACTCAGAATCATTCCCTAATGAATAAATGGTCAAAGAATATAAACAGCTGTCAAAGAAGAAATGTAAATTATTAACAACACATGAAAGACTGTCTCAAAGTTAGTAAATAGGAGGTGTGTAAAAACAAAACAAAACCCTCTGAGGTTTCATCTCATACCCAGAAAACTGGCCAAGATGATAAAAGGCAAAAGAAAAACAAAAAAGCAAAAAGCAAAGAAACATGTTAGTGGCGTTATAGAAAGACAGGCACACTAATGGAGGAGGCGAGAAGAAGGAATAAGTATTTATTGAATGCCTGAAATGTGCCAAAGACTGTGCTAAGAGCTTTACAAATATTATCTCATTTGATTGGGATAATATACTATGGGTATAGTTATAAATTGCTTAATCATAATGGAGAATAATTTTGAATGATTTCCTGAATATTAGAGGTCACACCATTTTTCAAAATTCCAGTTAGGTACTTGTGACAGTAGAAAGTTCTCAACCAACCTATTAGATTGTGAGCTCTTCAAATTCAGACAGTCCTTTGTGTGAGGCTGAGTCTTTGACCCAGAAATTCCACTACTGGGTATAAATCCCTCTAGAGATCAAAGATAAAAGAAAATACCCAAATATACAAAAATATTCATAGAAACACTTTCTGTGGTAGTGAAAAACTGGAAATAAAGTGGATGTCCATTGATATAGGAATGGCTAGACAAATTGTGTTACATAAATTTAATGGAATATTACTGTAACATAGAAAACAACATATGTGAAAAATTCAGAAAAGAACAAGAAGACTTATGTAAATGGATACAGCGTAAAATAAATAGAACCATGAAAAATAAAACACAATGACTACAACAAGGTAATGGAGAGTTTAAAAATATAAAACTGATTGTTATTATAATTTGGTCACTTTAATTACAATCACCAAACTTGACACTGAGGAAGAGATGAGAAAATGTACCTCCCTTTCTTCTTTGCAGAAGTGAAATATAACATAGGATGACCTTGATTGATGTGTTGTTTAGCAACTTTTTTCTCTTAATCCAGTGCCTTCATTTGAAAGATAAAGAAAAGGAAGCTAAAAGAATTGTGCTTATTTTAGGGTATAGTCTCTTAGACAACACTCAAATTTTTTTTGCTTGACTATATATGTGTGTAAGAGAAGTTTTGTTCTCCCTTGCTTTACTTTTGCTGAACTATTTATCTCTTTCTTTTTTCATTCTTATGGCAACAAATAGCTTGCAGGGGTAATGAAGAGGATACATTGAGAAATTAAGGTAATGTAAAAAAAATTAATAAAATCTTTAAATTTAAGGAAAAACTCCACAGGTTTTCCCAGGTGGCAGCAGGGTAGAGATAAAACTATCCTTGACCTCAGCTTGGTCATCTTTTCAATGAGAAAGATCATCACATATTTAGACCTGACTGGTCCTTAGAGTCATCTGGTCCAAACCCTAGATTTTACAGATGAGGGAACTGGAGCCCGAAAAGTGACTTGTTCAATTTCATAGTCAATAAATAGCGGAATCAGGAAGTGAACCTGGATCCTTTGACTCAGAATCTAGTGATCTTTTTTCTGCCTCATGGTGCTTCTCCATAATCCTCCAAACCCTGCCCAAACATTGACCTAAGAGGAAAGTAGTTTTTTGAGAAGTGATTGTCCCCATTTTCAGCTTTCGAAACTTTTTCAAAATGGTATAATAATATCTGGCATTTATAGAGTGCCTTGAAACTAATCATAGCCCTGTAAGCAATAATAATTGCTATTAGCATTCCTACTTTACAGATAAGGAAACAGGTTACATTGACAAGTGCCTTGCCCAAAGTAACAATCTCTCAGAGCCTTTTGTCGTCTGTAAAGTAGAAATAAACATGGCCTATAGTGGCTATCTCAAAGGGTTACAGTGATCAATCAGTAAGTTAGTCAAGTACACACATTAAGGCCCTACTAGGTGCCAGGCACTGTGCTAATCACTCAGGATATAAAGAAAGGTGATGGATAGTCTCTGCCCTCAAAGACCTCAAGATCTAATGGGAGAAGGCAAAACATAAAAGAGAGAAGCTGAAAGGGGAGAGGGAAGAAGGAGAAAGGGAAGGTACCTGGCTTGGGGGCATGATGAAATGTCTGCCCTGGACCCCCTCCTTAAATAAAGAATCTGGGAGGGTTTGCCTGATGTCCACCTTTCATCCACTCTAATAAGAAGACAGGAAGGATCCTAGAGACAGGGGCTACTGAGGAGGTATGGATTTCAGAACTGATGTCATCTTGCAAGATGAATTTCTGGAGAAACTCTGATGGAGATTTCTGATGTAATCTAGGTGAACAGCCATCTGATGCGAAATTCTGAATCATATCTTCCTAAATCCAAGTCTAGTAGGCTATCCACTGTGCCCCATGGTTTCTTAATTTGTTTATCTGTAAATGGGCATAATGACATTGGCAAAACCATCTTCCTCACAGGGTTTTTGTGAGACTTACCTGAGAGCATGAATGTAAAGGGTTTTGCAAACCTTAAAGTGCCACATAAATGGACCACAGTTGGAAAGTGTTACTGTAATTTCAGGTGAGCAGATTTAGGTTCTAGTATTGACTTTGAAAAGACTTAGCTACAGAACACTGATAAGCATGCACGTGCATGCATACATATGTGTGTATGTGTATACTTACATATACATATTAATAAATGCACAAGTATGCATTGCACATATATATTTTTGTTTGTTTTATTTTCACAAATATCTATTTGCTTTTTCCCATCTTCTCCCTCTCCCCTCACCCAAAAAAAGCAAAGGAAAACAAAACTCTGGTTCCACACATAAATAGTCAAGGAAAACAAATTTCCATGTTGGCCATGAGACTATATTATGGAATAGGTATAACTCTCTTAACCTCTGTTTCTTCATTTTTCAAATGAAGGAACTGGACTAGTCAAGTACTGTTCACCTGGGGTTAATGAATTTATTTGTAAAGAAAAAAAAATTGGGAAGGGGGCAGCTAGGTGGTACAGAAGATACAGCATTGGCCTTAGAGTCAGGAGGACCTGAGTTTAAATCTGGCCTAAGATATTTACTAACTGTGTGACTCTGGGCAAGTCACTTAACCCCAATTGCCTCCCCCCAAAAAACCCTCTCTGGCAACTGTATTTCAAAATATACTTGGTTTCTTTTGTAATCTTCTGTATTTTATGCCTTTAAAAACATGATTCTGAGGAGTTCCTAGACTTCCTCATCCTGCCCAAGGGACCATGACACACACAGAAAAAGGCTAAGAAACTCTAGACTAGATCATCTTTAAAGGCCCTTCCAGCTACTGGATTCTATAATAAGAGTTTACATTTCCACGGGGATTTATTCACAGTTTACAAAGGGCTTTCCTCACAACCCCCCTATAAGGTAAATCTTGCGATCCTCATCCCCATTTGATAGAAGAAATAGCTGAGGCTCTGATAAAGAAAAGCAATTTTTGCCCATCTTTACACAGCTAATAAATACCAGGTCTGAGATCTGATCCCAAGTCATCCAGCATAACCGCCTCATTTTATGGCTCTGTAATCGTCCCCAGGACAATTTCCATAGTTCGTGTGAGAAGCCGCTTAATCCAAAAGTAGGAGGACGATGGACCAAGAGCCAGCATATCTAGATATAAATCCTGGCTCTGACACTAACTAGCTATGTGACCATAGCCAAGTCATTTTCCTTTTCTATGCCGCAGTTTCCCCACTTATAAAATGGGGATAATATGTAACCATCTCCTAAGGCTGTTATGAGGAAGATGTGTTGTCGCTACTGTAACATGAGCTAGCATTTGAAAGTACCCTTTGGCATAACAGCATCAGCCCAAGCATAATATGGAAATGAGCTCACCCAAAGGCCCCATAAAGTGAACAGTACAGAGACTTTTCATAATCAGTGATTAGTTGTTGGGGAAAACCCAGGACTTGGAGCCAGAAGCCCAGTTTTCTAGTTCTGGCACAGCTGACATTATGCTAAAATAAGCATAGCTCACCCTTATATAGGGCTTAAAGGCCTACAAAGTACTTAACATATACTATTTTATTTATCATTATCTGAGCCTTGGTTCAGCTCAAGTGCTAATTTCTACATGAGACCTTTTCTGATTTCCCCAAATTACTAGTGCCCTCCCCTCTTCCCCCCCCACAAATAATCTCTAAGAACGTGGGCTAATTAATTTTTTTTGTATCCTCAGAACACTGCTTGACAGTTTAGTAAGCATTTAATTAATGCTTATTTAATTAATTCATCTTCACAACAATCCTAGGAAGTAGGTGCCTATTATCCCCATTTTACAGATGGAAAATCTTGGGCTGAAATAGATCAAGGTCACACAGCTAGTTAGTTTCTGAGGCTGGATTTGAAGTCCAGCCCTCAATCAGCCAATCAATAAGCTGCCCAAGCATTGTTGGGATATGAAAATAAAATGAAACACTCCCTGGCCTCCAGGGGTGCTATAGGGAGACAATACTTGTAAAGGAAAAAAAAAAGACAAGGTAATGGAAAAGGAAAGAGTACTAGCAACCATAGGGAGACATCAAGAAAGGCATCATATTAGAAGGTTGGGCTGAGCCTTGAAGACTAGAGATGCTTAGGAGTCAGAGGTGAGAAGGTAGTAGTAGCCAGTGCTAGGGAACAAAAAGGCCACACAGACTCAAGGTTTGCAAAGTGATTTTCATGTGCCATCTTATTGGTTCCCCACAACAGCCCTGTGCAGTGAGTATTACAGATGTAATCATGCCCATTTTACAGATGAGATGTTATCGTTATCTTGAATCCCCTGCAGGTCTATCAGAAGTATTAATAATGTTGTTTGTCCTTTGTTTTTGAAAAGGACCAAATAATATCACAGGGAGTGATGTCAACTCCTACGTGAACTGGATTTAAGTGAGGCAGAATTGCACAAGGTCATCAGCCTCACTCTGTCTTCCAGTCATCGAAGTCCAGTGGCAGGACAAGAGTCAGTACTCCTGGTGATGGCCTGGGATGTAGGGGATGACCTTGGAGTCTTTGATGCCTGACTAAGTTCCAAGCACTTCAGCCTTCTTCATGGCCATGAAAACAAGTTGTTCTCCTCTGCCAATTCCATTGGGGGGAAGTCTTCACATGCTTGGGGTAGACATTTCCCCAACCTGCCAATAGCTCTGAGGCTCGTTAGTGACCCTCGATCTGGTTTAGCCCAAATGTGCAGATGGTTTTACTGAGATAATAAAAACAACAATGAAAATGGCATTAATAGAGTGTTTCAAGGTTTGCGAAGCACTTTACATGTGCTATTTCATCTGATCCTCACAAAAACCCTGGCAGGTAGGTGTCATCATTATTCACATTTTCCAGTTGAAAAAACTGAGACTGAGAGAGATTAAGTGACTTTCCCAAGGTGATACAGCTAGTTAGACTCTGAAGCTGGATCTTAGTGTTCTCTCTACTTCTTTACCATATATAATGATAATATGATGCCTAAAGATTTGTAGAAACACTTTACATACGTGAAATTGAAGCCTTCATCATTTCACCCCTGGCTGCTCAATCTGGATTTCATCACTGTCTCCAGAAACTTATTTTCTTGCAAGATGACATACCTCCTCTGTATGTAGCCCCTGTCTCTAGGACCCTTCTTATTGGAGCAGATGAAAAGGGGATATCAGGGAGACCCACCCAGATTCTCCCAGATTTAAGGAGGTGGTCCAGGGCAGACATTTCATCATGCCCCAAGCCAGATACCTTCTCTTTCTCCTTCCTACCCCTCTCCTTTCAGCTTCTTTTTTTTGTTCTGTCTTCTCCCATTAGATCATGAGCTCTTTGA
>CM053770.1:526847669-526902819 GCA_028658325.1 Potorous gilbertii
CACCAGTGCAGGAGTCAGGAGGACCTGAGTTCAAATCTCACCTCATACACTTGACACTCACTAGCTGTGTTACCTTGGGTCACTTAACCCCAATTGCCTCATCCTGGGTCATCTCCAGTCATCCTGATAACTATCTGGTCACTAGATTCAGATGGCTCTGGAGGAGAAGTGAGACTGGTGATCTGCACAGCCCTCCCTCACTCAAAACAAAGTCAAGTGCAAGTCATGTCATCATTTCTCTGATGGCATGGTCTTCTTGGGCAATGAAGGACAAACACACACACACACCATCCTGAGCAATTAGCACAATGCCTGGCACATAGTAGACAGTTAATGTTTACTTGACTAACTTACTGATTAACCACTGTAACCCTCTGAGATAACTATTATACTATAGGCCATGTTTATTTCCAGTTTACAGATGATAAAAGTCTCTTAGAGTTTGTTACTTTGTTTGTGATCACTTAACGAGTATCTGAGCTAGGATTTGAAGCTAGATATTCAGCATTCTCTCCAAGGTATCTCCTGGTTTTGTGACTTTGGATGAAGTCATTGAGTTCCTGGGCTCCTCTCCCTGCCCTTCCCTCTTTTTCCTTCAGAGCAATAGGGAAAACATAGGACAGAAAAACTGGAGCATTGAGAAGCTGGAACTAGTCTAGAGAAGGGTCACCAAGATGGTGGGATGACTACAAATCATGCAATATGAGAACTGGTTTGAAAGAATGAGAGATGTTTAATGTGAAGAAAAGATATGACAACCATATTTTAGTATCTAAAGAGCTCTTTAGATACTCATGACAATAATCTTACAGAAGAGATATTCAAGAGGCAACTTGGCATGGTAGATAGAAAACTGAATTGGAAGTGAGGACACATATGTTGGCATTCTGCCTTAGACATTTTCTAGTTGTGTGAGCATGGGTAAATCACTTCTGAGAGATTCAGTTTCCTCATCTGTACAATGGGAGCAATAATCTTTGCCTTTGCCAACCTCTCAGGGTTGTAACTGGGAAGCATTTCACAGATTCTGTCATCCTTTCTTTGCATCCCTCACTATATCTAGATAGTGCCTTCTAATAAGAAATAGACACCCAATAAATTTTTGTTTTTGTGGATAATGAAGGTCCTTTTTGGGTCTTCCCAACAGTCTTTGCAGCATGGAAGGAGAAAACAGCATCTCCCCAAACCTGAGCTATATATTGTAATGGGCTGCCTCCTCCAAGGAACCTCCCCTGATAGACTGTTTGTTAGATGAATTCAGAATTGGACCCAATTAATAGTTTATCTAGACAAGAGTTTTAATTTTTTTTTTATATCTTTTATATCGGTCATAAATTGGGTTTGAATTGAAGGCTTAGAGACCAATAGAATGGAGATCACTTATTTAATTAATAAACATCTATTCTTGGAATAAACATTTATTCAAGAATACCTCTTAAAAGAACGCAACTAGATACAATAAGTTTGCTGTTCATACCATTATTATAAGTGGATTAATTTTCAGAGACTTCACATTTTTTGCTGGTGAATATTAAGGGAAGAGAGATAATATGACTCAAGTGAATTATGAGGAATAATAGTGGGCTCTCTATGCCTCAAGCTTGTCTTATTACAGTGTCCCAAGCATGTTGGTATCAAATCTGGCCTCTGAGAAACTCCTAACAATATCATGGGCTCATAGCATTTAGCATTGGAGAAGATTTTAGAGCTAATCTAAGCCAACGCCCTCATTTTACAGGGAAATGAAGGCCCAAATAGGGGAACTGACTTACTCAAGGTCCCATTGCTAGTAAGTGTCAGAGCTTGGATTTGAGCCCACGCTTTCCATACCATATACATTCTGAATTTCATTCTTCCCTACACCCCACACTGAGGCCAAATAACATCACTTCTGTAACAGATCTCAAGCCCCAGCCTGAAAAAAGCTTCCAAGAGCTGTGCCCTATCTCACTCAGATCCCTAGCTGGTTCATGCCTTCTCAAAATAGGGAGACTGTGATTAAATATCAAATAGATGTTAGCAAGATGGGAGAAAAGGACCCTATTGCAGGAGAGGCCTAAAGGAAAGAGAGGTCCCCTTGTTGACATCAGATATCAAGAAGGAGAAATTCAGAGGGAAAAGTTTTCCTGGGCTGGAATGAAAAACGCCCAGGGCAGGTTTAAAGAGCAGTTAAGGATCAGGGCCCTGGGCAAGAACAATCCATGGGAACTCCAGATGAACCTGAACCATGAGGAAGGTAAACCTTTAAATGAACTTCACCCTAGAGAGGTAATAGATTCACTGCTACCACCAGACCTGTAGCACTGAGCTTGTGACTCCCAGGAGGCACTTGTTTGAGGATCCTGTGGTCTTGGGGGGTCACAGAAAGCCATTTGTGGGTTTTCTTTGTTCTCCTTTCTGGGTCGTTCGTACAAAAATAAAAGCTCCCTCCAATGTACCATTCATAGGTTCATATAACAAGAACTGGGAAGAAGGTTATAGGCCACCTAGTCTCAATAACTTCATTTTTCAAATGAGAAAGAGGAGACTTACAGAGGATGTGACTTACTCAAGGGCACACAGTAAACCCAACTCCTCTGATTTTTTTTTTCAAGAATTAGAGGAGTGAGGCATTCCTAGCCAAAAAAAAAAAAAAAAAAAAAAACAAAGAAAAATCCCCCAAGGGTGGCTTGGACTCTTCATTCCATAGGAAACCCAGTTGAAGAGCTATTTTCCATACGTCCTTCACCTTAAGAGCTGTATCACATCTAAACTTTGTCTCTCTCCCAAGACACAGGAATTTGGAATGTAATGGCTTCCCCTTTGGTGGTCTGGAAATCCACATGAGGGGCCTGCTTTAATTAGGTTTCTTTTCTGAAATGACTTTTTCTAGATGATTGCTGAGGTCACTCCCTACTTTTAAAATTCTGTGTTTCTGTGACAGTAGATAACAGTCTCTGACTTGAATCTCTGCTTATTTAAATAAACTCTATCCTCTGTATTGGGATGAAATCTAGTAAGCCCCACTGCCCGCCATACTAGATCCTGGAGCATAACCAGGTGGCTAAGCCCAAAGGTGGTTGGAATGGGGGCCAAAGGAAGTTAAGTGTAGCCTAGAACCTACTGAGGGTGTAGGTAGACAACAAAGTCAACTCTCCAGTCTGGACCAGTAGAGGTGTGTTCTCCCAGAGATAACTCTAAAAGACAAAATGATCCCCCCAAAAATTAATTTTCTTTTTTGTTCGACAGATGCATTGTGATGAATCCTGGGGATTCAGGGCACTTTAGACCAAATCCCAAACTGCAAAAGCCAATTAACATTTTCATTGAGCATTTACACCTTGGAAATTCTGAATGGCTACAAATCAGAGTTTGATTGTTTGCTTTGTTAGCTGTCAAGAATTAAGCAAGTGTTCAAGTAAATTAAACTTGAAAGTATTTGTGCATGCAGTTTTCCCCCCTAGAGCCACACCCCTGGTTCAGACCAAAAAGAGTAGCTGCCTTGGGGAGAGCTGCTTCAAAGGATCATGTGGTCAAAGATCTCTACCACTTCATGTTGACTACAAACAGTCTGACCTCTCAGATAGATGTAGAACTCTACCCTGAGCAAAGCTGCCGGCCTTCTTTCTCTTAACTCACTATTTGGTTTACCCCTTCCTTGGGCGCAGATGAAGAGAAAGCAATTTGAATGTCATAGGTCCCCTTTCAATCCTTGCTCACCCTTGATTAATAACTGAGGAAGAGTTACAGATAGTGGACATGATGCCAACAAAGGACTTGAATCAACTGAGTAAATGACTATGCCAACAAGCTGTCAAAATTGAGATTCCAAACCAACATCTGAGAATCGGAAGCTTTAAGGATTTCTGGGATTCTTGGTATTTTTATTATTATTTTAGAAAGTCCATGCCCCATCCCCTTCATGTGCCCCCTTAAAGGTCAATCAGATAATTTTGGAAACCATAAAATTGGGGAATTATCTCCTTGTTATGCAGGACACTTTCTCCATCCACAAGAACTAGTTTGCCTGTCTCTTTCAAGTGCTGCTTTAAGTTGTACTGGAGGGGAGGGGAAAGAAGAAAAGAGGAGGGGGCATGGAACCAAGGCAATATTTCTCCCAAAGGGGAAGGAGCCAGGGCATGCATGTGGGACAAGTAACTTTTATTTGGACTTCTATTTTGTTCACAGAGCACAAGGCCCCCCCTCCTTCTCTCCTTGGGCCTCTTCCCCTCCTCCAGGGGAACTTTCAAGTCTAGACGATTCAGCCAGGTCTGTGTGTCTCTGGAATTCTTGCAGCCCACCTTCCTCCTGTATTCACACCCAACACCCCCAGGATAGAGGTGGAGGGTTAAGAAACCAGGCTTTGGGGAGAGCTGTGATGGTCAAGGGGGTTCTGGAAGAGTTGGATCAGAACTGTACATGCATTGAAAGCAGCATTCTTCCTTCCCTGACCACCAGGTGGTGGTTGTGGGGGGAGAGGGGAAGTTGGTTTAATCATTGGGGGTCCGGGCTCTCACTGTAGGGAGTTCCCCTTCTTGACCCTGGGGGGGGGGTTCTTCCCTTCCCCTCAGCCCGTCCCCTCATACCCATCCTTCTGGGATTTATCGACTCTGAGGTAGATTTTACAGAGGGATTGTGGGTGGGAGGTGGGGAGGGGTAGCAGTAAAGGGAGTTAGCTCTTTTTGAAGCAGATCTCTGTGGCCTGCCCTTGGCCAATTCTCAGGGTTGAGCTGGGTCCAGGTGCCCACTCTTGCCCACTCCCACCTGGGCACTGGGGAACAGTTTGGGCTGCCCACCAACCCACCCACTTTACAGGAATCCGGTCTGACACCCAGGAAGCAATGCCAATGCCCATGCCTGACCTGGCACCAGCCCTTTCTGGGTTCCCAGGGCACTTGTGGTAATGGGGTCTGAGCAACAGAAGAGGAAAATCTGCCCCATCATGTGAGGTGAAAAGTTCCAGGAACTCAATCAGGTAGACAGATGAGCTGCTGGAGCCAGCAAACTGACAAAGATGGTACCCGTTTGAGGGTGGAGGAACCTGCCAACCTAGGCTGGAGCATCCAGGGAATCTTCCTAATGCAACCCCATCTCTCTTTCTCTCTCATACACACACACACACACACACACACACACACACACACACACACACACACACTCACATGGAAATTTGTACTGAGACACTTTGGTAGTGGGAGTTAGGGTTGGATACTTGATTTGGGAAGGGGGGAAGAGGCCAGGAGGGGGACAGGACATATCCATATTCTGCTCAGGTTCAGGAAGGCAGGCAAGTGTGGTAGGAAGGGCAGAGAACCCTCACTCCAGTCTGGATTATTATCCAGTCCCTGCTGGGGGCAGTTGGGGTGGGGGAGCTTTCTAGGAATGATGTAGGGAGAGGTAGCCCTGGGATGGATGGACGGATGAACAAATGTGCGTGAAAAGAGGGGATGAGAGGGTGGCTCTATCTATTTTTTCCCCTGGGAACCCCACTCCAGGAGACTCAGTGCATAGGGAAGAGTTGGCATCTGGCATCAATGCCTGGCAAGGCTGAGGACCTGGAATGGGAGGGAGGCATGGAGGACCAAGATGGGGTGGGGGGTGGCAGAGCTACGACACATCACAGACACATCTTTAGGGTTGAGTGGGACCTCCTGGAGTCCACAAATCCCCTTCCCTTCCCCTCCTCCCACTAGCCCAACAATACTGGCGACTCTACTGCCTCCAACACAATTTGAGAACAGGAAGGAGGACAAAGACTCCGAGGGGGATGGACAGCCCTGACCCATCCCACCCTAGTCCCCTGCTTCCCTGGGAAAGAGCCAGAGAGGAAGTGTATAGGGCAGGGAGTGGATCTTGCCTCCTCTTCCTGGGGTGAGCCAGAGCTAAATGGTGACTGGCAGTACAGTAGGGAGACAGCACACATGGTGAGACTCATGGCTAACTAGTGGAGGTGTCTGAGAATAGCAGAAGTAAGGGAGGACGGACCCTGCGAAAATCATGCAGCATTCAGAGTAGGGGGACATGATGGCCTGGAAAGGGAGGAGAGAGTGAACGGTCAAGGAGGGGAGAGGGGGGAGCCCTATATCTTGCTGTTCTCCAGGTGTGAGTCAATGTGTTTGATGAGTGCATCGTCTGGATACCCAACAGGAAATCCCAGCTGACAGAGAGGGCAACTTCGGATGTCTGAACCCACAGTCTCCATTAGCAACTGGAGGAAGAGGGAGAAAGAAGGGAGTCAGTCCTTCCTGAGGCCTTTCCTTGCACTACCCCCAACCATCATACTTTTCCCACTTTCTCCCTAGCCCAGCCCTTAACTTATACATCCATATACTAAAGCATAAACTTCATGATATAGAACTATGTAAATATGTATGTAATATATGTAAAATGTAAAATATGTATATGTAAAATAATGTAATAAAAATATGTGGATACATAAAATACATAAATATAACAAATAGATTTATCTAAATATACAACATATATATTTATATAAATATAAATTATATAATATATGTTATATAAATAGAAATTTCTATTTATTTATATAAATACATGTTATATATTTATATAAATAATAAATAGAAATTTAATGTTAATAAATGTTAGATATTAATAAACAAAAATAAATTTATATAAAATATAAACTTTCTATTTTTGTGGTTTTGTACCCCCAGAGACAGACACAGTTGGTACTTTAACAAATAACTTTTGATCGACTGGAGTCCCAAAGAACATGAAGATCAGCCCTCTTTTCCTCCCCAATCTCCAGCCCCGCCAGCTGACTCTCCAATGCCCTCCTCTCAGTCTTTATCCCTCTTGTTTTAGCTGCCATTCTCTTCACTGCTAACTCCTTCCTTCTGGTTACTCTCCTCCTGTGGCTTCCACAATATTCCTCTCGACTAAGAGACCCTATGCCTCCATGAGGGCAGGGAGGATTTGTTTTTGTCTTTTACTTTCCAGTCTTCTACTCTCAGTCTCCTGATGTCCTCCTCAGTTTCTTTCCACATTCTCCTACACCTGCCCCATAAGTAGGGTGTCTCTGACAACTCTGTCCTCAGCTTTCTCTTCTACACACTCTCCATGATTTTATTTTCTTCCATGGTTTCATTAATAGACACAAATCTATTAATCCAACCCTGATTTCTCTCCTGATATCTGACTTTGAATGCCCCTGGCTAGAGACATCTTCTCCAGGACATCCTATAAGACATCTTAAATTCAGCAAGTCTGAAACTGAACTTCATGTCCCAGCTAAAATCCCACCTTCCACAGGAAGCCTTTTCTGATCGCACACTGTTGATTATTTTCAATTTATTACATATTATATAATGACACATTATATCACATATCTTGTTTGTATATAATTGTTTGCATATTGCCTCCTTTCATTAGATTGTGATCTCTTTTATAAAGTGCAAGAATTTTCTTTTGCCTCTCTCTCTGTATCCTCAATGATGACACACACTGACATATGTTAGGTGCTTCATAAATGTTTATCTACTAACTCATTAATCTCTCCCCATCTCTCCACTCCCCCTCAAAACTGCTCTTTGCCTCAGCTTCCCTAGTTCTACTGAAGATATCATGCTGCCTCTGATACTTCCTAGCTGTGTGACCCTGGGCAAGTCACTTAACCTCTGTTTGCTTTCGTTTTCTCAACTGTAAAATGAACTTTGTTCAAGGTCCAACTCAGACTCCCCCTTCTCATAAAGCCTGCCCTGATTCCTCTTCAGCGGAAAGTGATCGCTCCCTGGGTAAATGCTCCCTAGAGCGTCTGGGTATGGATTCTTCCTTTGCTGCTATTCCTTGGATTCTACTTAGGTATGAATGAGCTATACGTTCTCCAGCCCTGATACACTGTCAGGTCCTTGAAGGCAGGGGCTGTGGCATTTTTCATCTTTGTTCTTTAAAGTACCTAGCACAGTGCCTGGCACACAGCTAGCATTCAAATATTTGTTGTCAAAAATACCTTGAATTGGGTACATAGATGGATTACGAGAAATCTGAGCTCCCCAGAAAGGAGGGGGAATCTTAGGCCTTCTCTGTCGAAGTCCTGGGGACTTCTGGGCAGCAGGCCCTCTGCCACCCCCATTGCCTTGTGACGACTCTCTCCCCAGTCACCCACTCCTGAGTCCAGCTGGAGGCCCCAGCCTCTCACTCACTCACATTAATGGATGGCCAGGACTGGGCGTGCTCCGCGGGAGTGTAGGCAGCGGTGGGAGTCTCAGGGATGGGGAAGCCGGCACAGAAAGAGGCACATCGGATGGTGCCTGACTCTGGGCTGGGAGGGCTGGGTACAGCCCACTCTTCTTCTTCTGAAGACTGTTTCTCGAACCGAAGCCGGATGCCTTCAAAGGTGCTTCGGGGGCTGAGAGGCCGGCTGGGGCTGTAGAGCTCCCCACCATAGGGTCTGGGCTTGGGCAGCGTTGAGACCTCAGCCTGAAGCCAAGGGACAGCTCCTGCATAGCCCGCCCCATCAGCCATCTCTGAGTAACTCCGGCGCCCCTGGAAGCCAGCCTTCACATGGTGACTGGGTGGCTTGGCATAGGCCATCTCCACCAGAGTCCTCTCCCCTGGTGGGGGCCGAGGCTGGGGAGCTGGGCAGGGAGGGTGCACAGGAGAGCGGTGCTGTGGGACAGGAGACTGGCATGGTGGTGGGGGAGGCAGGGGCACAGGGGAGCGGCGCTGGTGGGCAGGAGATGGACAAGATGGTGAGGCAGGGGAACGGCGCTGTTGGGGCGAATGGCAGGGTGGAACAGGGGGCACAGGGGAGCGGCGCTGGGGAACTGGGGACTGACACTGGGGCCCAGGTGGGGGAGCCCGGGCTGGTGGGGATGGTGAAGGGCACTGTGGAGATGGGGAGTGGCGCTGGGAAAGAGGGGAGTGTCTTTGGCCTGGAAGGGAAAACAGGATGGAATGGGAGCATAAGGAGAAAGTCAGACCTCAAGAAAGTTCTGTTTTTTTATAATGAGACAGGCTTCCCACCCTTGGGGAGTGGAAGGACCCTAGCGTGCAAGGAAAGATGTTAAGGTAGGCAGATGGTTCAGCACAGTTCCCATAATCCCTCAGAACCTAGCACAGATTCTGGTCCTGTCCCTTTCTTCCCTCCTGCACCTCATCCTCACCCAGGCCCCACTCACCACTCCTCTGGGCTTGTTCCTGCAGCAATGTCCTCAGAATCCTTCCTTGAAGGGAACTTAGCTCCCGGAGCCGGCCCAGTTCCTCTGTCAGTTCTGTGTAGGCCAGAGCCAAGTTAACCCTATGAAACATGCAGAAATGAGGGATATAGCTCTACCAAAGTCTTGTATATATACCCTATGACCATAGGATGATTAGGATTTAGAGTTGGGGGTACAGCTGTAATTAGGAAAGGGCAGAAAAAGCTCTGAACCAGACCTCAACATGGGAAAAGGAGGTGCATCCTCCCCATAGTGATCTAGAGACCTCTTTTCTTATTACTTGGAATTTTTGGTTGGTCACACACATATCCTGCAACCTGAACAGGACTATCCTCTGTACCCTGCTCATGATTCCGTCAGACTACCCACTTCCCCTAGGGTCCCCGTACTTGCCCCAGTTGAAAAAATTCTCAATCACACCTTGGTTAGAAGGGATCATACATAAAAGACCAAGTACTTCTGCTCCCTCTTTTTACCAATGAGAAAACTGAAGCTCAGAGATGGGAAATGACATTTAATATACCGTACTTAATCATAGGAGCCAGGATAGGAACTTGGAAAAAATGATGGAGATCCCTAATAGATAAATGGTCAAAGGACAGTTTTCAAAGGAATCAATTCAAGCTCTCTGTAATCACATGAAAAAATGCTCTAAATCTCAGAGAAATGCATATTTAAGCAAATTTGAGGTTCTACCTCATACCTAACACAGTAGCAAGGTTGACAAAAGAGGAAACTTATAAATGCTAGAGAGGCTATAGAAAAACAGACCCAGTGCACTGTTGATAGACCTGTGAATTGCCTCAGCCATACTGCAAAGCAATTTGGAACTCTGCCCAGAACATTACCAAACTGTGTATATACCCTTTGAACCAGCTCTACCTGCATTTGTTCTATACCTCAAAGAAGTCATAGAAAGAGGAAATGTATCTATATGCATGAAAACATTTATAGTAGTTCTTTTCATAGTAACCAAAAATTGGCAACTAAAGGCATGTCCTCTTATTGAGAAAAGATTAAAACAAAATCAACATGGCATATGAATGAATGGAATGTTGTTACAGCATAAGAAAGAATGGAATGGATCGCTTCAGAGGAAATTGGAAAGATCTCTATGAACTGATGGAGAACCAAGTGGACAAAACGAAGAGAACAATTTTATACTATGACAATAATATTATAGAGAAAAGCACATCACTCTGATCAATACAATGATCAACTACGAGTCCAAAGAAATGAAGATGAAACATGATACGCCTCCTCCCAGTGAGGTGATGAACTTACACTGCAGAGACACATTTTCCAAGATAGCTAATGTGGGAGGTTTGGGGGTTTTTTCCCCCCAGACTATACAGCTATATATTGAGGACTTTCTTTTTAAATCTAACTTGCTTAATTGAGGTAGAGGAATAGATAATTTTTTTAAATACTTAACTGAAAATAAAAATAATAAACTAAAAATATTATGGGAGAAAGACCAGCTGAGGGAGATGAAATCTCTTTGAAACCTTAGGGTTCTGAACTTTTTGACTCAGTATACAAAAACAGTTTAGCCCTTACAGGAAGACTGCGAAAGCAGGATAGGGGACTGCTGGGAGGGAGAATTAGGAGAAAAGGACTTGTGAGGTTTTATAATAAATCCTGGCACAGACCAGAGGCATTTTCAAATAGAGTCAAAGAAAATCACTTAACAAATAACATACAAATTATGGTTCTTCTCAAGGTTTACATATCATTTTCTTTACAAGCTATGTAAATATTCTTATCTTCATTTTACAGATGGAGAAACTGACACTTAGAGAAATTAAAATGACTTACTTAGGATCACATCAATATATCTAGAATCCATGACACCCTCCCATCCCCCCCATAACAGCAGGTATCATTGATTAAGTGACATTCCTGATCACACAGTTTGTACTACCTGAGACAGAATCTGAATGCAAGTCTTCCTGATTCTAAGGCCAGTCCTCTATCCACTGTACCATACTGTCTTTGCACCAGAATCATACAGCCAATAAAAATATCTGAGCCAAGACTTGAATGTAAATTTTCAATGCATAGGGCACTCGACCTGGGATCAAATCCTGTCACCAACACTTATTGCACCGGGAGACCTTATTCATGTCCCTTAAACTCTGTGTTTCAGTTTCAGCTACAAAATGAAGGGGTGAGACTCAATGGCCTCTAAGATCCCATCCATCTCTCAAGTCCATGATCCTATGACAAGTGTGATTTCAACTTAGAACATTGCCTCTGAATGACTACAAACTCAGCCATGGGAGTTGTTGCTACATAAGAAGAGCGAGCTAGTCTTTGCTGGACTGAACCACTGGATATTCATTTCTAATACCCTAATACCCTGGTGTATTCTTTGTGAATTTGCTTTGCTTTGTGAATAAGATCTATGGGAGAAAACAAAGACAGTATCTCAAATGTGCAGGGGTAAGAGGCACCATGCAAGGAAGGGTGAGGGGAAAGCACATAGTGAGTAAACACACCACTAGACTTGAGTCAAGAAGACTTGGGTTGGCACTCATTCACTCCATGATCCTGGGCTTTCGTGAGTCTTGGTTTCCTTGTCTATAAAATGGGTCTGATGATAACTATAACATTTGCCTCAGCAGGCTATTGTGAGGATAAAATCAGATCATATATGTAAAGTGATTTATAAACTAAAAGATTAGAGCCCCCTGAACTATTTTCAATAAACAGTTGTGGGGTGCGGGGACAGTGGAAGGGAAGTGGATGAGGTTAGGGCTTCAGAGGGCAGGAAAAGCTGGGCTGCCAGAGACAAAGAATGACTGAGCTGCTCATTTGTTTGAAAACCAGGCTGGGTTGGTGAAGGAACCTGGGGGTGGTTAGGGACAACACCCCCTCATAAAGCAACATTATTTTTAACTCATTCAATTCATTTTCTTTCAGTGGAAGGGGAAATGAGGGCACTGGGTCCTGAGAAGAAACCAGTCCTGTCCCCAAGGAATTCTGTTCCCCGAAAGTGTCCACCCAAGTGTGTCCTGGTCCAAGGCAATATAAAGAATACTGTTGTAAAGAAGACCGGGCTTTCTTTCAGAAGACCCCAGTTCCAATCTTGTCTCTGCTATTATTTCTGTGACCTTAATCATTCAATTTCTCACTTCTGTGACACCAAATCATTCAATTTCTCCTTTTCCCTACTGGTTAAAAAATGAAGGTGATGCATATTTTACATGACTTCACATGTGTAATTTATATCCTATAGGTGGGAGACAGGCAAAGGGAGGGAGAGAATTCGGAACTCAATTTTTAAAAAAAGATTGCTAAAAATAAATAAAAATTAAAGGGGAAAAAATGAAGGCAACAAATTAGATGAACTCAAAAAACCCTTCCAACTTTCATCCCATGATCCCTCCTGGTATGAAGGGTAAGCACAGGTGTAGAAGATGAGGCCCAGGGTGAGAGGGGTGGTAGATAGGGGGGAGAGAGTACTCCCTCTTTGCCTCTGTATCCTCAGGGCCCACCTTCTCTCCTGAGCCCTCTTAGGACATGCTCTGGACTCTTCTTTCAACATCTGTCTGCTATCCTGAGTACCTGCCTTGTCTCCCAAGTCAGACTGGAACCTCCACAAGGTAGAGACTATTATTCTTCCTGGCCCCATAGTTTGGCATAGCTCTGCCCACAGGGGACACTCTGTCCAAAGTGTTGATTGATTCATCCACCAGCCCTAAAGAGGTGGCTGAGGTATTGTAATAACAACAACAAAAAAGTCCTGCACTCCTGGAAGTCAGGACCCTCAGACTCAATTCTAACTCTTTTTGTAAACTCAGACAGGTCACTTCTCCTCTGTCATTTAGTAAATTGATAAACATTTATTAAGTGCTTACTATGTGCAAGGCACTATGATAAACTAGACTGGGATAAAAAGAAAGGTAAAAGACAGTTGCTTTTCTCAAGGAGTTCCCAGTGAGCCTCAGTTTCCTCTTCTGCAAAATAAAGAGATTGAACTAAATTATCTCTTATGTCCCTTCTATAGCCCAAACACTCTCTGCTCCTCTCCACCTCTATCTTGCCTGCCTAGATTTCAGGTGACAGATACAGGTCGGCGCCTTCACACTCACTACCAACCCTGGGGTCTTGGCAATCTCCTAATGTACCTCTGTTTCTTCACCTGACAGTCTGGATTCCTCCGTTCCTGTCACCTCTCCCTTCCTCTTTATTCCTTCCTAACACTGCTTCCACCATCATCACCCTAGCTCCTGCCAGTCACAACACAACCTGAGAGTGGGGCTGAGTGCTGTCACCCCTTCTGGGTCAGACAGGGTGGGGGAAGGGAGAAAGGAAAAGATGAGGCCAGAATTCCTGGCTAGGGTGAAACATGAAGTGGAAAATTGAGAGAGAGAAGTTTTAAGAGGGGGAAGGTAGAAAAGAAAGAAAGAAAAGAAATAGCCCTCCTCTAGGGTCTTCCAGGTATTTCTGGGGATGCCAGGCCAGTGGGAGCTGACCTGAGACTAAGGCCACTGCTGTTCTCTGTCCACAGTGTTGGTTCCCATAGGCCTTCCTGAAATAGGTCCTGTTGCCCTCTAAGCCTCCCACGAAGATCCCTATTCCTCCAAATATATACCTTTTCCATGCTCAAGACTACTCCCCAAAAGTAGAGGCTAGATGAATGCAGTTTCTGTGTTTTCTTCCCCCTGCCCCTCAGGTCTGTGCCCCTAGATGTCCAACAAAGTCAAGTGGAGGCTAGGTCACATTGCACACCACTGGGAGAAGCCCAGAAGCAGTGACTCATGTTGGAAACACTGCAAATTCAGTGGAAAAAAATAAAAAACTAAGACTCACAAACACACAGAAAGGTGTACACAAACACACACCATTTCCTGAGGTTCTGGCCTACACTTAAATGGTGTTTTTCTCTCCCCCTCATCAAAGTTATCTATCTCCTTAAATTTCTTTCTATGCTCTGTTTACACTTTTATCACGTTTTCTCCAGAACCATAGTTACATGTGTATACACATGACTTCTTTTGAAATACAAGCTCTCTAAGGGCAAGAGTGGCCATTTTTAATCTGTATATCCTCAGTGCCTAGTACTTAGTATGTATTTAATAAGTGTTTATCCAATTATATTGAGAAATGAAAGGGCAGAAATGCAAGATTCCAGGATCATAGATCTAGAGCTGGGAAGGACCTTACAAGACATCTACTTCAGCCCCTTGATTTTATAGGTAATGAAACTGATGATGGTAAAGTGAATTGCCCAAGGTCACACAGCTAATCAGTGACAGGGTCAGATTTAAACTCAAGGACTTCTGACTCCAAATTCACACCACCTCCACTGGCTTTTGTTTGACTTAATAATGAAACTGATAATGATAAATAATAATTGTTATTCTTGAGTCGTTTCAGTGTGTTCAAATCTTTGTGATCCCATTTGGACTTTTTTGGCAAAGACCCTGGAGTGGTTTGCTATCTCTTTCTCCAGCTCGTTTTACAGATGAGGAAACTGAGGCAAATAGGGTTAAGTGACTTGTCCAGGGTCACACAGCTAGTAAGTGTCTGAGGCTGCATTTGAATTCAGGTCTTTCTGATGTCAGAGCCAGCACTTTATCCATTTCACCATCTAACTGCTATTAGTAATAAAAAGCACAATAATATATAAAGTATATCAAGAATTGCAAAGCACTCGATACAAGACGATAGACACAATCATCACTCCCATTTTCCAAGTGAAAAATTATACACAGATAGCTGATAAATGTCAAAGATATCATTCAAATACAGATTCTCCTCACTGTAAGGCCAAGGCTCTCCTAAGAATGGGTTACATCAACACTGTCCACACATTGCCCTTCTATATTCAGGAGGAACCCTGGAAGCAAAGAGTAACAAGGGAATAAAGGAGAACAAGTAGAAGCTGGAGGAATAGGAGGAGGAGGAGCAGATGGATAGATGGATGGATAGATAGGTGGATGGATGGGTAGATGAATGGTAGATGGGTAGATGAGTGGGTGGATGGGTAGGTGGATAGATGAGAGAACCCCAGGGAGGATTTTGCATCCATGTTTGCATACATATGAGAGGGGAAAAAGAAGATATCAAATAGATAGGAATGTGGGGGCCCACAGAAGTGGTAACTATCTCAAAGACCACTTCAGTTAGTTTTGGTAGAAAAAGTTTTTAAAACATATCACTCCTGCAGATTCCATTTGTTAAGCCAACATTTCCAAAAGGTAGGATGGCTAAGGGGTTCCAAATGCAGGTATCTGAACTACTGAATGAATAAATGAATCATTCATTCATTCATTGATTCAATCAACATTTCATCAAATCATGAAATTGTAGATCCTAACAACAGACAGTTCATCAAGAGGTGATATGTTCCAATTCCCTGTGGGGACATTGGCAAAGGAGAACACACTGAAATGGGAATTGGGAGATCCGGCCAGTTGGGGTCTCTGCCACTGATAGCTATGTGGCCTTGGATAAACTACTTCCAGGAGACTGTGGGCTTTAGAACTGGAAGAGACCTCAGAGACTCCTTTAACATGAAACATTCTGCATTGTTATCCTCACTATACAGAGGAGGAAGGGGACATGTCCTGGGTTCTTCTACCATACCAGGTTGTATCTTTGAGTACTTAGCATCTACACAGGAGTGTGTGCTAGGTCTTTTTGCTGTTATTAGAGTGATAATTGGGATTATAGTTGGGTCAAATCAAACTCAACATAAAGGTTAGAATGAGAACCAGGCTTAGGAGTAAGAATAATGCCAGGAGAAGGACTAGTGTAAAGGGAAGCATCAGGATCAGTAATTTGTAAAAGCAGAGGCAGCTAAGTAGTAGTGTCCTGGTGTCAGGAGGACCTGAGTTCAACTCTATCCTCAGATACTTACTAGCTGTGTGACCTTGGGCAAGTTACCTAACCTCAATGGCCAAGGTCAAAATTAGGGTTAGGGCCAAGAAAAGAGTCAGGTTCAGAATTAGGATCTTGGGTCAGTGTCAAGAGTAAGGTAAGAGTCAAGTTCAAACTTAGAGTTGGGGTCAAATTCAAGAATTGGAGTGAATGACTCAGTACCCATTCTCTACAACCAGACCCTCACCACAGCTGCCCTTGGGTCACCCCCACCCTGGGTATAGAGGTGCAACAGACCAAACTTTCCACTGCCGATGCAGCCACACCCATTCTTGCCCTTCCCACCCCTAGCCCCAGGGGAGGCGGCTGGGCCACCCAGGCTGTGGAGCGGACTTTGAGGTTATAGGGCCAGGAGGAGGAGGAGGAGAGGAGGAAGTCGAAGCACAGCAACTAAATGATCTACCACTTCCTCCACCTCCCCCCTACGCCTTCTACCTCCCACGTCCTTCCCCCTCTAACTCCAGCAGGTGGTTCCCGGAGTCTCAGGCTAAGGAGCAGCCTCTCCCTTCCTTCCAGCAGGACACAACTCTCTCCCTGTCCCTGTCCTCCAGAAAATCTTATCAGACATAACCAAACTTGGAAAATTCATAGAGAACCCCTCAGGATCTGAGAGACCCCCCCCCCCCCCAAGGATGGGCCTGCCCACTTCTAAGAGCCCAACTGTTCATTTTTCCAGCCTGGGCCTTGGATACTGGGCACCTGGGTTGAGGGAGGGAGAACCAGAAGGGTCCCTAAGGGAGAAGGGGTAGAGGCATATTTTGGCACAGTTGGCCATTAAATCTACACAAATCAACAACTATTAAAATAGCAATTGCTCAGTCACTTGTTGTCAAGCATGAAGGAATCCCTCAGGGAGTTTTCCATCTGGGGAGACAGCACTGTGTGACATCTTCCCCTTCATTTAGTAGGAAGGAAAGAGTCATAAGGGCTAAGGATCTAAAAGTCCCCAATTCACTGCAACATAAGGCACCAACTAGAACACCCCAGTCTCCCTTAACCCCAATATGTTGAAGACACTGGAAGGAGGAATGAAGGAGAAAGGACTTTGGAACCCAAACAGAAGTTGTAGGGATAGAAAGTAGGAAGGAACAGGAATGAAAGGTGTCTGAGCTCAGTCCTGACCTGGCGCTACGCTGTCCCGTGGCCACTACTATCTGTGACAGAGTTTTCATCTTCCCTTTTGGACTTCACACTTCTCTGATAAACAACCGCAGCCCATGCAGAGTCTTGTGGGTAAAGAGGGAGGGGGTGAAGCCATAATACAAGGAGTGGGCAAAAAAGGATGGGGGGGGGCAGAGCTCTGACTACAAGGACAGGACGAAGCCGGTCACTTCACATCAGCCTCCATCCCTAACCCTAAGGGCCCCTCCCACCCCATCCCTTGAGACGTCTAAATCTGTTCTTCAGGGAGCAAAAGAGACATCAGAAGCACTCTTTACTGCCATTTAGAAAGTTCCCTGTCCTTGGTCTACAACTTTGGACTCTGCTCTATGGTTCTGTCTCTTGAAGTATCCAGTTTGAAGAAATTTAGGGCTTCTAATCTCAGATGTACTGAGTGATATTGAAAGGTCCACTCATCCTCCCAGGGACTTGCTCTCAAAGACTAATGGTTTTTAAACTTGGGGGCAAAATCACTTGGGAGATAATCTGTACCTTAAATAACCTACCACCTCTATACTCCTATAGTTTATACTGTACTTTTTTGCTATGCCAAAAAAAAGATGAATTCATTCTTAGACTTCATTAATAGAAGCAGAAGGTCCTGAGAAAGGGACATAATCTTTCTATTGTCCACTAATCAGGTTGGAGGGGTAAGGGAAGGAAACAGGAATCAATGAATCCAGTACAATGTGTACCAGACATTATGCTAAATGCTTTACAGATATCATCTCACTTGATTAGCACCTATCTAGAGTGCTTGGTTTGGTTCTAGGCCTCACAATTTAGAAGCAATATTAACAACAGATAGAGCTGGCTGGCATGGGAGAGTGGAAACACGCATTTATTAAACACCTACTGTGTGTCAGGCTACTGTGCTAAGCACTAAACAGATATTATTTCATTTTATTCTTATAACAACCATCAAAGGTAGGTGCTTTTATTATTTGCATTTCACAATTAAAAAAACCAAAGCAAACAGCGGTTAAATAGTCACACAGCTAGGAAGTATCTGAGATTGGATTTGAACTCAGGTCTTTCTGACTTTGGGTTCCACAGAACTTGTGATATTTAACTTGGAGGTGAGGGGTTCATAATAGCCAATTTCCCATATTTAAAAGGCTGTTATGTGAAATAAACTTTTTGTGGTAGCAAAGAAGTGGAAATAAAGTAGGTGCCCGTTCACTGAGGAAATGGCAGAAACAAAGAATATGAAGAATTCAGAAAAGTACAGGACAATATAGAAAATAACGTGGAGAAGCAATAAAATAATATACACAGTGATTACAACAATGTGAAAATCCAAAGTGAATTCTATGTAATCCTAATAACCAAGCTTGTTATAGAAGAGCTGATAAAATGCACCCTTCTCCCGTCCTTGTAGAGGTGGTGACTATGGGTATGAAACAGCTTCCCTAGATGACCTGCCTTTTTTTCCTCTTTGCTTTTTCATCTTTTTTTCCATGAGAGGCCTCCTTGGGTGGAGGAGGTACTCATTTGAAAATGAAGATGGTTTAAGAATGAAAGATGTCGGTACAAATTCGATTAGGCATACTTGGGCTCCACAAAGGGTGAGTGTTCCTCACAATCAGTGCCCTCCAACAACGGGACAGAGAGTAAGGGTGGTGGAGAATGGAGAGGGGACTCCTGCATGGACTGGCAGGCTGAATTTGATGACAGGGAGGTACCTTCCACCTCTAAGGTTGTGTTCTAGATTGGCAGATTAAATGTGCTTGAAGAAGGGAGCTGGGAGGTGAAGAAAAGGGAGGAAGAGAAAGAGCTCAGGGTCAGGCCTGGGTCACAAGTCCTTTAGTGATGACAAGGAGGTAAGATTGGTAAGGAAAGGTGAAGACACAGGGAAGGGGCACATTACCAAAAGGAGCTGAGTTTATAAGAAAAGAAAACTACCTGGAGGAGTAAAGAGTAAACAAGACTTCCTCTCAAGGTTAATTAACTCTTGTCATCTTTGGGGCTGCCCACACCTTTCAGGGCCCAGAGAGCTGGCAGGGCAAGTAGGGCAGGCTTTGGTAGGGTTAGATGGAGCACAATGCTCTCTCCACTGCCCAAAAAGAAGAAACGGATGGGGCAGAGGAGTGGAAAGTGGAAAACTGGCTTGTGGGGGAAGAAGAGAGGCTGGCTGGAATTGAGGAGGGGGAAATGGGCCTGGATGAGTGGTCTTCATGACTCAGGAATCTCTCTGACCCACTGAGTCCAGCAAAGCAGAAGAGCAGTTAGATATAAAGAAGTCATTGATGATCGAAGGATACCAGGACAGGGGAGTAGATGATTCCTGTGTGGGTGGGAAGGAAGCAAGGAGATGGGTGAAGGAGAGATCCCTTCCTCTATTGCAATTGCCCTCCTCTTACATATGAGGGAACTGAGGTCCAAAGAGGGAAGTGATTTACCCAAGGTCCCACTGGAAGTTAACCACAAAGTCACCTTTTTTTGAGGCAATTAGGGTTAAGTAAATTGCCCAGGGTCACACAGATAGTGTCTGAGGCAATATTTGAACTCAAGTCCTTCTGACTCCAGGCCCAGTATTCTATCCACTGCACCACCTCACCATCCCCCACAAAGGCACTCAATTTCTAGCCTTGTGGTTTTTTTTACACCCTCACAGTGCATGACGATTTTCCTGAGGGACCCTCCAGTCCAGGAGTCAACCAGAACCTGGGCTCTTTTAATTAAAATAAGCCCCTCTAAAAGTCCCACCCATGCACTTGGCTCATTAACATGAAAATGCTGACCACAGTGATTGAGGAATAAGGCTCAGACCTGAAGCTTAAGTGGCCCACAGCCCAACTACAGTCCCAGAACTAGAGCCTTGCTTGGGGCCCTCTCTCCTCCCTTAGTCTTTGCTAGAGTCGGCAAAATCATAAGGAAAAGGAAATGGGCATAAGTCTGTAAAACATCCGAGAGACCGCCCCACCCCAACTCAACCAGGTACTTTGCTTAACTCATATCATAGGCTTTTGAGCTGGAAGGAAATTTAGAGAGGATCTTACCCAACTTCTAAGGCCCAAGAGAAGGAATCGCCAGCCCAAGATCACATCGCTAGTAAGTAAGTGGAAGAGCAGAGATTCAAACTCAGGTTTTCTAGCTATGAATGGGTGTTTTTCCCTCTTCTCCCACACTCAGCCTCCCCACAAAAAATAATCTAATCATCAGTTGTCCTTCCAGAAACCAGCTTTGGCAATACAAGAACAGCCAAGTTGGATGGCAACCCTAGGGTTCATCCTTAATCAGCAGCTTCCTGCCACTGGCACAGACATTCCAATAACCATACTTCCCTCCTTCTCCTCCTCCTCCCTTTCCTCCTTTCTTCCCTCTATTCCTCTTTCCTCAGTTCCCTCAGTTCCCACACAAGCCCAAGCTCCTCCTCTCCTGGGGTTACAATTAGCTAATCAGATAAACTTCTTTTCTTTTCCTACCATAGAAAAAGACTGGGTAGGAGCTGAGCTCCTCGGGGGCCCTCACTTTAATTCCTAGACACACCACACACATGCATTCTAAGTGCTTTCTAGAAACAAAACGTAATTATTACTTTGACTTCCTATCATTTTGTATTAACCAAGAGGATTATAAGATACCAAAATCGGGAGGGAGTTGGGACCATATAATGTCACAGTTAAAGGGACTTTAGAATATAGACCATAGCATGTCAGAGCTAAAAAAAAGAAAACCCTAAAAACAAAACATCAGGATTGTAAGGGACCATAGAATATAGAGCCCAGAATGCCAAAGCAGGAAAGAGCTTCAGAGGTCAGCTAGTCTAATCTCCACATTCTACAGTTGAGGAAACTAAGGCCCTAAAGCAGATAATTGGCCCAAGGTCATATAATAAGTGTGCTTAGTTAATTAAATTAGCTAAGTTAGTTAGGAAATCAGGTCTTCTAATTCTCAGTACCTCCCCACATATATATCTATATACATACACATACACATATATAGAATGAGGGAGAAAGGTCACATTAATCTTGCTACATACACTTATTGAATTAAAAGTATACACACATATCTATATATGTATGGATATATATAAAACATATATAACAGCTCTTTCAAAAGTTCTATTCCAGAATGATATTTTTAAAAAGCATTTCTTCTTCAAAAGGTTTCCCTGATTTGACCTCTGCCTATCCAATTAAAAAGTGAATTTTCTCTCTCTCAGACCTATTCATACATGGACATTTGACAGCCTCCCATCTAGGTGGGTTACTGTGAGTGCTTAGATCTCTAAGCACTTATTGATCTCTGACCTCACTCCTCAAGGTAGGCTTGGAGAAGGTGAATAAATAGGCCAGCATTCAATCTCAGTGAGAGAGCCAAGATGGGCTCCCCAAACTCTCAGAATCCCCATTGGATTCCAGCCCTCAGCACTCCTATGAAGAAATCCTATGGAGTAAAAGGATGGGGAAGATGGAGGGGGCTCTTCAGATAGAGCCCCACATGCACACTCTCTCTAGAACTGTCTCCTTTATACTCAAGGCAACTGCATAGACTCCACTGACAGAGAAGACAAGAGCTCTTAGAACAAAACATAAGAGTTGAAAAAGACTTTTAGAAGTCATCTAGTCTAACTCCTTCATTCTACAGATAAGGAAACTGAGGCTGAGAGAAGGGAATGACTGTCCCAAGGTCACCCAGTAAGTTGGTGGCAGGAACCCAGGTCCTAGGATTCCTATCTAGCACCCCTTCTGGGAAAAGGCCACATTGCTTGGATAGAAACTGGAAGAGAGAGAGAGAGAGAGAGAGAGAGAGAGAGAGAGTGTGTGTGTGTGTGAGTGAGTGTACAGAAGAGGGATCTTTCCCTGAGAAGGGTTTGCCATCCTGCCCAATATGTGTGTGTGTGTGTGTGTATGAAGAATCTCAGACTAGTTTAGATCCTATCCTATGTAAGGAAAGAGGCACCCCTGGGTATCCAGGAGAGAGTCTGCTAATAGGCAGAATTCTGATGTCCAAAGCCTTTGCACACTGTGTGATGCGAGCCAAGTTTCTGATTCTCTCTGGGCTCTGATTCTCCTGCCCCAAAGAAAGAAGCTGTTGCCATCTACCTCATGTGGGGCTACAGGAGTTGGAATGAGTTTGAATATGAATAGCTCTGAGCTTTTCAGAAGGAAAGAATGGAGATGGCTTAGGTCTATTGTTCACAGCCACAGAGAAGCCAGTCCTTGTCCCATAAACACATGTCTCCCCCAAGGGGCCCTGATGTCACTACACATCAAACTCTTCCTGCTGCTATCTTAGCCCTGGCCTTGGTTTGATTCTTAGCATGTACCTCATGGATTGGAATCTACCCCTACAATTGCTGTGTGACTCAGAGAGCTCCTGCCTTTTTCTGTGCTTCTCATTTTTACATAGCCATCCCCACCCCATCCCCATCCAGATAGGAGATCCTTCAAAGAAGAAGAGAAAAGAGAACTCTAAGAATGACCCCCACCTGCCTGGCCCCTTCCCCTCTCTGCTTGCCAGGGAAGAAAGATGGGGTTGAGCTGACTCACCCTGTGTGTAAGAGAAATGGAGGGCCAGAGTAGCCAGAAGACTCACCGGGCAGCACACAGCTCAGCAGCAACAGCAAAGCTACTGAATTCCACCAAGGAAACATGGCCCAATCCCACCCCCAGAGGAGCAGGGGGTTGGGTATGAAAAGAGAATTAGGGGAACTTCCCCAACCCTGAACTCCACCCCCTCTCTCACCTCCTTCCCACCCCACCATTGAGAAACCACAGCGGGAGAAAGAGCCACCCCAGGAAACCCAAACAGCTCCCTGGCAACTGGGCACTGAGAAAAAAGTGGGAGAGACCCAGTGGGCAATGGAAAAAACATGGAATTTAAGGACTCAGGAGAGACCTGGGTTTCAATCCCACCTTTGACTCAATGCTACCCGTGCGACACTGGGCATGTCATTTCATTTTTCAGGCCTTGGCTTCCTCAGCTGTAAAATATAGATAATATTACCTTTGTTACTTACACCAAAACCTACTTGTTAGAATTAAATGGGACTACGTGAATTCATCTGAATAGATTTTAAAATGCTATATAGTTGATGGTGGGGTTACTAGGTGGCGCCATGGTGCACAGAGCGCCAGCCCTGAAGTCAGGACCTGAATTCAAATGTGATCTCAGTCATTCACTAGCTATGTGGCCCTGGGCAAGTCACTTAACCTCCGTCTGCCTCAGTTTCCTCATCTGTAAAATAAGCTGGAAAAGAAAATAGCAAACCACTCTAGTATCTTTGCCAAGAAAATCCAAATGGGGTGTAAAGAGTCTAACGTGACTGAGCAACAACAACAAACAGTCAGTGGAGATGATGATGATGATGGTGGTGGTGATGATAAAGATGATGATGAAGAAGAAGAAGCATGGATAAAGAGAGTTGCCTTCAGAGTCGGGATGACCTGCCCCAACACATACTAGCTGCGTGACCCTGGACAATTCACTTTATCCCTCAGTGCTCTCCACCCCCACCCCCAAGCCATGCTCTAATAGAGACATTGCAGAGCAATACTTGCTCTATCAGTACGCACTCGATTACCACCCTTGGTAACAGAGACTCCCAATAAAACCATGGGGCCAGTCCCTAGCCTGTCCCCATCATCACTACTATTACTGGAATCAAAGATGGGGGTTCTGGCAGGCGTCCTGACAGGGAGCAAAAGAGAAGATGGGTCACTGAGGGAACCATGAGACTTACTGGTCATCTCCAACTCTCTTCACCCATGCCATATCTCGCTCCGATTGGTTGGAAGCCAAATCCTAAGAGAGCAAAGAGGTTGAAAAGTGAGAGGCCCGAGAGTAGGGCGGGGAATAATTTACACAAAATTTACCACATTGCAAAAGCAAACCATTTTGACCAAACACAATTCCAAAGGACTCATGGTGAAACTTGCTGCCCACCTTGTGACAGAGAGGTCTCAGTATGTACATATTTTGAGACATATTTTGGGGGGGGACATGGCCAATGTGGAAATTTGCTTTGCTTGAATATGTATAATTATTATAAGGGTTTGGTTTTTCTTTTTCAAGAGAGGATGGGATGGGGTAGGGGAGGTGGGAGAAAGAGAAGATGAACTTTTCATTAATTGAAATATAAATTAAATGAAAAGCAAATTTTAAAAAGTGAGACCTCAGGACACAACTCCATATCTGATCCCCTCTCTGGGACCCCACTCACCCCACTACCTACCAAACTTCCTCTGGACCTGTGACTGATGGAGGTGAGGTGCAGCTCTCTCTGACTGCTTCCAGGTGGCTTCCCCTCCCCCACCCCCCTGGACCCTTGTAGCTTCATCTTGGACCCACCTCCCCCAGACCTGGATCCCAAGGAGCTGAACCGCAGGATCTGACCTGAGCCCTGCTCTCCTGTAGCTGCTTCAGCTCTCCCTGTAGCCGCTCACACTCAGCCTGGAGCTGCCCTTCCCGGAGCTGGGCCCCCCTCGCCTCCCCTCTGGCTGCTTCCAAAGCCTCTTCCAGCTGCCTCCTCTCCAGTTCCTCAACACTGGGTGGGCTAGGCCAGCCCAGGGAAGGCTCCAGCACTTCAGGGAGGATGAGAGATCAGAGAAAGGAAGGGGGACAGCAGGTTCAAGGTCAGTGCTGGCAGAGTCCTAGGGCTGCTCCCCCTTAACCAGCCTCTGTGGTTTGACGAAGGCCAATAGGAGAGATGCCTCCCTGGCTGGATCTACCTACAGCCCAGGGTAGCCAGGTCACACCATAAGAAGGATGGCTGAGGAGGCTGGGACAGGGTAGGCTGCCTCTTTCCATGGTTTGCTAAATGACCTCGTCAAGGTCCTCTATACCAGAGTATCCTGACTCCCAACCAAACCCTCACCTTCTGCTCCCCAACCAAAGGGCTGAAGTTACTGAGTCTAGGTGGGCAGTGCCCTCTCCTGGTCATCTTAGAAATGACATGCTTGGGGCACCTTAGTTTGGCAATGGAAAGAGCTAGAGAGAATTCCTGGTGGGCAGGAGTGCCTGTCTATGTGGTGATGAAAGGGGGATGATACCCATGGGATCAGGAAATAGGAAAACGATGAAGTCAAGCCCTCAGGGAGATCTCACCATGGCTGAGGCCAGGCCCTCCTCGTAGTGCTAGGTAGTGGAGGTCAAGGTCAGCGTCAGCGGGAGCTATGGGAGGGCTCAGGCTGGGGAAGGTGCTGTCCCCTCCTCCCTGCTGTTGGCGAAGCTGCTGCTGCAGCCCACAGATCTGCCTCAGGTGCGTCTCCACTAAAGCCCGCTGCAGGGGAGGCAGGACGGAGGGGAGTGGGGGGAGTTCAGTTCTGAACCAGAATCCCCTCATTTCCCCCCACCCCTAGGGCTTCACCGAGCCCACGTCCCTGGCAGGGATCCCAGGAAACATGGGGGCCACTTGCCTCCCATCCTCCCAGTTCTGAACAAGCTCTCTGAGCAGCCAACCAGCCAGACTTCATAGCACGTTCTCTCCTCCCTCCCCCGCCCTGAGACATTGGTGATACTACTCCATCCCCATCCCCAGCACACACCGAGGCACAGATGCACATCAGGACACACAAACACTCACACGGAGATGCACAGCTACTAGCATCACAGTCATAGAAACATCCCCCAGCCACCTGCCCATACACACACGGTGATACACAGACCCAGGGTCACACACCCCAGCCCCAACCCCTCCTCACCATCTCCCCAAGCTCATTTTCCAGGTCACTTTTCTCTACACACAGCTTCTCATATGCTTGGATCATCTCTCCCAGTTGCTCTTCCTGCTCCTTACTCTTCTGGAGCTGATCCGGAACCGTGACGGAGAGGGAGGGGACCAGGGAACAGTAGGGTCAAAGGCAGAGAGAAACATCATTCACATTGTTTTAGCTTCTTATGGTTTACAACGTGATTTCCTCACTAGGAAATATAGAAAGTATAGGAAGTAATGCAACTATTACCTCCCTTTGTCCAGATAAGCAAACAGAGTCTCAGTGACAGCACTAGCTTCATACACCTAGTGATAGGATCATTCAGGGAATGCTATACCTAGGGATAATTTCATCTTAGTAAAGAAATTGGAAAAAAAGAAATTGGGGGCATCCACAGGATTTGGGGTGGGGGAAGCCTGTTTATTCAGTCCTAGTTTCAGCTAATAGCCCTAATTCCAGGGCCACAGCATTGACTGATGGTTTCTCAGGGTCCTACCCATCCTCCCCAGCTAGAAGCACCTTGCAAAGGGGTAGGGGCAAATGCCATTGACTCTAGGCACTGGTAGGGAAGGAGGATGATCACTTCTGATACCCAGACTAGGACACAGCATAGAATGGGGGACTGAGCAAGAACCACACAGATGATGTTACCCTGGGGAGAAGGGCTCACCTCATGCTGGAACTGATTGAGTCGCTGCTGTAGACTGGACTTCTCCACCTCCAGTAGGGAGCCCTCCTTAATTTCATACAAGGAGAAGTTGTGTTCATCTCCAAAGTCACCAATCACTGGGTACTGCAGAAGGCAGAAGGGAGGGTTCTCAAAAGAGACGGTTTCCTCAGCACCCTTCCCATGCCCTATACTGTCTTCCATACCTTTGACCCATTGGTACCACCCCTGAGGGTCACCTCCTCCTCCTTCCGCCAGAATGCCACAACAGATCCCTTCTCTAGATTCCTAACTAAACTACTCCCAAATCCCTCTCCTGCCTCCAGCATGCACCCTTCACTGGACACCTTTCTCAGATGTCTCTCAGATGGTCCTGGCTTGATCCTTCTACCAGATTTCCCACCTCCATCATTATTAGTACCCACCAAGAGGTATTCCCAGTGAAGATCTATGAACCAGATCTTTGCCTAAACCTATCACTGGAGGTCCTAAGAGACATATCATTCCTTAATAATAACCCTTCTAGAGGATCAGGTAATCTGCTGATCTCTCCACACTATCCCATGAATAAAACACAATATTAGAACCCTCCTGGGAGACCCCTGAAAACCAATGGGACTATTAATCTGATTCTTCCACCAGGGCCCTTAACAAGTTCCCTCCCTGAGACAGTGGGGATGGAGGGAGGCCTCGATGGCCCCTGACCTTGATCTCATACACCTTGAGTCGGCGCCGTAGGGTGGCATTCTCCCGCTCCAGCCCCCCCAGCCGCTCCTTGATGTCCCCGTAGGCTGTGATGAGTGCGAAGTGGGAGGCAGAGCACATGTCACTGCCCAGCACAGGGCCCCCCGGCCCATCCAGCCACACCTCGCCGGACCCCAGCGCCTCTTGGGTCAAGATGCTGATGTCGTCCTCAAACATGGATTCCATGGCACTCGGGTGAGGGGCAGGGGCCCTGATGGAGCCACCTGGGGGGGTTGGGGGGAAGGGGGAGCCAAGGTCTGCCAAGGGCGCCCAATACCAAAACCTCCCCCCAGCCCAAATGGGAATGTGGGTGGGTGTGTCTCTACCACATGGCTCATCCACATTCCTTGTGTCTCTGAGGTTTAAATCCTTTTGGGACATGAGGACAGGGGATTTCCCAGATTCACTATGAAGAAGAAGGACCTCAGGCCTGAGGGGGAGCAAAGTCTAGATAAGGTGGTCTCAAATCTAAGACCTCCAACGCTAAAGACCACGTTCCTCCTTTTTTGGTAGCTCCTGGTGGGTTAGAGTGGGGGGGGAGGTAGGGATTAATGCTGTCCAACCCCATAACTCCAGGGAAATTAAAGTCAAACCTACTTATTATGTACTCTACTCCCATCCCCACTCCCAGGGTTAGTAAAACCATCTCCCTTAAAGTCATCAGGGATCTCCGACTTGTCTCCCTTCCCAATGAGGGGTAAGGAAACTGATGGCCAAAGCAGGAAGAGGTTCAGGAATCCCAGCCCTCAAATCCTACCAGTGATGCCAATACCCGGGTTCCTGGTACCCCGCCTCACCTGACCCAATTCCCTTCTCACAGTTTTCCAACAAGTCAAATACCTTGCAGTCATACTCCTGATCAGTTCATCCTGCCCCCAGGCCTCTTCCCCAAAGGATCAACAAGGACCTCCCGGAGTATCAGCTCTCCTAAACTTTCAGCATCATATCCTCTCCAGCCTTCCCTCCACCCTATTTCCTCTCAGAGGATTCCAGAGTTCAGGAAAAGGAAATGCCCTCCCTTCCCCCCCCTCTCTCCAAGCCCTCAGTTGAAGCCTGGATGTAGTCATTATTCATGTTCTGCCTGTGTCTAGGACCCAGGGAGAGGACAGGCCCAAAGTTCCTGAGTCAGAGCTGAGGCTCAGAGATGGAGATCCATTGTGAGGGATGGTGAAGGCTCAGTGTCAGTGATGGGGGATTTGGTGGTGAGGATAGAGGGTTCAGCCTGGGACGAGAGACTGTGTCAACGATGACGGGGTTCAGCGTCAGAGACAAAGGAGGCTCACGTGTCAGGGGCGAAGGGGCTCAGTTTCAGTGATGGGGGATTCAGGGTTGGGTATCAGGGATGAGAAAGCTAGGTTTCAAGAATGAGGGGTGGGGGAAGGGAGGAGTGCTGTGGTACTGGATGAAGGACATTTATTGTAAGGATCAGGAGCTGGGAGGGATTCACTGTCAGCAGGAATGGGAAAGGTCAGTGTCACACCAGGGGTGGAGGATTCAGTGCTAGATATAGGAAGCCCAGTGTCAGGAGCGGGGTGAGGGATTCAGTATCAGACAGGGACGGGGTTGGCATTCAGTGTCAAGAGGGGGAGATTCGGTGTTGGTGATTGTGACCCAGTGTCAGGAAGGGGATCATGTCAGAGATGGGGGCCTGAATGATAGGGACTGAAGACTTGGGTCAGGGAAAGACTGGGAGGTTTGGTCTCAGGGTTAGAGACTCAGTGTTTGAAAGAAGGGATTTCAGTCAGAGATACAGAAACTCAGCATTAGGGAGGGAAGTTCAGGATGAAGGGTAAGAGGCTGATTCTCAGGTTTTAGGGGAAGGTCTCAGGGCCAGAAGTGGTTAGTGTTAGTGATGGAGGCCTGGTTTGGATGTGATGGAACTTGGTTGCTGACTTACTTCTCCACAAGGAAAACATGGGACATGAAGAGTGGGTTGTGACTTAGGATTCCTTAAAGGTGTGTGTGTGAGAGAGAGAGAGAGAGAGAGAGAGAGAGAGAGAGAGAGACAGAGAGAATTTTCTGGGGACCTGTTTATGAATGTGGCTATCTCTGTGTGATTTTGAGTGTGTGTAGGGGGGAAGTATTGTGTGTCTGAATGAGTGTGGGTGTCACAGAGCTGGTACCTCAATGAGAGGGTTTGGCTTGGGTGCTGGTGGAAAGGGACTGAGATGAGAGTGGTTGAAGCTGTGTGAATATTGTTCTGTGTTGTCAGGGTGGATGTGAGAGCTGGGTGAGTTTGTGGCACGTAAGGCACGTAAGGGAAGGTCAGAGGTGTGTGTGTGTGTGTGTGTGTGTGTGTGTGTGTGTGTGTGTGTGGTGTGTGTGTGTGTGTGTGTGTGTGTGTGTGTGTGTCCCTGAGCCAAAGCTCTGTGTGTGTTAGCAGAGTATGAGGATTGTGGGAAGGAAGGAAGGAAGGAAGGAAGGAAAGAAGGAAGGGAGGGAGGGAGGAAGGATGGGGTGTTTGCTTCCAAAACTAGTCAGCAGAGGTTAGGACCCAGGACCCCGAATGCCCACAAGCAGCCCTGGCTTAAGTGTCAGGGAAACGTGCGTACCAGTTGTGTGTAGGGCTTAAGGGGTGGGTGTGTTTGTGTGTCTGGCCCCACCTTTAACCCTTTCCTTCCCCCAATTCCGCTCCTCACAGTCCCGGCCCACCCCACGCCACCCTGGTCCCCTGGGGAGAGGAAGAGGCCAAGGCTCCTGGGCGCAGCCCCAGCCCTTCTAAGCCGGATCCCTCGGCCTGCCCCATGACGGGGGTCCCGGCAGCCTGCCAGATCCGGAGGCCTAGCCGCCGGACGGCTGGCGGGCCAAAGGTCCGCTGCCTCCGCATCCTTCCTTCGGGCCTAGCCGGAGGAGGGGCGGGGCGGGCTGAGAGAGGAGGGAGGAAGAGGTAGTGGGAGTAGGGCAAGGGGAAGGGGGCTGTTGCCCAGCTGGCCCGAGCCCCTCCCGCGGCCCCTTTAAGAGCCGCCCTTTAAACCCCTTCAGCTCGGCGGGAAGGAATTGTCGCCCCTCCCCTCTCGGGGGCTGAGAGCACGAACCCCCCTTCCCCACCTGGCCTATCCCCTGCCCCAACAGCTTTCATGCCCCTGGAGCTCCTGGGCTTCGGGGAGGAGGCGCCGGAGGTTGCGGGGCCTGAGGAGCGGGGGGGATGGGGACAGAGGGCCGATGCAGCGGCCCGGGCACTGGGACCCTTCCCCTCCCACCACCCCTAGGGAAGCGCAAGCCAACGGCCCCGGCCCATCCCCCGCGACCCCCTACCGGGGCTCCCAGCATAGGACCCCAGGCGTCGCTCCCATCAGCACCGCCCCCTTCCCTATCCCACCGCACCAACCCCGGCTCCAGTCTGGGACTCACATCAGCTGCCGGCTCCGGTTTGCATCGCAGCTCCCCCCTCCGCCAGCTCCCTCCCCAGACTGGCACCGTTGCCCCCACCCCCGGCACCGCGCTCCGCTCCTCGCCCTGCCGCTGCCGCCGGGTCTCTCCCCACCCCCCACCCCTCCCCCTGCCCCCTCCCTCCCTCTCGCCCCGCTCCTCCTCTTCCTCCTCCTCCACCACCACCACTACCACTACCACCACCACCACCACCACCACCGCCGCCGCGGCCGCCGCCGCCACCAGCTCGGATGCCGCCTCCTCCCCGGCTGCTCCCAGTTCTTTCAGCTGGAAAGACTCCCCGGACCCCGCCGCTGCCACCACGTGGCATGGGGCCGCCAGCCCCCGCAGTTGCCCAGACTTGGCACAGCGCCCTATGGTCACCCCTCCCCTCCTCCTCTACCAGTTACCTGAATCACACGCTTTGCTTCCCACCCAAGAGTGGGAAGCCAACCCAAGGATGCTTTTATACCCTCAATATATTCCAGATGCAATTAAGGGCAAGAGGAGGTGAAGTGGGGTACAGGGGCTGGGAAGTCAGGAAACTTAAGTTTTAGGTGTTTTTTTGGCTTGTCTTTGAAAAGGGAAGGAGGGTTGGACTAGGGAGATATAAAATCCAAATTTCATTGCTCCTGAAACAGGGGCCCCTTTTTGCTCATGCCCTGAACCGTAGACTGCAGTAGTTCAAGGGTCAGACACAGTTAGAACTTGCTTAAAAGTTAAGTAATAGGAATGAAGGTCTCAGGAAGTTGAGTGTTTGTCCTTCATTCTGGAAGACCACGACATCAAGATGATGACATGATTTACACTTGACTTTGATTTGAGGGAGGGCTGTGCAAGGTCACCAACCTCACTTTCTTCTCCTGAGCCATCTCCTGAACCATCTGACCACATTCTCACTTTGAGTGAGATACACCTATTCAATGAATAGTTTTCTTTAAGTAGTTACTGAAGGTACGGCCCCTTTAATCCAAAAAAAAAAAAAAATCAAACTGGGAGGGAAAGACCCTCAGGGTTCCTAGGTAAAGAGAAACAGTTACTATTTAGTAGATAGTCCCAACTGGAGGTAAAAGGAAGGACAGAGTTAAGTTCTATTGTAGCTAGGAATAAAGAAATCACTTGAGGCATATGGAAAATACCAGAGAACAGAAGACACATAGACATGGAATAGGAATATGCTCTTGGCATTGGGAGTTGGGGGAGGGAGTTAAGGAGAGGGAGAATGATTACTAATGGGTAGGTGGCAGGAACCCTACCTCTCAATTCAGGGCTCCCTCCTGAGAAGTGGGGACTGATTTTGGAGCTGACACACACACAAGGTATGAGTATATACAGTTTCCCCCTCTAAAATAAAGAGATGATTAGAGGAGAGTCTCTAAGGACCTTCCGGCTCTGACATCCCATGATGCTGTGAACTGAGGCCCTGGAGAGGACTTAATTGGGAGGAGGGGTGAAAGAAGCTTCAACTCACATTCTTGGCTTTTACTGGGGATTCCTTCAACTTTTAGGAAGTAAAGCTGAGCATCAGAAGAGCTACTGCTCCTAATTTGTCCTCTTGACAAAATAGGACCCAGGATTGAATTTCTTCTTTCAGGAAAACCAGCAGGTGGCTTCCACTGCCTGCTCCTTTCGGCTTCTTTTCCTAAAATGAAGGTGATCTCCATTCCAGTAGGTCGAGTCCATTCTTGCTGACAGGAGCAGCTCTTTCCTCCCTCACTATTATACAAGAAAAAAAAAATGAAAGCCTTGGCACCAATGGCCTTGATCTCCCCTATATAAGCACACCTACTTATCCTTTGGAATCTTATTAGGGGGAAGAGGAAGAGTTTTCCCAATCTTTCATGTTGTCAACACCTCAGTTTAGGTTGTGAACTGAGGATATTGCCACAAGTTGGAACAACTTCCACCAAGACAGATGGGAAAGCCACCACACACTACTTACTGAACCTAGCCACACCACTCCAGGCCCCTCCCCTTCCGAATGTCAAAGTCATGGGTTACCTCCAGGGCACATGACAACCAGCCCTTGTGCTCCTGAGAGTTCTCCTAGTGACTGGCCTAAGTAAAGCAGTCTTGCTCTGAGCAGCTTGCAAAGGAAGGATTATAGAGCAAGAGAATGGAAATGATAGAGACCAAAAGAGAAGAAAAGTGAGTATATGAGGCAGGGGAAAAAAAGAAAAATGACCAGCAAGAAATGGAAAAAGGAGGAAAAAGTGAAGAAAAAGAAGACATCTGGGGAAGGAGAACAAACTGTAACGAAGAGAATCTAAACAGTTTGCAAAAGTTTCTTCCTCCAAAACAGTCCAGAATTTGGTTTTCTTGACTATATTCAAGATTTTGTTCGGGGGATTCTGTTTGTTTATTTCTTCCCGTGTTTGGGGGGAGGTGGGAAGGAGAGAAAATAGATTTTTGTTAAGTGAGAAAAATCAAAATGAATTTTTCAAAAAGCTGTCCGGGGAGAGATTTTTATCCTACTAACTCTTGCTCTAGAGACAGACTTATCCTTTCCTGCCCTGCTCCTGCCTGAAAGCAGTAGGAGTAGGTGACATCAGCAGCTGGTAGAGAGATTGAATCAAAATAAAATCCAGATGACTTAAATAGAAACAGCCAAGCAGGAAAACTCATTAGATACATGTGGCAGTGTGGGGAGCAGGGTGCTACCTTAACACTGCCTTCTGAGACCTTGAAGAAGGAGGTTTTGCAGCTGAACCATTTTGAGAATCCATGTGGAGCTGCAGGTCAGCCTTCTGTGAAATCTAAGGCAGAAATGTTGTGTTTCTTTCAACTAAATTCCTCAAGGAGCTAACTCTTTCTCCTAAGCAGGGTATTGTAGTTTCCATGAGAGCTTTTGCTCTTGAGGTGATTTCTGCTATTAATTGGAAATGGATTGATGGAAAACTTGAAATCAACCAGTCTTGGTTCTCTCCTCCTGAACCCCTTTCTTTACAAAACCCTTCTGCAGCCCTGCTCTCTCTTCCCAGAAGGGTAGGTAGATGGATGATGAGAAAATGTCTGGGAGGACAGTGCTTAGCCAATAGCAAAGCATTACTCATTGCCATGGAGAAGTTGGTCATGGAGACCTAATTCTCCTTCCCTTCCCCCTACACCATGGGACAATGAGAATCTAAGATCACGAGGAAGGAACACAGACCCTGAAGGCAAAATCTGACTGAACACACAGTTGGTAAGATAGGAACCAATTCAATCCAGGAAACATTTGTTACAATAAAATAAATTGAGGTCTACAATAACCTACATCTTGAAGTGAAGACAGAGCAACCTGGAATTCATAGCAAATGGAAACTTTGTTGACATAACAGACTTCTTGGGCACTCAGCAAAGTGCACTGCTGATGAAGGCACTCATCTGGATAGGAGTTAATTTAAAAGTGATCACTGCAGCTCTGTTTTCTCTCGGGGTGTGAGCCACATGGTCCTGAGGCTCCAATTAGCTTGGAGTTTAGCAGGACCTCTGTGTCCCTGCTAGAAAGAAGAGGCTCAGAAAGGGTGTCCAAAATAAACATGTCCAAAAATGACAGTGTTATTGTCAAACATATCAGAAATTACATGCACTCTCTCCCTGAACTGATTTGGGGTGTTGGTTCCATACATGGAAGACATATGACTTGGGGTACTTTTCAAGTACAAATATTCACATGGCAGGAACCAGATCCAATTCTGCTACCAAACAGCCCAATCTCAGGCCCCTTCAGAGATTATACTTTCTCCTTCATATCTCTCTATGTAGCAATGAAGTTAACTCTGGACGTCCTTGCTACTTCTGAAATGAGGGTTTCTGTTCTGTTTCTGGGCATCAACTGAAAGGAATAAGACTAAATACGAGGTGGAGTGAATGGGGGAGGGGAGGGGGTTGTCTGGTTTCCAAGAGGATTCGGAGCTGTTTTCATGTATTTTCATCTCCCTCTTACCTGTCTGCTGAGTTAATCTTGAAATCTAGAGCTTGGATATAGCACCTTATCTTATAATAGCATTAGGGATGTGTGTGTGTATGTGTGTGTGAAAAATTTCACCCAGCACACTCCCATGTATTAGATTCTAAGTCCCTTAAAGGCATCTTATCTTATAATAGCACTAGATGTGTGTGTGTGAAATATATTTCACCTAGCATGCTCCTATGTATTGGGCTATAAATTCCTTAAAGGTGAGAGCATACCTATTCTTCAACATTCTTACTGTTCTCCCTGCAGTTAGGCCTAACTGGCCGTAAACTCATTTTTCTGTTTTACGGATGTTATTTCCAAGGCACTGGGAGGTTATTTTAATAGACTACTTCTTTCACTAGTCAGAGGTACAGACCATAGAAACAGTTCTTGGAATTTAAGTCTCCTAAATCCCAATTCCACAGTCTCTTTAACACTTTGCCATTTGTAAGCTGCTTAGTGCTACGAGAAGATTGAAGATGGACCTGGTCAAACAAAATCCTGGCCCACACAAATGGGGGATGACCCCTAGAGAAACAGCACAGACAGCAGAGTTGTTAGCTAAAGGATCAAGGATGAAATTTCAGAATGACCACCTACTACCTATGTGACCTTGTGAATCCGGGTAAATCACATAACCCACCTGGATCACAGTGTCCTCAACTGTAAAATGAATGGACCTAGCAAGGTGACCTCTATGGTGCCTTCTAGAAAAATATGATCCAACAAAGCATCAAAGTCGTCAGTGTCCTCAACTGTAAAATGAGTGGACCTAGCTAGATGACCCTTATGGTCCCTTCTAGAAAACTATGATCCAACAAAGCATCAAAGTGGTACACTTAGGAGAAATAAAAGGAAGTACTACTTCTATATAGGGCAGCAAATTCATGCAATTTCTTACCACAAAAACTAACAGCCTGAGGATAGAAACAGCTTCCAATGTTTCAAATAAATGTACGGATAACAAGAGGGTTTAAGGTAGCAAAGTAAGAGACTGAGAATCAGAAGCCCTGAGTCCAAGTTCAAGATCTGCCATTGACTATGGAACTCTGGACAACTTAATTCCCATTCAAGTAGCTTCTATCATTATGCTGAGGGGCAGCTAGGTGTCGTAGTGGATAGAGCACCAGTGCAGGAGTCAGGAGGACCTAAGTTGAATCTCACCTCAAACACTTGACACTCACTAGCTGGGTGACCTTGGGCAAGTCACTTAACCCCAACTGCCTCATCCTGGGTCATCTGCAGTCATCCTGATGAATATCTGGTCACTGGATTCAGATGGCTCTGGAGGAGAAGGGAGGCTGGTGACCTGCACAGCCCGCCCTCACTCAAAACAAAGTCAAATCATCATTTTTCTGATAGCCTGGTCTTTTTTGGCAACGAAGGACGAACGCATTAATTAATCATTATGTTGTAACAATGAATATGTAACTATGGAGAAACTTGGGAAGAAACTTGGTGAAAAATGAAGTAAAGCCAGGAAGGCATTAGACATGACTACAACAATATAAACGAACAAAATAACTGGAACTGAATACTGTATAATTTTAATAACCAAGCTTGGCCCCAAAGAGCTTGGTATGAGAAGGCACATCCCTCTGTTCCTTGCAGAGGTGGGGGACTACAGGTATAGAATTCTATAGGAGTCTAGACTTTTCCATGTGTTGGTTTGGCTAAACTGGTTGGTTTTTTTTTTTAATTATTATAAGGGAAAGCCCTCTAGGAGGGAAAGAGGGAAGGGGAAGGACAACATTGGGAAATAGAATACAAATGGACTTTTTAAAAGAACCTCCTATGTGCAAGATACCACGTTAGGTGCCAGAGATGAACCAAAGAACGCTCCAATCTGAGTTTCCAACACAAATTGTATCTGAGATTATCTCTAATTTAACCTGCTTAGACATAGTGGTCTATTACCTCCTTCATTAGACAGAAAAGACTAGTTATTTTGTTTTGAGGGGCGGGTTGCCTTTTTTTTGAATCTTAAGAACTCAACACATTGCCTGGTACATAATAGGTGGACAGGAAAATACTTGCTGACTTGACAAGTAAATACAAAGTATACACAAGTAGTTCCAAGAGGGAAAATGCTAAAACCGGGGGGTAGAAATCATCAGAATACACCAGTGATGTAAGAACAGTGCAGTAGCAGAGGCTGGAAGGGAATTCTACAAAGCTAGGTTGGAGTGCAATTCAAATACGAAGGATCATTTGTGCAAGAGACCAAATGTTGAAGAAGGTGAAACTGACAGTCCTTAGCTGGGCAGCGAATTCTTAAAAGGAAATATGAATTAAGACTGGAGAGGTAGAAGGAAGCCAGGCTGTATAAGGCTTTTAAATGGCACAGTTGAGTTTATATATTTTAAACTAGAAGCAATAGAAGTACTGAGAATTTTTGAGTAAGGAATTCCAAGATAACTAAATTGGCAATTCTATTCTAATGGCATTAGTAAGGTCAGTCAGTGCCCATAAACAGAGCCAACTCTCTGGGCCCTGCCTGCCTTTGCCGTATCTGGGACTTGTCCTGTCAATGCTACCTTTACTGCTGCTCCTCTCAGCAGGGGGTCAGTTTTTGCAATGTGTAATTCCATCTGCATCTATTAGCAGGAAAATTCTAAATGTTAGCAAACAGGGTGCAGTCTAAAATGAGAGTGGAGGAGGGTAGGAAGTCATCTGTGGCAGAAACAAAACACAGAAGCAAAAGCTGAAGGATTTTCATCTTTTCCCTACATAAGTTTCAAATTTGGTTTTAAAAGTCATCAGGATGTAGGGCTAGAAACAGTATTTATAGTGTTTACTATGAACCAGGCACTGTGCTAAGCCTTTCACAATGATCTCATTTGATTCTCACATCAATGAGGGAAGGTAAGTGTTATTATTACCACCATTTTACAGATAAGGAAACTGAGGCCAACAGAGGATAAATGACTTGCCCAGAGTCACATAGCTACTAAGTGTCTAAGGCCAAGGGAAAAACACCATCAGAAGACTAAAGCATCAGTCAAGTCTGCTCTCTTTTCCTTATATAACAACATTACAGAATTCAGGTCACCATTCCATCCCCCAAATAAGGAAAGGTAATGGCTTTATAGGAAGTCAGAACAAGAAGAAAAAACTAAAGCCCAGAGAAGACTTGCTCAACATCCCAACAGGATGAGAGTTGGGATCAGAACCCAGGTCTCTAGAAACCCTGTCTAGGCCTCTCCATCATAGTAGATGGCTCACTAAACCTAAGTATTGTTGGAATAGACTGAGCTAGTCAAAAGTCACCAGCACTGACCAAGTTACCCGTTGGCTTCTTCTGAAACAAAATCCTAGCAGTGGGTAGAGAATCATTTCTGCATCCATGCAGTAAAGTTATCAGCAACATTTCCCCAAAAATAGAATGGAGTCTTACTAAGGTCAGGAGGCAAGGAGAGGCTGGCTATTAGCATCTCCAGACTGGCTGCCAACATTACCAGTAAAAGGCATGGGTGGGGTCCCTGCCAGGGTTTGCTATAAAGCACAAAAGCCACACACTGCCCATTTTAATACCGGCAATCATCTCTGGCCAGTTAGTTTGATCAAGGCAAATCACTAGCTCATTCTTACTTGTATTATTCAGAAAGAATCTGTTACTTAAATTCCTACTTCTCAGACTTTTCAGGTTTTCCTTCTCAGACTTTCAGAGATTTTAACCTTTTTTGCAATAGTAGACCCCATTTGTATACCTGAAGCCTATGGACCTCTCCTCTGATTTTTAAATGGACAAAATATATTACAAAGAAAACCAAGCTCACTGAAAGTTTTTAAAATATTCAAGAACCAACCCCAAGGTGAAGCATGCCTTTCCTAGCCCATCTCATCCCCAAGGAAATAATGCCAGTGTCTGGAATAACGAGACAAAAATGAAGCAGCAAAGTATTGAAAATAAAAATAAAGCGGACTTTATTTCGAAGATAAAGATGATGGTACCAGTTTTGGTTAGTAAAGTAGGGCTCAATTATAACACGTCACTAATGCCATCATAGGGAATGGCACACCAGGGGGAGGCACCCCCAGTGAGATTACAGAAGCTGGATCCAAAGCCAAGATGTAATCAGAAGCTCAGAATACCTGGGCTTTGGGTTCCTCTTTATGCTGGACTAACACTCATTTGACAGAGTGACAAAAGTTAAGACAGTTGCTTGGTTCAAAGTTAAAATGCTAAGAGCTGCATAAAATGGACACTTCCAAAGAGTACACTGACACAGGTCCCCTCCCCCCCAACCCCCCTATTCCCACACACACAAAAATAATTTGGTTCCTAGGGCAACATGATTGCCTTAACAGCCATCACAATGGTCAATTACTTGGGATAATAGATGAAGAGCCAAGTGACAGAAATAACTGATACAGGGTATGATGCAGCTTGCCCCGCATAGGTAACCAAAGACCAGTCCCATAACTGCTTTCTTAGGTCTGATGCGATACTGTCTTTCCAAATAGGCAGTAACTACACTCTCATGCCAAGATTTGGCCATGGGGAGGCCCAGGCAGCAAATGGACAGGATGCTCTGCTAAAAATGTATTTTGCATCCTATTCCCAGATAGCATAATTAAAAAGATTCCAAAGGATAATGTGGAAAATTCACCAACCAAGAGTAGATAGGAGGATTCAATAAACCTATAGGAGTCAAGACTAAAACCAAAACCAAATAAATTTGTGATTTCCCAACCAAGACTCCCATCCACCCCTCCCTCCTCTCTCCATAACTGAATGAGTCTGGGAGAGCTTTAACAGCAGCTTTCAGAACTGCTTCCCTGGAACAAAACATGACAAACACACGGAAGGTTTTGTTTTCACTATGGTTCTCAGTGTACTTTATTCTCCTGCTGTCTACAGCTGAGCAGCCCACACAGGGGACAGAAATGGGTAGCACTGAGGAATGATCAGATTTCTCTTCCCATTCCCCCTGCTCCCCCACATCTTAAGCCCTATATCCCACCCTCCCCTAATTTTTAGGAATGGTTTGTAAGTTAACATCACCCCCTCTAATTAAAGAAAAGAAAAGGCATTAAGAGCCAGGCCTCTTTCCAATCAGGGTTCAGGAGACTGTAAGCTCTTTTCACCTATGGAGCTTCTCTCCTGCAAACACCTGGATTTGTTGTGTTTTGCACACTGGTTCACAGATCGGCACTTTTGACTCTGAACCTGGCACCAAAAAGGCACAATATCTGATACCCTGTACAAGAGCTATTAGAAATGCTGCAGTGCAGATGGGCAAAATTTAGCCAATCCCTCTCATGGATGAAAATAAATTAGGCTGGTGGAATAAGGGATGTTGAGGAAAAAGAATAGAAATTAAGACCCCTTTCTTGAAAGCTGTAGGGATAAAGGTATAGAAGGGAAGGGGAATCCTGTTTTCATCTCCCAAACCCAAAGACCATCTTTCATTATTTCAAAGCAGCACATTAAAGATGCTGGTAAAAAACCACAACTGCTTAACAAATAAAGGGAAGCAAGTTCCCTATATGCCTTCTTATTGCTGATGCCAAAATGGAAAATCAGGGTTGCTCCTTTCCCACCTAAAAAAGTCTTGATTTATGAAGATGGTATGATGCATCACACCTTTAAAGAAAATTCCAAGTAGCTAATTATGGAAGCAGCAACATCCCTGATTGGTCAGATTAACTGTCCATTGGGCTTCTGAATCTTTGTTGTTGTTGTCGATCTGTTTTTAAATTAAAAAGATCGGTGAGTGGGATCTCTTTCAACTGTAAAAGACCAAATATACAAAAAGTAAATTTTAGGGAATGTTTGACACTTTTATTAATCTTCAACTGCAGTGGAAAAATATAACCTTTTACAAGTGCCATTTTCATCACGAGAGCTTGTCAGTATGTCTATATATAATATATATATTTATATAAATTCTTTTTTTCTTTTGTCGGTTGGTTTCTGAAGTGCAGCAAGAGACATTGGAGTCAACCAAATAAAGAACAGAAGGCCAAGCAGTTTCCAAATGGTTATTTTATCAGATTTTGTTTGAACATTAAATTTATCCTCATTTTGCAATCCAAAATAGTTACCTGAAGTTTCTTATGGGTTTTTTCTCCTTGTTATTTGTATTTTTATTGGTTTTTTCTTTTTTTACTCTTTGGCACAATTTTTGGGGCGTTCAGACTGTCACAGTACAAGTCAGGAGAGAGCTTTCCTTTTGTGCTGCCAATTCTGAGCATTTAAATTTTGGTTTGGGTTGTGGGTTGTCTTTAAAGTCTGTTTGACAATCTCATTTTTTCTATATCCTCTAAACCAGAGTTGTCTTTCCCCCTCCCCTCCCCCCACTCCCACCCTTCTACATTCACAGTTGAACCATATTAGGAAAGGCGCCTTGATGAAAAGAGATCATGAAAAGTGTCACTTGGGATGGGAACTGAACGTGTCAGTGTTTTCCCTAAAAATTAAAAATAAAAAAAGACCCTAAGAGCGGCTTTCCTCTTTTTTTTTTCTTTTTTACATCTCTTGTGCTGCATCAGTAGACAGAACTTCGGTTAGTTTTATGAAATGTAACGTCTAACCCCTTTTTTTTTCTGGGAAAAAGATAAACTGCAATGACTTGAAGTTGAGAATGTGGATACCGCCTCATTCACACACACTCACTCTTAGACTGAAAAAATCCCTCACCCTCCTTTCAGCCCGCACGCGTGCAGTACCGTGTGGCAAAGGTACACCGAAGGTGGGCTCCAGACCCAGGCTCCATCTCTCTCATCAGTAGCAAAGGCCAGGCCTTTAACAACAAAGCACCACAGCTGAACCCAGTCCCTTTTCTCCCACACTAGTCATTCCGCTCAGCACTGGCCGAAAGACAGAAAAGCTAGTTCTAGCCTCTCTTGGGAAGAGATAGCTCTCTCTCTCGCTCTCTTCTAAAGCACATAAATCCCGTCACTTTTCTCTTTTCCAAGACGGCCGATGTTATGGTTTTCTACGGAAGTCAGTGCTTAGCTCACTAACAGCGCTGCTGTTGGCTGCTGCTGCTGCTGCTGCCATGGCAGGATTTTCAATGTGGTGTGTTTTCAAGCCTCACTCACTCATCCTCTCATTCCCAAACATTCAGCATCCGTGCACACTCCTCACTTCCGGGTTTTTCAAAAGATTGGAGATTTCCAGTGGGGGTCTCGGGTGTCATCCCAATGGTAACAGATCTGAAAAGAGAGGAAAAGAATCAACATACGCAGCCTTCTCCTATAACTAAATGTTAGCACACTCATGATGTGAAATTAAAAGAAATTTGGTCCTCTCCAACCTCACAATGTTCTTCTAACTTGATATTGCTAAAAGCTAGACTAACAACTAGCTAGTAGCTAGTTCTCTCTCTCACTTCCACCTATGCTACCCATTTGCCCAATTCATTAAAAACTATACCAAAGGACAGGTAGGGAAAATGAAAGATAAAACTCACATCAAACTAGCTAATTTTGTTGAGGGTGAAAAGCACTGATGATTTACTTGAGTGGCTGGGAAGAGATTCAAATTACTATTCAAAGTAGGTGAGGGTAGCCAATTCCTCCAGCTCCAAGTCCCCATATCAAGGCTAAAATTAAGGCCCAGGGGTGTCAAAAAAGGTACAATCAGAAAAGGAGCAGAGTGTGTAGGAGAACAATTCAGTTACATCAGAAAATTCTATTTAAGCTGTTTTGTTGTTGTTTTGGAGAGGCTAATACTACTTTGGAGGGGGTGAGGAAGAGGGAGGTCCTTTGGAAGTACTTGTGGTGTAAAAGATAAAACTCTTCAAAGAAAAAAAAGGCACCTTTTTCAAGTGGAGTGACATTCAGGGAGACTGGACTATTTTAGAATGGCAGATGACCACAAACACTGGCTTCAAAGAGCCTCAAGTGGGCAGCCTCGGGACAGTCTGTATTTGACCCTGAATGAAGTTTGAAATCTAGATAATTTTCCATCTGCCTAAGCTAGAGCCCGTCCGTTATCACTAACGATCATCAAAGTCATCTTTTAGCTAGTTTTACAGTAGCTCAAGGCTAAGCAAAACAGATAGGAAAATGTCCAAAAACCAAAAAGAAAGCGATTATTTTAAAACAGAGTTCTTCTCATAAAAGTCAAGACACACCTGCTAACGGGAGATCTTACCAAGCTTGGTTCTTCAATTTCCTCAGTTCTTTTGTTGCCCAGGTAGCAAGGGTTTTTGTTTTGTTCGTCTTGGATCTCCGTCCTTCAGTTAACAGTTCATGGATCAGGGGTCTGGCCTCTACTAATTTCAGTACATCCTTCCCAAAAGCTGTACATAAGTCACTAAGCAGAATAAACACAAGAGAGGAATTAAGAACTGGGTTACATTATTTCCTTGAAGAAACCAAACATGGGCTTCTCAATTCATGTTGGCTGTGTCGTCATAGAAGGGAAGAACTAAGATTTAATACCAGAATGAATCAGGTCTTCCCTGAAGATTTTATTTTACTTAATGAGATTCAGTGGTGAATGGAGAAATAAGGTCTAAACATTTCTGTACATTCATAAAACTACTACCCTTATAAACAGAAAGAAGCTATAACCTGATACCATCCATGATTCTACAATGTAAACCCTCTGCAAATACTTACCTTCTGGCCCACAAGTTAGCTTCTATAAGCTCTAGAGAAATGACTTAATTGTTAAAGCTAAAAGGTAAAACTTACCCTATCAGTCCAGCAGCACAAGCTACTACTACATCTGTGTGATCCTCATCTCCAGCAATGTGATCGATGAAGGAAAGAATAAATTCTACTCGGGGCTGCACCAGCATCACATCCGCTGTATTAAAAAAAAGTTTTGCTGGATTCTTTTTCTCAATTAGGACAAACCCAATGTTCCTTTCCACACTTCTAAGTGTGTTGTTACCCTCAAAGCAGGGAAATTAAAGGGGACTAGTTGCCAACCAGGGCCTGACAGGATGAACTAACATAGTGAGATATACTACAATATGCATTCCCAGGACAATTTTTTTATCTCATGTCATTCAGGATGACAGTTCCTTCTGAGACAAAGGATGAGAGGCAGACATAGGAAGGAGAGGAATGAAGAAAAAACAAAGTCCCCTTCCCTTACTTCCCCTTCCCCCAAAGCTTTCCTTTTCTAATGAAATATGGATACCCCACAAAAAAAGTGCCAAAAATGAAAATTCTAAGTAGATCCTTTTTGTCCCAACTGTAGACATTGGCCAGCAGACCAAGTAAATTATAATGTATACTCAACGGTGCACATTCTCCTGGTCTCCCTTTAATCCCTGGATGATTCCGGTGTAGGCTTCCAAGCACCCTTCCCTTAGCTCATTCAGATAATCCACCATGTCGTAGTCCGACTACAGGAGACAAACAACAAACATCCCCAGGCAGGTCACCTCTTCTGACACATCCAAAGCACCCTCTCCCACCTCTGGCCTGGAGACACAACTTTCCTATGACTGCTTACCTTGTCCACCTGGGCTTGGGAAGCCTGCTGGAGAGTATTCAATACCACTTCAAGGTACTTCTTAAACTCTCCCCCAATTGCAAGGGCAATATCACCAAACACTGACAGAATCTGGGGCTTGACAGATCTGTGGACATTTTCATTCTGATGAGTAAGAAAGAAAAATAGAAGTTAGAGTTTGTAGACATAGCTGAGAAACTGAGAAAAGGTTTCAATTTATTTAAGTTTTTATTTGCTTTCTCAAGAAATCCTTTTCTTAACAACTGCAGCTTACAACTTATGCCAATTTTCAATACCTAGACCAAGTTCACAGGGCCAGTTGTGAAATTTTATACTCACTGCTTCTTTTCATGTCCCCAAACACAACCAATGATTTTTGGAGACCTGTTGCTTCTGAAATAAGATTTTTGCCATAATTTGGTTTAACTGCATCCCTGTATTTCTGGATGCTGGTAGGCTAATTGTGCCTTAGCCTCTCCCTCCCTTAAGCTCTATCACCAGTTGCTTACTGGACATTTCAAACTGAATACTCCACAGAGACCTCAATTTCACTATGTTCAACAACAGTTCATGTTTTTCTCTCCCTACCAATATACCCTTCTTCCAAACTTTCCCATCTTTGTCAAAGACACTACCATCCTTCTAGTCACTCAGTTCAAAACCTTAGTCATCCTCAATTCCTCACTTGCCCTCCCTCCAATGATCAAATCAGTTGTTAAATTTTGTCATTCTACCCCATGACATCATTTTCCTCTCTCCAATCCATTCTTGAAAGTGACTGTTTCATACCCTTCCAAGTATTCCATATTATCTCTGGAAATAAATACAAATCCCTTCATTTACTATTTAAAATCTTTCACAGCCTACCTCCCAATTTACTGATCCAGCCACAATGGCCACCTTGTTCTACTCATATTGTATCTCCTGGTTCTATACTTTTTCATCAGTTGTATGTACCATCTCCAATCAATCCACCCCCATCCTCCCTACACACACTCCCAATTCTGGAATGGAGTTCCCACATCACTGCTGCCTCTCAGAATTCTTAGTTCCCTTAGAAGGTCAACTCAAGCACCATGTTCTAAATAAGGACTTTTAAAAAGGACACTGCCCTTTCCCCAAATAAGCTCCTTGAAGCAGGGGACTACTTCATTTATATCAGTGCGTAACACACAGTAGGTGATCAGTGAGGGCTTATTGATAGATTGTTAATACTTACTCCCAAGTTCTCCAATAGTAGCTGCATCACCTCATCACAGAAAGGTAAAATGTTGGACTGTAGGGCTCGGCACAAGTCTCCCACCAGGCCCACAGCAGCCAGACAAACCTACGGAGGAAGATATGAAAATAATTGGACCTGCAGAGAAGAAGACTGCTTAGAGAACTGAAACACCCTTCTGCTTTATTATCAAAAGCTCAGAGAAGTCAAAGTCAAGAAATTATTCTTCTTAGAAAGATAAATATCTTGAAATTAAAGTGGTAGGAAGGAACACAAATAGGGACTATAAGAGATGGCCGATGGACGACGTCAGCAAGAAAGGAAATCTCCAATTCATCAAGCATTATGGGAAGTAAACAAAAGTAGTTCTGAGAAGGTGGCCAGTCCAACACCTTCTAGGGATGCCATTGTACCAGGACATGGAAGTACTAATTCTGGCTTATGGAAGAACAATAACTATTACAGATACAGGGAAGGGCCTGAAAATGTGATCAAATTCAATTATTTGGCTATTGTGGTTTGGGTATAGGGAGAAGGAAGTGATCATTTGTACCTAGTGCATTCCAACTTCTACCAGGCACACAAAAGTTCAATGTATTATGTTGATATCAAGAGGTATGTCCCACCTGGTACTCAGCATAATTCTTCAAACCAATGCCCAAGAAGGGTTTAAAGGCATCCATGTATTTCAGGAATTCACCACCCAACACTGCACAGAGACAAAATCTGTTAGCTTATACCAGTACTGAGAAGAAAGCTCGAGGCATAAAGAGGTAAGTATTCAGATTCTTCTCAGGTCAAGTTTTTTTAAAATGTATTACAAAATATACAGATTGCTGCAAATTAGAACGAATTAGTTAATAGAAATTAAAACACAAAGACTTTCACAAGCTGTCTTAAGAGGACAGGCCAAATTCCTATAACTGCCAGAGGGAAATTTGGGATTCTGTTCAAATGCCTTGAAGATGCCAACTCTCCATAGCACAGCATCTTACTGTGGACTAGACAAGAAAGTAGCATGGCCCTCAGGAAATGTCACGGTTAATTTTTGGACTGGTTGAGCCAGCAATTCTGCTTCTTGTCCACCTCCTCATCTAGGGCCCCCTGGAGACCAGCTTCTGAATAGGGTCCTTAGGCAAGCCCCCAAGGTTTTGAAACAAACTATATCCATGAGAGAAACATTAGCCTTCACCTTCCAATAAGCTACTTTTAGGATCCAAAATGAAACTCTCTCTTTCAGTGCTATCACATATTCCCAGGATATTCCAGCATATTTTTTTCTTATGACAGAAATAGATCTGGTCCTCCAGAGGATGGTCCCTCAGGGTGATAATGGTCTTAGAAATAATCTAAGATCTAATCTTAAGATCTCCAGAGTAAAGCTCACTAAAAAGTGTCCCCAAAACTATTCCTTGTTTTTTAAATATTCTTTAATGGAGTTCTTAATAATCTTTCGGTGTTTTAATTCAGATGTGATAGAATCAGAAAAGTAATTCATTTCTAGAGTTAGCTCCAAGGTTCTACTACACACCAATCACTATGTGCCACCTCAATTCTACTGCACAACCTTGACAACAGTAAGAGCTGAAGAAGAATATTTCCTTCTTTCACCCTAGATCCTTTTGCCCAGTTTGCCCATTGGACAGGAACATTTGATATGGGAGCTAAACCCTTATAAAGACTTCGGGAAAAAAAAGTACTATGCTGACCTGATGCAGGCTGCCAATGCCATCTTATACCTTAATATCAAATTAGTTCCCTGATGACTCCCAGAAGAAGTACAGCTGTAAAGTTGTAAAATTACACTTAAGCAAAGCTGGACTTTGCACTTGACTTTAGATATCTACAGATTAAAGGAATAAGTAAAAAATGCGAAAAAAAAAAAAACAAAAAAAACCCCAAAACCCAAAACCCCTTCTAATCTATTCCAAGGCATGCATATTCACTCATCACAGTCTGCTCACTGACCTTCTACCAATGTGCTCACAGCCATCAGGGCATCTTCTTGAACCCCCCCAGACCCAGCTGTACTCTGGAACATCCTGAGCAAGGATGCCATGACCACATCAGAAATCTGCAAAGCGTCTTGGTGCTGCACTTTCCGAAGAACATTCTACGAAATGGATGAGAGTTTTTAGAGCTTACTGGCCCCAATGCTTGATAACACAAAAATCCTCAGGTTGTTTTTTGACTAATTAGACTCATCTCTTCAAATCAAATTCCTGAATTTTTTTTTTAACTCAACCTGTAATGTTCACTAAAACACTCTTCATTTTAATCTTCATCTCATTTCTGTGTTGCACAACAAATAGGGTTTATCTGTCCTGGTAAGGAAAACGGTTCTCTCTGTATTTCATTTATGCCTGAAATTAAAGCTAACCATAGTAAATCTTTACTGCTGAACTCTCATGGGACAATGATTGTTGTTTTTCAACTTTGTAGGTAAAGTGCCACGGAAATGGGTGAGAGTGACTGCATGTCACATAATGACCTGTAAAGCTCCCTTCCCAAAATGGAAATGACCTCAGATGATAGTGATCAGGCAAATGGATTGAATCTGAATTCACAAATATTTCAGGATATTTCTCATGGCACTAGCCACATCCTAACCTTCAGGCAATTTAAAACATGCTGCTAGATATGGGATCTATAAGAAGGGTATACACACATATATGTGTGTATATATTATCACATACACATGTTATACAATATATATTTTATGCATACACTGGAAAACTTTCTCTTTTGGAAGGTAAACTAGCAGGATGTGTCAAACATATACATATATACACATGTATATTCATATATATATATATATAATATGCACATACCATATCTGTCTCTATCTCTATATTTTATATCTATATGACATACCCTGCTATTTTATTTTCCTAAAGGGAAAGTTTCCCAATAGAGAACATAACCATAAGGGGAAATGACTTGAATCCTGTTCATTTCCTACCCAAGACAATGAAATTCTCACTACTCCAATCTCCATTAGTCTATTACTAATAGAAGCAGAACTTGACTTCTTTATCCACTTTCTCCAGCCTTGATCTTCTCTATGTTCCCCAAAAGACAGATGTCAGTGGATTTCTATATCTTTCTGATTTGTTTGATGTCAGACAGCACCTCAACAATCACCCCTTGAATACTATTTTGCTTTCTAGTGGTTTCTTGATTTCTAGCAGGTGATCTGAACTTTGGAGAATAAATGGCACAGAAAAAGCAGTCTCCTACTAACAATAGTCTCTAGTGTTTTAACCATTGATTATCAAGTTTTATAGCAGAATAACAAAGCCAGGGTTATTTCAAAAAGATAATAGCTGAAACACTAGCTTGAATTTTTAGCAAAAGGAAAAGGTGACTGGGCAATATCTATGAATGGGTTTAGCCTGCCCACAAATGCACAATGCATCAAAAAAAGCAAATGTCTTTCAGGCTATGATTTAGCTGTGGTGAATTCTAGCCTCCTAATCAGTCACAGGGCAGAGAGGGAACTGCTTGTCTCCAATGAATGTCTTCAGATCAGCTTCTTCAACACAGTTATGCTCTGTGTGGTGCACGAACTTGTCATCCCAAGACAGCAGTTCTCCTTTTTCTTTCCCTTCCTGACTCCCTCAACCCCAGGCCCCATGTTTGCAGTGAGAAAGGCCAAGTCCATACCTGAAGAGTAGCACAGAGCAAAGACTGAAGGTCGTTGAACTGGATTCTGTCTGATGTGCTCTGGATGTGAGACTAGGCAGAGAGAAAGCAAAGTCAATATGCGACAACTCGGGACTCTTCCTTACAGAAGAGTTTGGTGCCATCTACCAACTTCCCAAGAACCCCCAGCGCTCTAGTCCTCAAAGTATGGCTTGGCCATGGAGACACCCTTGGGGAATTGATAAATATGGACAAAACAAAAAAAGGTAGTAGAAAAAATACATCTTGCCTTTTTTCCTGCTGCCTTGTCTCCACTATACCCACTACTGGTTCCCTAAACCTCACCTCCATCTGCAGCACTTGCTGCAGTCGCTCCATTATGACTAAAGTAGTTTTCTGGACTGCAGGATAACAATCCTTGGCACTGTTTTTCACTATTTCCATCAGGGCTTCATATGCAGCACTCCTCAGGTTGTTCTGGTGTCCATCAGGTCTGGTCAAGAACAAAATGGATTATAGTCTTCTGGTTCTTAATAAAGTTCAAAGGCTCTCCCTCCTCCTTTGAACAAGGAATAATAAGGTTTGAGAGGGGAGATAGTAATTTTTGTGACCTGATAATTCTAAAATTCTACAACTTGTCCTCCTGAAGAGTACAGAAGAAACACCCATCCTAATAATGGCATCAGAAGCAAAAGACTGAAGGAAGAGATTAGATCATTTACCTGACTACTGAGGTCCATGCCATTCTAAGTAAGTATCTCATACTCACCCACCATTGGCTTTGGCACTGAACAAAACTTAATTAAGTTCAAATATCCCTAACAGTTCATTTCTAATTGGGTCCTAGACAAACTATCATAGAAAAATCCAAGTTTCATAAAATCAAGGAAAAATTAAAAAGGAATCTCCACCCCATATAGATTGTACTCTGAAACTTAATTCTAACATGGTTATCAATGGCTTTTGTAACATCATTTATAACACTGTTTCTATAAGAAAATACATTTTCACAATTCTAACTGGTCAGAAATCTATTACCCTTCTGAGAAGTGCAAGTGGAGTAAAGTAACAGGTTCAAGATGACTATTTGGATCATGTAATAATGTAGTAATATTTCCAAGAACAGAGCTCAAAACTCAGAGCAGTAAGCAATTGGTTCTTAATGATCATCAGCTAAATAGGCAGCTTCATGTATACCTCACACTGATTCCTTAGGTTTTCCCTAAGTGGAGTAAAATATTCAACATTGGTCCTAATGCAGTATAAAAAATAATTCATTTATACTCTTAAGAAATGTATTTATTGAATGAATAAAGTGAGATTCATGAAATTAATAAACATGATAACCCTCTTGCAGTACTAGGAAATATATCTATGGCTTTCTCCTTTGGGCTCAACATGTTCAATTCTATCACAGAAAGCGCTAGCTTTCTGTGCAAACATACCATCTATAAAGAATACCAATTACCTGTCTGTGGTCTCTAGAAGCTTCTGGACTATGAGTTCAAATGAAGTAGATAAACAGTAGGTAGCTGGTTCTTCCTGATCATCAGCTACATCTGCAGCTTCATAAGCAGCTTCAGCCAGACTAGAGAAAGCCTGAAAGCCAAAGACATCTCAAGCCTTAGTGTTAGAACAGTCATTAGGCTCAACTAGCTCAGTCAAAACCATGGGTTCAAGATAATTCAACTTTTCAAGTGACTTTACTCTTTGAATGTCTACCCCAAACGCCACTGACAACTTGCCACTTTTCCAAATTTCAAAAACAAAACACAAGGAAGCATTCCTGTGGTTGCTCTGCTATGGCTAACGGTCTGGTACCAGACTTCAACAACTCTTCAGACCAAGGCCATGCCTATCACTTTTCTTTCCATTTAGAAACACTCTCTGAGCCTTATCTCCAAAGTGCTAGGTCTCCTTAACACAAATTACATTCCAGAATTACCCCCAGGAAACAAAAGGCTAACTAACTACATTCCATGCTCATAACTACCTTCCCTCTTGCTCCCTCTGTCCTCAGAAGCTTTGTAACTAGCAAATCATCATACCCCTCAGTCATTATTTTGAGTTCCCAAGAAACTCAAAATAGATGGCTGGCTTCAAATAGTTCTCATGCTGGGATAGCATGACTGTTCTTAATGGTTCACCATGAGTCAACAGCTCCCATCAGCTGAGGCATTTCTCCCACATGTTAATTGAAGAAATGAGAATGTAGGTGTTCACAAAAAGGCATTCTTGTAAAAATTCATCTTTCTTCCTCTACTTCTGCTCTTTTGCCAATGAACCAGCCAATCTAGTGCACCCCGACCTTCTGTCCCTCCTCCTCCTCCTCCTCCCCCCTATAAAGCCAACCTCTCACCCAGCACACGTTGGAAGCCACTCTGGGCTCAGCGCTCAGGCCCTCAATCAGACACTGCAGTAAAGGAGCAAGGTAGACATCATTGATGGCAGCCTCAGGGAGTAGCTCACAGATTCTGCCCACAGTCCAGGCAGTTGTGTCTCGAACCACCACACTAGGATCTTTCATTAATTCTATGAGAGTGGGCATTGCCTGAAAGACAACAAGGCATTGTCAGGCAAGGGAAGAGCTATAAAACAGGTTCACCCATTCCAGAAAAAGATTTACTTCTAAAAAAATGGCACTTTAAACCAAAACCAAAACATGGTTCAGGCAAATTCATGATAATTAAACTGGCAAATGCCATCATAGAAGACATAAAATTAATATGCCAGAGGACAGAACCTAATTTCTGAGAAAGCCATCCCTCTACTAGGTACATGCCCCATGAGGTTAAAAAAAAAAAAACAAACTATAAGTGAACAATATTCATGGGAGCATTTTTGCAGTACTGAAACACTGAAAACAAAATGGTTACCCAATGGTTGAGGGAGTGACTAAATAAAGCTAATACATAATGACTGCCACAAAATTAAAAATTATCCCAATGTCAATAATTCATCTTGGCCCTAAAGAATAGATGCCAAAATACACCTTCCTCTCTGATCAGGTGGTGGGACTAGATACTGACAGCTGCAAAGTATTCCCAAGCATAGATACTATATTGGGTAACTGTTAACATTTTCCTTAGCTTTAATGGAGGCCCCTCCTGGTTCTGAAGGATTTAACTGGTGGAAGTAATCAGAAAATAATCAACATAAAAACAAAGAACATCAATAAAAATCTTTTTAAAAAAGCAAGATTCCACTTAAGCAGAAATCAACAGAAATTATTACATCTGTATCTAAGTACTATATTCTCTCTCAGACCATTCCTAGATTATTAAAGTCCAATCCTGGACTTTCTCATTTTAGGAGGGACATCAAGAAATTGGTACACACTTAAGTATGGAAGGAAAAAATAAAAATAAAAGTAAAATAAAATTAAAAAGCAGTGTGGAAGGATGGTTAAAGGAGTAGTTATTGTTTAGCATGGAGAAGACTTGGAGGTAAGCAGATGGTAAAGAAACAATAGGTACTTTCATGACCGTACCTGAAGGGTCATGTGAATTTTGAAAGAGGAATTAAGATCTCTGATTGGTGCCATTGTATTCTAGAACCAGAACTAAAAGGCAGAAATTCAGCTATATCAAACTAGGTAGGGTTTATACAATCTCAAGGTTCTCACAGCTCTCTTAATTCTATCAACTTTCCATACACCCAGCATTCACCAATGCACCAAAACGAACTTTATATGTGGAAATAACCTACACTTTATTATTTCGTGGATAGTTCTTAGTAGCCAAATAATTTGCATGAATTAGTTCTTGCTTCAAAATAGTTCTTTCCTAAGTCCCCAGCAACAAGTTAAAAGAGAAATGATACTCCAAAACATTTATCTTGGTCTTACCTGAATAACTAGTGGTTTGAGCTGATTGGGTTCGGGTCCTTCCAAGATGCAGCCAAAAGCCATGACAGCTGCATCCCGATATCGCCAATCAGGGTTCTTAATGTGTTCTTTTATGAAGGGTAAGACATGAGGGACAATGTCATCTTCGCAGCAAGTAGCCAGGAGCATGAGGCAAACCCCTGCTGCTTTACAGGGATTCCAGTCATCATCATCATCATTTTCATCCTACAAAGTATTGTACTAGTCAAAATACTCTACCTTAAAAGGTTATTTTCAATCAACTTGACCCAACCTCAGAAAGGTTATTTATTAGGTTTGCCTTAGGGACAAGTAAACTTTAAAAGAAATTCATTTATGACTTCATTCTATAATCTTAGGCTTGGGCCAGTTAAACCTGGTACACAAAAACTGTTCCTCTAACTTTTCAATGCCATCAGTTGGAATTCAGTCTATATATCCCCTAACTAGCAAGACCATGCAATTTGTACATTGTGATAGGAAAATTGATTTCCTACTACGTAGAAGGGTATTCCCAAGGAGCTTAATGTTGTTCAATAGGAAAAAAGGCCAACATAATCAGACATTAGAGAAATCAAGAAAAGGAAAAATAACTAGCAAAATGAATAACATATCTACATAAGAGTAAGCTTTTCACAAAGCAGATGGTCCTGCTCTTCCTCTTTAGAGAATTTTAACGTTAAAAGAGCAATTTTGGTACAACAAAAAAAGTTCTGGTTCTGAAATCATAGTTCTTAAGGTTCAGATCTACCTGTGACCTGGAACATGCCATTTAACTTCCTTGGGCCTCACTTTCCTCATCTACAAAGGGAAGAGGTTGAACTAATGGCTTCCAGGTCCCTATAGCGCCACTTGCTTGCATGCTCTCTCTCAGATTCTATGTAAATTTTTTTACATACAGGGAGGAATTCTACAGTGGCACCAGAATATCTAGCATCACTCCTATCAGGGTTCAGTTTTCTTTGGTGATACTAGTGTTTTAAGTAAAATAAAAACATATGAGGCTAAAGAATTTTCCTACATCACAAGGTCCCCAAAATGAGTAGATATAGATCAGCCTAAAGAAGACAAAAAGGTTAATCAACAGAAATTTCTTACAGAAAAAACACTTAGAAAATTAGATCTGCATCATCATAGGAAGTCTCACTGTCTTAAGGTTTTAGAAAAAAATGATGTGAAATTCTTTTGTCCATTTCAAACTCAAAGGGGTAGCAAAACAATTAGTGATGTAAGCAGATTCACACTGACTTCAAGAAGTTATAATCCCTGTCTTTATCAACATTTTAAAACATAAGACATGTTCTATCAAAATGATAATGCCGCAAAATCTCTTAAATATTAAAATAGGCTTCTCTGTTATTACTATGTTCCTCCAGTAAGACAAATAACCAAAGTGAATCTCTATCCTCTGCTCTTTAAGCTCTAGAACCCAATGATAAGGCAACTAGGAAATCTCAATAATTAATGCCTATCATCTCATCTCTAGTGACCAAGCCCCATCCCCACTTAAAGTGTTCAGACCCAATCGCCTTCAAAAACTCAGAAAGCCTAAGGGATCTCCTAGAGCCAGCTCAGCTGTTCCTGAGTCATCTGTAAGAACATCAAGCTTTTGAAGAGATGCCAACTTCTTGCATTAAATCCCTGTCATCCTTCAGAGTGGGACTAGGAGCAAGCCAAGCACTGTTTATGTGGCTTCATGTCACAGTCTGAATTTTAGAGCAAACTCACCTGTTTTGTTAGTGTCTGGGTGAGGATCGGGACCAGATACTGCAGTGCGCCCTTGGCATAAAACTTGCTGGTATGCTCTGGGGGTCGCCCCTGTTCTGCTGCCTGTGGGGAAGAAGCATCAAAAAATCCTAGTTAGGGAAACAGAAACTGGTTTGTGACCCAAGAGGTATACACAGAGAACTATAGTTTCTCTCTGGAATAGAGGAAAACAGGGATGGCAAGCATTTCACATATTTTTACCATTATTACTATTAAATAAGCCCTTTAGCAGCCTGTCACTTATTGGTAGGCAGTTAAATCATCCTTGGGAGCACTGGGAGATTCCAAAGCCTATAAGCTCCAAGGCACCCCAAAAGTACTATAACAGATAACTCCTCAAAGAACACATTATCAAGAATTGAATCTATGTAACAAATGCTGCCTAACAAGACCAAGTATGATGCATAATGCAAGGATATAGTGTAAAAAAACCCTAGACAACAGGAAAATTTGGATCCAAAGTCAACTTTAATATAAAGAATTCTTCACACCCAAGACACAGTAGGCAAGGAATATAGCAACCTCCTATTTGATAAACCCAAAGACCCCAGCTTCTGGGATAAGAACTCACTGTTTGACAAAAATTGCTGGGACAACTGGTTAACTGTGTGGCGGAAATTAGGCATAGACCCAT
>CM053770.1:526903319-526943326 GCA_028658325.1 Potorous gilbertii
ATAAAATCTTAATTTTAAGGAAGTGATTGTAGAACATTTATAAATAAATAAAATAAAAATTTAATAAAAAAAAAAAGAATTCTTCATCTATGAAAGAGAAACTATTTTTTCAGACTCATAAAGAAAAAGTGCCATATAAATCTAATATTAGTAGTATTATTTAAAAGTGAATTACATGATGTTGTTATATGTGTAAAACAAACTACTGGTAAGGGAAGTCTGGGCTCTCCCTTAAGAGCAAGAATGATTAATCTGGGATCTATGAACTTAAAAAAAATGATAAATGCATTTCAATATAATTTTTTCTTTTATAAGTCTATTTATTTTTAATGCATTTATTTGAACGCATTATTCTGAATAGAGGTCCACAGACTTCACCAGATTACCAGAGGGTCCATGACACAAAAAAAGCTAAAAATCTGTTTTAGAGGTTCTCATTTTGAATCTTTTCAATGAAACTATAAGAAAATTTCTTTTCTCAGTGGCTCAACTCACATTAGTTATCTTTGTTGCTGTTCAGTCATATCCAATGCTTCTTTACCCCAGCTGGGGTTTGGTTTGCCATTTCCTTCTCCAGCTCATTTTACACATGAGGAAACTGAGGCCAATAGTTAGGTGACTTGTATCACACAGCTACAAAGTCTCTGAGGCTGAATTTGAACTCAGGTTTTCCTGACTCCTGATCTGGAACTCTGCCCACTGCGCCACCTAGCAGCCCACTTAGTTATTATATAGGCTGTCTTTTAAGCAAAGTTGATAGGATGCATGCTTATATATGAAAACACTTGGAGAAGCTGAGGTTTCAGAAACTTATGATCGAATGGGCTGAAATAGAACAAATCCTTTTCTCTTTTATCAACTTCTCTACTGGCAAAACAAAAATAGTACCTCCAGATTTGCAAAGATGCTGGCCTACTGCCCTCTGGTGTTCAATTCAAGGCTTTTATACTTTACTGGAGAAGTCTAAAAGGGAACTTGGTCTATGCTGGCCTAAACAACCCTCCCAGTCCTATTAACTTGATCACCTCCCCCAGTCAAAAACCCATTTCTCTCACTCACACCCTGCTCACCTCTGATGCCTCAATGGCCAAATCCATTTCCTCATCACACACGTTGGACCAGAATTCTATCCCCTGCAGGGCTACTTCATCAATGTCACTTTTCATTGCTTCAATTGTGATCTTCAAAAGAAATGCCCCCCAGCCCAATTAGTTCATTCAGTAGTTCTCTTCCTACCCTCCATGAAAACATCAACTTAAGCAACTAAGTGATTCATAAAAGCATTACTTAAAACTTTCACAGTTAGGATTATAGCTAAGCTTAAGGAAAACTCTGGCTCAAGGAGCTTGACTTCAAAAGTACCTCTGTGTGTAGAATAAACATCGAAATTTAAATAAAATAAAATTGGAAGGGAGGGTGATGCGACACACAACTAACCGTCACAATATGACCATAGTTTTAGAGTTATAAAGGCCATCCAGTCCAACCCTCTCATGTTATGGGTGAGGAAATAGGCACAGAAGTAAAATTACTTGCTAAGGGCCACACAGTTATTAAACATGGTAAAACATCTAGGTCCTCCTGACTCCAAATCCAGAACTCTATTTATTACTCCATGGTACTTCAAATACCAATGTTTTAAAAGTCATATATATATTCTGACTAAGGGGATCAAAGAAAACTTCATGGAAAAAGGTGGTTTTGTTTTTAGCTGGATTTTAGAGACAAGAAGGTCCAAAAATGACCACAAAAACATAAAGGAAAACCAGAAATATCCAATTTTCATAAACAAAAAGACCAATCATGAAATGTACTTGTTTCCTGTTGGCAGAAAGGTGAGAGACTACAGATATAGAAGGAGACATATGTTGTCAAGACAGTGTGTTGATATATTTTGTTTCACCATACTTCCTTATAGGAGAGGGTTCTAAAAATGTGGAAGTCTCTGGAAAGTGACAACAAATTTTTAAAAAATGGCAACTTTATTTACAACTTCAATGTTTAAGGGAATAAACCTGTATACAGCACTGACTATGTGCCAGGCATCATTGTATGCACTTTTACAAATATTATCCCATACACCCTCTTAACAGTTCTGGGAAGTAGGTGCTATCATTATCCCAATTTTACAGTTGAGTACTTAGGCAGGCAGGTACCTTGGGGTCAACAGCAAATTAAAGTGTCTAAGGCTTGATTTGAATTCAGCCTTTCCGACTCCAGGTATCACCTAGCTGCCTTTAATTAGAAGCAAGAGTTTAAGCAGACCAATAACACGATCAGATCTGGGCACAAGCCTTTTACAAGTTGTACCTCACAGACTGTAACAGGTATTGTGATCTGGCATAAGCTCAAAATTATCTAACAAAGAATACTTACAGCAAAGAGAGCAGGACCCATGTATGTTTCCATGTACTGATAATAGAGGGACATTATCTTCACCAAATTTTGTAATGCAGCTACTCGAACCTAGGAAGGGAGAGAACAGAAAGCTATTAAAATCTCAGAGCTCTGTGACAAAAAGTGGGTAACTTCACATTCTGAGGCACTGATGCAACTGAGGTACAGGTTAATAATTATACTATCACTGTTCACCTATAGGTCTTCCTTTTTTCCCTTTCTTCCTCTTCCATGACCTTTCTCCTGAGACCCATCAATGAAAGCCAAGCTATTACTCAAACTCAATAGTAAAACGTAGGTCTGAATAGGCTGCTTACCCCTACCACTGGGACAGGATTTTAAATTAGTAATACCTAAAGTTTTTCCCTTTTTACAAAGGGGATTGAGGGGGTGTATATCAAGGTAACTATTTTTCATAAAGAAAATATTTGAAGTAGCAACAAACCCATCTATCTTGCAGGGGCTAAAATTTAACGCAATCATAGAAGAGTAATTACCCAGACAGAAGGTAATTCTCTTTAACCTTTTTTAAAGGACAAGCACTATATTTTAGTAATTTTACAGAACTCAGACAAGAAATTCCTATCAGCATTTAAAATATCAGCCCTATCACCTTATATTTACTCTGTCCAACACCAGAATCTTAAATAGAGAAAGCAGATGTGGAAATGCTACAGTTTGAGATGTTTACTTGATCTCACACTTACCCTCGTATCTGGACACTGAGTTGCTTCGCAGACTACTTGCATAATAAAGTGCCTTTCAGACTGCAAGGAAGAAAACATGTAAAGAAAATTAAGGAAAGCATTTAACAAACATGGAAAGGCCCTCTCTAAAATGAGCACCTCACTTCCTATGGGTATATGACCCAACATAAAAGCCAAATCACTAGACTTTGAATAGGTATCCTATAAAGGAATTTAAGCTTGGTACCTGCTACATGACATAAGTTGCTAATCTAATCTTGAAGATGGACCATCACTAACAAGATCTAAGAAGGCCAGGCTCTGATGGAAGATGTATCATCTGATTTGGGAAAAAAACTTGGGTTTTAAAGGAGGGAAAAACTCTACATAACTTTAGCACAACTATGAGTTTCCCCACAATGGTGTTAGAAAATGTACTTATCCAAATTGAAATATACTATCAAAATCTGCTGTGCTTCAGAGGCACAAATTTGCATCCTGCTGACAGACAACTGGCAGGAGGCAGGACCAGGACCCACAATGGCAAACAAATTAGATATAGTGGCATGAGAAGAGTATAGCATATTTTAGTAGTTCCTCTAAGATCCAAAAGAAGTCTCCGTGCCTTTCTAAAGGAAATTAAAATTTAAAATTTAATTTGTTTAGATTTCCCGGGCTACTTCAAAGACCAGGAAAAGACAAAATAACTTACTTTCAATCAAGAAATGATTGTGGATTTGACTGAACATATTTCCTGAGGTAATTCAACTCTAATTCTATTGAACAAAAAGGGTTTGAGAAATTATAGGAGGGTATTAGGAGAAAAACTCAAGACGGAACACTTCTATACTATGCCAAGGTATCTCCAGCTGTGTGCAGCCTCATCTGGATGGAACTGATAGAGTCCAAAGATGTGGCAAATACTACACCCACTTATTCCATGGTCTTTAGAGTTAACCTTAAGACAATTCAAATCTCCTCCTCCTCCTCCAATACATTTTCTTTTGACTATGGACCACTGTGGGAATCACATAGCCTTTTATTTTCTTGTCCCCAATCTTACCTCTTTGTCAAAATTTGCTTTGGTGAACTCCAGTGAGTTCAGGAGTGCATTGGTAGCTGCCAGCTTCACATTATTACTAGGCTCTTCTTTCCTCATCCCCTGGATGATGGCTGTCAGGATCTCATTGGATTTATCCTGCAGCTGTTCTGGATCCTGAAATGAGGAAGGAAAAGTCCAAGTTACGCTAGTAACAAATCCAAGAGTAATGTAGTTATGGAATTCAATTCATTATAAGGTGCATTAGAAAATGGTTTTCCTTGGTCTTTGACTACCTCCTTAAGGCTCCCTTTCCTTCTATTTTCTTAATAATCTCTCATTTCAAGAAGGGTACAAAAGCCTATCTTTTAAAGACAAATATACTGTGCCAGAGATATGGCATGGTTATAAATCTTGAAATACTACAAATAATTTCCTTCATTCCCCTTCCCCAGTCTCAGATGAATGTTGTAGGTATACTAAAAAGAGGTTACATAGAGGGTCCAAAGAAACTTTGGCGTGTGTGTGTGTGTGAGAACAATGATGATTAAGGTATAAGATAAGGGATATCACTGAAAAAACATGATCAGAAATAGGAATGCTGAAAACTTGACAAAAGAAATGGATAACTATAGTGATGAAAAAAAAATTTCTAGAGGAAGGTCCACAGAAATATTGAGTGAAAATTCTACTTTGTGCAAATAACACTAGATTACAACCTGTACTAATGGAGAGAACTCTTATCAATTAAATGTATAGATCCATTTAAATACTGGGGACAGTATTGTAGATCAATGCATACTCTTCCAAGATCACTATGGTTTTCAGTGAAAACCATGGAAATAAAATTTCAACATCTTAAGCCCCTACTGCTACAGTCACATGAGTTTCCTAGTGTAAATGGGGTCAGCAGTTCAGTGCTGTTTCCAGGCCATCTATAACAAATGAAGTACCAGAGGGCTGAAAATCACCACCTGGCTTTATCATCCAGAGTTTAAGGGACAGTTAACTCCTACAGACTTCATTTTACTTGGTCAGGTATTAAAGGTGCTATCAGATCAGCATCAACATCCTGTACCTCAGTTTGCCTATCTATAAAACGAGGGAATTGGGCTAGAAAGTCTCTGATGTCCAAATCCCTTCCAGCTCTAAATGTTCCTTAACAGATCACTTAAGAAATGACTGTGTGAACCTAGTAATTTAGTCAGACATAGGAGAGCTAGAAAAGACTTCATTCATAGTAATCCTGTAAAAGTGCAAAAAAAAAAAAAAGTCTTTATGAAGGTTGTTGGGATCCTGCAATAAAGGAAACATCAAAACCAGTAGTTTCAAGAATCAATCGCTGTCAAAAATCATATAGAAACAGTGTAACTTAGTAGTAGGAATTCTTAACCTTTTTTTGTATCAGGGACCACTTTGGCAGTCAGGTGACACATGGCCTTTTCAGAACTTTTTTAATGAATATATTTGAATTTAAAATTTTTAAAAAATAAATAACATACATAGAATTATTTTTTTTAAACAAACAAGTTCTAAAAACTCCTGTTCTAAGAAAAAACAAACATTAAACTTGGTATGTGAATGCTCCAAGCACCTAGGAGAGGAACAAGATAGAAAATATTTTAAAAGATGAGCAAAGACCAAAGTCTATCAAGAGATGGAATTTCAAATTTTTCGTCCTTAAATGCCTTCCAGTTTAGTGCTTGGGTGATGTGATGCTAATACAACTAAAATGTTCAGAATGCATCATTAAGACACCTCTCTTGTGATAATGGATATATAATTCTTTTCCTTAAAGCAGCTTTAAAGAAATGTGTAAAGCTGAAAGCAACTTCTATGACCACTATATCCCCCCATTACAGGTTTTTTTGCATTACTTTTACAAACATCATTTAAAATCATCTAGCCTCTGAAACAAAAAGGGAAAGAGGTATGAGAAGTGCCTACTTAAGCAGATACTTACAATGTCTTGGCAGATATAACCAATTGCTTCCAAGGTTGACTCTTTCATGTGCTCTGTGCTGTTAGGGTTTGTGACGTTAGCTACCAGCTGAGGAATGAGTTCAGGCCATTGGTTTACTGGGATCTCTGCACAGGCAATACCAGCTACGCACTGTGAAGCAGAGCTTGGTCGATAGGTTTCTGTACCCAAAGTCTGCAAAACCTTCACAGAAGGATGGTAAGAAAAATTTTTTAATTGCTTTAAAGACATTTAAAAGAGACAATCACTAAGACTATCTTATGACCATTCTCAGAGGAGAGTGAGGCCTTTGACTATTCAACAAGCAAGACAAGTGTCTAGAGGAAGGAAAGGCTCATCATGCAGTCTTGTCTGAGTGGAAAGAGCATCAAGGATCTGCTTCAGTTAGTCCCACCATATCAATGACCCTTTGCCTCAACTGAAAATACTAATAGTAATATTCCAAGGGCCCAGGTAAGACAAGGATAGAATGGTATTAGAAAGTTTCAAAGAAAATATGTGAAAACAGCAGTGGTAGCATGTCTCACTGCCAAGTTCCAGGACTGTGGTGTGAGTCTGATCTACCCAATGCCCAAAACTCCAAAATCTGGTCAAAGTAAAATAGCAGGATGCAGGCAAGAAAACTGCCTGCCAGGTGTCTAGATAGGGAAGGAGTCAAACCACTAGTGAAGAGAAACACTTGATATTTGGGGGGAATCACTATTTTCTCTTTGGTTTGTTCACTTACAAGCCAGTAACTTAGGAAGCAGTGTGATAAAGAGCACTGGATTTAGCTAAACTGAATTTATCTCTTGTCTATCATTTACTATCTATGTGTGACACTAGAGAAGTTGCTCTCTGAACCTCAGTTTCCTCATCTACAAAATGATCAGAAGATCTTGAAGATTTCTCCCAGCTTTAAATCTGTGATCCTGTTAAATAAATTGCTAAAAGAGCATAAACCTTAAAATTTAAGTACTAATCCCTTAATTTGTTTGCAAGGAAAGAATTATTCCTGCATGCACAAAAAGATTAAGATTACACTCATCCACTGCAGATGCACAGAATTATTCCTACTGTCAAATAGGACTTCTTTAAATGGTTACTTTAAAACAGTTTATTAAAAGGAGAAATCACAGGAGTGTATGAAGACACAAAGTGACAAGGCAGGAACTAATAACACCAACGGGCCTGGGGGTTAATCATTACCGTTAGAGTTAATTCTGTCAATGAAATCACCAGGCTGCCCAAAAGACAAACAGTTAACTGTTCTTAGTGCTGGTCAGAGGACAAGTGGAAAATTGCCAGATTTTTCAGGACAGCTCTGCTGACTACATCCCCTGGTTACCTTGCTTTGTATTCTCAATATATTTTCAATCTTTTCTCTCTCTCTCATCACCCTCAACTTCATCTATATATTTTTTTTAATTAAACACACCACCAAGGACCTACCAATAACAAGTTGTTGTTTGTCCTTCATTCTCAAAAAATATCATGACAACAGGGAGGTGGTGCCATGACATACAAGTGAACTGAATTTAAGTGAGGGAGGGCTGTGCAAAGTCACCAGACTCACTTTCTCCTCCAAGGCCATCTGGGTCCAGTGGCAAGAAATAGATCAGGATGTCTAGAGATGGCTCTGGATGCAGTGGGAGACCTTGGCCTTTTTAAGCTAAGCCCTTAATAGGTCTCAGTTTGACTAAGGTAACTAGCTTCTAATTCACAGAAAATATCCCTGGAATAATAGGATTTTTTAGATGAAAGGTATCTTAGCGATCACCCAATCCATACCATTTTGCAAATGAGGACACTGAAGCAGAGAGATTAAATGACTCGTGCCTAAAATCAGTTCTAGAACTCAGGTCTCTTGACTCTCAATTCACTATCCCCTCTATACTATGGTCACGCTATTTGCTACCCATAATATATGTGAGTTCAGAGAAGCAATTCAGTAAGAGATAATACTAATTAATACTAACTAATGTAGTTTCAGGGGCTATAGATGTACAAATGCATTAATACCCTACATCATTCACCAAAGCCCTCTGATGGTCAACTACAAACAAGTCTGGATTCTAACAAAATGCCCAGACACAACAAGATTATTAAGCATAAGCCAAGACCTGGATTTGAGAAACTATATATATATAAATATAATGGAACTCTATCACTAATACTACTTTATAGTACAACAATTATCAGGCCAAAAGCAATCAATTTTATTCTGATCTACAAAAAGAGGACCAAACTATGTCTGCACCAGGTCATCCTCTTCTGAATTCTGAATACCAAATCTTACCTCACATTTAAAAATCTAATTCTTATCTATTATTTACTTGGTAATTGTCTGGGGATGAAAAGGTGAGAGGAAACATATGCCTTAGGATTTCCAGCAATAAAAGATAATACTTGCTAAATTGTTAAGGGGTTAAAAAGAAATCAAGGCCCAAGATGAGAATCTTGGTTTTGTATTTCAAAGACTGATGATAGCAAATTTAGAGAACCTCAGATCTCCCCCCTCCCATCTTCCATCCCTACATGTGATGAATTTTATCAAAGTAGAGGAATATAGCAGAGTGATGCTAAGGCTGGGATCCAATGCAGAGAAATTAACAGGTGAGAACTTTAAGGAAATGATTTGAATAATATACTCCTTGGGTCCCCCCTCAAATGTGCATCACCTGGAATGTTCCATGGCTGCAACTTAACAGGGAACACTGAGCACAAAGGAAAATAACCCTTATTCCAACATCAAATCCAGTCTTTCTCAAACTTAATGTTACCACTAGTTATTCCGGTGAAAATAAAAGCAGCAGTGTGTTTGATTAGTTGCTTATCCAGAGAGAGAGAAAAATTAAAAAGTAATCTGATGTCTATGGAATCTGGATCTTCATACTTCAGTTATGGGACTGCATGTATCAAGAGAAATTCCAAACAAGCTCTAGCATGTGAAATTCTATTTTCCTAAAGTATTAAGATGCCCTCCAAAAGTCCTTTTGGGAAGATAAAAAAAACCATTTCTAAAAAGTCATTCAGATCATCCTGAGTCAATACATCCACTGAGAAAGTCTGACATTTCCAGTTCACAAAATCAGATTTGACTTTTATGGTCAGCCACAGCCCCCTCCTCTAAAGGACTTCATCAAAATCATCTAGGAATTACTGTTACTGACTTAGCCTGAAGGTCACGGGACAAAGCTTGTCTCCCAACTTCAGTCGCTAAATGTGAGACCTAACAACTTAAAACAATTAGTTAGGAAAACTACTGTGGTCTTAGTACCTTACAGTTATTAGAAAGGAAAGTAATTCTAACAAAGGGTGGGACTCTGAACTGAAAACAAGCACCAAAACTATGACCTAAAAGGAGCCTATACTTTAAGTAATCTCTTATCTTTGCGAGCTCTACTACCTGGCAAATAACAAAAGGCTAAATGAGAATTTGTGAAAAATGCTTACTACTCCCCTTGCCACACAGGCCAAAGAAACACTTTATATGTCAGTTACTTACATAGTTCTTGACCTCTCTTCGAGCATTGGCATCGATAGCAAGCCATCTCTGTTGATACTGTGCCTTGATGTCTGGATCTTTAGATGTCAGAGAGTTCTTGATCTGTAGCCCAGCTGCAACTCTGGCAACCTGGCTATTTCCTGGATTTGCCAGCACTCTGGACAGTTCCACAAGGAAAGTGGGCTGGTTAGGAGAAGAAAAATATTTGTAAATGGTAACAGCCTCGGGGAATTTCCCAGATTAAGGTCAGCTTGGTTAACAACTCATGGGGGAAGAAGCAGAAGGTCTTTATAAAAATTTTAAAATATCAACTTCAAAACTCCACTTAATTGTTTTGCACATACACCAATAACATGCTTTAAACTGCACTAAGACTTTTGGGATACTCTATATTCACCATCCTTCTCCCCAACTCCTATAATCAGATAAATAAAAGTAGGATAGTTTTTCATTCTGACTGATGTCATTTATACATTGTCTTCCTCTCCACAGCTAACCTGTCCAAACTCAAAGCTAGTTTGCTGATTTGTCAGTCCATAGGTTTCTTCTATGGACAGATGCAGGAAGGGAATAAGTTCACAATTACCTTCTAGGAATGATCATCCAAAATGGACTAGATTCTTAACTCAGTAAATCTTAGAACTCCGCAGGTCTTGGAAATTCTTTATCATGCCCATTATATACAAGAGATCAGATAAGCAAAGTGATTTGCCCATGGTCACAAGGCTATTTTAGAAGAGTCAGGATTCTCTCCTAAGCCTTCCCTCCAAAGTCAACTTTATTTTTGCAGGAGGAAAAGACAAAAGGTAGAAACAACTAGTAGAAGAAACAAATTTAGGCTTGGTATAAGTAAGTTTCTTAACAATGTAAAATTCTACAAATGAAGAATAGACTGCCTTGGGAAGTTCCCACTCATTAAAGGTCTTCAAGCAAAGGCTAGATGACCATTAGTCAAGTACATTAATAAAAGTGGTTCCTCCTAATTCTGAAATTCCGTAAATACTTATATGAAACTCAAAGAAAATAATCCTTCAGGAACCTTCTTTGTACCCTACTCAAAGACATTGTAAAGGGAAAATATGCCAGAAGCATTCAATGGCAATAAAATGAAAACTGGGAAGAATAAGTGCAAGGTAAAAGATATGAAGGTTGACAACAAGAACCAAACTTTTAGAACTAAGGATTCAATTTCGAAAATAGGAAGTGAAAAACTGTAAGGCAAGACTTCAACAAACTACTGTCATTTACTAATTTATATTTATCAGTTGCTCCTGACTTTCTAACCATACTGAAGCTGAGCACTCTACTGAAGCTAGAAATCTGCAAGAAGCTCCATCAAGCCCCAACTACTTATAAATGCAGATATATTTAACAAACGGAATATAGCCTCCCCCAAAGTCTCTCAACCCTACTCCCAAAATTCATAAGCTAAGCCACAAATGGGCAGAGCCAGTCTATGAAATTTGAGATATGCAAAAATTAATCTTCTCAACAGGCAACACATTAAGTAACAAGTCAAACAGATTTCTTACAATTCTTCACAAAAATAAAACAAATGATTCATTTATATCAGTAAAAGGTCTTGCCTGCAAAACATGAAGGGCACACACAAACCAGTTAAGAAATAAAATAACCTAATTATAGCTAAAGTTGTAGTGTCAACCAATACTGACCTTTAAAAGCACAAGACTAAATCACTTAAAAACAGCCCCAAAAAAATCACCTATAATTTTTTTCTTTTGGCATGAGGTTTATCTTATGTCGGTCTAGTTTAAGTGACAGAAAAAAACATTTTTACAACATTTTATGGTTCTTCAGCCATTTAAAAGAAGTATTATGCCACAGACATCTCAATCTCAGTTTTATAAGAAAAACACCAAAAGGGGAACATGACTGGCATATGGGCTGTTTCATTCAATCCACCCTAAATTTCTTCCAGAGAAACAGCTCCCCATCAAATGGGGAATTGCATAATATTTACATATTCTTAAAATCTGGAAAATAAGAATAGCAAAATACTTCCTCTGAAATTGCAACAGGAAATAGGCCTCATCTCCTCATTTCTGGGCCACACTGCCTAGTCTAAGACCAACTCCCTGACCGATTAAAACTCTATCCTCATCCAGTTTCATGATGGCACCAGAAGACCCACACTCAAGGAGGGGGTAAAATATGGGCATTAAGTGAAAGGAGATTTGGGGGCTACCAGGACAAACTAAGGAGGCAGAGGTTGGAAAAGACCAGCTCAATGAAGTGGGCCGAGAACGAGAAAGGCCACGGAAAAGGAGAAGCAGGCCCTTAGGCGGGGCGATTGGCCGGGCTCCTAGGGCTTCCACATGGTCCCTAGGCCCCGGCGCCCCAACCCCCACCCTTACTGAACACGCAGCGCCGCGCAACCTAACTTCCCCTCCCTCCCGCTGCACCGCCGCCCTCAGGCCGGGCGGTGATTGGGCAGCCCTCGCCCGGCGCGCCTCGCTATTGGCCGGCTGCCGGGGCCTGGGGCGGGACACACCCACCGGCTTCCCGATGGCGGGGTTAGGTTGGTCCGAGAAGGGGGGGAAGGGAGGGAGAAGGGGGAGGGGGGGCGAGATGGGGCGGGGTGGGTTCCCTAGGCCTGGGCCCCGGGGAGGGCGGGAAGGCCCCAGCCTGGGGGGATGGGAGGGGGTCAGGCGCAAAACGCACCAGGTTCTCTACAGCTGCCCGTTCCAGGAACTTCTGCGCCGCTTCCAGTTCAATCCGATCTGTGGAGAAGGAAAAGGAAGGGGATCAGGGGAACCGCGAAGAGGGGGAAGAGGGGGCTTCCCCTCCCCCCAGTCAGATCACCTCGGTCCCATCCCCCCGCCCCATCTCCCGGCCTCAGCCCTGGCCCCGGCCCCAACCCCGGTCTCGTACCTGGCGAGACGGTCTTTTCGAGGATGGTGATCAGCTCCATGGCGGCGACGGGGGCTCGGGCTCCTCCTCGGGCGGCTCCGGCTTCTCAGACTCCCGCGGTTGCGGCGATGGCTGTGATGGGGGATTGGGGGTTGGGGGGCCGGGTGGGAAGGGAGGGTTGGGGTGGGGGGGCGGGGGTCACCACAAGCCCATTCACCGGCTCCCTCCTACTGGTCGCTCCGGCTTCCCTGCCCGCGTTCCTGCCTGGCTGCCTCTTCTCCACCTCCCCTTCCTTTTCCTCCTGTACTGCTGTATCGAGAGCTTTGGCTCCTCCGGCTGTGGCAGTGGCAGCGGCGGGGGAGGGACCCCGGGGGCAAGTCGGAGCGCGGCTGGTGCTGGGGCGGCGGAGGGAGAAAGAAGGAAGAGAGGGTGGGAGGCAGTCAGTGAGTGAACGGCGGCTCGCAGGCGGGGAGAGAGAGCGAGAGAGGAGGCGGAGGGATATCCGGGCCGGAACTCGTCGCGGCGGCACCGCGCTCCAGTCCGATTGGCCCCCGCCGAGGCCACGCGGACTTCCCGATTGGCCCGCCAGCTGGGGCCGGAGGGCTGCCGCGTGCCTATTCGCCCGCTGCCTGCGAAGCTCCGGTTGGATGGGCTGGCGGCCGGGAAGGACGCGCGGATTGGCGTGGGGGGGGCGGGAGAGAGGTTGCTCGGAGCCACCCGTCGATTGGCCCCGCCTCATTAGGGTGCTGTGCTTGCATTGGCTGGGGATGGGGAAGGGGGGGGGGGCTGGTAATAGAAGGGAAAGCCCCGGAGAGTTCTGATTGGACGCGGTGCTGGGAATCGATTGGATGAACTGAGGCCGGGCACTCTAGAGAACTGAGTAGAGGAGTTCGGGGTCGCTTCGGTCTGAAAGGCGGGATGCTCTGAGCGGCCGGAGGCCGCGGGGCACCATGGGATACCTCAGGAAAGAGGCGGGCCGGCATCTTAGCGCCCAAGCCGGCGTTCAGGACGCCCCCGCCCAGACCCTGCGCTGCGCCTGATGAGGTCGGTCTAGGCCCCGGGCGCGGGCGCGGTGCAGGCCCTCTTCCCTAACTGATTTTGGCGCGGGCTCCGGGCCCGACTCCACTGAGGGCCAGTGGGTGGCCCGGGGTTGGGGCGGGGGCTGTACCTGGAGTGTCAGGGCACCACAGGTGCCCTGACGAGTTAAGTTTACTGCGGACGTCCCCAGGAGAAGTGGAAATTCATCTAGGTGTTTACTTGAACGCCCCTGCCTATCAACCTCGTTATAAATGTACTAATTCTGGCAGATCTGGGTTCAAATCCTTATTCTTAAATTTACTAGCTGTGTAATCCAGAGCTGCTCTCTTAGCTCTGCATATTTGAGGCACAGCCCTAGGACTTATCAGGACGTGAAGGGAGTTACCTCATTGCAGAGGAAATCAGAGATTCTTCCAGTATTGGGGTGTGTTTAAAATCAAAACATTTAAAATACTAAAATTACTTGCTCGTGGAGCAAGAATTGACCATGTTAAAAATTTATTAAGCATTTAATAAGTGCTGACACTGTTTTAGGACCTGAGAATTGAAAAACAAGGATGGTTCAGCCCCAACCTCGAGGGGAGGAAGGGAAAAAAAAATACACAAAATAATGCACATATATAAAGTATTTAGGGAGTGGACCACAGACATGTAGAGGAATAAGAAGGTAGCTTAAGTTAAGCCGAACCACACATTGCAAAAGGTTGTGAGGTAGTAGAATATTTGAGGCTTTATTATAAGGGAAGGAGAAGAATATGTACAAGAAATATAATGTGTATACATAAAGTATTTGGGGAGTGGGCCATAAATAGGGGAATAAGGAAAGTTAGCTTAAATTAAGCTGAAGCAGGAAGTGATTCCAAGAGGTCATGAGAAAATAGAACATGTGAGGCTTCAATTTGCATCCTGTACATAAGTCCCCAGAAGAAGCTAGAAATGTGTCAGACAATGCTTCTGAATCTTCGGATTTCCTCTGGCATGTTAGATCTAATTGTTAGAACACACTTGATTTGGAAACTAAAACTCAGACCAATTTCATAAAAGTTCTCTAGTATCACATCCCTGTGTAACTTACAAGTGTAGTACATCTCTATATTCTTGAATGCTCCCCCACGTTCCTGGTGCATCCTGGAGGGCCATTCCCTCCGCAGTTCTCTCTCTTTTGTTACAGAGCAGAGTCCTCACATGGTAGAATTTCCCAGTGTAGTCTTAAGAATTGCCTGGAAGGTCTTCCAATGTTCTAGAAGCCTTTGGGGTTTTTCAAGTGAGAAGGAATGTGGTATAAGAAAAAGAATCCTAGGTCAATGCCATAAATGTGCTAGGTCCTGGGGATCAGTGTCAAAAAACATGGATTCAAATCTTGATCTTTGACTTAACAGCTAGGTGATCCCAGAAGTTCCTCCATCTGTAAAGCAAGTTGTATTAGAACTTTAAAATTTCCTTTCAGTCCTACAGTTGAGGATACCAGTGTAACAATTTTGTTGTCCATCTGTTAGCCCTTCCTTTCACTACATTTGATGCAATTCAGCACACATTTTAAAGCACCTGCTGTATGCAAAGCCTGAGACTAGAAGTTAAGAATACAAAGAGGAAAAAAAAAAAGCACTCTCCAACTTATCTTCTTTTGGGGGAAGATAAGGTAAGTAAATCCAGGCTTTACTTACAGAGGGAAAGAGCACTGAATTGTAGGAGCATGATCAGGGAAGACTATGAAAGAGACGACATCTGAATTGAGATAGGAGAAAGATGGCAGAGACCAAATGCAACTCAAATGGGGGAAAACACATTATTTTGCCTGTGCAAATAAATGCACAGATATGGAAATGGGATATCAATAAAAACACTTTGTTTTCTCATTCCTTGCTCTTAATGGTATCTTTATGCTATTCCTTGCTCACAAGTAATGTACTGTATAGTCTAATGGCGAGTGGGCTGAGTATAGGAGGTAAAAACAAATTCAAAACTGTCCTGACTTGGGGAACTTATGGGAAGATAAAACAGAGTGACCTGGGAAGAGGGAAAGGGGCACACATGGATAGCAAAGTTGCTGGTGTGGAGGGGGAGCAGACCAGAGAGGAAACAGGGTAGCCTGGCTCCTTAAGACTGGACCAGTCAGCATGTAGGCCTCAGGATAGAGTCATCCTTTGGTGATATGGGGGGCTGGCCAGAGGGTGAGAATTTATGGTAGGATGTGGATTAGGAAGCATAGGATGAGAAGGTGATATATACATCAAAGGTGATACTGAGAGAGATGAATTGCAAGCTCTACTAATGAGGGAAGTGTGAAAGAAAACTTCAGGGTCACTGAGTCCAACTCCCTCATGGCCCAGAAAGCTTGTGATTGCCCCAAAGTCATCCCTTATATACCATCTCTGGGTCTCAGTTTCCTGATCTATAAACATGGGGATTATAAACTTATGCTGCCTGTTAAGAGTGGAAAGAGTACTGAATTTAGAACCTGAAGACAGATCTGAATCCTGACTCTGTTCTGGCCCTCCATTTAAATCAAACCACAGTCAGTTGGGAAGACCTAGAGATCAAACCACAACTCGTCCTTAGAGCCCTCAGAGCTCTCCACTGTACAAGGCACAGTTCTTTCATTTTGTTTTTGCTTCATTTAAATTGGAGAGACTAAAATTTGCCTACTAGAGTTGAACTGATCTCCTTGAAGCCCACAAGTGATGAGGAATTCATCCTATCTTTTAACTATTCTAATTGTTAAGATCCTTTATAAAATGAAAGAGTTGGACTAGGTAGTCTCTTAAAATCTCTTCTGGGTCTAAATCTTATGGCCTTCATCCAATAATTAGGGGGAAGGCTGTTAACATAAGTGAGTTAACATCATTTGGTGTTATTTGAGCTTTACAACCGCCAGAACTCATTCAATAAGACTTTATAAAAAGTCTCTGCCATGTGCTAGGTATGGGAAGAGATACAAAGTTCAGGTGAGACAATGTTGCTAAGCATGTATGGGAGCAGTAGGGAGGGCAAGATGCATAAGAATGACTGGTAGAAATAATGTATAAGTGGACAAAGCATTTTTTGTGACCAGGGAGACTAGGTTTATGGCTGTCATGCTGAGCTATATGAGTATAGCCTAGAATATTTTACCTGTATCCTGATTTTAGTACTCAAGGTTGTAGGTCCAGACCAAAGTTTAATGTAATCTAATAGGTATTGAGTAAAGAGGCCCTGCAGTTTACCTCTCCTTATTTTACACCACCCTAAATATTGATAATCAGAAGATTGGGTTTTTTTAAAATTATTTCTATAGCTGAATGTATCAAGCAATTTTGGATTGATGTGCATCACAGACACATTGGGTAGTCTTCTCTTAAAGCTATCTGCTGTTGAAGTTGATGGGTTTTTTTTAATAAACAATAAGCATAGTGGGACCTTGTATTTTCTATACATTTCAGTCACCTGTGTGATGAGTCCTCCTTAATGCCAGTGTCTTCTTCCTTATTTCCAGTTGGATGTGTATTGTCTCCCTCATTAGGTCGTAAGCTCCTAGAGAACCAGCACTCTTTGTCTCTGTTTCTATCCCAGGTGCTTAGCATGGTGTCTGGTACATGGTAATCAGCTAAGAAACATTTGTTCCCTTTACTTGACTGTAACAATATGGTCAACTACAGAAAATCATTTGCCCAGGCTTACCTGTTCTCTTGTATTTTCATTAAGGATACCCCCAGTGTGTGTGTGTGTGTGTGTGTGTGTGTGTGTGTGTGTGATGAGATAAGAAAGAAGACACAGACTTCTAGCTATTGGTATCTTAGTCACTTTTTGGATAATAATGCCACCTCTGCTCTTTTTCCCAATACATACGTATCTTTCTGCTTTCAAGATATTTAGAAAATGGATTCTTGTAAGCTTCCAGCATCATTTTGCTTCCAGCAAAAATTTCTCCTGTGTATAAGTGGTCTGGTCTGGCTGAAAAATATTCAATCTTTTGTGAGTCCCTGAAGGGCCATGGAGAGATAGCTGATGCGTGTACATTGACTGAAGCATATTACCAAGAATGACTTCACATATGTGAAGTGGCTTAAAAGGCAGATTAGGACTGGGATTTTTTTTTCAGTGGAGGTAGCTCCCAGTGAGGAGTGTTCTGTACCACTGCTATTTGTCGGCAACTTAGTCTTAGAAATTTACCTGGTTTAAAACATGATATCCATGTATAATAAGAAAAGGATATAAACTAGTCATTTGGAGAGCAAGGGACAATAGATGGATAGCCCAAGAGTAGCACTGCTACTTTACATGTGTTCATCTTTCATTGCCAAAGAAGACTATGCCATCAGAGAAATGATGACATGACCTGCACTTGACTTTGTTTTGAGTGAGGGAGGGCTGTGCAGGTCACCAGCCTCACTTTTCCAGAACCATCTGAATCCAATGACCAGATATTCATCAGGGTGATTGGAAATGACCCAGGGTGAGGCAATTGGGGTTAAGTGACTTGCCCAAAGTCACACAACTAGTGAGTGTCAAGTGTCTGAAGTGAGATTTGAACTCAGGTCCTCCTGACTCTTACACTGCTGCTCTATCTACTGCATCACCTAGCTTCCCCAGCACTACTGCTCTGGTAATTTTGAAGACCTAGGGATGGGAGTGAGGGATAAAGGATTTTAGCACACTGAATAGATTCTCTACGTAAAGCACTTCTTAGTCTAGAGTCCATAAACTTGGTTAAAAAAAATTGTAGAAAACTGGGGAAAAAATTTTACATCAAATTTCTCTGATAAAGGACTCATTTTTCAAATATATAGAGAACTGAGTCAAATTTATAAGAATACAAGTCATTCCCCAGTTAATAAATGGTCAAAAGATATGAACAGGCAGTTTTCAGATGAAGTCAAAGCTATCTTTAGTCATATGAAAAAATGCTCTAAATCACTATTGATTAGAGAGGGGCAAATGCAAACAACTCTGAGGCACCACATGACACCTATCAGATTGACATGACAAAACAGGAAAATGATAAATGTTGGAGATGTGGAAGAGTTGGAACACTAATTCATTGGAGCTGTGAGCTGAGCCAACCATTCTGAAAAGCAATTTAGAACTATGCCCAAAGAGCTATAAAATGTGCATACCCTTTGACCCAGCAATATCACTTATAGGGCTGTATCCAAAAGACATCATCAAAATGGAAAAAGTACCCACATGTACAAAAATATTTATAGCAGTTCTTTTTTTTGGTGATCCAGAACTGGAAATTGAAGGAATGCCTATCAGTTGGGGAATGACTGAACAAGTTTGGGGTATATGAATGTAGCAGTCGAACTTCAGAAAAACCTAGAAAGACTTATATTTACTGATGCTGAGTGAAATGAGCAGAACCAAGAGAACATTGTACACAGTAACAACAACAGTGTGTGTGGACTGTTTCTGATAGACTTAGCCCTTCACAGCAGTGCAAGGACCTAAAACATTTCCAAAGGACTCATGATGCAAAATGCCATCCACGTCCAAAGAAAGAACTATGGAGTTGGAACACAGAATGAAGCAGAATATTTTCTCCTTTGTTATATTTTGTTTTATTTTTCTCATGTTTCTCCCATACGTTTTAATTCTTTTAAGTCTAACATGACTAATATGAAAATGTGTTTAATAGGAATGCATGTGTAGAATCTATGTAAGATTGCATACCATCTTGGGGAAGGAGGGAGGAAGAAAGAGGAGAAAATTTGGAACTTGTGGAAGTGATTGTTGAAAACTGAAAACAAATTAATAAATTTGGGGAAAAAAAGAAAAATGCTGTAAATCACTATTGATTAGAGAAATGCAAATTAAAACAATTCTGAGATACCATCTCACACTTATCAGATTGGTTAATATGACAGAAAAGGAAAATGATAGATGTTGGAGAAGATGTGGGGCAAATTGGAACAGTAATGCATTGTGTGTGGAATTGTGAACCTGTCCAGCCATTCTAGAGAACAGTTTGGAACTATGCCAAAAGGGCAATCAAACTGTGCATACACTTTGATTCACCAATATTACTACTAGTTCTGTATCCAAAAGAAATCATTAAAAAAGGGAAATGAATCCATTTGTACAAAAATATTTATAGCAACTTTTTTTGTGGTGGCAAAGAATTGAAAGTTGAAGGGATGCCCATCAACTGGGCAATGGCTGAATAAGTTGTGATATAAGATTGTGATAGAATACGATTGCATTATAAGAAATGATGAGCAGGATGCTTTCAGAAAAATCTGGAAAGATATACATGAACTGTTGCAGAATGAAGTGAACATAACTAGGAGAACATTGTACACAGTAACAGTGATACAGTACATTGATCAACTATGAATGACTTAGCTATTCTCAGCAATACAAATATCCACCACAATTCTGAAGGACTTATTAGGAAGAATGCTATCTACGTCCAGAGAAAGAATGGAGTCTGACTGCAGAGCAAAGTCTATTATTTTTTACAATATTTTTTTCATTTTTTTGGTCTGTTTTATAATATGACTAATATGGAAATATATATTGCATGACTTCATGTTTATAATCTACATCAAATTGCTTGCCTTCTCAATGAAGGGGAAGGAGAAGAAAGGAAGGACAAAATTTGATATTAAAAACTTTTTTCAAGTGTTAAAAATTGTTTTACATGTGATTAGAAAAAAAGTTTTATTACTCTATCCCAACATAGTTTCCTTTGTAATCCCATGTATTTTATTTTATGCATTTAAAAATATTATTCTGATAAAGGGTTCATAGGCTTCACTAGGTTGATAAATGATTCCTTGACGAAAAAGGTCTAGACCAGGGATGGGAAACCTGCAGCCTTGAGGCCACATGTGACCCTCTAGGTCCTCAAGTGCAGCATTTTGACTGAATCCAAACTTCACAGAACAAATCCCCTTAATGAAAGAATTTGTTCTGTAAAACTTGGACTCAATCAAAAAGCTGCACCTGAGGATCTATAAGGCCACATGTGGTCTCAAGGCCGCAGGTTCCTCACCCCTGGTCTTAACTCTTGATCTAGAAGATTTATGGGAGTATGACAAGAGAAGGCCCTAAATGGACTGCCGTCTACATTGTTGAAAGAAGTAATTGTATCTACGAGACCAAGGTTCCATTTAAATGTAAAAGTATTACACTGTTGTACAAAATGCCTAGCCTCATGTATGTCACAGTCCAGTAGAATCTTAAGCAGAGGAGTAAGATGAGCATTAGAGTACAGTACTCCTCTAATGCCTCATTCTGGTACTCTGTGAGTACAGAACTTCCAGTTGGGCAATATGACCCTCCCTTCCTTCCTTCCTTTCTCCCTTACTCCCTTCCTCCCTTCCTTCTTTCCTTTTTTTCTCTTAATAATCCCAAATCACTCTGGTCCCAGAACAATACCTACTTGGTCACTGTTTGGGCCCTGATTGGCTCAGAGTGAATATAAATAACAATTGTTTTTGTTTTGGTCAGAAACCCTGAGGGTCTTCCCCTCCCAGATCTATTGTTTTAAAGAGACCATTCTTTGCCTCAGTCACAGAAAGGGTGATGCCTCAGTCAAACTGAGACCTGTTAAGCAGAGGCCAAGGTCCCCAAATGAATCCTGGATCATCTCCAGTTATCCAGATCCATATCTGGCCACTGGACACACATGACCATATCTGGCCACTGGACCCAGATGACCCTGGAGGAGAAAGTGAGGCTAGTGACTTTGCACAGCCCTCCCTCACTTAATCAAAATCACTCACATGTCATGGCATCACCTCCCTGATTTCATGGTCCTCTGTGAGAACAAAGGACAAACAGCACTCTGGGGTTGAAGTTATAAGATGATGGAATACAAACTCTGGCAGGTCCTTCTAAACTGGAAAGTATGTTCCTGAGGGACAGTGCCCCTAAATCCAAAAGGACTCATCACCAGGAAGTGAGTTACCAGATGATGACAATTAGGAGCATAGCAGCTCATGAGACTATTTAATAAGATGCAGTGGAGGGATTTCATTTCATCAATGAAATCAGAAATATTTTCAAGTATTTCATTTATATGACCATAGTATAAAGAATAGATTAAAGTGGTAGGGAGTGTAGTGGAAGACCAGTCTTCAACTCAGGTCTCTCAATATGCTGCTTTTTTTTTTAATTTAAGCATAATTAGCTTCCACTACCACTCCCTCCATTTTTCTACCAGGAACTTGGACTCCATTCCAGGAATCCTTAGTTCTAATAGGTAAGCCTTATCTTGTTGGGACCCAGAGCCCCATGCTTCTTTCCAGCCCACTATACTGTATCTATGCTACCTCACTCAAACAGTCCTTTCTTTCCAACTCCCCTTTATGTGTATCTTCCTCCATTAAAATATAAGCTCCTTAAGGGCAGGGACTGACTTGCTTGCTTCTATTTATATACCCAGTACTTAGCACATCGTAAGTACTTAATAAATGCTTTATTATAACCAGTTACACTCCAGTCCCACTCTCTGAGAGTCAGACTCTATCCGCTCCCCAGGACTTTAGGGTATCCTAAGGAATTGAGGTTCCTTATTGCCATCAGCTTGAGTCCCTACTTATTATGTTCTCTCCGTGAGTTAGAGATGAGATGGCTGTTAGAACAGTTTATTTAACCACTCAACACTAGTTATTTACTTCAAAGAATATATAGCACAAAGAATATTTACTTGAAAGCTATATCAAAAGCATATATACAAATGTTTCACCCAATCCTCTGAGTTACTATACCACCTCAATCTCTAGGAAAGTAGGCACAACACTTGGATCAATTCCTACATAAATTTGGTCCCACCAAGTTCATGTCCAAGGATGGCATCACTGCTGTGTGAGTACTTCCACTGGACTGGGGTCCCAAAGGTCATTCCCCAAAATTACTCTTTGCTCTTCAGGACTGATCAGGTTGCAAAACTCAGCCTAGATTTTGACTCTCGGATTCCTGTGGCCTATTTTTCAAACCTTTGAAATTCTCTTCACCTAGAATTGAAAAGACCAAGGAGGCCCCATTTCTCAACCTCCTATGGCCTCAGAAGGCAAAACCCCAAACTTTTCCCTTAATCATATGGTCTCTCGGTAGACACCGTGACATTACTACTGAGTTATCCCAGATGCAAATGGAGCAAAGAACTGGCCAAAACTGAATCAGACCTTCTTAAAGATGTAAACAGTTCCAGATATTCAGCCAGTAGATTAAAAAAAAGCTCTTCCTTGGCTAGCCAACTGGAACCAATGTCTAAGAGCCCTCCCCAGTCTCTCCAAGACATTTCCACTTTACACATCATTACAACTCCCCTGGAAACAAGCTTCCCAGGCTTTCCATGTGGGGAAATTTTATCAACTGAGCAAATCAATAGGGTCTACACATGTGCCAGATCCTCATGATTCTATCTGCTTCTTAGCATATCAGATGGCACAGAACATTTCATTATTATACACATCTTACAGTTGTAGGGATCAATCTTGACTTCAGAGGTTTGGAAATGAAACATCTCTCTTCTGAGCAAAGAGCTGGAAGACTATAGGTCCAAACTGAGGCATTTTCTATCAGACATGGTCAATGTATCTGTTTAGCTTAACTATTTTGTTATAAGAGAGGATTTCTGGGGCAGATGAATAGAAATAATTAGGAAGTAATAGTAATATTAAAAAATAATTATTTTTTAAAGGCTTCATTTTTAGTCTTCTAAAGTCAGGGAATAAATAAGTAGAGAATAAGTGTAAATAGAGAATTTGAAGGAACAAGTATGTGTCTCATCCTTCATGGCAACCTTCTTTGAACACAACAACAGATCACATTAACATCACATTAAGTGAATAAGTGAAACCATGGAGACATGGATAGGTATGTGTTATCTGGCCTTTTATATGTTTCTAAGTGAGCTACAGGGCAGCTGGGTGACACAGTGGATAGAGCGCTGGGTCTGGAGTCAGGATGACATGTTCAAATCTGGTATCAATCACTTGCTAGCTGTGTGATCCTCTGCAAGTCACTTAGCCCTGTTTGCCTCAGTCTCCTCATCTATAAAATTAGCTGGAGAAAGAAATGGCAAACCACTCCAGTATCTTTACTTACTTTACTTAATCCCAAATGGAATCACAAAGAGTCAAGCATGATTGAACAAATACTGTAAGGGTGATCTAGAGCACTCCCCAGAGAATTGATCATGTAGTCTGGGCTCTTGCCAACGGATGTGCATGATCCAGCAACTAACCCTACATTGGCCTCTTGGTCTTCGTATCTGGTCAGTAAAGATAATTCATAACCGATCCAGAAAGAGCAGCCCAAAGAGTAAACTATAAAAGAAACTGAGGAGAAACAGCACGTCTTGTTTTTTGAGTATTTCAACTTGGACTTCCAACAAAAGGGGAGGGAATTTCTCTCTCTTATCTAGGTTTCTACTGTCTCCCTCCTCTCAACCAGGCGACAATGGTGACTTGCATTTCAACCACCTAGCGACAAGAATGTGTGCTTGCACAGGTGAACCTGAGTTCCTGGTTGCCTTCTCCTGTGACCAAATCAAGTTTAGGAACATTTATTAAACACCTACTGTTTGCCAAGCACTGTTCTAAGCTCCAGGGATTCAAAAAAAGGGAGTAAAAAGAAAATGGGTTAGGCTGTCAAGCAAGACAATATGCAAACAACAATATGCAAATAAGATGAACAGGATAAATTGAAGACAATTTGAGGAAGAAGGAACTCTTGGTTTTCTAATCTGGGCCATCAGGAAGTGCTTCTTGGAGAAGTAGGGATTTGAGGTGAAACTTGAAGGAAAGTAGGGAAGCCTGGAGGCAGAAGTGAGGAGGGAGAGCAGTTGGGGCCTGGGGCTTGATCAGTAAAAAGTATAAATTAAGGAGATGGAACAGCAAAAAGGCTAATGATGGATCTTGATGGTTGATGGATGGAGGAGAATAAAGTGTAAGAACACTGGAGAGGCAGGGAAATGTCAAATCATGAAAAACTTCAAAATTCAGAGATTCTATATTTGATTGTAGAAGTAATAGAGAGCCATTGTTGATTATTGAGTAGCGAGGTAACACGGTCAGACCTTCACTTTGGAAAGATCACTTGGGCAGTTAGTTGGAGGATGGACAATAATGCAGATCTAAAGCAAGAATTCAAACCAGATGCCTGTTTCATTCATCTAGGCATGAGGTGATCAGGGCCTGTACCAGGTTGGTGACAGTGTCAAAGGAGAGAAGGGGGCATGTTAAAAAAAGAAATAACATGAAGATAGAATCTAGTCTTGGCAAGGGGTTCATGGGTTCAAGAGGATGACACTGATGTTGCAAGCCTAGATGGCTGAGAAGATGGTAGTACCCTTGAGAGTAAAAAGGAAATTTGGAAGAAGGGAAGTACAAATTTTTGATATATGAATGTAATGGAATATTACACTGTAAGAAATGACAACAATTAGGAATTTGGTATCTCTATTTGAGGGGATAAAGTCCAAAAGGTCCATAATGCCTTTGAAAATCTCTCACACAAGCCATTTCCACTCATAATTTATAGCAGGGGTAGGGAACCTGTTAAGGCCTTGAAGTCACATGTGGCCCTGTAGGTCCTCAAATGCAGCCCTTTGTGAATGCATTTGGATAGGATTGAGGACCTAGAGGGCCACATGTGGCCTCGAGGACTCAGGTTTCACACACCTGATTTTAGTATTCCCAAACAAATTTTCAAAATAAAATAAAAATTACAAAGTGCCTAGAGTCAGTTCAAGTCTAGCCTCAGATACTTACCAACTGTGTGAGCCTGGGCAAGTCATTTAACCCTATTTACCTCAGTTTCCTCATCTATAAGATGAATGGAGAAGGAAAGGGCAAACCACTCCAGTATCTTTACCAAGAAAACCCAAATGGGGTCATAAAGAGTTAGAAGAGATTGAACAGGAAAAAGTGAGCTACTCTTATTGTATATAATTAGAGAACAAAGTTCAAAATTTAGTTAACAGTTTTGATTCACCAAATAGAATGATACACACTTAACTTTTGGCACACCGTGAAGAATAGTTTTCCTAAATCATTCAATCAGTCTTTAACAGCTCCCACCCGGGACTCTTCTTTCTTCCTAGTCAAAGGGGAACTCCAAAGATTCTAAGAATGGAAGACTTCTTGCTTCCCTGAGTCTGATCATTAACTTAATCCAGCTATGGCTGGGGAAAGGTTTGGGGCTTAACTGTATTAATCAAGGCCATTGGTCCTCATTCTATCTTGGAATTCTATCTTATGGAAAATCAATATTTTGTTGAACTTTGACTTTAGAAATGAGATTAGACCTTTGAAAAGGATTTCAGACAAGGATATTGACCAAGTATATGCTGATTATTCATCCATCCTCGCACCCATCTATCTATCTATCTATATTCAGTCAGGGCCAAGAACTTCAGACTAAAATATTATCCTAATATTATTTTGTATTATGTAAGGGAAAGAGAGAAGAGGGTGGGAGGTTCAATATCCTTTTACACAGGGGAAAGGTTGTATGAACCGAAGTCAGCAGAACCAGGCAAACAATGTATACATACTTACTACAAAAAGAACATTAAAATGAAACTCAACTGTGAGTAGTTATACTGACCAATTTTGGCTCTGGAGAACAGATATGAAAGCACCTTTCTCCTTATCACTGGGTACTAAACATGTGAAATGATGCATACATATGTAGTGGCCCCCCGTGGAGCTAGCCCCAGATTGACAAACCCCTTATTCCCATGCAGGTCACCTACCCTAGTTAAAAGTAATCTATGGGTTTGTGCTTTTGAAAACATAGCTCATAAACATCTACTCATCTGGTCCTTAATCGTCAACCAGAAGAACTATCAAATTTTTTTTTAAAAAGTTAACCAGAGGACACAATCAGCTCATAGCAAAGATATTTATTGAAATGGCATAGTAAAAAATAAATGGCACAATAAGCAAAGTAATTATAAAACATCTCCATAAAATTCATTGTCAAATTCCATTTCTCCCATAAATGCATACAGCATCCTTGGAAAATGTCAACCAACATAGACCACATGACCCAAGAGACATCTGTATGGAGAACACATGTGGCCAAGTCACCTGACAGTTCCTGAGCTACAGGATCCTACATCAGCTCCACATGTCATTGCACTGCTCCTCCCTGGAGGCAGACATCTCTGCTGACCCAGGAGTTCTCTAGGCTTATTCCTTACCAGGAAGAGTGTCTCTGATGACTGGTGATTGCTACTCCAGTATTCTGCCAAGGCATGCTAGATGCTACCTGGCCTTACTTTCCACCACTTCAGGTTTGGGCTAAATGGAACTCCTTTGCTAGGATACTCTTTCAGGAAAAACCTTTACCCTAGGACCAGGAAGAGTCTCAGTTTAGGCACCTGCTCTGGGACTTGAGCAGGATCCCAGCTCTCAGCACTGGATTCCCAACTCTTATCACTAACTTCACTAGACTCTGCAACTGGCTATGAGGGTTTGATCAAACACCTATCTTTTACTTTGTTTTTGCTGACTTCAGTCAGCAAGATGCCATTGCTTGGTGGTAGGGGAAGAGAAAAAAAATTTCTACTACCATTCCCCCCAATCTCTGCTGAACTGTGGAAAAGATATGAGGAAAAAGGAAAAAGTTAAGTCTCAAGACATGAGTTCTTTCTTCATAGCTGACTGGCTTGTGGACGTTTTCTTCAGGGCTGACTTGCTTTGGGGCATAGACTCTCTTGGGCCAGCCAGTTATCAGTTGCCCTCATCGAATGGTCAATGTCCTGTAATTTCAGGTTGATTGAGAAACCTCTTCACACTTTATTATTAAATTGTTTAGAAAACTCCCCATCTCCATTACACATAACTTATTAGACAAGGCCATTGTGTTAATTGGTTTTGTTTTACTGTTTATTACAAGGGAGATCTCATTTGGAGTTAGGGAGTAACTCAGAAGATTGATCATCTGATAGGCCTAATATTTACCAGTTCCCAAATTTTCTCTGATGCAGCTTCTCCCTCCCCCCCCCACAACATGGGGAAGCCTAGCCCCCTTCTCCTACTCTAATTCTTAGGGATGAGCTTTCCCTAAACAGAGGCACAGCTTTCTCTGGAACTTGATTCTGACATAGCTTCCTGGTCCCCTAAAGGCATAAAAAGTCCCAGCCATGAGCAGTCGGGCTTATCAGATGTGGTGAATTTCTAAAGAACATATTAATCACTATGTCTTTGATTATGTCCTCCACTGGTGACCAGACACATTTCATAAGGGACTCTGTTTCCTAGAACGCTTGTGATAGAGTATCCTTCAACAGATCTTGATGCAAAAACAAAGGCATCAATAAAAGAAATCTGCTAAACAAGATAATGTTTTCAAAGTAACTCTGTTATCATTTTAAAAAAAAAATCACCATTCCAAAATGTATGAAATGTATGAAAACAGTGTTGAATCAGAAGACTATATTTGGATCCCATCTCTACATGATACTTGATGGGTGAAATTAGGAGGTAAATTGTGCATCAGTTTCTTCATCTACAAAACAAGGAGGTGGAGCTGGATTATCTCTAAGGTCCATTCTGACTCTCAATGTGTGATCATATATTTTGGAGGAACCTGACCATCAGCGGAACACATGTTTCAAGTGATTTCTATGATAATAGGCTAGACTCCTACAATCTCTCACTGAGTTCTTCATGTGACTGAAGGAAGCGCATGTTGTTGAGGTGGTAGTGAGGACTGAAAGAGCACTTGATCTATGGCCTCCAACAATTGTTCACTGAGCAAAGCCATCTGGTCACAAAAGGAGAAAAAAACCAACCTTAGTTTTCTTTAAGGAATTATAAAGGTAATGTTTAGAAGATTGGATAAGGAAGGGGGCCCTTTCTTTTTTTTACCCCCAGTGATGAGTAAGATTTAGTGTCTTCCTATGGTCATTTTTCTGAGTCCTAGTACCATATACTTCTATTTTTCCTTCCTTGTTCCTTTCTGCTTTTTTTTCTCCCTCCTTTCCTTCCCTGGGGAAAGAGGATTCCATACAAAGGAAATAAGCTCTTGTAGACCCTAAGTATATTTTCATATTGAATTTTACAAACCAGATTATATCAGAAACATTAACAAACTGCATACATTTTCCTAATCTCTCCCAATGTCATCATCCCAAATTCAGTAGTCTTGGATAATTCAGTTGACCTGTAATCTCAACACAGGTGGGTCATTCAGATGTGGAATTACCCTCCAGCAGAGAAGAAGTGAGGCTGGTGACCTTGTACAGCCCTCCCTCACTCAAAATAAAGTCAAGTGCAAATCATGTCATCATTTCTCTGATGGCATGGTTTTCTTTGGCAACAAGGATGAACACAACAACCCTCCAGTGGTGCAAATTGCAATCTACCCATCTCTTGTGAATGGTAGTGCAACTGAAAGAGCACTGGTTCTGAGTCAGAGAACCTGGTTTCTAATCCTTGTCTGACTTTACTTGTGTGACCTTGGGCAAGTCCCTTTACATTTATGGATCTCAGTTTCTTTATAATAATAATAATAGCTATTTATCCAGCATCTACCACATGCCAGGAACTGTGCTAAAATCTTGACATATATCATCTCCTTTATCCTTACAACAGCCTTGGGAGGTAGGTACTACTAGTAACCCCATTTTACACATGAGGAAAGTGAGGCAAACAGAAGTTAAGACACACAGTTAATAAGTATCTGAGGCTAGATTTGAACTCAGATCTTCCTGACTCCAGGCCCACTCTATCCACTATGCCACAGGTCTGACAGTTTATCTGTAAAATAAGGGGATTGGACTAAATGGGTTCTGTGGTAATCTCCCAAACCTGTTGCTCTCCTGTTCTTCATTATTTCTGGGAACTCATCATCCTGCAATAGGACATTACTTCTGAAACTCACAGCTCCTCAGCACCCCCTGCCTCCATTTGAGGAGGGTGCCCAGGGCATTCCTCATTATTTCCCATCTCTCTTGCAGGACTTCATACCCTGAACAGGTTATCTCCATTCTCTCTTTTTACAGCTTTTTTTTAATGTGTTGTCTCCCCGCTTTAAATTATGAGCCCCTAGAGGGCAGGGCTTTTCTAATATCTTGTCTTTGTATCCTTTGTGCTTAGCAAAATGCCTGGCACATAGTAGGCACTTAAATGTTTTTTAACTCTGACTTTCTGGCTCTAGGTCTTTGATTCTAATCTTGTACAATTGTTGCCCATGTCTTCCCATGTATCAGTTTTCCGGGCTTACTCTCTGAGAGTTAAGCTGACTACATCTCCCCTTCAGGGTTGTAAGGATATTTCTGAAGGGCAATGGAGTAGCTTTTACTAATGATACTAAGGTCTCAAGTCCTCATTCTGGTGTTCTCCTCATGATTATAAGTTGATTGCCATTTAGTCAGCCAGACTCAATTATTTTTTAGAGTGGTAGTTACTAAAATAGTACTTTAAGAACGGTTGTTACAAAACATCTCTTGCCCCAAAGTCTGTGACACACTTTCCCACAACTGTATGCAGAATCCAGGGAAAGTGGAATCAAGCTTAAAGAGCACAAAGGGATAACTAATAGTTTCTGGTTCCTAGCAGTCTTTTACTATCCATTGTAGGGCATTATATAGCTTCTTTGCTGGACTTGTTATGGAATTATAAATCTACATCCAATCTGTCCTCAGTTCCCAATGCAGACACTGACATCAACTGGTCTGTGGGGTATCACAAGGACAATGACAGAAAGGAGGGAAATCCAAAATCCCCTGGTCCCTTCAAAGCTCAGAATGTCTTTCTCTGGCTAGAGAGAAGTAGGAAGAAGATCTCAGCCAATACGTCTCCTTACTATCATCCTTCTTTCTGCCCCAATGAGCTCTTCCTTCTCAAGAGTTTGATCACAATGCCATCCTGGCTCCAATCTCTGAAATGACTCCAGTTCTCAACAGGCTTGAAAATTACTGAAGATGGTTCTTTGGGCATGACCATGCTTTCTTAGCTCATCTGAATACTCTTCTTGTGCAATGTGCCATGTGCAATGTCACTCCAGTTCTAAGGACTTTTCACACTTAATCGAAAGCCTATGATTGATTTTAATTTGTTCTCATCTCATTAGATACTAGGGCATCCTATTGCTTATTTTAAATGGGGAGGGGTGGCTTGGTTAAGTCAATAAATTTCACCCTTAAACTCATAAATCTGCCACAGGGGCTCCACCCAAAGAAGCATTTTCCTGCTATATGTGAAGTAATATACTAAAGTACTGAGGATATAAAAATAAAAGATGACAGTCTTTACTCTCAAGGACATTACAGTCTAGTAAACTCCTCACACATAAATTACTATACTCTGTTTCCCTGCTTTCAGTCTCTTCCTGCTCAATACAAGACTAATCTTTCTAAATTGTTGCCTTGATCTTGTACCCTCCCCTAACTCATTACATGCTTCCATTTAGAACACCTCAGCCTGGCTCTTAAGCCTCTCCATAATTTGAATCCACTCTACTAATTCAGTGTTCTCCTTACTACTCCCCAACATGCATCCAATTGGATGATTCACTTCCCTGAAATGCTCATCTCTGCCTCTGTGCTTTTGCTCATGCCATGGCCCTTCATAGAATTCCTTACTTCTTCCTCTCCCTCTATTTATTCAAATTCTCCCATTTTTCAATGCCTAGCAAAAGTCTCATCTTTTTCATTAAGCCTTCCATGGTCAACCAATCAACAAGCATTGAAGTGCTTACTATGAGCCAGGCACTATGCTAAGCACTGGGAATGTAAAGATATAATTATCTTCTAACACTTAATGAAACAACAAATATTTATTAAAAATAAAGCTCTATTCTAGGAATTGTAGAGGATTTAAAAAAAATACATCATGTATTCCTAGTCCTCCAAGACTTGACAATCCTAGCTTGGAATGACTCTGAGATACTGTTGACCTGAAAATTTGGTTAAAGGAGAACAGGCTAGGTGATATGTAAATTCATATTGTTTATTCCCTTAAAGCTAGTGGATATATGCAGCAAGGAACCAAAACATAGGTTCTGACTGTCTGATACAAGAATGACCAGTCTTAAATATGTTATAGAACTATCCCAACTCAGGGTCTCTATGTCACTGAAATTTGTGATCTCTGTATGTATTATGAGAAAGGAATTTTCTTAATTGAATAGGTGGTAAATCAACAAGATAAGAGAGTTGACAAATTGAAATTACAACCCAGGATATCTTTTCTTTCTTTCTTTCTTGAGGGAGGAAGGGCAGGGCAATTGGGGTTAAGTGACTTGCCCAAGGTTCCACAGCTAGTAGGTGTCAAGTGTCTGAGGCTCAGGTTCTCTTGATTCCAGGGCTGGTGCTCTATTCACCACACCACCTAGTTGTCCCTATCTGTGTTTCCTTTACCATTAACATGCCATAACATAGGATGTGTTCATAAAATATTAAGATATGAAAAAGTCCCATTCTTTATTCCAAAGATACCACAGAAATGGGAAAGGGTCCCACATGTACAAAAATATTTATAGCAGCTCTCTTTGTCATAGCCAAAAACTGGAAATCAAGGGCATGCCCATCAATTGGGAAATGCCTGAACAAGTTGTGGTACATGAATATAATTGTTCTATGAGAAACAATGAACAGGAAGGCTTCAGAGAAGCCTGGAAAGACTTATATGAACTGATGCTGAGTGAAAGGAGCAGAACCAGGAGAACTTTGTACATAGCAACAACCACAATGTGCAAGGATTTTTTCTAGTAGACCTAGTACCTCACTGAAATGCATGGACTTAAAAAATTTCCAAAGGACTCTTGAGGCAAAATGCATTCCACATCCAGAGAAAGAACTATGAAATTGAATCACAGATAGAAACAGACCATTTTTTTTGTATTATGTTTTGTTTTATGGTTTCTCCCATTCATTTTAATTCTTCTATATAATATGTATTTAATAGGAAAGTACATGTAGAACCTATGTAAGATTGTACACCATCTCAGGGAGGGAGGGCAGAGGGAGGGGGGAATGAGAGAGAGGGAGGAGAAAAAAATCTAAGATGTATGAAAGTGATTGTCAAACACTGAAAACAAATAAAATAATTTAATTTAAAAAAAAAAAGAAAAAGACCCATTATTCAAGATAGTGTCTCAAGTTAAGGGTCTCATCTTTAAACAGAGGAAAAATGCTCTTAAGTCAGCCCCTTCTGACCTCAAGTATTTTCTGAATTTACTCAGAAAACAAAGAAGCTATTAGGTCCAAGCTCTTCTTTTGGTTAATTAGTTCAGGGTCTGGCCCTTATTAAAGTCCAAAAATGATATTAAATGATTGTCAATACATACACATGAAAAGTTAGGAGAAGAAATTATTTACATGGAAAGATACAAGAAAATAAATGACAAGTGCTCAAATGACTTGGATTATGGTTTATTCATCTTCTTGTAAGAAAGGGTACCCAAGAAAGGCTTCAGAAAAAGCGGGTCTGCCAAGCCTAAAAGAAAGAGACCTAGAATATAAAGAGGAAAACTTTCTGCAAAATAGATATTCTTTACCTTGAAAAGTAGGTGAATACCTTAAGACCATATGAAAAGGTCAACCTGACTATAAACTGTGCTCCAGAGCATAAACTGCATTCACACCTTTGTCTTCTACTTAGGATTCCAAAAGGTGAATTGAAGGTGGAAAATGACTGAACTGAAACTAATCACCCTAAAGTACTGGTTTTCAAAACTTTTTTGATCTCAGGAACCCTTTCCAGACTTAAAAATTAATGAGGCCACCAAAGAGTTATATTAGACATTAAAAGGGATGTGTGTTCGTCCTTCATTGAAGAAGAAGACCATGCCATCACAGAAATGCTGACATGACTTACACTTGACTTTGTTTTGAGTGAGGAAGGGCTGTGCAGGTCACCAGTCTCACTTTTCCTCCACAGCCATCTGAATCCAGTGACCAGATATTCATCAGGATGACTGGAGGTGACCCAGGATGAGGCAATATGTATTAAAATAGAATATATATAATATTATATTATTATGTATATTACATATATTATATAAAAATAATACATAAAATATGTATTAATTCATTTAAAATAGCAATCATAAACTGAGGTGAAAGCCAACTCCTCTCTTTTCTCCCCTACTCTCATCCAGGTCGACCTCAGCCCTCCTTTTCCATAGTCTCTTCTGCTTTTCCATCCCCCCATGCCTTCTATTTTTAACTGAATCCTTTAATCCTAGATCTTTCCACCTCACACTCTTATCATTTTCTGATAGTAATAGAAACCTCATTTCCTTTGAAGGACACTTCAGCCTTCACTACTCTCCATCATTGGGTGCTCCTCTTATGCCCTAAAAACACATTGTTTAAGAAGGAAGAATGAGCACACTTCCTGCTTTCCATTGCCATTTCCAGACTGTCCCTTTTCCACCAAGATGCGGCCACGTCTTCTCCTTTGAATCTTACTCCATCTGTATATGTCACATGGTACAGATCTCTGCAACAATTCTTTATCAGCTTCCGGATCTTTATTCCTTTTTCATTAGGAAGCCCAGTTTGGGGTTTACAGTTTCTTTTTTCCACCCCAAACACTGTTTTGCATACACAAGAACTTCAATATCAGTATCCTTTAGAATACCTTTACTTCATCAGTTCCTTCAATTTCTATGACCTAGTTCTGGCTCTGGGGTCAGAAAAATCTAAGTTCCAATCCTGTCTCAGCACCTTACTATCTGTGGGACACTGAGCAAATTACTTATACTGGGTGGGGCTTATTTTTCTTATCTATAAAGTGAAGGTATTGTGGTCTTGGAGTCTCAGGCATCCCAAAATTCAAAGGCAGAAGGGTGATGGACTGCCTCAAAAGATTTTGACCACTCAAGCCTCCTTTCAATCCAAGTAGTGAGGTTATTAATACACCAATTGGGGTGGGCAAGATTTTTAAAGCAGGCCAGATTTTAAGAATCTGAGCATTTAATGAGGGTAAGATTGATATTTTATACAGAAAGACTGTGGGAAGATCTGGATGGAATTAAGGAGTGGCAAGTAGCCTGGGGTAAGCCAGGTGCAGAGAACTGAGAGAGTTAGACACCCACAGGGCCAGTTAAAAGGATTATTGACTGAGATGGGCCAGTGCCTCAGGTGAACACCAGAGATCTGGGTTCAGGGACCTTGGGGTCCAGGTACCAAAGATGTGATCTTCTTCTTTTAGGAGTCCAGTGCAAATCCTACCCCCCATCAAAGGGATTGTATCAGAAGGCCTCTAAGATCCTTTCTACTTCTGAATAGTATTTTATCTAGACTAGATTGTACTAGTTTCCTAATTAGAACTCTAAAATCCTGCTCTCCGATCATAACTTCCTCTTTGTCTATCTTTCCCTTTGTCTTACTCCTCCTAAAACTCCTCCTGATCACAGGGTCATAAATTTAGAACTGAATCTAGTGCCCCTAATCCATTCTGTTCTCCTAGTCCACCACCCCTACTTTGACCCCACTTCATAGTCATTACCTGTGGTTGATCTGTTCAAGCTATGCAGTCCTATAGTCTTGAATTCCTTTCCCTAAATCCAATCTGCATTCATGCTTTACCAAATTCCAAGCCCAGGCAATGACCATCACTTGCCTTTTCTACTCCCACTCATCTTAAAAAGCAGGGCTACATTATGAATGAATGAAAAGGCATTTAAGACACTATGTGTCAAGTGGGGTAGAAATATAAAAAGGCAATAGTTTCCACCTTCAAAGAACTGATACTGTAATTTTTTTGTTGTTCAAACATTTCAGTCACATCCAACTCTTCATGACCCCAAATTGAGGTTTTCTTGGTTTGCCATTTCCTTCTCCAGCTCATTTTACAGATGAGAAAACCAAGGCAAACAGGGTCAAGTAACTTGCCCAGGTAGTAAGTGTCTGAGGTTGGGTTTGAACTGGGGTCTTCCTGACTCCAGGTGCAGTGCTCCATCTACTGCACCTGGTAGCTGCCCTTATATTGTAATAGGGAGAGACAATACACACAGAGGAGTAATTAATTGAAAGGGGAGCATTTCGGAAATCTCAGGAGATGGTGAGTGGAGCTGGAGGGGAATAAGATTGACACACTCTTTCCTGAACAATAGCATTTGATCCTTGGTTCCAAGATGAGGAGAAAGAGAAAAGGAGAGAAAGAGATGGGTACTGTACAGCAGACAGGGGGCAAAATTGTCCAGAAGATGATTGGAGAGTTAGGAGGGAAGGAAAGTATGGCTGAGACCTTCCTGAAACAGTGCACTTGAGAAAGCAGTCACTAATCAGGAAACTGGAGCCTGAGGGCAGAATTTCCTTAGATGAAATGCTGAAAAACTCAGAGCTGAAAGACAGCAGGCAAAGCTATTTAGAAGATGGTTGAGGAAGTAGGGAGTGGTCCTGAACACTGTTGGATGAAATGAGATGACTGGGCTAACAGGGTCTGCTGCAAACTTATGTTGAGTCTCAACTCACTGACCCTGGCAATCTTTGTGCTCTTCTCTGATTCTCTGACTATTCCACCAAACCTTCTCTTCTCCTCCCCTCCCCTCCCCTCCCCTCCCCTCTCCTCTACAGAACTCTTTCTCCTTCTCCTTGAGTAGTATGCTTTCAAAGGCTCCACATTGTTCCAGGTGGATCCTGGAAGAAAGTACACACATAGCAACACTTCTCCCACAATACTTCAGTAACTGTGAAAGGTTGGTTCCTGGTTGGGTATATCTGGATACCCCACACGCTTCTCAAACTCAAGATGGTCAAAAGAGAAAATATTATCTTTCCCCTAAGTTCTCCCTTCTTCCTAACTGCTATTTCTGCTGAGAACAACAGCATCTTTTTAATCACCCAGGTTAACAGAAGGATTCAGAATCATTCTCATTCTTCCCTCTCCCTCACTTCTCTTAAAAAGGTGGCAAGGTCATTGATTTTACCTGTACAGAATCTTTTCTATGTTCTCCCTTTTCTATACTCACATAACTATTGTCCTAATTCAGACCTTCATTTCTTCTCATCTGAACTATTGCAATTATCTCCTAATTGTTCTCCCTGTCACTGGTATTTCTGTTCTCCAATCCATCTTCTACATCACTGCAGATTCATATTCCTGAAGCGTAGTCCTGATCATGTCACTCTCCTGATCAGGAACCTTCAATGGCTGGCTACTTCTTGGAGCTAGTATGAAATGCAAATGCCTTTGTTTGGCATTTAAAATCCTTCACAATATAGTACAAGTCAATCTCTCTAAGTCATCCCCTCAGGTTATCCTACATCTTTTTCCATTCGCAGATAAACTCCTAGATGCAGTAGAGTTCTCTATACTGGTTGCTCCAATATCCTTATCTTCTTATATTTATTTGCTTGTTTGTTTGTTTGTTTTTGGGAGGTGGAACGTGAGGCAATCCAGGTTGGGTGACTTGCCCAAGGTCCCACAGCTAGCAAGTGTCTAGGGTCAGATTTGAACTCAGGTCCTCCTGACTCCAGGGTTGGTGCTGTAGTCACTGTGCCACCTAGCTGCCCCCACCTTTACCTTCTGTAGTTGGAACTGCTGATTTTTGTGTGAGTGATGACTGAAGCACTGGGAAGTTGCTGCCATGCCTATGAGATATCTCCACTCCAAATGTTCATATTTGTGCCCAGCCTTTGGTAGAGCCTTCTAAGCTTGTATTGGTCTGATTAGCCACAGCTGAACACACTATATTTTGACCCCGACATAGTGATGTCATTTTGGTCCTCTTCAAGAGCTAAGGACAATATCCAACCAACCCTGCCTGTCCATGACTAAGAGCAGAGCTATATGTTTACTCTTCACAGGGAGGGGGAAGGAGATCATTTGGCTTTTCCCTTCTTGCTACTAGAAGCTAAAGAGGCTCAGTTTTGGGGGAAATTGGGCCAGAAGCTTCATCTGCACTCTGTCCTCCCGGGAATGTCTTCTTGACTTAGCTGCTTCTGCAGTGCTGATTCTGGAAGAAAAGGGAATAATGTTTTTTATCTTAATTCTACTAAATTGTTCTTATTGCATTTTAAACTTTGAATCTAAGTTGTTGGAGTGGCCATAGTTTAGAACTGGCCAACAACAAAAAGAAACACTTATTAAGTGTCCACAAAAGACAATCCCTTCTCTCAAAGAGCTCAACAGTCTAGTGGGGGAAGACAACATGAAAATAGCTATGAACAAATAAGGTTTGTGCCAGAGATAATCAGCAGAAGGAAGACATTAGCATTAAGGGGGATAGGGAAAGGCTTCTTATAGAGGGTGGGATTTTAACTGAGAAATAAAGGAAGCCTGGAAGCAGAGGTGAGAAGGAAGAGAATTTCAGGGATGGGAGAGACTCAATGAAAATGCTCTGAGGACTTTGAATACCAAAAAGAAGATTTTACATTTGATTCGGAAGGTTTGACCTGACCTTTAGGAAGATTAATTTGATAGTTAAGTATAGGATAGACTGGAGTAGGGAAGGACTTGAGGCACAGAGACCAACTGTCAGGCTACTGGAATAGTCCAATTATGAGGTGATGAAGGGCTGCACCAGAGAGGTGTTGATGGGATATGTTCCTCACCCCCTTGGGATACGGGAAACATCACCCCCTTGAACTTACCTTGGACTTTCCCACTTGGCCAAGTCTCTGGCACTCATTTGCCTGAGGCATCAGTGAACAATCCTTTTAACTATCCTTTCCTGCTGACCCTCATCGTCTGCACCTGGTCCTTCTGAAGACAGCTACTCCATAATTCCATCTAGATCCCTTCTCTGTTACTACAGCCTTCTGTATAAAAGGTCCATCTTGACTCCATTAAGGTGGTCAGATTCAGTCAGACCCGCTTGCCAATAAAAGTGTCACAATACAGCAAATTCTTAAACTCTCACCCATCCCTACCAGTGTTCTAATAAAACTTGTCTTTAGCTGAAAGAAGACTCGGGTCGAATTATTAAAGGCCCTTGAATTTTAGGACCCCATAGACCTCAACAGTATCAGTATCAGTGTCAGAGGACAGAAGGGGGCATATTCAGGAGATGTTATGAGGATAGACTGACAGAGTTTAACCACAAATTAGATATAAGGGCTAAGAGAGTGCAGGACAGAGGATGACACCTAGGTTGCTAACCTAGGGGCCTAGAAGGATAGTTATACTCTCAGTAGTAATAGCAAGACCCTGAAGGGAGAAAAGTTTGGGGGAGGAGGGAGATAAAGTCAGTTTTGGGTATGTTGAATTTAAGATGTCTACTGGACATCCATTTGGAGATGTCTAATAGGCAGTTGGAGATATATCAGGAGAGAGAAGTTAGGGATAGATAAGTAAATCTGAGAATCATCATCATAGAGATCATAATGGAATCCATGAGAGTTAATGATCATCAAATAACAGTATAGGAGGAGAAAAAGGACCAGGGCAGATCTCTGTGGGACACCCACAACCAATGAGCATGACATGGCTAATGAGTCAGTAAAGAAGACTGAAAAGGAGTGGTCAGATAGGTAGGTGGAAAACCAGGAGGGATTAGTGTCACAGAAACCTATAGATAGAGAAGAGAATATTCAAAGAGAAGAGGCTTATGGACAGTGTTAGAGGTTACAGAGAAGTCAAGAAAGATGAGGAACTAAGAAAAGGCCAGTAGACTTGGCAGTTAAGAGATCTTGGTAACTTTGTTGAGAACAGATTTAGTTGAATGATAAAGTCAGAAGCAAGATCATAGAGAGTTAAGAGAGTGAGAAGAAAAGAAGTGGAGCATAGATTAAGCTTAGCCTTCTGAAAGAGGTTAGCCATGAAAAGGAGGAGGGATATGGGATGACACTGAATATTGGTTAGCAATAATCACTAATGTTTATATAACACTTACTACATGCCATTCCCTGTGCTAAAGTGCGTAATAATTATTATTTCATTCGCTTCTCACAACAGTCATGGGAGGTAGATGCTACTATTATTATTCCAATTTTATGGGGATTTTATGAGGAAACTGTAGCAAATAGAAGTGAAATTACTTGGTCAGGGTCACACAACTAATAAGTGTATGAGGTTACATTTGAACCTGGGTCTTCTTGACACCAGGCCTAGAATTCTATCCACTGTGCCACCTAGCTGTCCCTAGCAGGGATGGACTGACGAAATGGAGGTTTTTGAGGATGAGAGAGATGTAAACATCTTTGTAGGCAGTAGGGAAGCATCTAGTAGAAAGGGAGAAATTGAACACAAGTGTAAATGAGGAAGAAAGAAGGAGCTGAAGAAGATGGGATGGAATGGGGTCATTTGTAATTGTAGAAGTTAGCCTTGATGGGGAGAAAGGTAACCTTTTCATATGAGATGGCATGAAGGAGAAGATAGTGACAGAAGGCACCTGAGTGACATGAAATGAGGAAGAAGAGAAAAGAGGGAGCTCTTGGCAAAGGTCTCAATTTTTTTTCAGTAAAATATAAGGTAAATCATTCCCTAATTGATTAATGATCAAAGGATATGAACAGGCAGTTTTCTTTTTTTTTCTTTTTTATAAATTTATTTATTTAACTTTTTACATTCATTTTCACAAGATTTGGGGTTCCAAAATTTTTTCCCCATTTGTCCCCTCCCCCCTCCCCAATACACTGAACATTCTAATTACCCCTATCACCAATCTGCC
>CM053770.1:526943826-526969753 GCA_028658325.1 Potorous gilbertii
CAAAATCCTTTTTGAGCTCCTCCATGGCCTGAGCCCATGGGGTATCTATTTCAGATATTTGAGATACAGAGGCTTTGACTCCTATGTCTTTACCTGATGGTAAGCAGATCTCTTCATCGCCAGAGAGGAATGGCGCAATCATCTGGTCACCAAGAAAATAACCTTCTATGGTCTTAGTTTTTTCCCTTTTCTGGGCATTTTCCCAGCCAGTTACTTGACTTCTGAGAGTCCTCTCCACCCCCTGGCCCAGATCCACCCAGCTAGTGCTTGGGGTCTGGGATTCTAAAGCTGCTCCCCAGCCTCAGGGCTTTTAGCAGTAGGCCTGACTGACTGCTCTTCAATGGGAGCTTATCTGCTGGTTCTCAGGTGGGGGCAGGGCCACCTCTCAGGCTCAGTTCCTTCAGGGGGTTTATCTCAAGACCTTTTGTAATGAAGCTGCTGTGGAGCTCCTGCCTGCCTCTGGCGCAGCAGCCGCCTCCCGAGGGGGTCCGAGTCCCGGAGATACCCCGCTCCCTTCTCAGCCCTTCTCTCTCACTGACCTGTGTGTCTGTGTGTGGAGGGACCTTCGCAGCTGCCGGAGATTCTGGTCCCTGAAGCCTGCTGGGGTCTGCTCCGTCCTCTCAGTGCTGCGCGGCCAGGGCTGGGGCTCGATGGACCCCTGGGGTCGGTTTTTCAGGGCTCTCTGCAACGGAACTCTCCTTCACTGTGTTTCTGCGCGGCTTCCACTGTTCCAGAATTTGTCAGGAGTTCTTTTTAGAGGAAATCCATGGGCTGTGGGTTCGGAGCTAGCAAATGTGAGTCTTTCTACTTGGCCATCTTGGCTCCGCCCCCCCATCAAACACATTCTTTACTGACCACACTGAAATAAAAGTGGTAATCTATGGTAGACATTTCAAGAAAGAATTTAAACTTGAGGACTAAATGATTTAATCCTAAAGAATTTCTAGGTAAAAAAATCATAGACAATATAATTTCATCAAACAAAATGATAAGGAAACATATTAAATTTTTTAAATAAATAAAGTCTGTAAGAAAAAATATACAACTCTAAATATTTTCATTAACAAAAAAAAGAGAAAAATTGATCAATGAATTGGGCATGCAATATTTTTTTTAAAAAGTAACACATCAAAAACCCTCAGTAAACACAAATATAAAAGGTCTCAAATCAAAGAAGAGATAAACAAAAAATTGAATTGAGAAAACTTAGAATTGTTTAAAAAAACCTAACATAATAGATAAATCATTAGCTCACATGACCGAAAAGGAGAGAAGAAAATCAAATTGCCAATATAAAAAGTGAAAAACAATTCTAAACAAATCAAAAAACAAAAGAAATGACTGGAAATTTTTTTTCAGTTATATGCTAAACAAAAAGATAACTTTAAGTGAAATGGGAGACTATTTTTAAAAATTTAAAATACCCAGATTAATAGTGCAAGAGATAGAAGTTTAAAGAACCTAGTTGTTCCCCTCCCCGCCCGCACACAAATAAACTGAACAAGCTATAAAGGAATTCTCAAGGGAAAAAGGCAGATGGATTCACAAGTGAAATATCAAACATTCAAAGAACAATGAGTCTCAATATTATCTAAATTGTCTGAAAAAACAGGGACAAAAGAGATCCTATAACACCCTTTCCCTGAGACAATTATTATCCTGATACTGGTTAAACCTGAGAGACCCTAATGAAAGAGAGAGAGGACTATAAACCACAATCTCTGATTGTTAATGTAAAACTAATAAAAAAATTTAGGAAGAGGCTAAAATAATACACTGAATGATTATTCACTCTGAACAAGCCATTCCCAAATTGATAGGCATCCCCTCAATTGCCAGTTCTTTATCACCCCAAAAAGAGCTGTATAGATATTTTAGTATATATGAGATTTTTCCCTCCTTCTTTGATTTCCTTGGGGTATGGACCAAGTGGTACTAATAATGGTAGGTCAAAGAGTATCTATAGTTTAATAGCTTACCGGAAACAGTTCTAAATTTAGCTTATCAGAATGACTGGACTACTTCATGGATCTACCAACAAAGCACTGATGTACCTGTTTTCTCACAACCCATCTATCATTTGTCATTTTCACTTTCTGTCAGTTTTGCCAGTCTGATGGGTATGAGATGGAATCTCAGAGATGTTTTAATTTGCACATCTCTAATTTTTAGTGACTTAGAGCATTTTATATGACTATTAATAACTTCGATATCTTTCTCTGAAAACTGCCTATACTAACCCTATGACAATTTATCAGTTGGAGAATGACTCATTTTTATAAACATAAATCAGTTTCCACATATCTTAGAAATGCAATCTTTATCAGAGAAACTTGCTGCAAAGATTTTTTTCTAATTTACCTTCTTTTCTAATTTTAGTTGCATTGGTTTTATTTGTACCAAACCTTTTTAATTTTATATAATCAAAATTGCCCATTTCCCCTTCTCTGATCTTCTCTATCTCTTATTTGGTCCTGTACTCTTCCCCTATCCATTGATCTTTGTCACCCTTTATGTCAGAATCATGTGCCTATTTGGAGGTTGTCTTGATATATGTTAGGAGATATTGGCCTACACCTAGTTTCAGCTAGACAACTTTCCAGTTTTCCCAATGGTTTTTGTCAAATACTGAGTTCTTGTTCCAGTAGCTATGATCTTTGGGTTCATCAAACACTAGGTTACTGTGCTTGTTCACTTTTGTATATTGGGTACCTAATCTATTTCACTGATCAACCTCTCTCTATTTCTTATCCAGTACCAAATTGTTTTGATGACTACTGTTTTATAATGTAATTTGAGATCTGGTATGGCTAGGCCTCTTTAGTACCTACTTTTTTTTTCATTAATTCCCTAGGTATTCTTAATCTCTTGTGACTGCAGATAAATTTTCTTATTATTTTTCTAGATTCATAAAATAATTCTTTGGTAGTCTGATTGGCATGACTTTGAATAAGTTGTTTGTCCTTTGTTTTCAGAGGAACAATGACATCACAGGTGATATCTTGACTTGCTAGTGAGATAGATTTAAGTGAGGCAGAGCTGAACAAAGTCATCAGCCTCACTCTCCTTTCCAGTCATCCAAGTCCAATGGCAAGACAAAAGTCAATCCTGCTGGTGATGGCCCTAGATGTGGTGGATGACTTTGGAATCTTCAATGTCTGACCCAGCTAAGTGCTTCATATCACCTGCTTCAGTTGACTTCATAGCCATTGGAATAAATTGTTCTCATCCACCCATTCTGCAGAGGAAATCTTGATATGCTTCAAGTAGACATTTCCCTAACTCACCAACGCATTTGAGGCCCATTGGTTACCCTCAACCTAGTTTAGCCTGTCTGCTGAGACAGTTCTACTGGGATGTAGATGTTATAGCTGCACATATTATGGTTTCTTGGAGTCACAGGTGAGAGTTGGGTGGCAGTTGGATACCAAAAGTGGATGCGCAGCCTTGAGAAGAGCTTGACAAACCTCTAGAAGTGTTAGTCCTCCTGGAACATCCACACACTCCTGTTTTGAATAAGTAAACATACCTAAATATCATTTTTATTATATTGTCTTAGCTTGCTATGAAAAAATATTCTCTAGATATTTAGATCTGTTTTTATTTGTGTGAAGAGTATTCTGTAAATATGTTTATATATTTTCTCTCTGCATCTTGGCAGAGAGACTTCCAAGTATTTTACACTTTATGTAGTAATTTAAAATGGAATTTCTCTTTCTATTTTTTCCTGTTAGATTTTATTGAGTATGTACAGAAATGACTATTATTTATATGGGTTCATTTTATATCCTGAAACTTTACTGAAGTTGTAAATAGTTCCAGTTAGTTTTTTTAGTTGATTCTCTAAAGTTCTCTAAGCAAACCATATCATCTACAAAAAATTATAATTTTGTTTTGTCTTTGCGATGTTTATTTACTCATTTTTTATTGCTTTAGTTAGGATTTTTAGCATTATAATTAATAGTAATGGTGATAATCGGGGCTCATACTACTAATACTACTAAGAACTAGTTCTTAAATTTTCAGTGTGAATATTTATACCTCAGAAATAGACAAACACTAGAAATCAGGGTTTGATGTATATTTTTTAATTATCTAGACTTAAGAAAATTATTGGAAAGATATTAATAATGCAGATTAAATTTAAAGTGTGCCATGCATACTTTTTTTTTCCTTCATAGAGTCACTTGTTAAACATTTACTAGCACACCCCTGGCATTTATAATAGCATTTCTTGTTTTAACTTTGATAATACTGTAAATGCCTCTAGTTTATCACCATTAGAGATAAAGCTGGATCTTGTTTTTAGATAGATACTACTTATCATATTAAGAAGAGATGCAATTTATTTTTTTCCCACATTTCAATTTATCTCTTTATTTTAGTTTTCAATATTCACTTCCACAAGATTTTGAGTTGCATATTTTTTCCCCATCTCTCCCCACCTCCTGCCCCATGACATGTATGTATTCTGATTATCCCTTCCCCCAATCTGCCCTCCCTTCTATCACCCTCACCCCTTCTCTTATCCCCTCCCACTTTTATTTTTATTTAGGGCAAGCTAGATTTCTATACCCCATTTCCTGTATATCTTATTTCCCAGTTGCATGTAAAAACAATTTTTGAAATTTGTTTTTTAAAACTTTGAGTTCCAAATTATCATTCTTCCTCCCTCTCCACCCCACCCCACATAGAGAGGGCAAGCAGTTCAATAAAAGTTGTACATGTGTAGTAATGCAAAACATTTCCATAATCATCATGTAGTAAAAGACTAACTATATTTCCCTCCATCCTATCCTGCCCCCCATTTATTCTATTCTCTCCTTTGACTTTGTCCCTTCTTAAAAGTGCTGACTTCTGATTATCCCCTCTCCCAATCTGCCCTTCCTTCTATAACCCCTCCCCCCCTCTCCCCTACTTTCCTGTAGGGTAAGATAGATTTCCACACCCAATTAGGTGTGTATGTTATTCCCTCCTTAAGCAAAATATAATGAGAGTAAGGTTCATTCATTCCCTCTCACCTTCCCCCCTTCACCTCCACTATAAAAGCAAGTTACCCCATTCTACCTCTCCCTTTCTCTTTATCCCAGGACATTCTTCTCTCTCACCCTTTAATTTTATTTTTTAGATATCATCCCTTCATATTGAATTCACCCTGTGTCCTTTGTCTATATATTCTCTCAACTATCCTAATAATGAGAAAGGTCTCATGAGTTACAAATATCATCTTTCCATGTAGGAATGTAAATAGTTCAACTTGAATAAGTCCTTTTGATCTCTCTTTCCTGTTTACCTTTTCATGCTTCTCTTGAGTCTTTGAAAGTCAATTTTTCTATTTAGCTCTGACTTCTCAATAATGCATTAAATTCCTCTATGTCATTGAATGTCAATTTTTCCACCTCATTGATTGCAGTTTTGCTGAGTGGGTGATTGTTGGTTTTAATCCTACCTCCTTTGACCTCTGGAATATCACATTCTAAGCCCTTCGATCCTTTAATATAGAAGTTACTAAATCTTGTGTTATTCTGATTATGTTTCCACAGTACTTGAATTGTTTCTTTCTGGCTGCTTGCAATATTTTCTTCTTGACCTAGGAACTCTGGAATTTGGCTATAATATTCCTGAGAGGTTTCCTTTTGGGATCTCTTTCAGGAGGTGATCAGTAGATTCTTTTAATTTGTATTTTACCCTCTGGTACTAGAATATCAGAATATATTGATAATTTCTTGAAAGATGATGTCTAGGTTATTTTTTGATTATGGCTTTCAGGTAGTCCAATAATCTTTAAATTATCTCTCCTGGATCTATTTTCCAGGTCAGTTGTTTTTCTAACAAGATATTTTACATTGTCTTCTATTTTTTTCATTTTTTTGGTTTTGTTTATATAATTTCTTGACTTCTCATAGAGTCATTAGCTTCCATTTGCTCCATTCTAATTTTTAAGGAATTATTTTCTTTAGTGAGCTTCTGGACCTCCTTTTGCATTTGATCAATTCTGCTTTTTAAGGCATTCTTCTCTTCATTGGCTTTTTGGATTTCTTTTGCCACTTGATCTATTCAAATTTGTAAGGTATTATTTTCTTCAGTATTTGGGGAGGGGGGAATCTCTTTCAGCAATCTGTTGACTCATTTTTCATGATTTTTTTTTGCATCACTCTCATTTCTCTTCCCAATTTTTCCTCTACTTCTCTTACCTGATTTTCAAAATTCTTTTTGAGCTCTTCCATGGCCTGAGACCAATTCATATTTTTCTTGGAGACTTTGGATATAGGAGCTTTGACTTTGTTATCTTCTTCTGAGTGTATGTTTTGATTTTCCTTGTCACCAGATTCTATAATCTGAGGCTTTTTCCACTGTTTGTTCATTTTCCTAGCCAATCACTTGACTTTTTAACTTCTTGTTAAGGTAGGTCTCTGCTTCCAGTATGGAGGGTGAATTGTCCCAAGCTTCAGGTTTTCATGCAGCTGTTTTCAGAGATACTTCTAGGGACCTCTAAGTTTTCAGTTCTTCTAAGGAGAGGTATTTACTCTTCTTCTGGACTGTACTCCAGTACAGTCAGTGAGTGACCACAAGCACTCTTTTCTGCCCTGAAACTGTGAGGAGGGTTCCTTTTCCATTGCTGTCACAAGTTCTGCTATGCCAGTGCTCCTCCTCACCCCAGACTGCTACTCAGGACTGTGACCCAGATCCAAGTACAACAAAGCAACAGAATCTTGTCTCAGTGCCAGCAAAAAGATCCCTGTAATCTCCTTCTGATCAGCTGTTTGATCTCTCCACCATCTGTGCTGAGAGCTCTAGAAGCAGCTGTTACACCAGTGCCACTGGCCACTGCCCTAGAGCTATGCTGGAGCCAGGGTTGGTCTGCTTTTCTCTCTCACCCAGGTCTAATAGACCTTTCCCACTGAACTTCTAAGTTATCTTTGGTCTGGAAACCACCTCAGCTTCCATTGATTCAGTCCCCTGAGGTTTGCTCCAGGTTTGCTGGGACTGGGTCAGTATGGCCTACACTGGACTGTACTCCTCTCTCAGCCCAGCACAACACTTTTTCCATCGACCATCTAGGTTGTCTTGGGCTGGAAATTTGTTTCAGTCTGTCTTTTTGTGGGTTCTGTTGCTGTAAAATTTGTTTCAAGTCATTTTTTACAGGTATTTGGAAGGGTTTGGGGGAGAGGTCAAGTGAGTCCTTGCTTTTACTCTGCCATCTTGGGTCTGCTGAGAGATCAATTTATTCCTATGCTTTCCAGAATTTTAACATCAGTGGATATTGTAGAATGTCAACATGTTGTTCTTCATCTATTTATATAATTATATGATTTTTGCTGTTCTTGCATCTAATATGATCAATTATATGTGTAGTTTTCTTAGCATTGAACCAGTCTTACTGGTTACTAGTTTAAATTACATCCTGGTTATAGTGTTTCATTTTGCATATATGTTTTTATATTCCTCTTGTAAATATTGTATTTAAAATTTCTGCATCAATGTGTATTAGAGATATTAGACTATAGTTTTTTTCTGTTTTTACTTTCCATGGTTTAGGCATCAAGATCATATTTATGTCATAGAAGGAATTTGGTAAACCTCTTCTTTTCCTTTTTTTAAAAATACAATTTATGTCATATTGCATTCAATTGCTTTTTAGATACTTAGTAAAATTCACACATAATTTAATCTGATTTGAGGGATTTTTCCTTTGGAAGTTCATTTATGGTATGTTCAGTTTTTTCCCCCTTTGGATTGGGTTGAGTCCTCTCTTTCCTGATATGTTAATCTGGGCATTTTATGTTTTTGTAAATATTCATTTACTCCATTAAGTTTGTCCATTTTATTTACATGTAATCAGGCAAAATAGTTCTCAATTTCTTTTATTTTGTGTTCATTGGTTTTTATTTCACCTTTTTTCATCTTTGATAGTGGTGACTTGATTTTTCTTCTTTCTTTAAAAAAAATCACATTAGCCAATAATTTATCTATTTTATTTTTTAAAAAAAAACATTTCTTAGTTTTATTTATGGGTTTTTTCTTGAAATTTCATTGATTTCTTCTTTAGTTTTCAGGATTTTTACTTCAGTGTTTGATTGGAGTTTTAAAATTTTATTTGTTTTCTAGTTCTTTTAGTCCACTTCATTGATCTGCTTTTTTTTTCTTTCTGTTTTGGGATGTTTAGAGATAGAAATATTTAGAGATGTAAACTTTCCCCTAAGTATTGGTTTGGCCTGTTGTCTCATTGTTTACATTATCTTTAAAACAATTATTGATTGTTTCTATGATTGGTTCTTTGACCTACCCATTCTATGTCTTGAGTTAGCTTCCCAATAATTCTTCATCTTTGCTTCAGAAACCCTGTATTGAACATTCATGCTTCCTGACAGTAGATGGTGAAAGCATGGTATCCATTGCAGAGACATGATGGACTTAGGCTATAAAGTAAGTTGAACATAATTTTTATTGAATTGTGGTCTATAAAAGGTGTATTTAATATTTATGCTTTTCTGCATTTGCCTGTAAGGTTTTTATGTCCTAATATATGGTCAATTTTTGTGAATGTGATACACACAACTGAGATATAGGTATATTTATTTCTATTCCCATTCAATAATTTCTAGAGGTCTATGTCATCTAACTTTTCTAAAGAATCTATTCAGATGCTTCATTTATTTCTATTATTTTTTAGTTAAATTTATCTAGTTCTGAGATGGGTACATTGAGGTACCCCATCATTATAGTTTTATGGTCTAGTTTCCAGGAATTCATTTAACTTTTTCTTTAGAAATTTAGATGCTACAGCATTTGGTACACAGTTGTTTCATATTTATAGTAATTCACTCTCTATGTATGATACCTTTCACCAAAATGTATTTTCCCTATTTTTATCTTTTAACCAAGTCTATTTTTTGCTATCGTTTTATCTGAGATAACTCTTGCTACCCCTGCCTTTTTTTTTTTTTTACTTTGGCTGAAGAACAATAGAGTCAACTCTAGTCACTTATTTGAACTCTTTGTATAAGCTTTCTTATTACGGAGTGTTTCTTGTTAAAAAACACATGTTGAATTCTGTCATCTAATTCATTCCAATATCCTCTTCCATTTTGTGGGAAAATTCATCACATTCACATTCACAGGTATGATTATTAATTGTGTATTTCCATTCATCCTATTCTCATATTTTTTCTTCTCTTAGCTTCCCACCCTCTCTTTATATACCCTATCCTTTATTCCCCTCTTTTCCTTCTACCTTGTCTGACTTATTTCCCTATGGAGAGAAATGTATTTCTATGCCCAACTGCATGTGTGAATTCTTTTCTTCTTTGACCAGTTTACATGAGAGTCCAGTCACTCAGGTTTAAAACTTCAGAGTCAACTGATTCTTCCCTTTCCTTCTTACATAGAACTATTTCCTTCAAAGCTCAGCTAATGTCTGTTACTAATCACTACAGTTACTAGTGCCTTTTCCCCCCAAAATTATTTTTCATATACCTTATATTAGTTTTTCTGTACATAAGACATTACAGGTAGGGATAGTTGAAGTGTTCACTGCTACCCTTACAATGTTAGGAGAGAAGTAAAATTCTCCAGGATACTGAATGGGCTTTCTGTAATAAACTTTTAAAAAGTAATGGACAAGAATCACATATGATAGGTAGGCATGGATGGACTGAGTTTTGCATTGTGGGTGGTAACTCTTGAAAAAATGAGATCACAGCTACATTTGAATATCCGAATATTCCTGATAAAATGGACTTGGGATAGGTGGTATAGTGGATAGAGTGGATAGCAAGACCTAAGTCAAAATCTGGTTTCAGACATTTACTAGCTGTGTGATTTTTTTTTTTGAACTTGAATTTAGAACTTCGCACTCATCCCTATAGAAGATTATCTTCTTATTTGAAACAAAGTTGATACCAATTATTTGGAAATGGATAAATACATTGTGGCACACGAATGCAATGGAATATAACTGTGCTGTAACAAGTGATGAATATGATAAAAACAGAGAAGCTTGGGAAGAATTCCCTGAATTAATGCATAACAAAGTAAGCAGACTGAGAAAAAAGATAGATATAAGAACTGAAACAATAGAAATGAAAAGAACAATGATTACAAAAATTAAAATGAATTTTATGAAATTATAATGACTAAGGTTTGCTCCAAGGAGAGATATGAGAAATGATTGTCTGTATATGTATGTCTTTGCAGAGGTGAAGGACCACAGGTGTGGAATATCGCACATAACACAAGTCTTTTGGGTCATTTGTGGGGTCACAACCCACAGTTTAAGAAATGCTGAAGGGGTCACAAATGGAAGAAACTTAAGAAGCCCTGAGTCAGAAAGATCAATCAGAAAGCTATCGTAATAGTCTAGGTATGAGGTGATAAAGTCCTGCACAAGGATGATGGTAATGTCAGAGGAGAGAAGGGAATACAAAAGAGACATGCTGGGAAGGTAGAATTGATAGGATTTAGCAAAAGTTTGGATGTCAAGTGAAAAAGAGAGGAAAGTAAGAATTATACCAAGATTGTCAGCCTGAATGACTGGAATGATGGTGGTACCCTCAGCAGTAATTGAGAAATTTAGAAAGGTTAAAGGTCTGAGAAAGGAGATAAAATGAGTTCAGTTGAGTTTAAGAGGTCTACAGGACATCCAGGTTGAAATGCCTAATGAGTAGTTAGAGATGTGAGACTGAAGGTCACCAGAGAGGATGGGGCTGGATACATAGATTATGAAAATCATTAGCATAAAGATGATAATTGAATCCATGGAAACTAGTGAGATCACCATGTAGAATAATATAGAGGGAGAAGAGAAGAGAGACTAGGGCAGAGCCCTTGGTACACCTATGGTGAAAGGGCACAGAGTAGATTGAAGATTTAGGAAAGAAAACTGAGAAGGTGCAATCAAATAAGTAGAAGGCAAACCAGGAGTGAGTGCTAGCACAGAAACCTAGAGAGAAGAGTATATCTAGGAGAAAGGGTTATTGATGGTGTCAGAAATGGCAGAGAGGTCAAGAAGAATGAGGATTGAGAAAAAGTCATTAGATTTTATAATTATGATATTTTTTAGTAACTTTGAAGAAAGCAGTTTTGGTTGAATGATGAAATCAGAAGCCAGTCTGTAGGGAGTTAAGAAGAGAGTTAGAAGAAATGGAGACACTTATTGTAGATGGACTTCTCAAGGAATTTAGCTATAAAAGACAGGAGAGACTTGGGATAATAGTTAGTGTGGAATGGACTTATCAAGTGAGGAGTTTTTGAGGATGGAGAGATTAAAGACAAGCAAGAGAGTGAGAATGATAGAGTAGTTAATTGGAGAAGATAAGATGGAACGTTAGTGACTGTTCTGCACCTGGTCATTCAGTCAATTCCAAATCTGTCTAAACTGTATTATCATCTATTTATCCAAGTCAATAGCAAAACAGAAATCAGAGAATGTTTACATAGGAGAATATATATCAGACAATATAGAATGAAGGAGCTTTCCCTTTGGGATTAAGGTAATTCAACTCATAGTACAGCTAGGTGGCAATGGTGGATAGTACACTGAAGTCAGGAGAACTCATTCTGACTCAGTCTTGACCCTTATTAGCTGTGTAAACTGGGCAAATCACTTAATTCTGATTGTTTTGCAAAAAAAAAAAAAGAAAGAAAGAAAATGGTAATTAGGCTCAGTCAAGAGAGAGGGCCCTGGATCTTACTCAAAGGGAAACTTGCCAAAGTCTCCACTCTGGCTGTTACCTAGTCCCACCTTTATCTCTAGAAATAACACAAGACGCCTTAATGAAGACTTGATATGAGGATGGTAGAAGCACTCCAATTCTCAGGGTTTCTTGGACTCTGGGTCCTGAACTGTCTCCACTGGAGTAGGGGAGAGTGGTGGTAGCCAAAATAGTATCAATGATTTCACTTATCTGGCATAAACTGCCTTTTCTCTCCCCCAGGACATCTTGTTTTACCTAGACTGACTTGCTTGATCCAACTGTAGTACATGGCTTCAGAGTTCAAGCTGGGATAAGTGTTGGTGGTCTGCAGAGCATTGCTGTTCTCAGGTCTATGGGTTCTGAGGAAGCCTCCATCTGAACTCACAAGTCTGTATGTTCTCCAGACCTTTAAGAGCACATCTCATATGGTGCAGAATAAAACTAACTGCTTTCATGGACAGCTAGGTGGCACAGTGTATAAAACACTGGGCCTAAAGTTAGATGGACTCATCTTCATGAATTCAAATCCAGCCTCAGATACTTACTAGCCGTGTGACCCTGGGCAAGTCACTTAACCCTGACTGCCCCAGTTCCTCAATTGAAAATGAGCTGGAGAAGGAAATAGCAAACCACTCCAGTATCTTTGCCAAGATCCTAAATGGAGTTACAAAGAACTGGACATGACCGAAATGACTCAACAACTCATACTCAAAATTCAAACTCAACATAGGAACTATCTGTCTGGTAGCTTCCCATTTTAACTAATAGGAATTATTCTCACCCACTAGATAGTAAGCTCTATTGTTTCTACTATCAAGTTTAAGTGCCAACCAGACTCCCCTAAATTCAGCACCTTGGGGCAGATATTCTGTCATCCTGCATTTGCTGTAACTCCACATCCTTCACGTGATTTTACACTCATTTACATATTTTGTCTTATTAATTTTATTGGCATCTTTTATTTTTACATCACCTGCATTTCCAGTGATATTTTTCCCTATTCTTCTACCCAGTAAGTGATCTCATGAAACATTAAATTTTAAAAAGAAAGAGAAAGGAAAAAAAGCATTCTGACAAAACTAACTGGTCAACTGAGGTTAGCAGTATAGTCATCTACCTCTAAGAATAAGGTAGGGAGCTAATGGTGGCTGTTTATATAAAGCTTCAAGTTTTAGAAACCTTTTTATATGAATTGTCTCATTTGATCCACCCAATGACCTTTTGGGGGTGGCTTATATCATTATCTCCATTTTACTGATGAAGAAACCAGGTTGAGAGATGTTACTTGATTTGCCGAGGATCATATTCCTATGAAGTGTCTGAGAATTTGAAGTTGAGACTTCCTAACTCCAACCAATCTATCCACTATATGACAGAGCTTCTTGATGCATATTTTTTCATATCTTTTTCAGAGATAATTTTAGTTATTCTAATTATACAGTATCCAGTTTCTTTAAGTCATTGTTCTTTCTACTTACATTGTTTCAGTCATTGTGTATATTCTCTTCTTGGTTCTGCTTACTTTGGACTTCATCTTTTCATACTTCTTTGAATTCTTCTTATTCATCATTTCTTAGTCATGGTAAAATTCTATAACATTTACATCCCACAATTGGTTTATCCATTTGCCAATCCACAGGCATCTATTTCTACTTATCTATACAAACAAACACAAATTGGGATGCTATGATTTTGATAATGCCATGAATATAAGGTTACATAGTTATAAATCAGATATGATAAGAGAGGTATTCTATTTAATGGGTGTGTTATTTGTTTTTCATTGCAGCAAATTATAACAATCATGTAAAAACTCGGTAAAACTACATGTCGGTTTAATATTAATATCATGGTAAGTGGTCAAAAGATATAAGCCAACAGTTTTCCAGAGAAGAAAATCATGTTATCAATAATCACCGGAAAAAAGGCATTGAGTTACAAATAATCAAAGAAATATAAGTTAAAACAGCCCTAAAATGTCACCTGACACATATGAAAGCCTTCAAGCCAGAGGTTAGATTTGTCAGAAACATTGGAGTTGTGATGCTTTTTGTGTATGGATTGAGGTCCCTTCCAACGCTTGAATTCAGGGATGCTGTGAAATTAACAAAGGCAGGAAAACTCGTTGGAGAGACTGTGAGAAGAAAGGCACCATAATTCCCTGCTGACAGAGCTAATCATTTGTTCAACTGTTCAGGAAGACAATTGGAATTATGCCAGCCTAACTCTTCTAACAAAGGATTTATGTGCTTCCAGCAATGTATGAGAAGGTAAAAGGTTGATGAGCAGGAGAATTAGGGGATAAAATTGTTTGTTCCCTTTGACCCAAAGAGTAAATTACTGGGATCCCAAGCAGATTTTTGGATGAAAAAAAAGACTTGATGTACAATAAACATTCATAGCAACATTTGTGATAACAAAAAAATTGGAAACAATATGTGCCCAAACATTTGGGAATGGCTGAACATATTTTAGTATAGGAATATGATAGAATATTACTATTTTGTAGGGAATGACAATTATGAAACTTGAGAGAAATGTACGTAATACCTTCCTCACTTCTCCAAATGTACAAACCATTCTTGGGCCATAGTTTTCTGACCCCTGGTTTAGATGGCCTCTTTATATTTAATCAAGCAATTCAAGTCTCAGACACCTTCTCCAATGAGAAATGTCTATTTTGCATCTAAAGTCTTTCCCCTTTATATCCTAATGTCTTTTAGCTGCTGCAGACTTTTAGCTCTTGTTGAAATCTTCTTGGGGCACTCCCTGTTATATATAGAAAGATTTGTATGAAGGCACAGCAAAAAAGCAAAACCAAGAGAACAACATAAACAGTGACTACAACACTGTCAATAAAGTTGTGATCACAAGAGTCAATACTGGTGGAAGCAGAGCCAAGTGACTCCTCCTCCTCACCTGAATGTTTCTGACAAATCTAACCTCTGGCTTGAAGGGACATGATAAAGACTGATAGCTCCTCTCATGACAGCTTCTTCTCAAGAAACTTTTCTTTCAGCAACCTGAAAACAGGGTTGGTTTTTTCCATTTTCTCTCTTGAAACTGGAAGCCAGAAAGTTGCCAAAAGCAACTTGAAGCAAACCCCATCTGAAGACCCAGAGGCTCTCTCAATATCACTAACTCTGTCCTGACCCCCATACAGGGCAGGGCATTCATCTCTACCGGTGAGGAAACAGTTTCGTGTTTAATAGGCATTGCCACTGGGCTATATTAGGGATGTTTCATTGGGAAAGGGAGGAGGATGAAAAATATATTCAAAAATGAAGGTATATAAAAGCAATATCCATGCAAATAAGATGATAAAAATTTTTTTCTCTTATCCATAGCTGTGAAACATACCTCACCTGGTTAACTTCTAATTTTTTAAAGATGTGATTTGCATTCAGGTTGAAAATCCATTTGAGGCCTGGAGTCAGAAAGCCTCATCTTCCTGAGTTCAAATCTTGCCTCAGACACTTAGCCATGTGACCCTGGACAAATCATTTAACTCTACCTCAGTTTCTTCATCTCATCTGTAAGATGAACTAGAGAAGGAAATGGCAAACCATTTCAGTATCTTTGCCAAGAAAACCCCAAATAGGATCACAAAGAGTTGGACATGACTGGACAACAACAACGATCCATTTTGAGCTTGTTATGGTAAATGGGTTAAACTGCTTCCCAATTTTCCTAGATGTTCTTGTCAAATACAGAGTTTTTCCCCAAGAAGTTAATGTTCCTTGGTTTATTGAAAACTAGATTATGGTTTCTGATTTTTGTTTATCTAGTCTGTTTCACTGATCTAATTTTCTATTTTTTAACTAGTACCAAATAATTTGGATGATTGCTGCTTTATAATACAATTTGAGGTCTGAAAGTGCTATATTGCCTCTTCATTTCTGCCTTATTATTTCCCTTGAGATTCCAGATGTTTTGTTCCTCCGAATACATTTTTGAATTATCTTGTCTGGCTCTATTAAGTATTCCCTTGGTAGTTTAATTGATATAGCACTAAATCTGCAAATTAACTTAGCACTGTCATTTTTATTATATTGGCACAACCAAACCATGAGCAGGGAATGTCCCTCCAGTATTTAAGTCATTCTTTATCTCTTGAAAGAGTGGTTTGTAATTTTATTTATGTCTCAAATGTGTCTTGGTAACTTGACTTTCATGCATTTTCCCTTTGATTATTTTCTCCTAAATTTTGTCGTGGCTGTTGAGGGGAGAGGGGAGGGATATTTTGCTCCCTCCTCTTCCGTTCCAGCTTAGTTGAGGTAGTCACAGGAAAAAAATCACAGATGATAAGGTGTTACTGTAGCAACCAGGTGGAAACACTTGGTGATTACTTTATAAACACTTCTCTCTAATGGAATTTATTGATTATTTTCTCATTTGCCTTTTTGGAGTATTCCTCTTGTGTGTGATATCCCCCTGTCATTTTGGTATCTTTCCTCCTTAAGGTAGCCTCCAAACTAATCCTCAGTGCTTTCAAGATTGTGTTGCTTCTAGCATGTATTTCTTTGATGTATATACTTGTTTTGGTTCAGGTATCTTTCTCAATTTCATCTTCCTACACAGCCTCTCTACTTCTCACATGACACTTTGGACACTGAGATTTTGGAGTCCAAATGTGGTGGTTCTTTTGTTATTAATGATAAAAATAGTTCTTTATGGAAACCTTAACAAACTTGTTCCATTTTATATCTATTTGTTGTCCTATCAATTTCAGCTCTGAATGGTTTGGGGATGAAATGGCTCATTTGGATGTCACCCCAAAGTTTCTGTAGATTTAAAAAATATATATTATTTTCAGTTCCAAATTCTTTCCCTTCCTCCATTCTCTCCCCCATCCATCGAGAAGGCAAGAAATTCAATACCCATTATACATATGAAATCATACAAAGCATATTTCCAATTAGTCATGTTGCAGAAACAAACAACGAAAAGAAAAATAAAGAAGAAAAATATGCTTCAGTCTGTACTCAGAGACCATCAGACCTCTATCTGCATATGGACAGCATTTTTCATCATAAGTCTTCTGGAGTTGTTATAGATCATTGATCGGAGTTGCTAAGTCTTTCATTAGTTGATTATTGTTATGCTAGTGCTGTTACTGTGTACATTGTTCTCCTGCTTCTGCTCATGTTGTCACTTTGCGTCAAATCATATAAGTCTTCCTCTTCTAAAAAAAATTATTATATGTGATGGCTTGATGAGCAGAGGAATAGGAGGGATATATTAAAAAAATGAATCTGATATAAAAGCATCAAAAATAATGACATTTTAAGAAATCAATAAACATTCAGGGAATATACTTTATAGGAAGGTTTAGATATTTGGTGGGATTTGTCTGTTAAGCCAAAATAATGTATTAATAGTAAATACATAGATACTTTTGAAAAGAAGGTGGCGCTCATGCATTGTAAAAGTCCTTATATTAATGTTCATTTTCACACATGACTTGAATGAAAAATACCTGCAACCACAGATGAGAGATGATCATTTGTAAGATGAAAGCAGGAGAACTGGAATAGAGTATCAAGGTCTTAGTTTATAAGAGAAAGAAAAAGTCTATCGTATAGTCCACCCTTTCCCCGATTTCCATTTCCATCTATCTGTGGTTGGTTATCTCCATCTGAATGTCCTATCTACACGTCAAACTCATTATATTCAAAACAGAACTCATTGTTACCCTTCCAAAGCTGGCTCTCTCCTCCACATTTCCTTATCTCTGTAGATAGCACCACCATTTTCTTGGTAACCCAGGATCAATAAACTTGTCCTCTTCCCTATCCCTCATTGCTCATATTCAACTAACTCCTAGTTTTTTGTCAATTTGCCCTCCTAAATTTCTCTTGCAGCCACTTCTTCCTTTTCATTTCCATTAGTTTAGGCCTGTTAGTTCACCTCCTACTTTAGGCCTTTTATTATTTCTCCTTTATATTATTGTGCTAACCTACTAACCCTACTACCAGCAACAGTTAGGCAGCACAGTGAATAGAGTGTCAGACCTGGAGCTAGGAAGACTCATCTTCCTGAGTTCAAATCCAACCTCAGACACTTACTAGCTGTGTAACTCTAGGCAAGACACATAAGTCTGCTTGCCTCAGTTTCCTCATCTGTAAAATTAGAAAGAAAATGGCAAACCATTCCAACATCTTTGGCAAGAAAATCCCAAATGTGGTCATGAAGAGTTGGATATCACTGAAAAACCTCCTAATGGCCTCCTTACTTGCAGTCTATCCCCCTTTCGACCTATTCATATAGCTGCCAACGTAACCTAAGGCACAAGGATGACCATGAAGAACTCATTGTTTTGGAAGTTTCAATTGGTTCCCTCTTCTCTACCAAATGCTGGAGCTGTTTCTACAATGGTCTGTTTCACCTCTATATGGTACAGATTGGGCTCCCAGAAGTTCTGAGAGAGGACAATACATTATTGAGACACTGGAAAAGAAACTGCCTGCCATCACTCAGATTCCAAGGTTCCCTATTTTCTTTTAACTATGCTCTTGGGAGAAGGACTTTTAGTCCACCATTTGATTTGGGCATAGGGAACATAACAAGATGCTGTAGGAGGAACTCAGGCTCTCTCCAAGTTGCAACAGGAATTGGAAAGATGACTTCTTGGGTTGTCAGCACCATGTCCTGATGCTACCTGTGTCTGGGAAATGGAGAAAGAAAGCTAAGAGTCAGACCTGGAGCACAGATTGCAAACTTGTGGAAGCAAATGTCAAGGTGCTGGGGACAACTCTCAAGGAGTATGGGGAAGTCATGGTGTGCAGGGAAAATTGGGGAGTGGGGAGAATTGAGAAGGACCCTTTTCTTCAAACTACCCTTGCCTTCCTGTTTAATTTCCAAGGTCCCAAACCCAAATTTTCTTGTCTTATCCTTCCCAAGTTCTGAAAACCTCAGAAAGGTGTTCCACAGGATGTGAGTGCTTGAGAATTTACAATTTTTACTTGACTGTTTAATAAAACATGTGACCACAGAAAAATTGGTTGGTTGTGAATCGTCAATACTGACAGTCATAACCCTATGCAGCTCATTTCATTAGGTTATACCTCTAGGGAATTTAATTTTTTTAAGGGAAACATTAAACACTTAGTCATAAAGGACATTACTTTTATTCATCAAACTGAAAAAAATAAAAGTTAACTAAACTTAATTAACAGAAAAATATAAACCTTAAAAATAAGACAAAATACCTCTTTTTTTGAGACATTCAAGTGTAACTAGGTGCACCTGGCACATCCTGTGGTTATGTAGTGGTTCTAACTGAACCAGTCAAGTGGGGTGGGAATAAGCCATAGATTTCCATTTTATCAATATTAGCCATATCTCTTAACATTACCTAGATTCACCCAGAACCTGGTGAGCAAAAGTTTATTTTTGCTCAGCTATTTGGGGTTGTGGTTGGGGGCTTGTGCATGCACATAGAGGTGACTATTTCACATGTCAAGGCTGAGGAGATGCCTGGTGGACTGCTGGAGTTGTTTGCCCCCTGGTGGGCTAAATTCTATATTACACTCTGTTGGTTAATGGATATAAATAAGGTGCTCTCCTGCTCCAGACCATGAGCTGATATGGGCTATTTACACAAGAACAGTGCCCTAACTGTCACCTGAGGCACCTTCCCCAACTACACATATACCCCATAACACTGACATATAAATAAAATACAAATTTTTTGTGTTAAAATTCCAAACCCACCTGGTTCCAAGCTACATTCCTTTTTGTGCACTCTGTTACAATTGGACTAATTGTTCTTTCATTTTAACTTTCCTGTGTCCTGCTTCTGTGTATTCACAAGGGCTGTCAGTCATGTCTCCTATGGACTGTCTTTCCCCTCCCCCTCCATAGGCCCTCATTTCCGTCCATTGACATCTTTCTTCTCTAAGGAACATCTTACATTTGGCCTCTTTTTAATAAATGCCTTCCACAACCTTACCAAGTCTCTGTTTGCCCTTTCTTATACACTAACATTTTAATTTATATTACAAATATTTCTATGAATGTTCCATTTCTACTAGATTTTAACCTCCCTGAGGGTAGGGACTAAATAGCTTTTTATCCTTGTATCATCAGCACCACTTCCACTGAAGTCCTACTTTGGTACCTCATTGTGGTGTGGATGTGATTCTGGGTCCATGAAGACCATGCCAATGGAGAGTATAAGCTGACTGATGTCACTATGAACTACCATCCAAAGAACAGCCCAGCAAATTCAATTCAATTTAAAAAATATTTATTAAGAACTACGTACAATATACTGTGCTGGCTAGAAGGGATATAGGGAGCAATTAGTACCAACTTTTAAACTTACTTATTATTGAATTGATAAGACATGCCTACACATGAGTAGATACAAAAGAATTTTGAGGAGGGAGGGAGAGAGAGAGAGAGAGAGAGAGAGAGAGCAAGCACAATTTTGGGAGACGGGTCATTGGAGACAACAAAGGAGGTAGGGGATATCTGAGCTTTCTCAAGAAAGAGAAGGATTCCAGGAGATGAAAATGAAGAGAAGGTACATTCCAAGAATGGAAAAGTGGACGCATTCCAGGATAGATTGTGTAGAAACACAGTATTGGGGGAAAGTATATTAAGTTGAGGACAAGTCTTGCCTTCAAGACAGTAGATTGCTGATGGAAGAAAATAAGTGTTTATTAAGCACCTACTACCAGACACTATGCTAAGAGCTTTACAAATATCTCATCTGAACCTCATAACAACCCTGAAAGATAGCTGCTCTTATTATTCCTGTATTACAGTTGAGAAAACTGAGACAGACAGAAGTTAAGTGACTTGTTCAAGGTCACTCATCTAGTAAGTGTCTAAAGCAGGATTTGAACTCAAGTCTTCCTGACTCCAGGCCCAGCATTCTATCCACAGTGCCAAATAGCTAACAATATGCCAAATGGCAAGATGAGTTTATATTTATCCTAGAAGTAGTAGGCAGCCAAAGAAGGTTTTTTCAGTAGGGGAGAAATCTGTGTCTTTTCATCACATTAATTTCTGGTAGACCCTCCTGTCTCATTCCCTCCCAGATCTTTCAGTGACAAAGAAAAATCACCCACTATAGTGACAATATCTGACAATGCATATAACATTCTGACTTAGTATTTCCTTCCTCTATGCTTTGAGAATAGAAATGTTTCATTATCTGCGGTATACCACATTCAATTTTATTTCCTTTAAAAATGTTTTCTCCACTTGCTTTTAATGATCTTTTCATTTATATTGTTTCATTCATTATGTACATGTTTTTCACTTCTTATTTCACTCTGCATTAGCTGATACAAGTCTCCCCATGTTTCTCTGAATTCTTATTCATTTCCTACTACATAGTAACATTCCATTATATTCACATGCCATAAATTTTTCCGTCATTCCTCAGTCAATAAGCATTCACTTTGTTTCCAGTTCTTTACTACCATAGAGTGCTACTATGAATGTCTGGGTGTGTACTGGGTTTTTATTTTTGTCCTTGACCTTCTTGGCATATATATTCAGTAGTAGGATCATTATTTCTCAAGGCATGGACAATTTAGCCCCTTTTCTTTTCTTTTTTAAATTTTTTCACATTAGTCATGTTGTAAAGAAGAATTAGAACCAATGGGAGGAAAACAAAAAAAAAAAAAGAGAGAGTGAGCAAATAGTGTGCTTTCATCTGCATTCAGACTCCATAGTTCTTTCTCTGGATGTGGACTGCATTTTCCATCATGAGTCTTTTTGCAGCTGTCTTAGATCCTTGCATGGCTAAGAAGACCTAAGTCTATCAAAGTGAGTTATCGTACAAGTTAGCCACTTTCATGGCATCATTCCAAATAGCTACCTCAAACAGTTAGACCAGCTCTCCACCACCACCCTGTGGGGTGTTAGAATGCCTGCCTTCTCATAATTCCTTCAACACTGACTTCCAATTTATCTTTATCTTTTCTTTATCTATCTTTCTCTTTATCTATTCACAGAGTACAATATGGCAACCACAGAGCCGTTTTCATGTGTTTCTTTTACTATTAGTAATTTAGAGCCTGTTTTCATATGGTCATGTACAATTCTTCAGAAAATTGCTTAACCATTGATCTATTAGGGAAAGACTACCAGTGCTGTAATGTTACTTCAGTTCCCTATATTTCTTGTATATCACTTTTATTAGTCATACTTGATATAAATAGTGTGCCAACTCTATAGTTTCTTTTCATATTATAGACATTGGTTTTATTCATGCAAAAGCTTCGTAATTTTATGAAATTGAAATTATTTTGATTTTTATGATATCCTATAGCACCTGTTCAGTTAGTTCCACCTTAGTCATACATATAGTCCGGTGCATCTCCCCAATACTCACAAATGTTTACTTCCTTCATTAGAAACTCAGAAATTCCCCTTCGCTTCCTCTGCTTCTATCTTTTTCTGTGTTTCCTTCCTCAACCCAATCTTCTATGAGCCTTCAGGCTGTTCTCCACCTCAGTTCTTTCTCGGGCTTCTAAGGCTGTCTGATTTCACTTTCTTCTTGTTCCTGTCGTTAGCAGTTCCAACTCCACTTCCCTTTATTCTCGAGTCCCTTGTCTTTCGTCTATTGCTCATCTCTTCTAACCTTCAGTCCTTGATTGCTCTCATCATCCTTCTTCCCTCATAGTCTAACAGCTAAACAAAGATGGAGGAAGTCTCAGCCATGCTGACTACTTGCATTTTAAATTCATATAATTCAGTTGTTTTGAGTCATTTCTGACTCCTTATAACCCATTTGGGCTTTTCTTGGCAAAGATACTGGAATGGTTTTCCATTTCCTTCTTCAGCTTATTTTACAGATGATGACACTGAGGTAAGAAGAGTTAAATGACTTACCCAGGGTCATAACGCTGCTAAATGTCTGAGGCCAGATTTGAACTCAGAAAGAAGAGTCTTCCTGCCTCCAGACTTTGTTCTCTGTCTACTGTGCCACCTAACTGCCCATGAATTCATGTTAAACACCTTCAACTGGGCCTCACCTCAGGAAGGCCCTTTATTTCCCTCCTAATTGATTATCTCAATTCTCACAGAAAGTGTTCCAAACCTCCTCTGCCCTCCTCAAAGCTCTCCAAACCTTCTCCTCCTCCTCACCTCCCATCCCAAACCATCTTCTGAGGATGTCTCTCATTTTATTAAGGAAGTTAAGTCGATTTGATGTGAGCTCCTTCTTTCCCCATTCTCTTCATCTCGAAACTACTTAATATCACTCCCATCCTCTTCCCCCCGAGTTTCTGACAAAGAGGAAGACCTTTGCTTTTTTCAATGTTTTTTAGACCTCTCCTTTCTAAGGAGTCCCCTGTACCTGTGCATTTAATCCCATTCCCTGATATCATTAGCAGACTACAATCTCAATCTTCTCTTTCTGTTCAATTTTCAACCTCTCTTTCTATTGTGTCTTTCCCTGTTGCCTGCAAACACAACTATATTTCCTCACCCTTAAAAAAACCTAACCTGGACCTTTCTATCCTCTCAAACTATCTTCATCTCTCCTCTCCTTCTTAGCCAAACTCCTTGGAAATCCTGGGTATGCTCAAGGTCTCCATCCCTCTAATGCCTCACCGCTTTGAAATCTGACTTCTAAATGCTTTCCAGTCTGGTTTACAACCTCATCATTCAACTCAAATTGCTCTTTCCAAAGTTAATAACATTTTCTTAGTTGTTATTAAATCTTACAATCTTTTCTGTCTAGACTGTCACAACACTGCTGATAACCTTTCCTTGTGTATGCTCTTTCATCTCTGGGTTTCTGGTGACACCATTCCCATTCTTCTCCTTCTTGGCTGAACATCTAGGCAGCTAGGTGGCTTAGTGGACAGAACTTTGGGCCTGGAGTCAGAAAGATCTGGATTCAAATCTAGCCTCAGAAACTTACTAAGAAACCAGAAGGATCGTCTATATAATCCTTTACCCACCTCTAGGATCCGCAGAAAGTTCCATGGAATTTTGAAAAGACTCTCAGATAGACAAGACAAGGTAGGTGGAAAGAAGAGCACAGGTTATCCTCTGGAGATTGGTGCTGGACCTTCTCAGATGGGGACTGGAGCCCAGTGGTGTGGGGGTGAGGGTCAGACCTCCAAGGGACGTCCAGGTGGATGAGAACTCCACACAGTACTAGTAGTGAGAGCCCAGAGGTAGAGGAAACACCCTATGCAAAAGTCAGCCATAGGCAAGAAGGCATCTCTGAAGCTCTTGGCTAACACCCAGCATAGAAGTTCAGTGTTAGAGAAGCTACTGAATCCAGTAACATGGGTGAGGGTCCCCAGGCAGAGGTTAAAGTTGGTGGAGGTCCTAGAGGACTGTCTGTGTCAAAAATAGAGTATACCAGGTAAAGCCTAGCACTAGAGCAACCTTTGAAAGAGTCCTTTGAAAGAGAAACCTAATTTCAGCCACCATACTCAGGATCAGGTAGACTCTGTCCACACCATTCAATTTTGGAGCCTTGACTAAAGAAATCTCTTCCCACTTTCCACTCCCCCACTTACATACTGGGCCTGCTGAGATGAACAAATGAAGGAAAACTCACAATACCATGAGGAAAGACATCCAGGGATGCAAACCTTGAGGAAGATAGCGATCCCACAAAAAGTCTAGAAAAAAATGTCTTGGCCTAGGATTACAAGAAGAAATGAAACAAGAAATACAAAATTGAAGAGCTAGGAAGGAAAGGATGACAAGGAGAATTCAAATATTAGAAAAGATGGTGGAAAACCTTACCCAGAATGGAAATAGGAGGGACAGGAAAAGTAAGGTAGAGAAGAGGGGTTTAAGGAGAGTAGGCTTGGAAAGGGAATAGTCTTAAGGAAATGGATCAGAAAACAGAATCAAATCATATGCTATTTAGAAGAAATATACCTGAAGCACAAAATCACTGAGTTAAAATGAGAGATGGAAGAGAAATGTATCATGCTTCAGCTGAACTCAGAAAAAGCAGGGGCAGCAATTATGATTTTAGACAAGCTTATCTTATATATAGGCAAGATAAAAAGAAATAAGCAAGGAAGTTGGTTGTTGTCCTTTGTTCTCACAGAACCAAAATGACATCACCATGATAAAGTCAAGTTTCAATGTGTCTGATTGTGGTTGATCAGATCAATACAAGCTCTGAATGCTCTACCACAAATTGGGCACAGATAGTCAGTGTGAACATTTGGGATGGCTACTCCAAATCTGCGCATCATACATTTCCTTTGTGCGGTTTCAATTCTGCTTTGCTCATAGAGCACAACACCCTTCTTTTTTTTTTTTTTTGCAAAATTTCATCTTTATTTTCTTTAGGTAATTAAACCCTGGATGACAATTTTTAATTATAAAACTAGACAATGAATGCTCCAAGTACACCAAGTGATAAAAACAGATCAAGCAAAATTTCAGCTTGATATGTTGATTGAAGTTAAGTGATTACTCAAGGAAAACAGATATGAAAATCAGTAAACATTTCTAGTACTGATGTGTATAATGTTTATAAAGGGTGCTAATTTGGGAGAAAAAACTTAAAATGTATTAATTCACCTTCCCTAGTATGTTTTTGTCTTGTCAACCAGAAATTTATATAATAAATGTGTGCATATGTCTGCGAAGGCAGACAAAAGTAATTTTTAGTGTTAGTGAATTCCTTTAGAAATCATCCCATCAAAAATTTTCTAGACACCCACATAGTAGGCAAATTTATCCCCCAAGAAAACTGACTAGGATTTCCCTCTAATCACTGCAATATGAGTGGACTTAGACCTCCAGATTAACGCTGTCCAAGTACTAAAGAAAGCACTTGGTATAAACTAAAATACAGCAAAGTCCTAAGATACTAGAAAATTATGACTGAAATTTACAAAATATTTACTAACTGGAGGCTTTCATACCCTTGAGTATGCAGATGTTTTATTTCAATACATATGAATTCTCTATGTATCCAAAGAGAGAAGTGCTGACACCACAGTCAGCAGCAAGAATTGATTGGAATCTCAGGGCATTATACCGTGTACATTAAGGAAGCCAACTCAATCATCTTATCACATCTTTCTTTTTTTTTTTTTTAATACATTTATTTAACTTTTTACATTCATTTTCACAAGATTTTGGGTTCCAAAATTTTCTCCCCATTTGTCCCCTCCCCCCTCCCCAATACACTGGACATTCTAATTACCCATATCACCAATCTGCCCTCTCTTCTATCATCCCTCCCTTCCCTTACCCCATCTTCTCTTTTGTCCTGTAGG
>CM053770.1:526970253-527065105 GCA_028658325.1 Potorous gilbertii
GAAATAGAGGACTTTCAAGTATTCTTGATGAAAAGACCAGAGCTGAAAAGAAAATCTGATTTCCAAACACAAGAATCAAGACAAGCATGAAAAGGTAAACAGCAAAGAGTAATCATAAGGGACTTACTAAAGTTGAACTGTTTACATTCCTACATGTAAAGACAATATTTGTAACTCTTGAGACTTTCTTCAGTATCTGGGTAGTTGGTGGGATTACACATACACACACACATACATGCACACACATACACACACACACACACAGAGACAGAGAGCACAAGATGAATTGAACAGGATGGGATCATATCTTAAAAAAATGAAATTAAGGGGTGAGAGAGAAATATATTGGGAGAAGAAAGGGAAAGATGGAATGGGGTAAATCATCTCTCATAAAAGAGACAAGTAAAAGACTTTTCAGTGGAGGGGAAAAGGTGGGAGGTGAGAGAAAAAATATGAAGCTTACTCTCATCACATTCAACTAAAGGAAAGAATAAAATGCACACTCATTTTGGTATGAAAACCTATCTTCCAATACAGGAAAGTGAGGGAGAAGGGAATAAGCATGGTGGGGAGGATGATGGAATGGAGGGCAATGGGAGAAGGGAACAATTTGAAGTCAATACTCTTGGGAAGGGACAGGGTCAAAAGAGAGAGCAGAAGAAATCAGGGGCAGGATAAGATGGAGGGAAATATAGTTAGTCTTACACAACATGACTATTATGGAAGTCATTTGTAAAACTACACAGATATGGCCTATATTGAATTGGGGAGGGAGGGAGGAAGAGAAGTTGGGACTCAAAGTTTTGGGAACAACTGTTGAGTATTGTTCTTGCATACAACTAGGAAAAGAGAAATACAGGTAATGTGGTATAGAAAGTTTATTTTGCCCTACAGGACAAAAGAGAAGATGGGGATAAGGGAAGGGAGGAATGTTAGAAGGAAGAGCAGATTGGTGATAGGGGTAATTAGAATGCTTGGCATTTTTGGGGTGGGGGAGGGAAGAAATGGGGAGAAAGTTTGAAATGTAAAATTTTGTGGAAATGAATGTTGAAAACTTAAATAAATTTAAATTTAAAAATATTTATTTATAGCTTTCAACATTCATTTCCACAAGATTTTGAATTCCAAATTTTCTCCCCATCTCTCACATCCCCAACCCCATATCACCTTGCATTCTGATTACCCCTTCCCTCAATATGTCCCCCCTTCTATCACACCCCTCCCTTCCCTTATTCCCATCCCCTCTATTTCTTGTAGGGCAAGATAGATTTCTATACCCCATTACCTATATATCTTATTTCCCAGTTGCGTGTAAAAACAATTTTTAACGTTTCTTTTTAAAACTTTGAGTACTAGCTTCTCTCCCATCCTCCCTCCCCGCCCATCCTCACTGAAAAGGCAAGCAATTCAATACATGTTATACATGTGTAGTTAAGCAAAACACTTCCATAACAGTCATGTTGTGAAAGACTATTTCCCTCCATCCTATACTGCCCCCCATTTATTCTATTCTCTTTTGACCCTATCCTTCCTCAAAAGTGTTTAGTTCTAATTACTCCCTTCTCCCATTTGCCCTCTCTTCTATCATCCTCCCAAAACCCCACTTATCCCCTTCCCCCCTACTTTCCTGTAGTATAAGATAAATTTTCATAGCAAATTGTATGTTATTCCCTCCTTAGGTGAAATGGGATGAGAGTTAGATTCACTTTTTTCCTCTCATTCTCCCCTCTCTAATCCCTCCATTGAAAAAGCTTTTATTTGCCTCTTTGATGTGAGAATTTGCCCCATTCCATTTCTCCCTTTCTCCTCCCAAAATATTCCTCTCTTATCCCTTATTTTTTTAGATATCATCCCTTCCTATTCAACTCACTCTGTGCTCTCTATGTGGATACAATCCCTCCAACAACCCTAATACTGAGGAAAAGTCTCAAGAGTTACAAATATTATCTTTCTATGTAGGAATGTAAATAATTCAACTTTAGTAAGTCCCTTATGATTTCTCTTTCCTGTTTACCTTTTCATGCTTCTCTTGATTCTTGTATTTGAAAGTTAAATTTTCTATTCAGCTCTGGTCTTTTCATCAAGAATGCTTGAAAGTCTTCTATTTCATTGAATTACCATTTTTTCACTTGACGTAATTATACTCAGTTTTGCTGGTAGTTGATTCTTGGCTTTAATCTTAGCTCCTCTGACCTCTGGAATATCATATTCCAAGTCCTGCAAACCCTTAATGTAGAAGCTGCTAGATCTTGTGCTATCCTATCATATTTCCACAATACTCGAATTGCTTCTTTCTGGCTGCTTGCAATATTTTCTCCTTGACCTGGGAGCTCTGGAATTTGGCCACAATATTCCTAGGAAGTGATTGATAGATTCTTTTTATATCTATTTTACCCTCTGGTTCTAGACTATCAGGGCAGTTTTCCTTGATAATTTCTTGAAAGATGATGTCTAAGATATTTTTTTGATCATGGCTTTCAGGTAGTCCCATAATTTTTAAATTGTCTCTCCTGGATCTATTTTCCAAGTCAGTTGTTTTTCCAGTGAGATTATTTCACGTTGTCTGCTATTTTTTCATTCCTTTCATTTTGTTTTCTAATTTGTTGATTTTTCATAAAGTCATTAGCTTCCATCTGCTCCACTCTAATCTTTAAGGAATTATTTTCTTCAGTGAGCTTTTGGATCTCCTTTTCCATCTGGTCAATTCTGCTTTTAGGGCATTCTTCTCCACATTGGCTTTTTGGATCTTTTTTGTCATTCAGGTTACTCTGTTTTTTACAGCGTTATTTTCTTCAGCATTTTTGTAGTCTCTTTTAGTAAGCAGTTGATTCATTTTTCATTATTTTCTTGCATCACTCTCATTTGTCTTCCCAATATTTGTTCTACTTCTCTTACTTGATTTTCAAAATCCTTTTTGAGCTTTTCCATGGTCTGAGACAATTCATATTTTTCTTGGAGGCTTTGGATGGAGGAGCTTTGACTTTGTTGTCTTCTGTTTGCATATTCTGATCTTCCTTGTCACTAAAGTAAGATTCTATAATCTGATTCCTTTTTCTGTTTTTGCTCATTTCCCCAGTCATTTACTTGATTTTTGAACTTTTTGTGGGCCTAGAGCTCCAGAAACAATGGCTGCAGCTGCCTCTGCTGCTGTGGCTGTGGGGGTTCCTCTGCCCCTCCCCCTGCTGCCTCCCTGGGGTTGGGGCCCGACCATTCTACAAGTTCCACAGATTTTTTCCACTGATCTTACAATTTGTCCTTGGTGTTTTTGGGTCGTGAAGTCTGGAAACTGTCACAGGTATGTGAGATTCAGGCCCTGCAAGGTCTGCTCAGGTCTAGTCTGTGCTGGTGTGGCCCACACTGGATTATACTCTGCTCCCAGCTCTGTACGATAGACACTTCCTGTTGACTTCCTGGTTATTTTGGGCTGGAGATTTGCTTCATTTTGTCATTCAGTGGGTTCTGCAACTCCGGAATTTGTTTAGTCATTTTTTATAGGTATTTGGCTGAGCTCAGGGACAGCGCTCTAGAAAGTGCATGCTGTTATTCCACCACTTTGACTCCACCTACGTAGACTTCTTCTAACTACCCTAATAATGTGAAATAATGTGTTTAGGAGTTACATCTATCATCTTCCCATATATCAATGTAAGCATCTTAACTTTGCTGATTCCTTTATGATTTCTCTTTCATGTTTACTTTTTTATGCTTCTCTTGAGTCTTAGATTTGAAAGTTAAATTTTCTATGCAGTTCTGGTCTTTTTTATCGCTTAAAAGCTTAAAAGTCTTTTATTTCATTCAATGTCTATTTTTGCCCCTAAAGGATTATACTCAGTTTTTCTGGATAGGTTAATCTTGGTAATCATGGCTCCTTTGCCTTCCAAAACATCATATTCCAAGTTCTAGAATCCTTAAATGAGTAAGCTGCTAAATCTTGTATGACTCTGACTGTGGCTCCACAATATCTGAATTGTTTCTTTCTGGCTACTTGAAATATTTCCTCTTTTACCTATGAACTCTAGAATTTGGCTGTAATATTCCTGGGAGTTTTTATTTTGCAATCTCTTTCAGAAGGTGATCAGCGTATTCCTTCAATCTGTATTTTACCCTCTGGATCTAAGATACTTATAATTTCTTAAAATATGCTATCTAGGTTCTTTCTTTTATCATGGCTTTTAGTCCAAAAATTCTTAAATTATCTCTTCTCAATCTGTTTTCCAGATCAATTGTTTTTCCAATGAGATATTTTAATTTTCTATTTTTTTCATAATTTTAATTTTTGTTTTTTGGTGTCTAATGGAGTTATTAACTTCCACTTGCCTAATTCTGATTTTTAGGGAATTATTTTCTTCAATGATTTTTTTATACCTTTTTCCATCTGGCCAATTCTGCTTTTTAAGGAGTTCTCATTAATGAATTTTTGTACCTCTTTTATTGTTTAGATAAGGCTATTTTTCAAGATGCTATTTTCTTTAGTATTTTTTGTGCCTCTTACCAAGCTGTTGACTCTTTTCATAAATTTCTTGTATCACTCTAATTTCTTTTCCCAATGTTCCTCTACCCCTCATTTAATTTTTAAATTTAATTTAAAATTGTTCTTGAGCTCTTCCAAGAATTCTTTTTCTTTGAGGCATTAGCTGCTTTGACATCGTCTTCGTCTGGGGTTGAGTCTTAATCTTCCCTATCACCAAAGCAACTTGTTAAGGTTGCTTTTTATTGTTGTTTGCCCATTTTCCAGCCTATTTCTTGATTTATAACTCTACTGTAAAGTTAGGTTCTTCTCCCTGAGGTGGAAGGATTACTTTCCCAAGTTTCAGGACTTTCTTGCTGTTTTCAGAGTTAGCTCTAGGGCGTCTGTAGATTTCCAGTGCTTCCAATGTGGTATAATCTAAGGAGAGTTGTGGTCACTGTTCTGGCCTGTGCTCTGGGCCCCGAGGAAAGGACCTTGTTCCAATGTAGCCACCAGCGTTAGCACTCCTCATGGCCCTGGAATTCTAACCAAGTTCCTTGCTGTTCTGCAGTTGCAATTGCTAGTGGTACCTTCTTAGAACTGAGATAGGGTTCCTTCTCCCCAATAAACAACCACATGCATTCCTCTCTGCCCTGAAATGACCTGGACCCTTGTTCCTCTGTGGCTTCAAGGGCTATTGTTCCTTTTGTCTCTGTGACCTGGAGCTGCACATAGCCAATGCAAGAGGATCCTCAACCCAGCACCAGCAAACAGTCCCCTGAAATTGTTCAGATCCCCACTCCTGTTACATAGTTTGTGGGCTAAAAGCTCCCAAAACTGCTGCTGCATGCAACTGTCCCCATGGCAAGGCTTGTGCTATGTTCCTGGGGAATTGTTTCATCTGACCTTTCCTTGGTTCTGCCATTCATAAATTCTATCGGAGGTGTTATTTTAGATTTGTTTGGAGAGGAATTAGGGAGAGCTTGGCTGAGAATTTCTCTACTCCACCATCGTGGGTCTGCCTCCCTAAGGAAGATAATTTTCATCTTACCAGATATGAAATGAAATCATAAGTACAAGGGAAGAACAAAGGAACTGGAAGTATGCCTGCCATAAGATGAAAGGGAAAAGGAAGAAACATTTCATCAGGGCTTTCCACCCTTTTAGATACTTTGATGGCTGAGCAATGATATTAAATTTGTCTCAAGATTTAAGGCACACCCAGAGCACATACTTAATGTGAAACATTTATTAATTCTCAATCTCAATTCTCATCAACACTAGCACCCTGAGGCTCTGGCTCTCTGGTGGATGTGGGGCAGTTTCAGTGCAGACTTTCTAGTGATTTTAGGTCAGGATCTCTTAATAGTTCTGAGAGCCCAGCAACAGATGAGAATCGTGGTGATGGGGTCTTTGGGAGCAGCGCTCAACGCAAGTTAGCTCAGAGTCTCTTCACAAAATAGAAAGGATTAAGGCACACCTGCACATGGAACAAATGTTCAGTTCCAAGTCTCTAAGTCCATGTGCCTTTATGTTTCACAGAATACTTTGCTTTTTAATTTCGTAATATATTCACCATGAGATATTCTGTATTATAACCATGTGTTGGTGTCTTATTTCCCTATTTAAATGTAAGCTGCCTGAAGGCAAAGATCTTGTCTTGTTGAGGCTCCAGAGGCATCATTAGTAGAAAATTAACATATCTGATCTGTACTCAATAAAAAGTTGAGTTGGGAAAAATTAACTTAGCACATAGAGTTAATGATCCTTGTACAGGCTAGTTAGTTTCTCAGGGTCGCAGACTGCATCCCAACACATACTAGAAATATGCAGCTCTGGTTATGAAGGGGAACAAACAAGACATTGTGGTTAGCTCTGTACAATGTAAACTCAATACTAGAAAAAAAAATTAAGAGAACATTCTACTCAGGTAGGTAGATCACTAGTACCATTTTTGTGTATGGCAATTTGGATTTCCCTCCATCCCACCCTTCCTACAAGCTTTGAGAATTGTTTGAGGCCCACAGAGGTTGTGATTACATAGTGTCAGATCTGTACCAAACATTTTATTCTGTTCACTGTGTCATACTGCCTTTGTAAATGTTAAAGAAAGTACAGAAGTGGGATGCACTCCAAACACTAATGAAGGCTGGTAAAATATCTAAATTTCATACCAGAGTTCTCTGCCTCACTTTCATTTTCTTAACTCTTCCACCTTGGGGTCTCTGGTATTAACACATCAGTAACAATCCCAGAGGCTAGGGTCTGAAGAAGAGTCAGGGGTGGAAAAATAGAATACAGGAAAGAAGAAGAGGAGGGAGGAGGGAAATTAAGTTTCTAGATTTAAAAAAAAAAAAGGTCCTTTGGCAGTAAGTTTTGTGGAGCAGTAAATTTTCTGTGGTCTAGAATATAACTGCTCTGCAGACCAACAACTGGGAAGACAGACTCCTCTGGAGATCATCTAGTTCAATCTCTAATTTTACAGATGAGGAACCCCAGTCCAAGACAGAAATGACTTGCTCAAGATCACACTTGATTTTGTCAGTGGCAGACCAAGAACTAACAATCCATGTCTTCTGATTCATATTGTGACATGTATCAATTTTTGTGTGTACTTAAATTGGAAAGCTTATATAAACACGCAGACACTGGGAAATTGCATTTGTTCCTATTGAACTCAGAGCTCTTCATTTTTAGTGGGAGAAAAGAAAGACAGCATGATCTACAGGTGTGAGCACAGGCTTTGAAATTAGGAGTCCTGCCTCCATTCCCAGGTAGTAGTGATTGTAAACAAGTCACTTTTAAAAGGTATGGAGTAGGGCAGCTGGGTGGTACAGTAGATAGAGATGATTGCCTTGCAAAAAAAAAAAAAAGGTATGGAGCGTGTGAAGCCACCTCATGACTGATCATGGCTAGAGCAGTTAAGGCTGAGACTTGATTACCTACCATCTATAAAAGGAGGGGCAAGACTGGTAACATTTAAGGCCCCTTTCTGGCCCCAACCCTATGCTTCAATGAATGCCTGCCCATTGCCAGATTATCAATGGCAACCCTTGCTTTCAAGTTTATTGAGAATACTTCCAGCTCGCTGATTATTTGGGATCTTGTTATTTCACATTATTAAGAACCTATCCTGTTCAATAAACATTTATGAAGTGATGCTTGGCAATGGGTGTACAAAGAAAACTTAAAATCTTACAAAGGAGACACACTATGTATACAAATAATTACAATAAAAGAACTACGATAATAGATAATGATGTCTGCCTTTTACAAAATCAAAGTGCTCTAGGGAAAGTAGGGAAAGAAGAGATCCCTTTCATTTGGAAGGATTCATGGAGGAGATTAACCAAAGATAGTGAAGTGGTACATCCTAGGAATGGGGAAAAAGCTTATACAAATGCACAGGGGCCAGGAGAAGGTATCAAATATCAAAGTTAACCAGTGAGGAGGAAGTGCAGAGATGTAAAATAAAGCTGAAAAGATACTCTGAAGTCAGATTATGAAAGGCCTTAAATGCCAAGCTGAGAAGTTTGTGCCTTATCCTATAGGCAACAGTGAACCACAAAAAGCTTTTGAGCAAGGAAATGTGATGCTTTGTTTTATACGTTAGGAAGATTATCTTGGAAATGAGGTAAAAGATGAAAATAATATATGTACAGAACTTTTGTAAACCTCAAAACATAAATCCTAGTTAAAGAATTACAACAGAGCAAGGTGACCTTAGAGTCAGTGAATACTATACTAATGTAGGTGTAAGGTGATAAAGGCCTGAACTAGGAGGTGGCAGGGTAAATATAGAGGAGAAAAGGATGCAGATTTGTGGAGGTAAAACCAACATTTGGACAACAGACAGGGGTGGAGGGTAGGAGTGGGTTTGTGTGTGGGTGTGAGCTTGTATCAACAAATAGTAAAGTAGGAAGGAGAGGCAACTTTTGTTTGATTTTTGGAGGGAATAAAAGAATAAAATAATTGAACTATTTTCTTGAAGACAGGAACTCTCACTTTACATGAAGCCCACACTCCAGTAGAAAATCTCTTTGAAGCTCCCTCTTTCCTCCACAAATAAATCCCTTTGCCTGTTGGTGAAAGAAAAGGCAAATCTGCTTAGGTTATTACTCTACTGTATTGAGATGAGCAGTGTATTCTAAAGATAGAGTCAACTGCAATGAAGAGTTGAGCAGGTGGAATGCTAGGGACACTGGAATTATTTTTCAGTTCCTCCTGCGTTCTAACTTCATCACAATGTGGCTTTACTATCTGCTCTGACATACATTCTCAGATCATACACCTATGTGTAAAATATAAAAACCACATTCCAAGGTCAAACAAGTAATTCTGAGGTGATTTTATATCTTCTGTTCCTGACTCAGATTAAAGCTTTAGATAATCTGACTCCTTCCCCCTCTCCCTAATTAAACCCTGTCTGCATTCTTTAAAAATTAAGTCCAGCAATAAATAATCTTGTCCATACACTTTTGGACATAGTCAATGTAGGAATTTGTTTTGTTTCACTGTGTACATTTGTTACAAGGTTATTTTTTTCCCCTGGAGGGTGTAGCAAGAGAAAATAAATGCTTGTTAATTAAAAAAGAAAATGTAATGAAAACTGACCTTGGTCACCCTAAAATTAGCACCTGCAAATTTGATTGTTCCAGGAATCTATTTTCTTTAGGAGGCTAGTTTTTTTGGTCTGTTTTCCTTGTAATGATAAAAGGATGCTGAAGGTATTACAGAGCTACCCTGAAGCCTTATGCCAAGTATTAAAAAATCACATTACAAGTCTTGTTTTACTTCCAGTTATAAAATGCTTATGCTGGAGGGGCCCTTCAAGATCACTAAGAAAGCATAACCCTTTTATTTTGTAGGAAGAAACAGGAACAGAAATTAAGAAACCTTTTCTAATCATTGGGTTGACACAACGAATAAAAAGATTTAAAATATAGGAACCTGCAAAACCTTTGGTAACTATGCAATGTGATACGGTCCATCCAGGCTTCAAGATTATTCTGTCATCTCTCTCCCACTCCCTTCTATTTACAGCTGGCTCACCATTATCTACAAGTTAACTTTACCCTGCAGTTAGGACCATTTGCTCATTCCCACTGAAAACTTCACCCACAGGACCTTTGCTGTTTGTCTTTTTAGGCCTGGTACTTGATTTCCTTTGGGTCAAACTGATGTGCTCGTGTGCCATGTACATGACTTCACAGTATTGAGAAATTAATGGCATTTTAGGAAGCAAAGACCAGTCCCCTTATTTTTACCAATGGGGATCAGAGAGTGAAGGCCCAGAGAAGTGATGTAACAGACAAAACAAAGATCTACCTCTACCCAGACCCTCTGGCATTAATTTGGTCCTCTTTCCACTCTAGCATACTTCCTCCTTATTTACAAGTTGGAGCTAACTTCTGGGAAGGTTGCTTTACAGTCTGAAGATCCTTTATTCCCAAACCTAATTCTATTCGGTATCAGGGCTTAATATATCAGCTTTTCCAAGAACAAAAAATCATCTTGTAATCTGACTTTTCCCCCCTTTTTCAGAAGAAAGAAGTTGAACTCAAGTACTATCCTGCCTGAATGATGGTATCTAGGAAAGTTGTAGGGTCCTTTAAGTTCCTTGCTCAGTGAACAGAAAAAAAAAAAATCAAGGCCTCAATTTCACATTGACATTTTTATTAACGCCAACAGTTTTTTTATTATTATTTTTTTAAAACAATAGCACAAAAATGTTTCAGGGAAGCAGTCTGACAGTTAATCTGATGACCTTCTGAAATAGTTAAGCCACACCAAATATGAATTCCTGTTAACAAAAAACAGTGGGTAGGGGGCAGGAAAGGGAAGAAGGGCTTAAAAAAAAAAACCCAAACCCAAAAAAAATCTCCATAAAACCCCACTGGATTAGATGGGTGAGGTCTTGTTAGTAGAATATACTGTTGATAGAACAAAGGGTGGCAAGAGATTTATACTCTTACTTTTACCAGTTATCGCTAAGATACAGTTCAGCTCTTGCAATGTTATCATCCACTTCACACATGCACAACAATTAACCGGGACAAGCTAATGCCATTTTGGCCATGAAGAGGTACAATAGCTGGATCTGTCAGACAAATAATAGCATTTTCTGTAGAACAAATCCCTCCAGAAGACCCAAATGAAACCCTTTATAGTTTTACTGCTGCATTTTCATGCAATTTAGGACTCTTGCAAAAAAAAAAAAAAAAAAAGAGGGAAAAATATCACCTTAAAAAGAAAAGAAAGTGTGAATCAGTTTCTCTTATTTAATGTGGCTATTAAAGATGTTTCCTTATTATTCCTTTACCTCTGAGAAGGACACCAAGAGGTAGGACCAAGAAGGAGGGAGAATTGGGTATTTTGTTTTGTTTGCCAAGAGGTCACACAGAAGGGAAGGAGGCAGAGAGAGACTACTATCCTTGGTTCTGATTGCGTTATGCAGGAAAATAAATCTCCCAGATTATCATCCTTCTACCCCACCCCCCCAGAAAAAACACACTCGGAATTATGCACAGACTCAGACTATATCATACCAGCTATCTGCCTTTCATATTAACCATTCCCCAAATGCACACTACCCTTGGCTCATAGGCTGTTTGCAGAGGCGTTAACCCATTCCTGCCCATTCCTGCCCGAGACACTTCACAAATTCTTGACCCAGAAGCCTCTCAAATTTCCTTTTGTAGGGTTTTAAAAACAGAAAGTCTGCCATTAACATCATAGGAGAAGTGTTAAATCCTTTTAACCACTGACAAGGCTTCAGGAAGTTTCACAGTTTCATTATGCTCTATTTTATTACTATCATATTTACATTTTTTTTTTGCTGAATTGATTTTTTCCTTTTTTTAATAGAATTTAATTCTGGAGTGTGAGCAGGAACCAGTTAACTACATTCATTGTTCAACCCCCATTGGTTTGAGAAAAGACTCCAAATTCTTGGCATATGAATCAGCTGTAGGGTAGCTCCACCTTCTCCTTGCCAAGAGGCAGCAGGACAACAGTGGCTGCATGCTTGGGGATTCACACTGTGGGTGGAGAGGCCTTTCGCTCCAGGAGGTACTGATGGATACTTTCGGCATCTCGTTTCAGCCACGCAGCGTTCAGCAAGATATTTTCACAGCACTGCTGGATGGTACGTTCTGCTGAGGGAGCTGGGTGGCTCTCGAAGAAAGCCTGTTGCAAAACAACCCAGAATATGGGTGTTTATGTCATGCTTAATGAGCATTTGAATTCAGAGGAAGAAAGCAACACTTTAAATAATGTTATGGAAGGAAAAATTTAGCTAGCTTGCAAAATTATCACAAGCCTTACTAATAAGAAATTACTGTCAGAATCTTCATCCATTTTTTAGCTCCTTCATTCCACACCACAAGGTTAAGAAAACGTAAGCAAACCATTCGGAAAATTCAAGATCAATTCTTCTCAAATAAAGTTTATGCAAAATAGCAGTGAGAAAAAACTAATTCTCTTTCTTAAGCTCACTTTCTTTATGATATCCTATAGGAATGTTTGTTTGTAAATGACAAGACAGCTTGAATTCTGTTTGTACTTTTCTTTCAAGGAGCCCTAGATACTACTAATTTAGTACTTGTCATTCTGCAGTATCTTTCTTTCTGTATTTTGCAATGTGATTCAGGAGAAACACTACTTTCTACCAAATGCAGCTCTTTGTATGTAAAACAAGGCAACTATTTAATAGCAAACATAACAACAGGGTAAGATTCTTTACCCTAGCTGGAATTCCAGTGATAAGATGCAGAATATCCTAATGGAGTCAAACTAGCGTTCTGGAAAAACTTTCTCCTCTAGATGCAAGTTAGTTACCTAGTTAACTAAAACAAATATGTCCTTCAGACAGTTTTATTATATAGCTATCAGGCCTGAAAATCTTCAAATTCTCAGATTTTAGGACCACAGTTTTAGAGCTGGCAGAAAGAGATCATCCAGTCCAATCTTTTCGTTTAACAACTGAGGAAATTTGGGTGAGGCTAAGTGACTTGTCCAAGGTCATACAGTGACAAAACCAGGAATCATAATCAGGTTCAGATTTATACTTGTGATTCCAAGTTTAATGTTGTCTGATAGACAGGAGAAGTTTGTTTCTAAATACTGAAATTGTTTGCTGAAGTATTTAAAATATTTTTCTAGGTATAAACATCCAGTTTGATAAGAGCAGAAAACGAGAAACAAGAGCCTCAAAAGTAAGTTAGACATTACATACATGACAACACTGAGGTTGAAGCAAACAACCCCAAAGGTCAAATGCATTATGGAAGAACATAGAGCCCAACTGTTACATGTACATTTGACCAGAAAGCTATATGGAAATGGAGCTTACACATCATTGATTTCCCACTACTAGTAGCTGTAGGAAACTTCTGTCAACAGTAGTTCCTATAATTTTCAAGACTGCATATAAATCAAGATAGTCAAGAAAGCCTAAGGAACTGTTATAAAGTGTAAAAAGGAAAAAAAAATGGGGGGGGGGGAGCGAGAGAAAATATAGTACATGAAAACTTGTAATCATATTCCTTCTATTTAAATTACATTCAAATGTTAGTTTGTCTTAGATTTACCCAGTGAAAGGAGATATTAAGGAAAATGGGAGCATTGTAGGTTAATTCCTACATCTAAGTTATACACAAATTACATTCTATGTATGATCCCTTCTGGGAGTGGATACTACTCCAGATGATCTCAGAAACTAACAATTATGGGGGAAGGTTTCTTTGGACTTATTATGTGAATCAAAACTCTACTTTCTGACACTTTGCAGTTACCCAAAAAGGCTGAAGCAGAACCCAGATTTTAAAAATGTTCAGTGATTAAGTGGCCAAGCAGTGAAAGAGACAATGATCAATTTGGGTCTACAACAAATACGTCAAAATCCCCAGGTGCAGAGTCCACATTACAGAGGCAGTGTCGTGCTTACATCAACCCAGAAAGGCATCTCAGATAATCCTCAGGAAGTGTACTGTTGTATCTAAATAGGATTTTAGCCATGTTCCAACTGAGTGTCCAGAAAAGATCCAGGTTGACCATCAATGTTATCTTTTCTTTAGATAAGAAACAAGAAATTTGTAGATGCCTGAAATAATCTAAACCTGATACTGTCAATAAAATGTCAGACTTAGCTAAGACAACAACTTAACAAGAACTATTAAAGAGAAATTTTTTCATGCTAAAAAAGTTAAATTTAAAGTAGTATTCTTACCTTAACTTCTCCAGCCATTTTATCAATTGCAAATCCTTCAACTGAGAGCTGAAAAGGGATAAAAGCATGCACAGTGTTTTAAACTTAACCCACTTTAAAGAAGAATGTTTCACATTTAACTGGTAGAAGAAGTCAGAAACAAATTTCTACATGTCTAAAAACAAATATTACTAACTCCCAATGCCTTAATCTGAGAATTGGGGGGCTGGAGGTTGTGTGTGTTGCGTGTGGTATTTCACTTTGAACAAAAATAAGTCACTTTTTTTTTAATAAGAATGGTCTCCTTCATATGTTTAGAATATAAGCTCCTAGAGGACATGGACTGAATTTTGCCTATACATTGTCGAGGTGTCTTAATAATAAACATAAATGATCTTATGTACCTTTATTAGTCTTGATATTAAGAATCCTCCTTGGTAGCGATTATAAAGTTCTTCCCAGTTGTCTTTTATAAATTTCCAAGCAGCTTTCCTCCCCTGCTTGCTACCTCCAGCTACCCCACCAATAACAGACACAGTATCCTGTGGACGTACCTCTTCCTGGAAAAAAAAATTAAAGAAATCAAGGGTTTAGTCCTTCTAAACTTGCTGTAAGGTAATACTTAGATAGAATAAGTGGCTAGGTGAACAGTAACCCCCAAAGTTACCATTATTTAGGTAAATGACTATGTGGTATAATGGAAAGACAGATGGATTTGTAGTCAGGAAAGACTTAGATTTAAGACATGTTTCAGATACTGTGTGACTTTTAGGCAAATTCTGGACCTCAGTTTTACCATGACCTCTAAGATCTGTGAACTAAATGAAGCCACTCAACTTATCTTGAGAAAAGTCAGGAAAAGAGAACCCTATCGGACATGAAGATGGGACGTGAAGAATAGTGCAACAAACCAGATAATTTATAAAAATGCCAAGGGCTCAGCAGTGCAAGATTCTTGTAGGGCAAGGGAAGGGCACAACTAATAGCAAGCACTGAGTCCCCTGGAGAAGGAAACCTTCCCTGAGAAGGAAGTCTTCAAATAATAAAGCTGATGATCAGAAGGACAAATCAGAGACACCTGAATCAGGTCAGCAGACTACAGCTAGCTTCGAATTTCCAGTTAACTTACTGAAAGTGCAAAGGTGAGGACTTTCTGAATTAGTTCAGGTGGTGAAGTGGCCCCCAGGACTCGTTCAATTCTATTCTTTTCTTCTTGCATATCTGCTTCTTTATGAAGCTACAAGGAGTAAGAGTAGGGTTATTAATTGCCTCTAGGCACTGCTACACAGACTATGCTCTAATGAAATACAACTAAAACTTCAGTAATTAGCACTAAACAACAAATCGCCCCCATTGATTTTACAAAACAATTCACTGCTAGAAATTTGACTTATAAATACCCCTTTTTCTGATCTAAGTAGAGACCACGGATGCTAGCCCACTAGATGGCACCTCTACACTAAACTTCAAGATAATTATAGCACAGTTGGTCCCTCCAATCCCTCTTATTCCTGTATCACCAAGAGAAAACAAGTCTTATTCTGCCACCAAAGGTAGCAATAGAAATTATTTATTTGAGCTAGGTACTTGGATAATACAACTAATAAACTTTGTGAATAGAACCAAGTAATTTTCACCATTTGTTCTAATTACTGTATGCATTACAGTCTCTGCAAAGAGAAATAAGAACAAGTAATTTTTAAAAAGTTTTTAGTCAAAGCTTCTCTCATTAGTAGTCTTGGAAGTAGGCAGGAGTTTTGACAGCTGATATGAAATGCAAACATTAATGTGATTCATGTGGTCCTCAAAATTTCAAGTCATCAAATTATTTATGAAATACACGGAAACTATATCTTCTTCACTAGAAAGAACACCTTATTTTTTGTAAAGAAACTTCAAATGTAATTGTGTTATTGACTTTTTATAAATTCGGAGCTAAAACTTAGGAACCCAAAGGATTTCAACTTTGAATTGTTTATTAACATTAACTTACTTTTCATAACTTTTAATTATAATAACGAAACTGACAAAAATGTTGCCTCACAGACACAAGAATCTACGAAATACAAGTATTATTATCCCCATCTGAGAGAAGGAAACGGACTGAGAGAGGTGAGGTGATTTGACAATGATCCCACAATATATCAAGCATCAAAGACAAAATCTGAATTGGGGCTTTCTAATTCCAAGTCCAGGGTTCTTTCTCCACATTACAGTGCCATTTAATAAAAAAAAAAAAATATTTTAGGTCTTAGATTCAAAATTTGTAGCAATAAATTGGCAAGAAGTAAAAAGAATAATCTTTATTTAATCATTTATGATATACAGCGAGGTGGTGTAGTGGATAGAACCCTGTGCCTGGAGTCAGGAAGATCTGAGTTCAAATCTGTCCTCAGGGCAAATCATTTAACCCTCTTTGCCTCAGTTTCCACATCAGTCAAATAAGCTGGAGAAGGAAATGCAAACCACTCCAGTATCTCTGCCAAGAAAACCCCACATGGGATCAAAGAGTCAGACATGACTAAACTGACTAAACAACAACAGTACTATTCTCTCATTGTCTGTTTATTGGAAGATTATTCTCTGTTGGTGATATGTCCCTTGCCAATTACTAGCAGCTGATTAAGAAGAATCTGTAAGTCATTTCAAGGTCACAAAGCAGGAATGTGAAGCCGCTTCCACATGTACTCACCTTTAGCATTATGTCTAAGGTAGTGCTATCACCATGCTTCAAAACAGTCAGATATACCTAAAAGTTAACAATCAAAGAGAAAATTTGGTTAAGTATAACTTTCACTTTCGGATATTCTCAGACATAGAAAACATGTCAAAAAATTAAAAGGTTCTGTGCAGCTGGATATACAGTCAGTCAACCATTTATTAAACACTTATTAAGTGCCAAGCATGGTTCTAAGCTCTAGTGATATAAAAAAAAAGAGGGGCAAAAACAGTCCCTGCCTTCAAGCTCACATCCAACAGGAAGGAACAACCTCCAATTCATGCTTGACTCCTTACATCTCCCATATCCTATCTGTTGCTGAAGCCTGCCAATTTTACCTCCTCTTCTACTCTGCCACCACCCTAGCAGAGGCCCTCATGACTACACACCTAGACTACTGCACTGTCTGGCTGACTGTCGCAAGTTTCTTCCCCACAGTCACTCATCCTCCACTCAGCCACCACAGTGATCTTCCTTAAGCACAACCTCCTATTCGATAAACCACAGTTGCTCCTAATCACTTCCAGGATCAAATATAATTCTGTTTGGCATTCAAAACCCTTTCATAATTGAGCCCCTTCTTACCTTTATACACCTTATTCCCTTCTATGAACTCTGCAATGAATGACACTGTTCCTCACATACCAAATCCTGAAATCTGAGCCTTTTCACTCTACCCTCTTCATTTCTGCCTCCTGGCTTTCTTCAAGTTTTAACTAAAGTCCCATCTAATGTAAGAAGCCTTTCTCACTCCTTGTCAACCTTACTGCCTTCTTTCTGAGATTATCTCCATTTGTATATCTTGTCTACATGTAGTTATTTGTATATTGTGTCCCCATTAGCCTATGAGCTAGCCCCTTAAGAGTAGGAACTGGCTCCCCCACCCCCTTTTTTAATCCTCAACACACAGCACAGTTCCTGGCATACAGTAAGGACTTAATAAATGTTTGCTGGTTTGATGTGACATGGGTCAACTTTAGTTACTGAAAAGGAAAGAAAGAAATTTTAAATCAAATGATTTAAATGTGGGACAGAGTACTCAAGTAATTAAAATAACGTAATAGAGGAACATACAGGACTTCTCAGATCAGCAGAAAGAATCTGTTTCCCATCCACATGGTCCTTAAACCGACGACGAGCTTCTTCTAACGTTGGCTTATGTCCTGATTTTCCTAATTTGCCCAGAACCAAACCCCTCAGGAGCGCATCTAGATGACCTGTGGAGGAGTGAGAAAAAATTATGACAAGTTAAACAGAATTCTCTTAAATCTGTAGCCACATGAACTTCATACTATTTCTACAATACTGAAGGAGTAGAGAATGATTTTATTAAATAGCAAAAACGAGCTCTCTGACTCAGGAAATAAGCCTTTCGCTTATTGTCATTTTAAAATGGTATAATATGCCTAGTACTGATGGCAACAAGAAAATACCTTTAGAAGATCCCAGTGTTTCTGAATGCCTGCAGGTCATCAGCAAAAACTCATTCCTCAACCTCATTTCCCCTATTTCTTATTAATCTCCCCCTCAATTAATCCTCCCAAAGTCCCAAACCCTTCCATGGTGCCTTCTGGAATGCATGCTCCATTGGCAACAAAGTTGTTTTCATCTTTAAAATTTTCCTTTCTCACTCCTTTCATCTTCTGGCTCCCTTCTCATAATGACACAGCCTCCCTAGCCACACTTCCCAGGAATGGCTCATTGGTTGAGGTAGGGGAATTGGAATATATACTCTCTACTACCACTTCCAGGTTCTTCTCCAGTCATGTCTGGATCTTCCTGAGCCCATTTCTTGGCAGAGATACTGAGGAAGTTTGCCACTTCCTTCTCTAGTTCATTTTACAGAGGAGGAACTGAGGCAAACAAGGTTAAGTAACTTGCCCAGGGTCACAGTAAAGTGTCTGAGGTCATATCTGAACTCATGAAGATGAGTATAGTGTTCTATCTACTGGGCCGCCTGGCTGCCTCCATCACTATTATTCAGTAAACTCTTTTCCTTGAAGAGGATCTCCTTCATTTACAATCCACATTTATCACCCAATCAAAATCCTAGTAGCTCTTGTCTGCAGAATATTCCCTTTCTTTCCTCAATGAGTTCAGTACCTGCTTTACCATCTTTCTATCCTCCTCAACTCTCCCCTCATACTAGGGCACTTGAACATAGATACCGATGCCCTCTCAAGCATCTTAACCTCAGTTCCTCCACATTCTCATTTCTCATAACCTACTCTTTCCCAACCTCAGCCATGAAGATGATCACACCCTTGATGTTGCTATCATTCACAAATATAACACCTCCATATGTCCACAAATTCTGAAAGTCCTTTTTTTTCATCACAATTGATTGGCTTTCCACCTCTTCTGCCTTCCAATACTAAACCATGCCAGGATCTCCACTTCTTCAACCCTTTGGTTCTTTTCCAGGCCATCACCTCTGCACTAGCCACAGTTTCCTCCTTTCCTGATTTTAACCCTTTGGGGACCCAGTTCAACTCTACACTGATTTACTGAGTACCACTTCCTCTTATATCACTTATTTCTTCCCCTGGCCAATCATTCTCACCATCTGCTACCCTCACTCCTATACACACACTGCTCAACAAAGATGGAGAAAGCCAGGGAACTGCTTATGACTGGGTCCACTGGGTCCATTTTGTTGCATAACCTCAACTAGGTCCTACCTGCTGACAGGCAATCAATCAACTTACTTTCCCACTCACCCCAGCAGCTCTTCAAATCTCCCATGACCTGACCTGATCCCACCCTCTCAGCTGAGAAGTCTAATATTTTACTGAAAAAACTGAGGTCATTCACCAAGACCTCCCTTTTCTTCCTTCCTCCACCTCCTCATCTCCTATTACTCTGATGCCTTCTGCCACTATCTCCTCCTTAACCTTTTCATGTGAAGAGGTTACCCTTCTCCTTGCCAAGGCTAATGCTTCTATATGTAAAAGTTTCATCCCAACTTCTCCAACAGACCGCCTACTCTATCATCCCATTCTCTCACTTATCTGCAATCTCTTCATACCCACTGTCTGCTTCCCCACTGCCACAAACATAAAACCCTGTACTTGTTAAGCCCATCCCTGTTATCTTGCATCCATCTCTGCTTACAGACCTCACAAACTAGATGTCCTCTTTCTTCACTCTAGTCTAGCCTCTCACTCAGCTGTAAGATTAATCAGACCATGTCACTATACATTCTATCATAACATTAAATTTCAAGTAATATTACTATTATTTATAAAAAGTTAATGTTTTCAACTGTAAAACCTTAGTTTTTTAGTCAACAGCATATAAAAAAAAAGTCAATCCAATAGAAACATCAGCATTTTCATTTTTACCTCCTAAGCAGAAACAGTTTACATGAAGACGGATAAAAGTTCAAAGGAATTATGTGAACCAAAATAATGATGATCTGCTTATCAGGGCCTGATAGGAATTGGTGGCATTAAAATAAGCATATATTTCAGATATGGCTATGGATCTATAGATCTCTGTCTTTTACACACTGCATTTAGCAGGTAATTCAGACAACAGATAGACAATTAATTCCATCTATCAGTCTCCATGTAACTTTCAAGGAGAAGAATGATACAAATACATCAATAGGAACTTTCAACTTATTAAATACTATTAATATCATTCAGGGTTTAAAAACTACATTAATGTCACTATATTAACTGACCAATCTTAATTCTGAAATATATAAGTATACATCCCCTTACCCTCTCCAGGTTTAGGATCCCAGCCCAGCCTCTCTCCTATAGGTGAAAAGACATCTTTCACAAATAGCTGGATTTCCTCATAGAAGTCTGTGTGGGACAAGAGAGTTGAGAGAATCCCCAGGTTACAGCTCAGGTCACTCCAGACAGTATAATTGGGCTCATTCACAAAAGCCTCCATGACTTTTAGAACATCTACGGTACTAATGATTCCAGCTCGAGCCTGGGAGAGAAAAAAATAAAATTAATCTAACCTCCAAACAGAATTATAACACATGGATACACAAACAAGTTCAACATTATTCTTGTAAAATGTCTATCTCTGGAATCTGAAGTAAATGACACAATGTTTAAGTTCAGAAGAGTACTTGTTAGGATAAAAATCCTACCATAGCAGGATAGACAACGTTCTAAAAAAATAAGCAAAACTATTCTAACTGTTTAGGATGAAAGAAAACTTATCAGTTTCTTGATTCTATTAAGTTTCTGGGGCCTTTACTTTTTAACAGAGGCTCTTTCAAAGTGGGGCCATCCAAACTGTGTCAATTTTACCCTGTCCTTTACAAATTTGAGAAGAAAGTTGACTGAAAGGCACTAAAGCACTCGGAATTCTTTCAAACTCTTCTGTGTACTGACAAGCAGAATTAGGAAAAACCCAATTTCTATTCTAGCAGTCAACTGCACAAAGAGCCTATTCTCTTGAAAGGATGACTGTCACTGGAATCAGCAGATTTGAGGTTTTGGGCTTCAATGCTAATCTACATTTATACAAAACAGGAATCCAAAACCAGTTATATCAGCAGGAGGCAGGGAAACCTGAAGATCCAATTTAAAGGAAACTTCACGCTGAGCCTAATAATTATTACAGGTATCCAGAATTATCCAGACCGTCAAAAAGCACCCAGAAATTATCTAACACATGTTTGACTATTAAATATCTCACAAATTCAAATGTTACGTGGTGTAGGGCTTGAAAAAATTCACAACATTTTTAAGGGAAAATAGCCTAAGATTCCCATAAGTAAGAGCTATAACTTTTATTTAGTAAGCAATTCTGAATAAAGCATTTTTAAAATCTCAGTAGGAAAAACTATTCATCTATTCAAATAGATTTTCTATAAAAATGAAAAAAATTAAACCTCAGGCAGAGGAGACTCTACAAGCAAACAACTAAACACAATTGCAGAATACTAGTTTAGACTGATGACAAAGAATTGTTACTGAGGGAACTGTGCAAGTTCAGTTGTACTACACTAATTAATTGCCACCTGAAAGCCATAACCACCTTTAGGAAGACTCAAGTCCTTTGAACTGTAAGTATATTATTAGTCAAATATTCTAATAAGAGCAGAATTCCTCAACCAACAAAGCCTATCATATCATAAAAAAGGAGGTACTCACCAAAGAAAAGAGATCATTCTGAAGCCCAAGTCGGTCCACAGGGGGTAGAGAAAGGTCTCGTATCCCCGGCAATAAACTCTCCAACATAGCAGAACTGTATTGAGTCCGATAAAATCCAACTGTTCCTAGGTTTAACTGGAAAAAAAATAAAAATAAAATACCCAACACATACATGCATGCATGCATGCTTATGTATACACATATAAAGAGTAAGATATAAAGTTCCATTTGTTGCCAAGCCAACTCTTAGCCCTAGAAATTTCACATTCATATGGAAAGGTAGTAGTAGCAATGGAAGAAAAGGTAGTAGTAGAATGGAAGAGTGGGTGGAGGCCAGCTCTGCAGCCTAGAACACATTATTTCTAATCATGCCTCTGACATACTGGCTGTTTGACCCCGAACCAGTCTATAAATTTCTTAAGTGTCATTTTCTTTGTATATCAAAGGGGTTATTAGACTCAGTGACCCCCCAAGGTCATTTCTAGTTCTGTATGATCCTATGGAGAGAATTTCAAATTTCAATCACTGTAAACAGTGTTAAATGTCTTAGTTAACTAAGATTACCATGCTGCTAATTTCAAATACTTCACTGAAGTTATTGTCTCCTTAAGATGACAAGCCATGCTTCCCAAGCTGTAACTGCCTCAAATGATTTACTGCACCCAGTGACTTCTGAAAAGATTAGGAATAATCTCCAGTAACATTTCCCTGCCCTAAGGTCCTCTTTTCTCCTGTACTGTAGGGATTTATTGGGATTAAAGGGGAATTCTCTAGATCAGTAGTTCCTAACTTGAGGTCCACAGATAATTTTCAGAGAGGTCTATGAACTTGGATAGGGAAAAAAATACATCTTTATTTTAAAACGTAATTGGTTTGCTTTGTTACCTTGTTATAACTTTCTGAGAGAATCCATAGGTTTCAACAAGTTATGATACAAAAGGGTTAAGAAGTCGTACTTAAGGTATAATTTATTAGATAATCCCTAATTTCACTTTTGTTTAAGGTTATGAATGATATGGCATTCTATCCTTCTGATCAAAATTATCTGACATAAACCAATGGAGCCCTACTGAACTGTAAGATGAACATTTCACAGAATGTTAGAGCTTAAAAGCAGTTTAACACCTTCCCTTGCCTTCTGTTCTTATTAGATCAAAGTAGCTCAAGTTGTGCTTTGCCTAAGGTCACATGCTAACAAATGGCAAAACTATCTTTAAGACAGAGGTGACACAGTCATGGCCTCAACCAAGACAAAGAATGACAGTTTACTTTGTTATTTGTTCCAAATACAGAATACCAATTGTCCTACCACCACTTCCACATGCTAGCACTGGAAGGGAGGAAAGAAGAAAATAGGGATCCCTACTTGTAACTGAGATTTTTGAGCTGTCAGGCTGAGGATAGATGAACTACTACTTTTAACCTCAGAAATTACACAGTAACTATTTCACTCTCAACGAGGCCAAATCCATCCCTCAACGAGAAGAATAATTCACATGGTACCCCATGTTCTATAGGAATAGAGATTTCTCATTCTCTCTACATCATTTGATACAATATTGATCCTAAATACAGTTCTTTTATCTTTGTTATGAAATTGGCTTCAATACTGCATGACAATTAAGGAGTCAGAAAAGGAAAGCCCTGACATAATCAATCTTGATCCTCCTAACATACTACCTATTAGATGGTAGAAGCAGTTCATAAATAAAAGTTAGCATCTTGGAAACAAAAAAATTATTTGCAAAAACTAAATGAGGCATTTTTTCCATTCATAGATATAGATTTGGCAGAAACACTTAAGAGCAAAACTACAGCCTAAAAAACAACAAAAAACAGCACTCTCTCTTCCCAGGATGGACTCTAGTTAAGCTGTGGTTGCTATGGAGATATACAAAAAGCTGTTCACAGTTCAATTCAAAAGCTGTTCCTGGATTTGCCAATGGGACCATTTGATTTGCTGTGCCTGGGCTTGCAAAACAATATAAGTTGTATTATCTGAGATCTTTTTTAGAAGAAAATTTTTGGAAAAAAAGACCCTGGTCCAAGTCAAACAAATACATGGCAAAATTAGTTTATAGGACTGGAAGAATTAGAGAAAGAAAGGAAACAGGTTTATCTGGAGCCAGAAAGCAGATGCCTATTAAACAGAATAAAAGTGCGACAAATAAAACTAACCTTTACCCACTGGTCTGGTTTAACGTTTTTCAAAACCACACTCATTTCTGGTTTATCCATCAAAATTTTCAGTTTGGCTTCATTAGGCTCATCACTGGTAGAAATTGTTACAGGAACCATCCACTGGGGACAATCCTCTCCTAAGGAAGACAATGACAAAAAAGAGATGCTTTGAGGAATCAGAATTTATTTTCATAATCAGAGGCCTAATTCTATGTGTAGATGAGTAAAAGGCTCAGTTAAAGGGGCATATCTATTTCTTAAGTTTCCAGAAAATTATCAGTACAAAAGAACAATCTACTGATTGATATCCTACTTCCTTGAAAGACTGATTCACCTCATAAAGTTTGGAAATAGCTTACTCTTATTTATGTTCTTATTCTAGTTACTTTAACTGAATTTTGCTGTGTGCCCCACCCTCCCCAACTCTCTGTAAGTATAAAAAGGACAAAAGTTTGAGGATTTAAATGTTATCCCAGATGGCTGCACTAATTCTCCAAATGGGGGAAAGGGTAGATTCCAGAAACCACATACCAAGTGACAGAATCACAGAAACTGAGTTGGAAGGGTCCCCAAAACTATGTTCCCTGATATAGATGAACAGTAAAATTCTGGAATGGATAAATTAATCAGATCACACACACACAATACATAGAAAAAGAAATAAAGAGCAAGGAATAGGTTGGCCCAAGAACATTATGCCAAATTAATTTTATTTCCTTCTTTTTAAAAAGACAATAAAAAATTAGATCAAAGGAATGAATTGATAACAGTATACACAATAAATGTAGATTTAGAAAGGCTTTTGGTAAAATTTCTCATTCTCTCTATGTGGACAAAATGAAAAAATATGGGTTGGATAAAATAAAATTAGGTGCATTTATAGAGCTCACTAAACGACCAAATTCAAAGTATGTTGATGTATACCTGAGAGAAGCTCTTTAGTAGTACGGTACTAGACTCTGGCCTCAGTTCCACCCTGATCAACATTTTATCAATGACATGGATAAAGCACAGACTGCAAGCTATCAAATTTGTGAACAAAGCTAGCAGCAATAGATAATACACTAGATGGTAAAATTAAGATTAAAAAGAGATCTGAGAAGGCTAAAACAACGGGCCAAAACTAATATGATGAAATTTAACAGGACTCAATGCAAAACCCTGCATGGGGGTTGAAAAAAAATTTGGGTTGCTTACATATCATAGGATGAAGAGATCTGGTATAATGATTTCAAAAGGATTAGGAGTCAGGAGTGTGACATGGCTGTACCAGAAGAAGTAGAACATCCAGAACAAGGTACTGTTTAAAGTAAGTCACACACTCCACTCTGCACGGGCCACACAACAGCCAGGAGGGTACTATGTTCAGTTCTGTATGCAAACTTAAAGAGAGATACTGAAAAGGGCACTATTATTTTTAAGAGGAAGATCAAGATGATGATCTGAAAATTAAGCTATGGAAGGGACAGTTGAAAGAGCTGGAGCTATTAATCGAGTGAAAAGGAAAATAAATTCTACTACTGTCTATAAATATCTGAAGGCATGTTTTTTAAAAAAAGGATTAGTTTTAATTTTTGCATCTCCAGAGGGTTTTATAAAACAAAATTTGAATTCAACATGGGATAGGTTTCCAAAAGCTGAGAAGTCTATCTGGTCAAACAGTGAGTTTTCCATCACTGGATGCACTCAAGCAAAAAAAAGAACAACTATTTGTTATACACAGCATTTCCATATATGGCACAAAGTTGGGCTAGATCACTTCTAAGATATTTCACAATTTTAAAAACCGAGAAAATAAATTGAGGGGGTTAAGCCTCTCACATGGCATTTGAGAACAAAAATTTGCCTTTTTTTTTCTAGGCTTGCCATACATTTCTATAAGTACAGTCTAAACTTCTGAAAAATATGTGCGTGTGCACATACACATACACATCACTGTTTGCTTTCAATTTTTACTACCAAGAAGGCACACTCAAGGAGTAAATTTTTTGTTGAGTCAGATAAGTTAGCTTTAATGCTAGACAACAAAACCGATCCTGCAGTAAAGTACCAACTATAAAGACACTGTGCATAATATACAGACAGAGATGAGATTTTTGTTCTCATAAACTTAACCACTAACAATTCAGTTTCTTTTGTAAAGATGCATTTGGAATTTTAATCTTGAATGTTAAACTCTTTCAGCCAAGAAATCTAAAAAATGAGTTCAATCCTACAAAGAAACAGCAAAGTTCAAATGAGACATTGGGGATGACTTGTACATTAAGTGTTATATCCTTTAAAGAAAGTAACTACCACAGGAAGAAATTTCCTCTGCGTTTTATTTTTAAATCTCTCCCTTTGCTTTCTAAAGAGAAATTTAAGTAATAAAACAAACAAACAACAAAAATTCTACATGTACACGTATACATATAAATGTGTATAAAATGGGAAAAAATGGCACACAGCTCAGGAATAAACAGCCAATTACATACATTACATAGAATGTCTCTCAACTATGTAAAAACATCTCTCCATAGACGTGCCCATGATTCTTCACTCCTTCCAACCTTTGATCCCATAATTCCATGGAAAGCACAAAAGTCATGGGGCCAATCCACACAATGCCCCATCTTTTTTTTTTTTAATTTCTAAATCCAGGAATATCTTTTAATCCTCTCGCTCTACCAGACTCCCAGGGAGGTGCAATCAGCATATATACAAAAATCATTTTCATTCCCTCTTCTAAATAAGTCTTCCCTTACCAAAGATCTATAGGAATAAAGACTGCAACAGTCCAAGTGTAGGGCAGTCTGTAAGTTTCATTCCTCAAGACAAGTTAAATTAAAATGCACACTCATTTTATTTAATCTATTATCATACATTAACTTTGATGTCATTCATTTAAAAAGGAAATAAACTGATGTAAAAAATTGTTAGTTAGTTGACAGACTGTTAGTGCCACACACATTAGGCTATACTGATTAGCATCTACTTTTCATCATCAGCTTACCACTATATGGTCCACTGGCAGAGAATTTCCTTTGGGACAACTTCAGTACTCTGTCATCTTCTACCTAAAATGCAAAACAAAGGCTATAGTAGTATTAACAGATTTTTTTGGTAATATTTCTGTGAAAAAGCACATTGTAATGCTAGCTCAATACAGAGTCGCTAAAAAAGTACAATGTGCACTCAATATTTAATGGCAATGACAATGTTATGTAAACAGAGAATATCCACAAACACATAATCTATGTGTGCAAAGCACTCTCACTAAATTCTGGGGATACAAAGGAAAACAATGTTGCAGTCACATCCTAAGACCAGAGAAAAGTATGATAAAAGTGTAGGTGTAATGATAACAATGGAAATAATCAGACAAAGCACTCTAGGAAATTCAAAGAGGAGAAAAATGCTTTGGTCTTGAGAAATCAAGTCAGGTTTTATGGAGGAGGTGGCAATTAACTGACTTTGGAAAGAAAAGGATTCTGAAAAGCAGAGATGGGAAGGAATAAATTCCAGTTATGGAGGATGGCTTCCACAAATGAAGACAGGCAGGAAATGAACTACTGAATAGATCATGTAAAATGAAGTAATGAGAAACAGGGCTGGACAGACAGATTAGATCCAGATTATAGAGGGTCTCAAAGAATTTGGATTTTTATCCTACAGACAAAAGGGAGTCACTCAAGGTTTTTGTGTAAGGGAATGAGACATTAGGAAGATTATTCTGGCAGCTGCATGAAAGATGGAATAGAATCAAGTCAAGAAGACTAAATAGGAAACTGTTAAAGTAGTCAAGGTAAGAGTCAAGGATATCTTAAACTAGGATAGCCATCTAAGTAGAGGATGGGAAAAATTTGCTATACTAGGTAGCAACTTACTGGATATGGGTTAAGGAAATGTCAAAAATAACACCAATGTGTCAAACTTGGGCTATCTGGAGGATGGTGACATAATTTACAGACATAGAGAAGTCAAAAGTTTTAGAGGAAAGATAAACTTGATTTTGGATATATTGAATTTGATGTCTAAATAAGAAAGGCAGTTGGAAAAGTCTAGACAGTTGAAAATATGTAACTGAGTTTAGGGGAAAGACACACACACACACACACACACACACACACACACTCCCCCTCTCTCTCTCTCTCTACACTATATCATATCACATCATCTACATAGAGCTAACTGAATTGATGGGAATAGATGAAACTACCAAGGGATAAAACACACAGAAATGAATGCCTATGACAGATCTTTAAGGATAAACATATTAAGAAGCAGGAAAAAGATGAAGCACAGGAGACTGAGAAAGTATAAATCAGGAAGAAAAACAGTAGAAAGAAGTGTCATAAATGCCAAGGAGGAGAAAATACCCAAGGAAAGTGGAAGCTAATGATTTCATGATACATCAAGAAAGAAAGTCAAAAGACTGAAAAGGTAAAATAAAATGTAAAATATCTCACTGGAAAAACAAATGACTTGGAAAACAAACTGAAGAGGGGTAATTTAAGAATTACAGAGTACCTAAAAGTCAAGATTAAGAAATTACAAAGGAAAACTGCTCCAGTATCTTACATCCAGTCAGTAAAATAGAAGCAAAAGAATTCACTGATCACCTCCTGAAATCTCAAAATGATTTCAAAATGAAAACTCCCAGGAATATTGTAGTCAAATTCCAGAGCTCCCAAGTAAAAAACAAAAACAAAAAACAAAACAAAACACCGGTAGCATCCAGAAAGAAACAATTCGAGTATCATGGAGCCAAAGTCAAGATCATACAAGATTTAGCAGCATTCATCTTAAGGAGTGGAAAGGTACGGAATATAATGTTCTGAAAAGCAAAGGAGCTACAATTACCACTAAGAACATACCTATCCAGAAAAATCCAGTATAATACTTCAAAAGAAAAAAATGGATATTTCATGAAATAAAGGACTTTCAAGAATTCTTGAGGAAAAGAGAACACAAAACTCAAGAAAAGCTTTAATAGGTAAACAATACAGAGTAATCATAAGGGACTCAACAAAGTTACACTATTTATATTCCTATATGGGAAGATGATACATGTACTCCTAAGAACTTTATCATCAGGGCAGTAAGAAAGAGTCTACAAAGAAGGCATGAGTGTGAGTTGATTATGTTGAAATTTTATGGTGAGATTTTAATGGGTTGAGAAAGAGGGATGCATTGGGAGAAGGGGAAAACGAGTAGAATGGGGAAAATTTTCTCACACAGAAGAGGCATACAAGGAAGAGTTTTTATAGTGGAAGGGAAAACGGAAGGAAAAGATGGCAGGCAATGTTTGAACCTTATTCTCATCAGAAATAGTTCAAAGAGGGAAATATATATATATATATATATATATATATATATATATACATACATATATATGTACACACACACACACACACACACACTTATCTGGGCATAGAAATCTATATTCCCCCATAGGGAAATACGAAGGGGAAAGGATAAGAGAAACTTGGAGGGTGCAAGCGGGAGTAATGATAAAAGGTAGGACAGAGTGAGGGAGACGATGGTAAGAAGCAAACCAGACTTTTGAGGGACAGGATAAAAAGAGAGAAAGAATGATAAAAAGAAGAAAACAGGATGGAGTTAATAATGACAACTGTGAATATGAATGGGATGAGCTCACTCATAAACAGAAGTAGACAGCAGAATGGATTAGAAACCAATAATCCAACATTAGGTTGTTTATAAGAGACACACTTGAAACAGAAAGACACATACAGTTAAAATAAAGGACACAAGGAGAATTTATTATGCTTTAGCTGAAGTAAAAAATTCAAGGACAGCAATCATGATCACACACACACCAGACCTAATTAAAAGAGATAATCAAGAAACTACATTTTGCTAAAAGATGGACAACAGATAACGAAGTAGTATCAAAATTTTACAGCAAGTTTCTCTGATAAAGGCCTAATTTCTCAAGTATATAGGAATCCGAGTCAAATTTATAAATATAAGAGCCATTTCCCCAACTAAAAAATGGTCAGAAGATATGACCAGGAGTTTTCAGAAGAAGAAATCAAAGCTCTCAAGAGTCATATGAAAAACTGCTCTAAATCATTACTGATTAAACAAAATTAAGGCCCTAAGGGACGCCTCACGCCCAGAATGACAAACGCTGGAGGGAACGAGGGAGAATAGGACACACCAACAACCGCTGGTGGGGCTGTGATCTAGTCCAACCATTCTGGAGAACGATTTAGAACTATGTCCAAAGGGTATAAAACTGTGCCACCACTAGGTCTGTACCCCAAAGAAATTATTTTTAAAAAGAAAAGAACCTAAATGTATAAAAATATATAAATATATTTTTTATTTTAATTTTATTTAATTAATTTTAATATTTGATTAAATTATTTAATTTTAAATATATTTTTATATATAAATATATATTAAAAAATACAAAAATATTTACAGCTTCTCTTTTTGTGGTGGCAAAGATTTGGAAATTGAGGGGATGCACATCAACGGGGGAATATCTGAACAAGTTGCAGCATATAACTGTGGTCTATGGATTCAGAAAAAACATGGCAAGACCTATATGAACTGATGCAAAGTGAAGTGAGAAGGACATGGAGATCATTGGGCACAGTAATAGCAATGTTGTAATGCCAATCAGCTGTGTGTCAATACAATGATCCAAGACAATTCCAAAGGACTCATGATGAAAAAATGCTTTGCACCTCCAGAGAGAGAACTGATGGAATTATGAGCGCAAATTGAAATAATTTTCTTGCTTTTTTTCCTTTTTTTTGCACATGGAAAACATGGAAACATTTTGCCTGATTTCATGTGTATGATTGACACAAGCTTGCTTTCTCAGTAGGGGAAGTGGGAGAGAATTTGGAACTCAATTTAAGAATGCTAAAAAAATAATTTTTTTTGGAAATTATTGGTAACCTTTGAGAAAGCAGTTTCAAAAACAGTACTGGAGAGAGAAGGCAGATTACAAGCTAATAGTTATCATTTATTCCTTAAACTGGCAAGTCCTAGAGTCATTTTCTTGGCAATGTGCACCCCTGAAAAAAGATGATAGTACTCAAAGTGTCCCCCTGGAGCAAGATTTCATACATTCAAAGGCTTAGTCAACTATTAAAAAACAACAGTTTTCTTCTTCATGGAGCTAAGTAGAAGAACAACAAGTTTATATAGTGGGTTAACATTTGGACTCAATGCACCAAAACTCAATTTCAGGATTCTATTGTGTGTGAAAGGGTACTTTTCTTTTGGTGATTTACTGTATAGTAACATTACATAATGGTTATTACAGATGAGAAAAAAAACTACAACTGCAAAGTCTGAAGCAGCAACAGCAGAATCTTATAAACACCTCATAAGTTAATAACTTTACTTTCAAAAAGAACTTCAACACTCTACTTGCAAGAAAGGGAAAAGTCCCCCAAAATATCTAAACAGGAAGTTTTCTTCAATTAAGAATGGACTATTCATCTAGAAAAAAATACATGAACAGTTAAGTTGGTTTGGAGTGTTTGCTGCAGTGACAATTTTCTACATAAAGAAATAAAGTCAGGTGTCTGTGCTCCTGAAAGAATACAAAAAGCAGAAAAAAATAAACTCATAAAGACTTATGTGAATAAATGCTCCAGAAGTTGTCACAGTAATGCTAGAACAGATTTAGAGGATAGGAAATATTTAAGAGTTGTAAAGCTAAGGAAAAATATAAATGATGTGTGACTATCAAAAGGAAATTCAGTCAGGCAATATACTTTTCCTTAAGCACACTGTAAGCTTTCTATTATCAACAATTTTTGCATTAGAAATTAAATTCACATTATGCAAATTTGAATTTATGTGAAGAATTTATAAAAAGAATTCTGAAAGAAATACTCATTCCAAAAACACACCTATGCTCACTTTACTGTTCAATCTCTCTGCTCCTGCTCCTTGGCTCAGTGTTTTGGGGTTTTCCATCCTCCCATCCCCAAGCCCCGCCCCCCAACAAGTGAAAGCAGAAGAATGGACATGGGGAGAGACTGCCATCACAGCTGGTGCTACTGGATGGGGGCTTGGCTTGAGACCTCCAGCTCCAAGAGTGAAGATCTTTGTTTTGTTCCTCCACTCCACTGATGTATGTCTGTCTTCCATTCATCTGGGCTCAGGAACCATGTGTCTATCCCTGGCCCCACATATTGACCATCTGTTCCTGTCTATAACCAGTTTCCATGTCTGTCCCTGTGTTCTTCCTCCTGGTTCTGGCCAGACCCCATGTGGCTGACATTGGCCCTTGTAACACACAAGGGCCTCCTGCTCTTACTTCTCTACCCCGGCCTCTAACTGTCCTTGAACCATGTGCCAACTCTCACCCCAGCACACAGCTCCTTTCCTATTTTACTCCTTCCCTCTTTCCAACATCCGCAGGCAAATTCATTATGTAAAAATCTCTTTACATAGAAATCTGCAGAGCCCACTTACATAAAGCAAGGCTTGTATCTATGACAATGTCAATAACCAGTGCTGAATTTGGAATTAAAGGACACATTCCTAAGCACTGTGATTTAGAGTGTCACTTTATCTCTCCAGATCTCAGAGGATCATGGCTTTAGAGTTTAGAGTAGGAACCTAAGAGATCATCCAGTTCAATTTCTGAATCTACAGAACGAAGAGTTGGCCTAGATAACTTCTGAGGTCACTTTTAGCTCTACATGTATGATCCAGTGACAATGTAACACACACATTGAGCACAATAAAATTTACTTAGAATCAGTCAAATGTCCACCGTGTGTAGGCATGTGGGGCAATAAAGTAAAGTCAAAATCCTAAATTTGCCACTTGCTGATGACCTTGTAGAGGTTATTTTATTTTTTTGCTGCCTCAGTTTTCTCATCTATAAAACAGTGCTCTGTAGAACCACAGTGAGAGGAACTTTTCTGGGAGACTTAGTACTTCATTGAAATGCATGGACTTAAAAAATTTCCAATGGACTCTTGAGGCAAAACGCCTTCCACATCCGAAGAAAGAACTATGGAATAGGATTGCAGATAGAAATAGATCATATAATGTTTTGTTTTGTTTTACTTTATTTTATGGTTTCTCTCATTCATTTTAATTTTTCTATGCGATTGTACACTGTCTCAGGAAGGGAGGGAGGAGGAAATGAGGGGGAGGGAGGAGAAAAAAATCTAAGATACATGGAAATGATTGTCGAACACTAAAACAAAATAATTTAATTTAAAATTTAAACTCAAGTCTTCCAAAAAAATAAAGTAGTGCTTCTATTACTGTCTACTATGGTAATATGAGGAGTATGATAAAAATGATAAACTATAAACTCGTATTACGGATAGAAAAATCAGACCACAATCAAGGTCTTCTATACTGATATATCTTTCCCTTTCTAAAAAGTAAAGAATATTAGCTTCAGAGATAGCAAGCTTTGCCTATGCCAGGGGACTGTGGGACTGTAAAATTTTCTAACCTGGAGCTATAGTGTTTTCTTAGCCAATCAACACTTATAGCTGGACAAATTCCAAAAAGTTTAGACACCATATAAATTAGATGACTTAAGTGAAGTACACTTTAAATTTCCTTCACCTCTGGTCGTATAAAATGGTCAAACTTACTTTGAAAGGTTTAGGAAATAACAAAATGAAAGCAACCTATCCATTTTCTCATCTTTCAAAAGAAGAACATGAATTTGATATTTAGTGAAAAAAAGAAAATCTTGGGAATATAAATTACAATTTTCTAATGTAGGAAACAGAAAAATGACATAACAATGATGTGTGATTCAGGCAATCTCTCACTTTACTAATAATTAACTGTCAATAATTGACTGAGCAAGTCACTATCTTTAGATCTCAGGTGCTTCCTCTTTAAAATGACAGAACTGAACAAGATAATCTTTAAGTGGTACCTTCCTATTCTAAAATTCAACGACTGTAATGACACACATTTGTGTTATATATCCAGTAACTTCTATATTTTGCTTTTAAAATGTGAGTATTCTGCCTCACTATCTGTTTAGGCTAGATAAACCTAAGATCTAAAGTTCAATTTCCACATATTTTTAAAACAGTAACCTCACATAGCTAATTTATAGCATCTATGGGCTGTAAAATGAGGACTAGATAAATGACCTTTAAGGTCTCTTTCCAGTTCTCATCTATGATCCTATGACTTTTGGTTCATTTTTTTCAGTCAAACACTTATCTTTAAATGTGAATGGAATACTTCTCTTAGATGCTATTGTTTTTGCCAACATCTTATCAAAATGAAAACTACTATAAATTTTATGGAGTCCAATACTCTTATAAAATCTGCTACAACACAACAGTGTAGTGAGGGGAAAAAAACAGCAAAGTGAATGCTGTTAGTCAATAAAATTTAACAGGCATATTAATCCATCAATTCTAATATTTGGTATTCTCTAATCACTTATCAAATGCTTCCAGCCAATCTATTAAATAGACCAAAATGCAGCACCAGATGGCAATGCGCAAGCCACGGGATTGTAATAATTAATATAATTATGAAGGTAAAATTTTCAAGGTAAAAGTACTCCAAAATTTTGCACACTTTGGAATTAAATGCACTTTGGAATTCTGCCACCTACAAAACCTGAGCAGTTATAAAACGATATCCCTTGTAAAATAGAGTTAACGTCTCAGTCAACAGATGTATAACACCAAAGCATGTTTGATTAAGGATCTGTCCCTGCTTTCCATAAAAAAGGAACAACAAATACAACAAAAAAGTTTAAATGCACCATTATAGTTCCTCAGCCTCCCACAAATTAAAGTGCATTAACAGTTCATTTTTTAAAAATAATGCATTTTAATTTTTTCAGTTCCAAATTGTCTCCCTCTCATCCCTCCTTCTCATTGAAAAAGAAAACAAAACTAATTACAAATATATATAGTCAAGCAAAGCAAATTCCCACATTACCCAAGACCAAAGAAATATACTTCAATTTGCACTCTGAATTTATCTAAATTAGAAGCATGTTTATTATGAGTCCTCAGGAATTATGTTTTAAGAGATATTAAGGATGGATGTATAATTCTCACAGTTCTATTGGAGGTTAACTCAGACTTCAGCGGCACTCCTTGAATTCAGTAAACTATCTCCAAAATACCATATAATACATTCAAACCACACTGTCACCCAACCAATATCAAATATCAATTCCAGTGAAACATTGATCTGGCAAGTATGTAAAAAAAGAGAAGAATCTAAAAATAGATGTGGCTTTCTTATCATCTAGAAACTTCAGTTAAGATATCAAGTAAGCTTATGTAAGAAGTCTGCTAACATTCCAATGGGTTCTCTCTTTTGATGCTGGATTTTGTCAATTTACCTGTTCTGATTCCACATAAATGAGTGGAAATCCCATCTGTTTGGTCCATGTACTCATCACAGCTGCAATAGGTTTACCACTGGCATTTTCTAAACTTTCCCAAAGGTCCTCTGAAAAAGAAACACATTAAGTGAAAATCAAGTTCTCTAGAATTCTTTATGCCAAACAAATCAGAAACTATGTTTTTAGGTTACATCACAAAGATTTTAGATATTTTTTGGTTCTTCCTAGATTGAATTCTATTATAAAAACCAATCATTTGTTTTAAGTTAAGAGGTTAAGCTTTGATTAAAGGAATCAATAGCACTAAGTGAATGACAATGTATTTGAATAGCTTTGTTTTCATTTTATTATAAGGACTCAATTAATACTTTCTTGTGCCAATAGCTATAATAAAGATATTTTATTTCTACTAAAAATTATTTATCTTTGATCATCAAAACAAATGGTAAAGAGAGCACCAACTGTTCCATGTTCAAATTGAAAGCATTAATTAACTGGCATTAATAACTAGCAAGTTAGAGAGCTGAACATCTTTTGACACTCTTGCTCTCAGTCTGACAGTTCATTTATTTACCTACCTTCATTAATTCAAAGAAAGAGATATGTATTAATGTATTAAGCACCTATTACATCTTGAACACTGTACTAAGCTTGGGAAATATAACGATTAATAGTATGCCCCAGTCAAGTAGGATAGATAATATGCTCACAAATAATTATAATATAGGATAAAATGTAAAGGTACACTACTAAGTATCAAGTGCTTAGAGAATTCAGAAAAAGAAGAAATTACCATAAGAGGAAGGGGATAATTATGGAAGACTTCTAGAGGAATTAACATTTAAGCTGGGCCTCCAAAACCAAGTAGGAATTGAAAGAAATTGGGGTTTGGGGGGGGAGAGAGAAGGAAAGAAGCAGGACTGTTTTGTTGTTGTATCCTCAGCACCTAGAGCAGTTCAGGACATACATAGTAGGTACTTAATAAATGCGTTGTTCAAATATGACTGATAGGTCTATATTCTGAAGACACTTGAAAAAAAAGGAAAAAGGCTTATTTGTACAAACACATTTATAGCAGTTCTTTTTTTTGGTGGTTAAGAACTGGAAATCATATGATCATAATGGAACATTATTATGCTATAAGAAATGACAAGTAGGATGATTTCAAAAAAATCTGGACTTACATGAACACAGTGAACAGAATCAGAAAAAATTTATACACGGTAACAGCAATATTGCTCGATGAAGAACTGAGAATGACTTAGTCATTCTTCCAAAGAAGTAATGATGAGTGTATTATCCACCTACAGAGAAAGAACTAATACTGATTAAATGCAGATTGAAGCACACTATTCTTCCCTTTCTTTCATTTTTTTCTTTTATTTGAGTCTTCGTATACAAAATGACTAATATGGAAATGTTTTACATAACTGCACAAGTATAATCCATATCTGAAAGGAGGGATAGAATTTGGAACTCAAAACTTCAAATAAAAATGTAAAAAAATTGGGTTAAATAAATGGATGAATGAATGAACAAATAAATCAATAAATGCCTTAGTGGGAAAAGGCTAAAAAGGTGTATTAACTAAATAGTGAAATGCCTGGTTTAGTTTAACCACAGTACTCAGAGGCAAATAATGAATGAGCCATAAAGCTGTAAAAAACAGACCAGAGGGATTCAAAACGTCAGGCTAAAGAAGTTAAGACTTCAGGGTTAGAGCTGGAATAGACAATCCAATCCCCTCATTTTACAGGTTGGGAAATGTCAAGATATTGCTCAAAGACACCAAGCTGGCTGGTGGCAGAACAAGGACTAAAATCTTTATGTAGGCTCTTGTTATTGACAATATACAATTATACAACTCTGAAGATGCTGGAAGGAGGTGTAAGTTTTTAAAAGAAGGTGACAAATTAACTTTTAAACATATTAAACTTGAAATGCCAGTGGGACATGGAGACACAGACATCCAGGAGAGTTGGATTATGGATCCAGACATAGCAGTCATCTTCATGGAAGGTAAAGCTAAAGCCAAGAGAGTGAATAAGATGATCAAGTGAAAGACTACAGGAGAGGCCAACGTTTTGAGATGAAAGAGACATAATAATAAATAAAAGAGCAAAGGAATATGGTGAGAGAAGAATGTGTCAAAAAAGACAAGGGATGAGTGGAGGGTTAAGGAGGATGAGACCTGATAAAGAGGTCACTTGATGACCTTTGAGAGAGTAGCTTCAGCAGATTGTAAAAGACTTAAGAATAGAATAAAGAATGAGTGAAAGCTCCTTTCAAGAAGTTCAGCCAGGAAGAAAGGCCAGTCTTAAAGTAGGAAGGCTAGGGAAATGATGTTATTAGGAGCATTTGGCAAATCAAAACAGTTTTTAAAAATTAACTTAGAGAATGAAGTATTCAATTACCTTGCAACTGATCACTTTGCTAGGCTTATTACATGTCATTGTGATGTGTTAATAATATACTTTAATGAAAACAGTCAATGAAATATAAAATCTGCCAGGTTATTACACTAGTTATTAACATAGGTATAATCTGCCCATTTGGTAGATAATCAACTGGCAAACTTCAGCCAGAATAAACAAAAGTGTTATTTATGAGACACATATATGTCTAGATCACAAGACTGAAAGAGCCCTCCTACCCCAGGACTCTATTTAAGATACTCCATGCTCAAAATTGCAATCAGGGACAGAGTCAAAACAGTGAAGTGGGAACCAGCAATTTTGTCTATCTTTTCCAATATACCCCATTCCACAACAACTTAGAAAATGTGCCAAATTGAATTCTTATCAGGAAAGGCAAGAAAAAGTCAGCGTGAGTCATTTTTCCAGCCTAGGACAGCTTAGGAAGATAGAAATGTCTACAGACTTTGGGACGGGTACTAGCCAGAAGAGCATGGCAACAGTGGTAAGCAGCCCAAAATCAGGGGAAGGAAGGGGACTGAACACCTGCATAGAAATGTCAGGGGTACAAGCACTAAGAGAAGGAATGAGTGCCATCTAAAAGTTATGTTGGCCATTTACCCAGTACCAGGTCACAGTTCCAAGGCACAAAGGAGTGGTCATGGTAATGAAGGAGCAGGGGTTCCTGCCTGTGAGAAGCTAGGAACAAATACCAGAAACACTGCTGTGAAGCTCTAAGATCAAGAGCAGAGTGGGGACTCAGTTCTAACCTTTAGTCCCATATGTAAGTCTGCAGTAGAATAAACCAGAGCAGCAGACCAAAACCAAGGGGGAGTCAGCAGTTCAGTCAATGTGAACATGCAGAACCTGTCTGAGGGCTAATAGTGACTGAGACTAGCAACAGTTTACAAAAGCACAACCATACACATCCAGACGAGGTAAGGAACTTGCAGAGTACAAACTGGGAAGGGAGGCTGGGGGGAAAAGAGGAGGCCAGCAGTGAACAGATTTCAGATCTCTCCCCAGGTTGCATCTCTTTGGGAACCCCTGAAACTTACAGGCCCCCAGACTGAGCTGTGAAAGCAGCAGGACAGAAAAGACAGAAGCTAAGGCCATACCATACATCCCCAGTCCCAGAAGTGAGCGGAGATATATATATGTAAGTCTAATATAAAATCCAAAGTCAAGAAAATAGGGTAGAAAAATGTGCAAACAACAAAATAACCTGACCATAAAAAACTACCATAGTGAGAGGAACACAGAAGATGATGACTTGAAAATATCTACTAGAAAAGTCTCAAAGAATAATCGGACATGAAGACTGGACACAAGCCTAACAAGAATTCCTAGAAGAGCAAAGAAATTTGTTGTTTTATTTTTTTAATTTAAAAAAAATATTTAAAAAACAAACAAGAATGATAGAGGATATGAGGGAAGGATATGAGAGCCACATAAGAAATTTATGGAAAGAATAGCTTGGTAAGTGTGTGTACATCATAATACATATACATACATATATACACATACACACTTGGGTCAAAGGGTATGCAAGATTTTATAGTTTTGGGGGCATAATTCCAAACTCTTCTCTAGACTAGTTGAACGAACCTTTCACCAGCAGTAGATTAGTGTACTTAATTTTCCCCTCATCCCAGAGTCACTTTCATTTGCTGTTCTCTAACACTAAAAGTGATTTGCATAGGTTCATAAAGTGGGTGATACGACACCCTGTGGGGTGCTAGGATGGATCTAGGGAGGTGCTCTAGTAGTTTCAAGTGACACAAATTTAAATAACAAAAAAGCTGTTAAAGTAGATTTCAGGAGGGTGCTGAGTAATTTTTGTTTTTGAAAAGGAAGTAGTAGGCCAAATAAGTTTGGAAACCTCTGATAGGAGTTTTGTTTTTTCATACATCTACAAGTAGCTTTGATTTCTTCTTCTGAAAACTGCCTATTTATATTCTTTGGCTATCAAAGGGGAAATGGCTAAACGAGTCGTATATGATTTGACAGAGTACTATTATGCTAAAAGAAATGATGAAGGAGGTGGTTTCAGAAAAGACATGGCAAGACCTATACGAACAGATGATGAATGAATGGGGAGATCACTGTGCAGTGACAGCAATGTTGGAATGCTGATCAACTGCAAGAGACCTGGTTACTCTGATCAATACAATGATGCAAGGAAATTCCAAAGGACTCATGATAAAAAAATGCTACCCACCTCAAGAAAAAGAATTCATCAACTCTGGGTGCAAACTGAAGTATAATTTTCTTTGGAAATATGGCTAATGTGGAGATGTTTTGCATAATTTCACATGTATAAATTGCTTGCCCTTTCAGTGGGCATGGGAGAGACAGAACTTGGAAGTGAAAATTTTTTTTAAAAGTGTGTTTTAAAAATTTTTTAAAATACTGAAGAAAATAACTCCCTAAAAATCAGAATTGGCCAAAGGCGAAGAGGTAGAAAACCTCAGTGAAGAAAAAAAAAACCTCCTTAAAAATTAATTGGCCAAATGGAAGCTAATAACTACATGAGAGATCAAGAAACAATAAAATAAAATCAAGCCTGAAAAAATACAAAATAACCATCAGACTCACTTTTAATGGCATGCAAGTTTATACTGTCATTCCACTCCGCCTGGTTTTAACTTCATGGAAAAAGATTCCCCAGTTGGGTACCTCTCCTCCTAGTGTTCTTCTGTGCCCCCTCCCCTCTCCTGCTTCTTTTGTGTGTTGTTTCACCCTTAGATTGTAAGATTCTTCAAGGCAGGGAATTTTTTAATTAATTGCATTTCCAGAGCTTAGCAGAAGCCTGAGTGAAAGCAAACGCTTAATAAATAAATGTTTATTGATTGGGAATGGATGCAGGTCAGTCACCTTACCTTGGTCACCAGAACCTTTTCTGTCTACCCCTCCATAATGTAAGGCCAACACCATCCCCTTAAATCTCAACTGCTTGTGAAGATTTATGCACATGCCAACTTTTCTCCCTCCTACCCCTGCCCCACGAAATCCATCCCAGATTTAATATTGACTTTAACATATGAAAAACTGAAAAGTACATTATGAAAAATACACCAGGGTTAATTAGGTGGCGCAGTGAATAGAGCACTGGCCCTGTAGTCAGGAGGACCTAAGTTCAAATCCAACCTCAGATACTTGACACGTACTAGCTGTGTGAAACTGAGCAAGTCACTTAACCTTAATTGCCTTGCCTTTCCCCCTCCAAAAAAAGAAAAGAAAAAAGAAAAATACACCAAAAGAAAAGTATATCCAGGGAGAAGGGAACACCAATTTCAATACAAAGATGATTATAGCAATCAAAAACAACTGTGGGCATTACAGGTCAGAATACACCAGAATTACCTCATTTTAGACCCATAATCCCACGTGACCATTTTTACAAATAGACACTTCCAGACGATTTAATGATCAATTATCTCACAATTGTCTAATAAGCAAGAAAAAAGTCCCAGAATTTGGACCAAGGCCTAGGGTGTTCTGCTTGAGGTAAATACAGCACCTTCAGATTTTAAAGAGACTCACTCCTTAATACACTTACCCTATTGTACACTAATCTAAACAGAAAACAGGGCATGTGAGAGAACACTGTTATGAGTCAATGTATCACATCAAAGAGTTGCTGACTATAAAACGTAAACCTTCCTTTACTTTTCATACCCTTGAAATATTAAAGATTACCTGTGGCTGCATTCTTCTGTTGAAACTTGGTTAAGTATATGTTCATTCCTTTCTTAAAGTCCTGAAAATACAATTTTAGAAAAGGTTAACAGGGTCACAATGTCAGATTTGTGGCTATTTGTTTCCACACTGATATTCTCACTTCTCCACTACTGCTTTTTATCTCAATTTGTTGGTACTTGAAATTATAGTTATTTTCAAAGTCAGACCTGTACATTTTAACTATCAGTGGGTCTTCCTGACTTATAAAAGCTTTATGCCTGCTACTTGAGAACATATGCACTCCATACATTTCTCTACCACCACAATTTGTAGTCACTAAAAACAAAATCCTTCCCAGAAGAAAATAGTGAGAAAAAAAACCATCAGTAAACATTAAGAAAATATAAAAGAAAGCAATAGGAAATTCAGAAAAGGACAAACAAGCAGGACTGTTTATGCACTACATTGTTAAAATTTAATACAATTTTTAAAAATGAGCTACTCTCAAGAGACTCAAGATTTTTTATAAGTCTTTTTGTTTTGTTCTTTGAATATGGAAATAGTTGTTTGTCAAGTTCATACATACATTTAAATGATAATTTTAAAAGACCTTTCTCCATTTCCGCTTAACATAAATAATCCAAGCTTTACATGATCAACTAAGAGATCACGACAGTCAAGGTAAAGAAAACCTAAGGACAAACTAAAATCTGATAATATTTCTATAAATAAGAACTTGTCTAGCTATTAAAAATTTCATCTAAATAGAGAATTCACTTCTAAGGCTAACATATTAATACATTTCTTCATAAACAAGAAGTAATGCCTCACTATAAACTTTACCATAAATGGTAGAAGATAGTTTTATGCAAGTTTTTTTTTTTTACCTTATCCCCAATGTAGTCATGCAACATTCGGATGACAGATGCCCCTTTGCTATATGATATAGCATCAAATATCTCATCAACTTCAGAAGGATGGCCCACACTGACCTGGTAAATATGGTATGATTCAAGGTTAGTAAAGTAGAAAGCCTAAAAAAATTAAATTATTTTCCTAAAAACCTTTACATTCCACAAGAGATTTCTGCCCACTCATTTTATGTTACTGACCTACCACAAATTTTAAGTCGCATACTAATGAAGTAGAATGGTTAACTTTTATCTCCTCCTGTTTGTTATTCTCTCACAAAACAAAATCAACCTAATATGACTGTCTGGAATTAAAGAAGGAATAAAAAAGGCTGGGAGCGGAAGAGAGTGAAAGGAGGAAACCCTAAACCAACAGGTGTCTCCTTTAGTTTCTCACACTAAGAATAAAGATCCATCGCTATGTGTCTCCGTGATCAATGACGTCAATGACTCTCATTCTTGATGTTCAAGACTTTCATTCTTAGAAATTAGTTTTTTTTCAGATAAGTTAACTGGGACAAAAAAAAGGTTAAAGGACAACCAAAAGTCATAAAAAATGCAATGGAAACAGCTACACGGAGTTAATCTTTTCAGGTAAGTTTCTTTTAAAAATTCAATTTATTTTAAGTTCTGAATTCTCGCCCTTCCTCTCCCTCTCCATAACCCCAACCACTGAGGTGAGATAAAACAAAAAACCTCACAGATATGTGTAATCACACAAAACAAACTCTCGTTAGCCATGTCCAAAAAAGAAGGAAGAAAAAGAAAGATACTTCAATCTGGACGGAATCTATGAGTTTTCTTTCTGAAAACGGACAATATGTTTGAAAGGAGTTCTCTGGAGTTGTAAGTCACTGTGTTGATCAGAGTTAGTAAATCTTTCAAATTTCATTATCTTTATAATATCTTTGTTACTGTATAAATTGTAGTCCTAGTTCTGTTCACTTCACTTCTGATCAGTTCCTCTAAGTTTTCCCACGTTTTAGAAACCATCCCCTTCTTCATTTATTCTAGCACAATATTATTCCATCACATTCATATATTATAACTTGTTCTTTCATTCCTCAACTGACAGAGGCACTTCTTCAGTTTCCAATTCCTTGCTAACACAGAAAGAACAAATTTAAATATATTTGTACATGTGGGCCCTTTTTTAGATCTCTTTGGGGTATATAAATTTAAGAGCAGTACTGACAGATCAAAAGGCATGCAGGATTTAACAGCTTTTTGGTCATAGTCCCAAACTGCTTTCCAGAATGGTTGGACTAGCTTAACAGTGCCACCAACTGCATTCAAGTACCTGTTTTCCCACGTCTCCTTCCAGCATTTATTTACCTTTTTGTCAGCTTAGACAATGTGATGAGTGTGAAGTAAATACCTCAGAGTTGCTTTAATTTGTATGCCTCTAAATATCTGTGATTTAGAGCATTTTTGCTGTTGATAGCTTGGATTTCTTCCTCTAAAAACTGCTAATTCACACCCCTTGATTATTTATCAATCAAGGAATGGTTATTATTTGTGAAAATTTGACTCAGTTTGCAATATATCTTAGAAATAAAAATTTTCAGAAATATTTGCTACAAAAATTGCCCCTCCCACACAGTTTCTTACTTTTCTTCTAATTTCAGCTTCATGTTTTGTTTGCTCAAAAACTTTTAAATTTTATCCATTCTATCTCCTGAAAGCCTTTCAATCTCTTGCTTAGTTGTGAATTCTTCCCCTATCCAGAGAGCTAATATGTAATTTCTTCCACATTCCATTAATTTGCTTTTCATGTGAGTTCTTAAAATAAGGAGTAACAAATTTTTCCCCAAAAAAATTTACAGTTAATAACTGTACAGTGAAGGCCAGTCTAAAAGGTGCAATTTACAACTATACTTGTCAACAAGTATTTACCGAGTGCCCCACAGATTATATAATATTCTAGTACAAATTTATATATACCAAAATCAAACAAATTCCCAGCCTACTTTAAAAATAACCTAAATTAGAAGTTAGCCTTACTAGATTTTTAAAGATTGAAAATATTACAATATAGCAGATAAAAGTAAAGTTAACTATGCAATCCTTTCCTCTTTTGGGATTCTTTGAAAAAATTCTCTGTAATAAGTTACTTATTTCACTGAAAAGTGAAATAGCTCTATTTTTAAGGCTAGCAGTGAGAAAGAATAGCTTACTTTACTTACTTCAATAGGATGACTATTATCTAAAGCATCAAGCTCCTGGGCTCGGGTATAATCAGCAGAAACAAACTGAGTCCAGATATCATATTCTGGGAAGCAATGGTCTACACATAGATACTCAATCCAAGAGGCAAAACCTTCATTTAGCCAAAGATGAGTCCACCACTCCTTAAAAAAAAAAAAATTGAAGAGCATTTTAAGAAGACATCTATTCAAATAATTTGTAAAATGATTCACCTGGCCTATGCCTCAACACTAGCAATTTAATGAATTACAAAAACAATTCAAAACATCTAGTAAGTAAACTTCTTTGGAGAAAGCTAAGTTTCATAAAAAAGCAAGCCAAGCAGAACCACATGGAATAAACCTTATTAGTTTAGTGAGGATCTCTCTCAAATTACACTAGCCACTTACAGGTAGCTTTCACTACACCACAATGTGTAGGGAAAAAGAAGGGGGCTAATGGGGAAGATATCAAAGAGATAAAAAATGATACTATATTTGTGTAGTGATTATGATAGGAGAAGTTCTTTTCAAAGAGAACAGAAAAGTACTGAGAGAAAACAAGGTGATGTAAAAGAACCTTCTCATGCTTGCAGAAAATAGCTATTGTCAATCATAATGCAGGTACCTAAGAAAAGTTATATAAACTACATTGAAGGACATGAGCAATCAGTGTGGGGCTAACAGTAGTTTGATAGCTCTTTGGAATTTCATATGAAACTACATTCTGAATAAAATCAACTTTCAATTTATTTTTAGAGAAAAAATCTTGATACAATTTTTGTTATGTTTGCTAAGACAAATGGAGAATGAATTCCAACTGATTAAGGTGACTATAAAAAACCTTCTAACTTTACTTTCAAAATTTCAGATTTTTTAAAATATTCACTTTATAAGCTGGATGGTGGTCACTAATCATGTTTTTCAGTCTAAGATTATAAGTCAGTACAAAATTTTTCTCCAATCTATATGTTCATTTCAGTTAATTTAATTCTAATGGTATCAAAGAATTAGCATTACATGATCAGGAGAACTGAAGTTATCCTAAAATGTGAAGCACTCTCCCAGTGGAGAGAAATAAGCTGCAACTCATGCCCTCTTCTGACAGCTGTGTAAAAACATTCTTTGTCTGGAAACAAACAACTAACCCAATTTTACTATGAGAGACACTTCTGTACAACTCTCAACTTTCAAGTATGAGAACACCACTTTTACATTAAATTATTTTTCTAAGAACTTCCCTCAACCCAAATAATGTTTTAGGATTATCAAAGGGTTTTATTTTCATTAAATAAAAAGGTGGGCTTTCTTTTAGAAACCTCAAATATGCCATGTTGGTTTGATAAATTCTTCATTCTTTTCCTTGTTGTGACATATGGACCCAAGCTCCATCCAAGTCACATTCTGCTCTTTGGCAGCCTGAATACCCCAGTTAGGGAATCTGGCTGGTTCCAGAATCTCCAAATCCTTTCATTGCAGTGTTACTTCAAGTTCGTTTATTAAATACTGTGCTTTTGGCATGGCAAGCTACTTCCCAACCTCTAACACAGTTGGCTTCCATAAATAGTATTTGTTTAAGGGGTGAGAGAAGAGTGGCAGACTAAGTCTGAAGGACAGGGACTATTCACAGCAGAAATCTAGTAAACAAGGTTTTCAGTATTACAGTGTGGGAATTTATAAACACCTTTCAGCTACACCATTTTCTCTTTGCTTTGATTCCCACTTAAAAGAGGGGAGAGAGGGTAGAGAGACACTACATACAGATTATATCCAGAAATGACTAATTATAAAAAAGACTCATAAAAATTATTTCAAATGTTTTAAGAAGTGGACCCCCCTCCTCAGAAACTCTACCCATTATCAAAATATCTGTTTAGCTTGGTACCTGATCAAAACTCTATCTTATTATAGTAATTTAATACTTACATATAGCTGTTTCATTTGGTCAATGAAACACTTATAAACAAATGTGAAAACAAGTTAAACACCTTTTCTGCTGGACAAATAATACTCAAAATCACCCAACCAATAGAAGGATTCTGAAACTCACTTTTCAAGGTAGATCTTTTAAAATAATTCCTCTCCATCACCCAATTATTTCTTTGTGCACAATACTCCAGCCTACCCCAAAAATGCCGTGTAGTCAAGAGGATGTGCAGCAGTAGCAGGATGAAGGTAAATATATTGAAAACACTTAAAAATATTAGATACCATAGTAACAAGATTTCCAAACCATTGATGGGCGAGTTCATGTCCCACAACCAGAGCAACCCACTGGCGGGATGAAGAACAGGAGTTTTTTGGATCAATAAGTAATGCAGTCTCCCTAAGTTTAAAAAGGAAAAAAAAAAGTTGATTAATACAGCAAGAAAAACCTAAATAATGACAGGAAAATACACTGAAAAAAAGAATTTCCTGCAAAACAGTGCATAAAAATATCAAATTCAGTTCCAGAGACCTACAAGGAAAACATTATTCCATTGTATGCAATGTAAGGACAGGAAAAAAAATAAAACTGGATTAGATCTTAATAGAACCTGAGTACTTATAAGAGATCAAAGACTTAACCAGAAAGGCAGAATCTTCTCACTTGGAAGGTAAAATATGAGGCTGTCTAAAATCATGGAATTTCATCTAGAAGATAAGGAAGAATCTTGTGTTTCTCTAAAAATGGAGAAGAGAAAAAATGCATTCCACATAAACAAAAAACGAAACACTGAGCTGACTGTTTGAAATGTAGTTCATCTGAGCAGACAACTGAAAATGGAAACTGGGAACTTGTTTACAGTCAGTGCTTTAAAAACCTAATGTTTCTAGTAACAGAGATGTACAAACCTAAATTAGAAAATACACAACTGAGGCCAGTTTTCAATGCTAGAGTAATTAACTACAGAACTATTATGGGGAGATCATACATCAATTAAAATTAAATGTATGAAAAGAATCATCTGAAAAATTCCACTAGTGCTCATGTTGAAATCCTTCAAACTTTGCATAGCAAGCCTGAAGTGCTCATATAATTTTCTGAAATGCACTCCAGAGGCATTTTTTAAAAGAAAAAAAATTTAATCCTGTTATACTACTACTTTTTAATTGTTTAAGTTCACACAGGATTTAGTCCAATGTCAACAGTCCTTATACATAAAAACTAGGAAAGTAAAAGTAAGGCAGGACAATGTACTGTTAACATACCTATAAGTAACAAGGCCCCAGTTCTCCATGGCACCTTTATAAAATAAACAAAAAAATTACAGATATTTATAATACATTCCACTTTCTTATAATATAATTCAAAGATCAATACAATTCAGCAATAAAATGAAATTTACTTTACCAGCTGCAAAGTCTGCAATAGCAATGAGATCAATTTTGGGTAGAGGATAAGGAACATTGAAGTAGTCCTTATAAAAAGGTAGCGTTTTAGCAGCAACCTATAAAAAAATGAAAACAAGGACAGGCCTGATAAAGCTTTTGATTGCAAATGGCCGATAAATCACAAGGGGAAATCTGAAACTACCCTGGAAATATCAAGTTCCTAAATACAGAAAACACCATCTCCAAAAGAATATCCAAATCTCAGGATTTACAAAAAGTATAGACATTCAAATTCTAGTTAATAATAAGTGACAGTATTAAAATTATAACTACAGTATTATCCTCCTGTCCCTGGATAAAAGTCAGGATCTCCTTTTATCCTAACTTGGGATCCTTTTAATTTACACATTGCAAAACAGTAATTCAACACCAAGTTCAGATTTTCTGTTATCCCAACAGCAACAAAACCACAAAGACAAAACAAATTTTACTAGATAACATTAATTATAAAATAATCCATTAGAAATACAACCTCTTCATTCCCACCAAATATATTTACCTCTAATGCAAATTTTCCTTGTTCTGCTTTGCCAACGGGTGTATAAACACGAACACACACCCCATCTTTTGATCTCGTCTCAACAAAGTCATATTCTCCCACAACAAATGCCACCAAGTAGGTTGACATGACTGGTGTACGGGCAAATTTCACTTCAACCAAATTTTCATCATCAGGGTATGGTTTTCGGTCAATTACATTCTATCAAATAGCAGAAAAAGAAAGAAAAATACATTTGCCACTGACAAGCAAAGTTAGTCTCCAAAAATAAAAATGCAACATTCACAAAGCTTTTCTTCAGGCCTTTCTTTCCCATTTATCTCCCTATCAATTCCCATCCAAAACAGGCCCAGTTCTATACACAGTCCTGACTTCCTCAATCTAGTACTCCAACCCTAATCACTGAAAGCTTTCCAACTCATTCATAGTAGAATGTTAGGGATCAAAATATAACTTCTCTGAGGAAGATTTATATTGTAAAAGATACTTGGAACAGATGAATATAAAGAAATGATTTGTTAATGGGAGAATATTCTACTATGTCACAAATATTAACCAAGTATCCAATATCAGACAATCTGAGAAATTGACTCCAAGTTTGCCCCACAAATTTTATGCCTGACAGGTTCCACTACTCCTTCAATTCAGGTACTTGTCTTCCTGCTTATGTCAACAAAATCAGGTCCTAGGAAAGAACAGGAAAAACTTTTGACCTAAAGGTATGACTATTTTGGTTTTAAGTATTACACCTTTCCCAGAGACATCTGCTTTTTAAATAACTGACAAAGAACAAAGGAACAAAATTGTGAAATGTCAGATTAGCCATTCAGGGTGGAGAGGTCTGTTTGGAGGCCTCTGAGTCTCCAGTGTCTTTCCAGCGTTACTGGAATCATTATCATGGCTGCTTCCAGCTCTGCCTACTTGTAATGTCACTGGTCATGGCAGGCCTTCAAATGTCATCATACACATGGACTGCTACTTATTGAGTAAGATTGGCCCTGGTTACACAGAAATGATTCTAACATATGATTAACTACCAGCTTCCCTCTATAACACAAATATAAATCTTGAAGCTTACTGAGAAAAAGAAAAAACACTTTCTTCCACCATGTAATAAAAAATTTTAAGTACAGTTTTAACTGGTTCTAGGTTAGCTACTTACATTTAATTGTACTATAAGAGGACATTTCTTTCAAAAGAATATAGACAATAGAGTCAAATAAAAGCATTTAAGAAAATTTAAATCAGGAAACCAAACTTCTGACAGCTTGATATAAGTTCCAAACTTCTTATTTACACATACATACCATGTTCGATAAAGCTACTCTGTCTTTAGGCACAACCAATGAGATGTCAAATGTTGCTTTGATAGCAGGTTCATCCCAGCAAGGAAAAGCCCTACGGGCATCAGTAGCCTTAAGAAAAAAAAAATAATTTCTAAATTAGAAAAATAGGAAGCTTCATGAAGAAATCACAAACATTTTATTTTTTCACTATCATCTACTTAAGTCCTTCATGATAAATAGCACAGTAATAGTTTAAATTATATATAATTCTGCTTTCATCAGAAAACATTACACCATTTATTTAAGCTTAATACGAACATATTCACCAATAATATTTGCCTCGATAGGAGAAAGTATGTAATAATCAACACATAACTAAGTATATAAGGCTAGGACTAGAAGAAAAGTTAACTCCGTTATTTAAAAAAATAATGTAAAACAATTATGAAGCAAAATAGAAATATCTTTTGAAATGTAGGGCAGTCATTGTTTTTAAGTTTCCATTGGACTAGTTTTCCTCAACTTAGCTGGCTCTTAGAATTCAATTCTAGACATCTTGATGTGCTTCATTCTTAAATAGGAAAAGTAGGAACAGCAATGCAATGGGGATAATAGGGATACATATATCCTGATGAAATTAAAAGAAATGTACTTCTCTACTAGTTCACACAAATTATATCCCATTTCGACAAAAAAAAATTAAGGAAAAAAGCAAAAATACCAAAAAACAAAAACAAACAACCTCAAACTCAAATCCAACACCTGAAAACTTCTTAAAGGAAATCAAAGCAAGTCTATTTCAGATAAAGTCAAAATCTCAAAACTCTAAGGAACACTTCCCATTGCACAGGAAATAATCTTCATTCTTTAGATGGTTCAGTTTTAGTAGGCAATTGTCACTTTTCAAACACCAAAAGAATTCTTCTGATTATGAAGACTATCTTTTCTGTAATCAATCAAAATAACAGATACCCAGTTCCCTATCTGTCTGGTTTTGTTTCTTGTAAATGAAGCTGTACAGGATGTCCCCAAGTCTCAGCCCAGTTTTAATTCTGGGCTGAGACTTTGGGGATATGAAGCATAAATTCAATCACCATTACAGTTATTTTACTGAAGATCAGACAAAGATTCTTGAAACCACAAATACAGTTAAGGCTAATATCATCTGGCTCCGACTAGTTACTCAATATAATGGAATAAACTTTACTTCAAATACTAATATTTCAAAAACTAAAGTAGTAGGGAAAGCAGTACATACCTCAAACTGTGTGACAGCAGCATAACGTACCTCTCCAGAAGGAGTGGTGTATTTACTTCTATAGAAACCTTTCATTTTATCATTTAGCTCTCCAACAAAATCTATCTTTAAGGTTCCTGTACCTGTGACAGAGGACAAATGAAAATCATTGTTATGAAGTTAAAGTTTACCTTAGAAACAACGAGATAATTAAAATTAAGGTGCCAGGAATAATTCTAAAGCAAACCTCAATAGCTTTTACTTGTTTAAAAATCTATTTCACCTTTTGGGGGAGTAACATTTTCTTGTTACCAAAAACCATAGTTAGTATAGATCTTATTTAACGAACATGAATAAGCTCATATAACCATGTCACTTTATTAACTTTCAGCCTAAAACTACTAAAACAGGAATGACTGGGCAAAATGTGATATATAAAGGAATATTATTGCACCTTTGGAAATGATGAGTATCGAGAAATGAATTTTTTTGCATATGAACTGATGCGAAGTCAAATATGCAAAACCAGGATGATAAATTATATCTACAATAATGTAAAGGAAAATGACCAAATTTATAATTTCATTAATCCTGGAAACCCTTGTAGCAATGAGAGCTTAAGGAAAGAAACTTGCCCAGAACCACAGAGTCAACCTATGTCAGAAAGAGGACCTGGATCTAACTCTGCCGCGCGCGTGTGCGTGCGTGTGTGTGTGTGTGTGTGTATGTGTGTGTGTGCGTGTGCCTGTGTCTGTCTGTCTCTGTGTGTGACCACTATATTACAGAAGAAAATTGTACCTGTTCTTGTTGAGGTTATTTAATAATAAAACTTAAGAAATTGTCAAAATGTGCACAACAAGTAACAAATCCCTAAGAAAACCTCCATAAACTCCACAAACAGTCTTTGTTTATCTAAATTTATTCAAAACAGGACAATGGTTTTTCATCTTGACACCACTGTAATCCTTTATAAAAAGTCAAGGATTGGTCTGAAAAAGGTCAATAAAATGAACCATAAAGCTTATCTAACTTTCACATAACAAATAATTATATACACTTAATCTATAAGTAATATAATGCCTACAAGAATGTAGGATAAGCTAGACAATTTCATTCTGTTCAAGCTCAGCACAATCATTCCATCTGAATACTTCCAGAGTGACCAGATTACAAGTGCTTCTAGGGTTCAAGATATAAAATAAAATTGCTAGAAATAAGCAACTATAAAACTGTCACCTATGTTTCACATACCAGGTTATGTTTCACATACCAGGTTACACAAAGAAAAATGGTAACTCTATCACTAATGCTACAAATCTAAGCATAGTGCTTGGAAAATTCATACATTTAATTAGGAATATGACTATAAAGAAACACATTAGAATTTATATATCTAGAAAAGTACCACCACTGTTCAAGCAGTCACTTTGAAAGCCACACATTTAGTCTTAATTAAGATGCCATTATTCAGAATGTTTTGGAATGCCCCTTTCAGAACCTAAAGTTGGAATATCATCAGTCAATCATAAATGAACAAATGAAGAAGCATGCTTTTATTAAGTGCTTATTATGGACACAATTCTATAGGAATACAAATTTTTAAAAAGATAGTCCTTGCTTTCAAGCAGCTCACATTATAACAGGAAGAGACAACACAAAAGGTTTCAACTGAAAGTTAATGAGCCTTGATTAGGTTGAGTGACAAGCTTGATGATATGTAACTTCTATTACTCAACAGTGCCAAGGACTCTGGGGACAAATAATGTGCCTGGTCAAACTGGGCAAAATACTCTGGACAAAAACAAGGTGACTATAAAACAATAAATGATTTTTTAGAGTGAGGCTTCAAAGTTGGTTTTGAAAGCAATTTTAAAAGAAAAGTTCTAAAAAATAAAATATTAATAGCATCACTGGGCACTAATTTACAGGGAAGGTCATCTACTTGGATATAAGTGTTCTTGCATGTATTTATCGTATAGCCTTATAAACATACCTTACATGCCACTTCGTTAAAAGGAAAGGAGAAGAAACTCCAAAATAAAAAATGTTCTATATCTCTACATTCTTTCTCATCTCCTAAAGAAGAAATGCTTAGAGACCTAGGACAATAAATACCTATCTAGTACATGAATTTAAAAGAAAATCGAGACAAGAGGAAACTAGTTCTTTAAACTATGCTGCCTCTTAAGGAATTAAAAAAAAAACAATGAAGAAATGGTGGTTGTTTTTTATAAAGAGAGGGGACTAGTACTTCACCATGAAAAATGCTACTCCACAGGACACAAAACACCAATGCTGAGGTTGCTAAGTATTTACAATGGTTATAGGCAACCAGTCGGCTTTCCTGATGGTGCCAGTTTCAAAAATTATTTTTGTTCAACTGCACATTAACTAGTTTTCACAATGATCACTGGTTTTAATAACGTAAAGAAGAAAAATTACTAATGCCCACCTATTATCTGTTGAAAATTTCATGCTGTTTTTAGGGAAGAAAAACTACCTGTGAGAACTGCTGAAATTCAAAGTAAGGAGAACCTCTCTCCTTGAGCATTAAATGACATAGGCAGTCTCACAGAATAGAATCTGAAAATAAAGATTACACCAAGTAGCTTTAAATCAATTAAAAGCAGATATTCTGTTTCTCTCAAAATGAATTAGGTTCTCTTTAAAGAAGTACAACAATAGAACTGGAAATCATTCACAATATAGTTTAGAGTAGCAACCTAAGCTTCTACCCATCAACACACTGTTCCCAAGTATTTCACTTTGGACTCTTAGCACAAGGCTAGAAAGCTAGTGGGGAATAAGGAAACACTGTCTGTTAATGAATAAAACACAAATCACTAAGTCATTTTGTAGTAATTCACCTTATAGTTCTTGATGGCTGGTTTACAAGTAACTGATGTCAGATTTAAACCGACAGCATAGAAATGCCAAATGTTGTGTTCTAGTATCATTCTCCCCTGATTGTCAGATTCTAGTCCTATCCCTTCTTTTCTGAAGATAAAATATAGAACCATGGTGACACAATGCTAGAATTCCTGCAACAGATAATAAAAATTATGATAGGAAGTAAGAACTGCAATATTGCCTCTATCTTTCCAGTCTTAATACTTTACTCATCCCACCACATTGTCTGCAGTCTGTTATTGCACACTCCATTTCCTGACTCTTTTTCCTTTCTCCAGATGTCCACTTGTGGGAACTCTCACCCTCATCGTCTCTGTGTCTTTTTCAAGTCCCAACTAAAATACCACCTTCTCCAAGCTTTTCCTAATCCCCCCTGATGCTAGTACCTTCCATCTGCTGATCATTTCCAATTTATCTGGTCCATACCTTGTGTGCACATAACTCTTTTTGTATTTTCTCTCCTATTATGCTATGAACTCCTTGAAAAGAACTTTTACCTTTCCTTTTTTCCCTAATGCTGAGCACAAACCAGGCATTTAAATGATTACTGATTGAGTGTAAAATGGATGAACTAGATCACTCAATTATCTCAGTTCCTTTTCAAGTGTGGAATCCATAATAACAGACTATAATTCTAATAAGGTAAACAATACATATCTTAATAATCAGATAAAAAGAGTTCTTTCTGTTTCACTTCTTTGGGGAGTAGCTGTATCTTCATTTGACCAAAATCACAGTTACCAGAGATTTTTCAACAAAAAAATGAATGAAACTATACATTATACCAGCCTTATATTTTATTATTATAGATGGAAAGCATACTACCCAGTAACATTACTAAAAACTTTGTAGAATAGACAAATTTAAAATAATTTTAGTTATATGCTGCTAGTTTTCATCAGAAAGAAAATTAGTTCTTCATTACAACTAAAAATTTATTCAACCATGAATACCAGTCATATAAATAAAATCCCACTAGCACAGGACAAGTAGCACTTGAGAGGCACATAATCCATTAATATATTCCCTGCAGCCCCTTCCAACCTCTGGGGAGAAAAGAAAAGACACATCACCACCAATCATCCATACAGTACAGATTCTGTCCTTGAACTCCAAGACTTTGGTTCTCCCCAAACTTCCATTCCCAGTTCAACTTTCAGCAAAAACCACACAAGTGGGTAAAGTATTTCAGAATGACTGGCAAGACTGCCAAAACACAAAGAAGACTGTGTAAACATAATGGAAACAAGAGATAGCCCACATTGTGCTTTTCAAATTATAAAATTTGGGAAAAGTAAAATCTCAACAAATACTGATCAACCTATTCTAGAGTTCATTACTTGTGATAAATGCCTAGGCAACAATTGATGATGATGATTACAAAACATACATATACACATACAGACATATCATGTATGTATACATACATATATGTACACATGCATATACTTTATGTGTATATAGATACAGATGTAAAACTATATAGGAAGTCTTCAAGAAGAGCAAACCTGCCTATAATCACAAATGTTTAGGGATGAAATTTGCAGTCACAAGATTTTTCTGGACCTATATTGCTTTGGCAAGGTTTCAATCAGGTACAAATTTAAAATAAATTCCTTCACTGTTGGAATATTATTATTTTAGTTGTTATAGTCAATACCTTGCCTTCTAAAATATAGGTAGAACCTGCTTTAAGAAAATCTGATACCTGAACTGACAAAGGAGACAAATTCTGGAATGATTATTTCCATTACAAAAGGATTCCTGTCTCATGAAAAGCATTCCCTATAAGGCTATTTTAAACAGCAGACCTCCTTTACTTAACCACCTTATAGACCATTAACTTCCTGGCATGCAAAAAGTGAAAAACTGAGTGAAGAACAACTATAAATTAAGATAAAACCTCTCTGAAAATTATAAATTTAATTCAGAGGAAGGAAATGATTGATTTATACAAGTTCTTTGAATACTACAGTGAATTATATAAGATGACCCACTTAAAACAGGATACAGCGACTACTTTTCTCGCTCAGTTCATCTCTTTCATTTAAAAAAAAAAACTGTTGACCCAGGAGTTGCACTACTTTCAATGAACCTGAATCTCCCAAAAGATCTGCCATAATATTTAATCTACTAAAAATGAACAAGGCATACTATAATTTCAAACTAAATGCTTATATATGTATACATATATGATCAAAAATATGTGGAACATATATATTATTGGATAACTAAACATGTTCATTTTCAAGATGTTAATCAAAATAAAAACAATGAAAAATCAAAATATTCTGAATAAAAAATAAGCTGTATATCTCAGAATTTTTCAGAATATTATTACATTGCTTACCTGTTTGAAGCGTACTAGGAAAAGACAGAGTAACTTTCTCATCTTCATTCTGATAGTTAAATCCTGTGGCATGTATTTCTGAAACAAAAAGAATACCAATTTAAACTAATGAAATTAGTTCAGACAATAGCCTATATCAAACAAAAATTTCCATTAAAATTAAATCCCATACCATCTTAAACAATTTAGCAAATAACTCTTTTTAACTACAAGAAGTATTAGATATATGTGTATATGTGTAATATATATATTCATAAATTTGAAAGAAGTAGCAAAAAGATAAGGTATCCCTCCAGTTTCCCTAACATGTCTGAGAAATGTCTATCCTATGATAATCCTCTGTATGTTATAATTTCTCTCTCACACACTAAAGACACTAAAAGTTACCACAATTTCAGCAGACCAAAGAAGCAACAAAGAAAGTTATGCTGCCCTGCTATAAAGACCAAGCCTAGTCAAGCTCTAAAAATACAATACAGAGAGCTCTCTTTGTGGAGATCCAAAAAGCTCAAGTTCCACAAAGTTTTTCAAAACAGTAATTTTTCATTAGGAGGTTACTTGAAGTATATAATGGGCTGTGATGAGATATATTTTCTAGGAAGCCTCAGAAAATCGCCTGGGTCGGCATATTCCAAAATTGAGGTGGGACTTCAGAACAAATCAGAGAATTATAGTCAAAAAATATTTACTAATGGGCAAGCAGCATGCTAAGTAAGCTCTGGGGATATAAAGAAAGGCAAAAGATAACATCTGTTCTCAAGGAACTCACAGTCAAATGGGGTAGAAATACAACAACTATATACAAACAAGCTATGTACAGGACAAGTAAGAATAAATAACAGAAGGGAAAGCACTAAGAGCAATACCTTCATTTTGCACAAATGAGTAAACAGATCCAAGGAATTAAAGTGACTTTCCCAAGCTCACAGAGGCTAATAATAAGTGGTAAAGCCAGAATCTGAATTCTGATCAGAAGATCATAAATTTAGAACCATGAGAGATTTTATAAGAGGTCACTGCATACAACCTTCTTTGACTTTACAGATTCTCAGATTGTAAATTCATCACTCCACACAATCCTAGGTAAGTGTCAATTATGATTTCTTTTTAATAAAACTAAAACTAATACAATTCATTCTTTATCTTACAGGAATCAAACCAAGGCAGGAATCCTTAAGAAATGTTTTTAATGCAACTTTCCTTTAGAGCTTCCTAGAGTTCAGTCTTAAGACAGCCAAAATCTCCTCTTATTCTAATTACTCAAAAAGCAGATTCCTGGACATAACAGAAATCCAACATTTGTACTCTACATTATTTATCAAGTTTCTAGATTTAAATGACAATGAACCTTGACCAACAAACAACTAGAGATTAGCTCCAACCTAAGTCCCCTGTTTCCAAGGTAGGTATCATGTGCAGCACTTAAGGGAAAAAAAACCCCCCCCACATATTGTTTATAAATGTTCCACAGCTCGTGGGGGAACTATACAAAGATCAAATACACCCCAGTGAAGGATGCTAATGTTCACTCAAAATTTAACAAACAAGCTTTGAAATTTCAATAAATAGAAAAGGTCCAACAGAACAGTAATCTTAATAAATGAAGTATCCTCTATACATTTACATCCTACAAAATGTAACATGTAGATAACTATGAAACATTTATTCTAATAGTTACTTTCTAGTTAATAGAACCTAATAATAATAGAAGCTTTAAAAGCTGGAAACTGAAACACAAAAAAAATAAAAATAAATTTAAAAAAAACCCCAAAATACTTTACAGGACTCCTGAAAAACCATTATAGTTTTATTGTTAAAGACAGATACCTGAGGTGCTCTGTAACTGCTAATTTTACAGTGTCTGACAGAACAGGAGAAACTGAGGTTGATACACTAGAAAAGCTGGTTTAAAAAATTATACAAGAATAACAATTACAAGATAAACACAGGATTAGCTTTATATGCCATTTGTACAAAGCATTTGCCTTATATTTGACTATAATTTGAATGTACTCTAGATTAACTTGCAATGGTGATTAAAAACAAAGGAGAGAACATCACTATAAACACCTTTCTAAATTTAAAAAATTAGCAGTGAAAGCACCACTAAGATTTAAAGTAAAATCTCAATTAACCGGAAGATACAAGGCTCTGATTAACTGAATGACAACCAGAAAAATCTCTGCTCCCCTTTAATGTCGTGTTAAGTACCATCCTAAAAATATTATTTAGCCCTCTTTCCTGCTCTTATGCTGAACCTAATTTTAATCATGCTTTTATGACTGGGGATCTATCTACAATATTGTTTTTTCTGTTCAACAGTGACAAGAATAGGAATAAATGCAGCTTTCCTTAAAATAATTAAGTAGTATCTATCTAAAACCATCATCAGCAAGCATTATCTGTAATGGGGATAAGTTCAAAGCCTTCCCTAAGAGATCAGGGTGCTGTGAAGCAAGGATGCCCACTATCTTCACTATTATTCTATACTGTTCTAGAAATGCTAGCTATAGCAGTAAGAGAAGAAAAAGAAATTAAAGGAATTACAACTGGCAATGAGGAAACCAAACAATCACTCTTTAGAGAGGATATGATCATTTGGAGAATCCTAGAAAACCAATTAAAAAACTAGTTGAAATAATGAACAACTTTGGCAAAATTGTAGAATATAAAATAAATCCACATAAATCATCACCATTTTTATGTATTATCAACATAGTCCAAAAGCAAAGAGATGAAAAGAAAAATTTCATTTAAAATAACTGTAGACATTATAAAATATTTGAAAGTTCACTTGGCAAAACAAACCCAGGAACTATGTGAACATAGTTATAAAATACTCTTTTCACAGATGAAGTCAGATCTAAACAACAGGAAAAATATTAATTGTTCATGGGTGGGCTGAGCTAATATAATAAAAATGACAATTCTACCTAAATTAGCCTACTTATTCAGTGCCAAAACAATCAAACTACCAAAAACTTATTTTATTGAGCTAAAAGAAATAACAAAATTCACTTGGAAAAACAAAAGGTCAAAAATATCAAGGAAATTGGTGAAAAAAAAATATGAAGGTGGAATACTGATCTAACTGTATTACAATAATCATCAAAACAATCTGGTACTGGCTAAGAAATAGAGGGGACTAGCTTAGGTACACAATATATTGTAGTAAATGACTATACTAATTTAGTTTGACAAACCCAAAGATCCAACAACTCACTACTAGACAAAAACTGCTTGGAAAATCAGAAAACAGTTTGGCAGAAACGAGGTACAGACCAACATTTCACATCATTTATCAAGATAAAGTCAAATTGGGGACATGGTTTAGACATAATGGGTGATACCATAAGCAAATTAGGGGAGCAAGAAATAGTTCATCTGTCAGCTGCCAGATAAGGGAAGAATTTAGGACCAAAGAAGAGAGAGCATTACAAAACGTAAAATGGATAATTTTGATTATATTAAATTTAAAATGTTTTGTAGAAACAAAACCAATGCAACAAAAATTAGAAGGAAAGCAGAAAACTGGGGGGAAATTTTACAGCAACTATCTCTAATAAAGGCCTCATTTCTCAAATATATAATCAAGTCAAATTTGTAAAAGTACAAGTCATTCCCCAACAGCTGTACAGTAAAAAGATATGAACAATTTTCAGATGAAGAAATTAAATCAATAGACATCTGAAAAAATGGTCTAAATCACTACTGATTAGGGAAATGCAAATCAAAACAACACTAAAGTACCACCCCACACCTATCAGATTAACTAAGTGACAAAACAGGAGCAATTTGAAATTATGTCCAAAGGGCTATATAACTGTGTACACCATATCCTTTGATTCAGCAATACCACTACTAGGTCTGTATCCCAAAGAGATCATTAAAAGGGGAAAAGAACCCACATATACAACAATATTTATAGCAGCTCTTTTTGTGGGGGCAAAGAATTGGAAATTAAGGGGATGCCCATCACCTGGAGAATGGCTGAACAAGTTGTGGTATATAAGTATAATGGAATACTATTGCGCCATAAGACATGATGAGCAGATGGATTTCAGAAAAACATGGACCTAGGTGAATTGATGCTGTGAAGTGAGCAGAACCAAGAGAACACTGTACACATTAACAGAAACACTGTGTGATGATGAACTTTGACAGATGTAGCTCTTCTCAGCAATACAATTATCTCAGACAGTTCTAAAAGACTCAAGACAGAAAATGCTATCCACATCTAGAGAACGTTTATGGAGTCTGAATGCAGATCAAAGAATATTATATTCTTTTTTTCCTCTCGTGATCTTCCCCTTTTGTTCTGATTCTTCCTTTATAACATGACTAATGTGGATATATGTCTAATAGGATTGTACATGTATAGTAATCTCTATCAGATTGCATGTTGTCTTGGAAAGGGGAGAAGGAGAAAAAAATTTGGAAAATTTGGAACTCAAAATCTTATAAAAATGAATACTGTAAACAATCTTTACATGTAATTGGAAAAAATAAAATACTATTAAATGGGGGAAAAAATATGAGCAAGTGGATTTCAAAAAAACCAGGAAAGACTTACACGAACTGATGCTTAAGTAAACAGATCCGGGAGAACATTATACACATTTATGCAACAATTGTGTGATGATGAACTCTGACAGACTTATCTCTTCTCAACAATGATCTTAGACAATTCCAAAAGACTTGTGATAGAAAATGCTATCCACATCCAGAGAAAAGAACTATGGAGTTGGAATGCAAATTGGAGCATACTATTTTCACCTTTTCTTCTTTCTTTCTTGTGGTTCGTGCTTGTAATGGAATACTATCATGCTAAAAGAAATGATGAGCAAGTGGATTTCAGAAAAACTTGTAAAGACTTGAATGAATTAATACAAAGTGAAGTGAGCAGATCCAGGAGAACATTGACACAATAACAGCAATATTGTACGATGATCAACTGTGAACGATTTAGCAATTCTCAGCAATACAATGATGCAAGACAATTCCAAAGGATGCATGATCAAAAATGCTATCTACCTCCAGAGAAAAAACTGATAACGTCTGAATGCAGATCAAAGCATACTATTTTTCATTTTCTTTACTTTCTGTTCTAGTATTCTTCCACAAAATGACTAATATATATGTACAACTTTATCGGATTGCTTACCATCTCAGGGAGGGAGGAAGGGAAGAAGAACAATTTGGAACTCTAATTTTTTGAAAAGAATGTTAAAAATTGTTTTTACATGTAACTGGGGAAAATATTTTAAAAAATAATGACTGAAATCAATGTAAAGTATAGAAGATAGCTCTACTTAATTGCAAACTTCTTTCTTTTAAACAGTCTCTGACTAAATCTCTCATTTTTTTAAACTGAATAAAAGAAAATTCAAACTAAGGTGTGACTATAGTTAAACTTGAAAAATAATTTTAAATTTCATCTCACTTATTCTTTCTCAATCCATTCACCATTTTTGTTCTTTCCAAAAGATCTTATCACAAGTGTGCATGTTATCTTACTTACAAGCGTAATAAATAACCAATGTAAATAGCATCAAAATGCCTTTTCAGTTAAAGTGGGATATTAATTTCTCCAGAAAATGGAAAGTGCTAGAAAGCGAGTGGAGACATACGCATTCAGGACTATGCTGGAAGGAAAATTATAAAATCAACATTTGAGAAAAGCTAAGTATGTCAAACTTTTCATTCCTCAATAGGAATACTAGTCCTCAGAACTTGAAAATTACTTACGTTCACATTAAGGTAGATGTCTGAAACTTAGATGACATTTCACAAAGAAGCAATGTTATAAATTAGGGCCTTCTTTGGCCTAGACTATAAAAATCTTCTTAAACCTACAGTGTAGTGTTAATAGAGATATGATACTATTTGATAGGGATGTGTGTGTATTTTCTTCTGCTGTACATTTTGCTTTTCATTAAAAATCAGAGAGATCAAGCTAAGTTCTGTGTTATATCTTTCAATGAATTTTATTTGAATGTAGCTATCTACATGGGAACTATTCTGAAGTAGCCCACACAGTCCAGTAGAAAGAATACTGGATTTGGAATGATGGCCCCTTTTCCAACTTAACATGGGTAAATCTGATACCCTTAGCAAAGCATTTTGTTGTACTTAAAATGTTTTTGGAGGGAAGTGGGGGAGAGGTAAAGGAAGGGTGTGTATGTGCACGCGCGTGTGCGTTACAGTTTAACTATTATGAAGAAGAAACATCAATAAAATGTACTGTTTAAAAACGGATAAATATGACATACTATTGTACTGTAAGAAATGATAAGATGGTATCAGAAAAACATGAAAAGAGTTATATGAGATGATATACAGAAAAGAGAGCCAAAGCAAGAGAAAATTTTACACATTTACAGTAATATTATAAAGACTATTTTTGTACTAAGACAAAATTATTTTTCTTCTAAAAAATATTTATTAATATTGTATTTTTCCCCAGTTACATGTAAAGACCATTTCTAACATTTATTTTTTTTAATTTTGAGTTCCAAATTTCCTCTCTCCACCTTTCCCCTCCCTGAGACAGAAAGCAATTTAATATAGATTGTACCTGTTTAATCATACAAAACATATTACCATTCTACTCACATTATGAAAGACATAAACCCAAAATAAAATACAGAAAGTAAAAAATAGTGTGCTTTGATCTGTACTAGAACTTCATCAGTTCTTTCTCTGGAAGCAAATAGCATTTTTCATCATGACTCCTTTGGAACTGTCTTGGATCATTCATTATTATATCACTGAGAGTAACTACATCATTCATGGTTGATCATCATATTGTACTGCTATTTCTGTATACAATGTTCCCCTGGTGCTGCTCATTTCACTTTTCATCCGTTCACATAAGTCTTTCCAGGTTTTTCTGAAATCATCCTACTTTTAATTTCTTATAGCACAGCAATACTCTATTACAATCATATACTACAACTTGTTCAGCCATTCTCCAATTGCTGGGCATCCCCTAAGTTTCCAATTATCTGCTGCTGTAAATATTTCTGTACAAATAGGTCTTTTTTTCCTTTTTGTTTTGATCTCTTTGTGACACAGAACTAGTAGTGGTATTGCTCGATTAAAAGGGAATGCAGTTTTATAACCCTTTGGGCACAGTTCCAAATTGCTCTCCAGAATTTGTCAGTTCACAAATCCATCAACATACATCTGTGTCCCAATTTTCTCATGCCTCCCCTCCAACATTTATTATTCTCCTTTTCTGCCATATTAGCCAATCTGATAGGTGTAAGTGGTACTGAGTTGTTTTAATTTGCATTTCTCTAATCAATAGTGATTTAGAGCATTTTTTCACATGATTATATATAACTTTGATTTCTTCATCTAAAAACTATACGTTCATATCCTTTGACCATTTATTAACTGGAAAATGACTTGTAAGAAAAAACTCTTTGGAACTCTGATCAAAACAACAACCAACTACAATTAGGATGAAATTCAGCTTGTAGGAAAGAAGTGATGGAATATAGATTCAGACTTTTTTTTGACATGGTCAATGTGGGAATTGGTTTTGCTTGATTATACATTTGTAACAAAGGTTTTAGTTTTCTCGCTTTCTCAATGAGGGTAGGAGGAAAGACAAGGCAGAAGGAAGAGAATGAGGAACTGAAAATACAATTTTAAATTACAGCAGGATCTAGTATTTCCCGTATCTTCCTGTCACTTATGTAACAAAAAGTTGAAGCCTACTGTACCATCTTAATTGTAATATTCTCAATTTGATGCTATAACATGCTCATTTGTACTCTTGTGGAAGTTTCCAAAGTCTTAAAGTTGTTGATCATCCAAAGGGCAACAGAGAGGCACAAAGACAGCATGAACACAGACTGAAAAATATTACCAACAAAAAACCGCACAGGAGTAGTGTAAAGGATTTTGTCAAAGAGGATTTAACGAAAAAAGGAGGTGTATTGGCTTGGCACAGAAAGTTAAGAGATTCAGAGGAAAGCTCCAAAAATACTGGGTGGGTCTCCTGAGGAAGATGTTATAAAAGTACACAGACAGAGAAGGCATGGAGGGACTCTGCACTCTATACTAACACATTACCACATCAACAAGTACATAGATCCAAAGTATCTTTGAAATCTAAAAGGCTTTTGCATGACAGCCTGGGAAATTATCTGCCTTACAATTATAACACCGCTTTTATAAGACAATCAATTCTCTAGTATTTCATTTTCTTGAAGTGACATTATTAAGGATATCCACCTATGATGCTCATTTCACTCCCAGTTCAATTCTCTCTCCAAACTGCTTCAATTTCCCACCAGCTACCTTGTCCACCTTGGAATGCCTCCACCCTGAGACCTGATACCTGGCTGGTGAGTTCTTACCCAAGATCTCCATTTCCCAAGGAGCCTCAACTATGCTGTTCACTCCATTTCTGGCTTAACTCCCTCTCTAGAATGCTTCTAATGGTTATGGTTATTCTCACCTCCTCCCCCTTTATCCTTCCTCTTCTGTTCTTCCTCCTTTCACTATTAGAATGCAAACTCCTTTACAATAAATAAATAATTTTTTCAAAAAAGAATCTAAGCTTCTGGACAGCAGGAACCATCTTGTTTGTTTACCATAAAGATGTTAATTTTATTGCATAAATCAGTCAACAGGCATTTATTAGACACCTACTATGTGCCAGGTATTTGTTTTCCTGTGTTTGTGTTCCAGTACTTGGCACAGTTCTTGGCACATACTAAAACAATGAATGCTTTACTCACACAGGAAAAGGGAATATGACACCTGAAAGAATAACTGAGCAGAATACCAGCTGTATGGCATGGTACCCAGAGAGAAGACAATGTTGCAATCTGTGGAATCTCTTTACCTGAGAATGGTAAAATGAAGAGCAAAAGAAATTTTTCAAAACATTTTTCCCCTAACCACAGTTCTGGGCATCTTCAGTGCGTGGATGAAAGATAATAAATTGACCTGGACCTATTCAACCTAACCTCTGCTTTACAAAATCCTTTTCTTCGTTTACGACCTATCTGGGGGGCAGAGCCAAGATGGCAGAGTAGAAAGATGCGCTTCACCCACAGCCCACAAAATAGCTGTAAAAAATGACTCTCAACAAATTCTAGAGCAGCAGAAGTCACAGGACAACAGGGTGAAAGGTTTCCAGCCAAAGGTAACCTGGAAGGCTGACAGGAAAGGTCTCTCTCATGGGACCGAGTGGTGCAGAGCCCAGCCCTGGCCACATGGCACTGGGAGAAACAGGATCTGAACAGACCTCCAGGCCAGAATTCCCAGCAGAGAGGGTTCCAGATCCTTCAACCCACAAGTGACAAAGAAAGCTCCAAAGGTCAGCGTGGGAGGGCTCTCCCAGTTGAGCGAGAGGCTTTGGTAAAAGCAGCAGCAGCCAGTGGCAGGCAGCTACACAGAAGCAACCTGGGTCCACTGCTAGGCAGCTGATCTGAACCTCAGCCCTTAGTGGTGGCTCCGCCCCCACCCAAAGGCCCTGGGGGAGTTGAGCAGCTGATCTGAATTTTAAGCCTTGAGCACGGTACTGGGGAGAGGAGGGACACTAGGACCCTCCTCTTGACAAAGGATTCAGAAGTCAAGTAACTGTCTGGGAAAATGCCCAAAAAAGGGGAAAAAAAAAAAAATAACACCATAGAAGTTTAGTTTCTTGGTGAACAGGTGTCTCCTTACATCCTTTCAGATGAGAAAGAATAAGGCATACTGTCAGAGGAAGTTAAGGCCTCTGCCTCCAGTACCTCCAAAATGAATATGAAATGGGCTCAGGCCATAGAAAAGCAGCCTGCTAAAGAATCAAAAAAATGCTGAGGAAAATAACACCTTTAAAAAGAGATTAACTCAATTGGAAAAAGAGGTCCAAAAAGCCAATGAGGAAAAGGAGGTTTTAAAAAGTAGAATTAGCCATATGGAAAAGAAGTTTCAAAAGCTCACTGAAAAAAATAGTTCTTTAAAAGAGAGAATCGAGTTCAGGGAAGCTAATAACTATGAGATAAACTAAGAAGCTAGAAAACAAAACTAAAAGATTGAAAAAAATAGAAGATAATGTGAAACATCTCATTGGAAAAACAACTGACCTGGAAAATAGATCCAAGAGAGACAATTTTAAAATTATGGGACTACCTGAAAGCCATAATCAAAAAAAAAGGAGCCTAGATACTATCTTTCATGAAATTATCAAGTAAAACAGCCCTAATATTCTAGAACCAGAGGGCAAAATAAATACTGAAATGAAATACTGAAAGAATCCACCAATCACCCCCTGAAAGGGATCCAAAAAGAGAAATTCCTAGGAATATTGTGGCCAAATTTCAGAGTTCCCAAGTCAAGGAGAAAATATTGTGAGCAGCTAGAAAGAAACATTTTGAGTACAATCAGGGTAACACAAGATCTAGCAGCTTCTACATTAAGGGATCGAAGGGCTTGGAACAGGATATTCCAGAAGTCAAAGGAAATGGTATTAAAACCAAGAATCACTTACCCAGCAAAACTGAGTAGTTCAAGGGGAAAAAAATGGTCATTCAATGATATCGAGGACTTTCAAGTATTCTTGATGAAAAGAGCAGAACTGAAGAGAAAATTTGACTTTCAAACACAAGAATCAAGAGAAGTATGAAAAGGTAAACCAGAAAGAGAAAACATAAAGGACTTTCTAAAGCTGAACTGTGTACATTCCTACATGGAAAGATAATATTTGTAACTCTTGAGACTTTTCTCAGTATTTGGGTAGGTGGAGGGATCACATACGCACACGCGCACACACAAACACACACACACACACACACACACACACACACTACAGGTTGAGTTGAATCAGAAGAGATGATATCCATAAAAAAAATAAAATAAAACTTAAGGGGTGAGGGAGGAAAATATACTGGGAGGAGAAAGGGAGAAATGGAATGGTGCAGGTTATGACTCATAAAAGAGATAAGAAAAGGGAGGAGGTGAGAGAGGAAAAGTGAAACTTACTCTCTTCACATATGGCTTAAGGGGGAAATAACATGCTCACTTAATTTGGTATGAAAATCTACCTTACACTACAGGAAAGTGGTGAGGGAGGGGACAAGTGGGGTAAGGGTGATGACAGAAGGGAGGGCAAAGGGGAGAAGGGAGTAACTAGAAGTAAATACTTTTGGGAAGGGACAAGGTCAAATGAGAGAATAAAAAAAGTGGGGGGGGGACTGGGTAGGATGGAGGACAATATAGTTAGTCTTACATAACATGACTATTATGGAAATCTTCAGCAAAATGATACATATATAGCCTGTATTGAATTGCCTGTCTTCTCAGTGGGGATGGCTTAATAAGGGAGGGAGGGTGGGAGAGAAGTTGGAATTCAAAGTATTAGAAACAAATGTTGAGAATTATTATTGCATATAACTGGGAAATAAGAAACACAGATAATGGGGTACAGAAATTTATCTTGCCCTACAAGAAAAGAGAGGAGATGGGAATAAGGGAAGGGTGAGGTATGATAGAAGGGAGGGTACATGGAGGGAAGTGGTAATCAGAATGCAAGGTATTATGGGGTGGAGGGAAGGGAGAGATGGGGAGAAAAATTGGAACTCAAAATTGTGTGGAAATAAATATCAAAACCTAAAAATAAATAAATACAAAAAAAAAAACCCAACCTATCTTAAGTGCCATCTTTCCTGAAATCCTCAACTACCAGCACCCTCCCACACAAATGAGCTAATATTTATTTATATTTATTCTGTACATACTATACAGGTCCTTGCCATCTTCTCCATTAGATGCAAACTCCTTTTGAGTAGGGATTATATCATTTATTATATTTGTAACCTTAGAGTGTCATACAGTGCCTGGTACGTAGCAGGCCTTTAATAAATACTTGTTGAGTGACTGATTGGGGCATTAAAGGAATGAAAAGAACAAGATCCAGAATGGTGTGGGTCAGCTGATCTAAATGTCTGTATTCTGAAATGGAAACGAATAGGGAACATCTACTTCAGGTAATAATGTCACTATTAAATTGTTTAGAAAAATACATCTCTAAATCTAAGCTAAAAAATGCTTAATATACTAAGAGTCCTGAACAAGGCACCAACAGGACAGAAGGAATCCCTCATGATTCATGATTGTTTTAAAATTATTTTTTGAACAATATGATAATCAGACTAGCATATATGTATACGTGTATGTATATATATATATATATATATATATATATCTGATACATACCATAGATAAGAAAATTTTAAAATGATACATATGTATATTTTCCAAGCGCTTTCCATACAATCAAGGTAATAATGCACATCTAAAGTTTGTAAAGCACATTACATATCTCATATGATTCCCACAACAATACTGTGAGATAGATGCTATTTTTACTGCCACTTTGAGATGAAGCAATTGAAGCTAAGAAACATGAAGTAAGTTGCCCAGGGCCACACAGCTAGAAGCATCTGAAGTGGGATTTATATAAGTAACACAGATTAGAAAATGGTAAAATACATAAAGATCCAAGACAGTAGCCTAAGAGATTCAAAGAGAGAAGGATCACTTCTAGCTGGAAAAAAAACGAGAAGATCACAGCATGAAGAAAAAAATGGCACATAAAGTGGACTTTGAGTATGAAAGACACCAAGATCAAATGGTGAACATGCATAGAGAAGTTAAAGAGAGATGCAGTAATTATCTATGCAACCTCATAGGGTTATAGTGTATGTAGTAAAGTACTCTATATATCTTGAGTATGAAAGAAATATTTATTATTAGCTAGGGGAAATAGTGTGTGTAAATGTATACCGGCAGGGAAAGACAGTCTAAAATCAATCAGAAGTATTCCAGTTTGGCTAAAGCACAAAGTGGGCCAAGAGAAATGGATAAATTATTTAACCTCATAAGTCTCAGAAATTTTATTAGTAAAATGAGGGTTTAGACTAGATTTCTAAGATCCTTTCTGGTTTTAAAATCCTACTTAAGATTTTAGAAAAAATAATGAAGTATTTCATGGCACTACTGAAAAAAATTAGTTTCCTTACCTACACAGATGGAATCTATTTTTCTCTTCCAAAATCTATGTAATTTGAAAGCAATCTATGAATATTTTCTTAGTACTTAAACCACTTTATAAAGTCTTAACAATAGGCAGTATTCCTCACCATATCCCAAAAGTAAGGTAAAATATCAGATGTGGTGTGACTATGTTATTGTACATTAAAACCACACTGTAATGTCTAAGGGTCACTAGAAAAGATGTATGGGGAGACCAAGTCTTTAATGAATTTCACTTGCTATTTTATTTCTAAAGCTCTTCCTGAAGTAATTAAAAGATACCTATCTTTTTTAACAAAATTCAATAAAAGCAATCACTAGTAAAAGAAATGCAAATTAACAGAACTGAGATTTACCTCACACCTAGCAAATTTGCAAAAATAATTTTAAAAGTCAACTCCAGACAGGCTGTAAGGACAGATACACTAATACACTATTGGTAGAAATGTAAAATGATCTACCTCTTTTAGAAACTGTGCCTATTCCTCAATGAAATCAAAGAGAGAGGTAAAGAACACATAAATAGGAGGAGGAAATTACCTTTCAGATCAATGAATGGGATAGTTCATGATTAAACAACGGACAGAATGGATCACAGTCAGATAAAAATAGTTAATTTTGATTACATAAAATTAAGTAATCTAAAGATAGAAGAGAAATAGTTAACTTGAGGGAGATTATTTTACAGTAAACTTTTCTGATAAAGGTCTTGATTCAAGATAACTGATTCACACTTATAAGAGTAAGAGATATTCTTCATAAATTGTCAAAAGAAATAAAATCAGGCAATTCTCAAAGAAAAAAATCCAAAATAATAAATTATGCAAATCACTATTAAAGAAATACAAATTTAAAGCAACTCTGAGGTTCTACCTCATATCCATTAGATTGGCCAAGATGACAAAAAAGAAAAATGACAAATGTTGCACAGGCTGAGCAAAATAGACACATCGATGAACTCTTGATGTAGTTGTGAATTGGTACAACCTTACTGGAAAGCAATTTGGATCTCTTCACTTAAAAGCCACTAAATTGTGCTTACCCTTTGCCTCAGTGACTTCACAACTAGGCTGATTCTCCAAATATGTAAATTAAAGAAAAGGACAAATATGTACAAAAATATTTATAGCAGCTTCTCTTGTAGTGACAAAAATAAGGAGATATCTCTCAAATGGGGAATGACTGAACAAATAACGTTATATGAATGTTATGGAAAATTACTGTGCTGTGAAGATATGACTAAGGGAAAGGTTTCAGAGAAACCTGGGAAGACTTGTATAAACTGAACACACTGGGGGAAAAAAAACCTAGGAGATAATTTATTCAGTAACAACTATAAAACTTTGAAGTCTGAACAATGGAAATGATCAAGCACAATTCCAAAAGACCAATGATAAACTCATGACAGAGAGGTAAGGGATGAAACATGCAAAATGAGACATATTTTTGGACAGAGTTCATGTAGGAATTTATTTTGCTTCACTATACATATTATATCCCTGTCCCCTCCAACAGAAGAGAAAGAAAAAATATTTTTTCTTAATTGAAAATACTAATTTTTTTCAAGTCCCATATATGAAAATATTGTGGCAGCAAAAACTAGAAACAAATAGGTGAATGTAGTAATACTATGTATGACATAGTAGAATATTATTGCACTATATGAAAAGAATATAAAGAATTCAGAGAAATTTGGGGAAAACTATAAGAACTATTATAGAACAAAGTTAAATTGGAGAAAAATATAACATGACAGTAATAATGAGATATATCAGAATTCAAATTAATGTACTGACCAATTTTTACCCTATAGGACTCATGATAAAGTCAGTCTGTTTAGATTTTAGATATGGTCAGTAGGGGGTGGGGAGCAGGGTGGGAAGAAGAGATGAGTATTCCAAAAAAAAGGGGAAAATACCTAAGACATCCCACAAACAAAAATCCATGAAAGCAAATTACTATTTTCCAAATAACAGTAGAAGAGCATTCAACTAATTTTTCAAAAACCTAATTTCTATGTGAAATATACAACTCAAAATGTCTTCAACTTCTCTATTTCATCCAAGTTATGTTTGTTGGCTTGCACACTTAGAAAACTATGCATTCCAGGCCAGAAACTTATTTAGAGTCATTTAAAAATGGTGCTGATACATTTTTAAAGAAGGTAATGAGTAAAACATGTCCAATTACTTACAATTTGCTCTAAAAACAAAATTAACAAAAAAGGTTCATTATACTACTTGTGGTCAGGGGCTATAAACTTTACTATGATGGCTTTAAAAGACAGAGAAAGGCATTAAAAGCTTAAAGTTTCTTCTAGTTTATTGAGGTTGGAGTTTTATTCTAGTTATCGTAGATCAAAGCTAAATGGTGTGCTTTTTTGCAAATTAATATACCTTTGCACTGGATCTATAGTGTATTTTATAAGGAACCTAGAAATCTAAAAAAAAAAAGGAATTAGAAACTTAAATTATTTTCTCAGCTGATAATAAATCAACTCGGCTTTCTCATCCACATGAACCTGGCCTCTGAATTGTCATTAATAACAATGAGAAGTCACATCTATATAACATTAAATATCAGGCATTATGCTGCACAATAATATTATATTATATTGGGACAGCTCACTGGCACAGTGAATGGAGCGCCAAGCTTGGAGTCAGGAAGATTCATCTTTCTGAGTTCAGATCCAGCCTCAGATATACTTCCTAATTGTGTGACCCTGGGCAAGTGACTTAACCCTGTTTGCTAAAGTTCTCCATCTGCAAAATGAGCTGGAGAAGGACATGACACACCACTCCAGCATTTGTGCCAAGAAAATCCCAAATGGAGCTATATGGTATCACATACAACAAAAACAAATGAACAACAATAAGCAGGTTTACAAAGTACTTTACACATTCAACTTACTTAAACCTCATCACCAAGAGAAAACTCAAGCACCAGAAAAGTTAAGTGACTTGCCCATGGTTACACAGCTTATATAATTAAATTAGCAGAACCAGGACAAGAATTTAGATTTTTTTTTTTTACTGCAAACACAAGTGTATTTTCCACAATTTCATGCTCCTTCATAACTCACTAATTTTGCCTAAGTTAAAATACAGTTAATTTAATTTCTTCACCTTCAAGAATCAACAGCACAATTAAAGAGCTATTTAAAAAAAAAACAAACATAAACATACTCTTTGATTTGGCCAAAAAGCATTCCTATCATTATGTTAGACTTTAGGCTCCTTATAGGTGGCAATTTATAAAGACTGAGTTTTACATAAAAAGCACATACCATATAGCATCATCCAGATATAGTGTAAATGTTTTCTGACTTTACAAATTATTTCCTGGCTAAGAACATGGTTAAGCTCACACATCACTCAAAATGCCAAGATCACAAAAGAAACACTACCTTGGGGCTCAATAAAAAAAATTTAGGAAAATCAAAGTAGAACTTCAAGTTGCTGGATTGAGCAATGGTTTATAAAATACTGCTCAGGCACTGAGAATTTACACTACTTTCTGACCAATTATTTGAGGAGACACACCAATAAATTTTTAGATAAGTTAAGTTTTAAAATCTCTATTAAATAAGACTGAAACACAATGTAATTATAGTAAGACTGAAACATAACAATAACAACACTTGCAAAGTAAAACCAGTCGCCTTTCTAGCAATCCCTTTCGTTGAAGAAATATGACCGAAATGTCAAACAGCCAGGAAATTATGGGAGAAAAAAATCCATCGTTCACCCCCCCCAACCCAAATTAAATCACTGCAGAATTTGTAACTTCCAAAATGTCCAAAAACCTAGGGACTTTCCAGATTGAGCTGAACAGCCTCATGATGATGGCACAATTTTGCCAGGCTATTAATACTGGTAAAGTTTGGCAATATCTAGCATGAACCACTTGTTAACACACTAAGGATATAAATTTGGTCTAAGTAACTGCAAGTAGAAACATATAACTGCAGCAAAGTCACTATCTGAAATGGTCTCATTTTGATCTTTTTCCCCAAATAGGGCAATAACTGTAACATTCCTATTATATCTGCCACAAAACCTATTAAGTATTACTTTAAATCACATCCCTGCACTTCTGAAGTACAGTAGCCAGATCAGTATAGTATGTTCATTAGTGATTCCAATTTATTGGTTCTTCAAATACTAACATGGAATCAACTCCAAAAACTTTTACACAAGGCACCAGAAGATATTCTACAAGATTTCACAAAATAAATGTGTATGTCATTGGGATAGTTTCTAAAAAATAAATGATTAATAGTCACCAAATTTTGTATGTGTGTTTGTTTTTTTAAATCACTTTAGTTGCTCTTTAAACTGTTCTCACAGTTAAAAACTTTAATGTAACCCTCAGATTACCACAACATTGACTAGATCATTTATTATTAATATCTGGTTCAAGGGCAGTAATTTATTTATCAACTAGAGTTAAATGAAATCTGTGAACCACTACCCTTCTTTCTCCTATTCATGAGTTTGTTCTGATCCACTGTCAACAGAACCATAGTAGGACTGAGTCAAGTAACTGTCTCTTTGGTTTCACATCATAGTTCAATCAACAAGTTTTGATTAAGGGCCTATATGCCAGGCACTGCTCTCAAAGGGCTTACAATCTATTGAAGGAAACAATACGTACACACCAAAGTAAATACAAATTTCCTGCAAGGTAAATCTAAAATTATATGCATGCAAAGGAGGACACCCTAGCTGTGATATTAGTGCCACGGAGGAGATAACACTTGGTTTGAGCTTTGTAGGAAGCCCTTAGAGGCCTATGTGAGAATGTAGTGTGTGCATTCCAGCAGTGGGGAAGAGTTTGTGCAACGACATGGAGGCAGGTGATAGAATACTATGTAAGGGGGCAAGCAGGCAATTTTAGCTGGAGAGGAGAGCACATGAAGGCACATAATGTATAATAAATAACCCTGTTCCAAGTAGGCCAGAATCAGATTGTAAAAGGTTTTAAATGTCAAATGCTTTAAATGTATTTTATCCTAGAGGCTTAAATTTAAATATTTAATATAGTGCTTTAGTGGACAATTTGTTCAGAAAACATTTAATTAAGCAGAAGGAAGTAAAGGTAAAAAAATATACATACCACACATACCTTGCCCTCAGTACTTACAAATAGGAAAGACATGTACAAACAACCACGATAGAAAATACTGAGAAGACAGCTATGACAATGTTATCAATTTTATATGTGACCTGGAGCCAATAGACAACCCTTCATGTAAGCCTGAGATGAGCTTCGAACAAGGTGAGGATTTCACTGAGGAATAATGGTATACATTCTAGTGATGGGGAACAGTACAGTACAAACACAACAAAGGGGAAGATGACAACAGGGGAGATGAAATAGGTCTAAAAAACAATAGACTATAGATTCCTAAATACCAGGATAAGGCATTTTTTTACTTGAAACCAAAATTTTTAAGATTTGCAGCTTGAATAAATGCGAGGACTATGTCATCCCACTCTACTTCAAATATAACTAAATCACAAAACACTGGAGATTTAAAAAAAAAAAGGGATTTCTTGATATCACTTTCATGTTCATCTTTAAAACACAGAAAATATAAACTAAAAAAAATAAAAATAAAATATATAAAACTCTGGACACAATTATATTTACATTTTTGAGTTTTTATAAAGTGTCTAATCACTTGAGGGCAAAGATTCATGTATCACCTTAAAAAAAATTTTTTTTTTGGTATCCTGACCATCTAACACTGGTTTGGCAGAGATATATACTTAATAAACTGCATCAGATGCAAGGTGGAACACAGATCTTCTTGGCTTCAAGGTCAGCTCAGCATGCCACTTCTCATAGGCAGTAAAGCACAGTAGAATCAGAAAAAAAGACCACACATTTAGAATGACCAGAGAAGAGGAAATTGGAGTGAATGGACAAATCTAGAATTTTTATGAGATTTGAGGGAATGACTGAAAAATATCAATATTCTGTACTCTGAAATTAATTTAAATATACATTCCCATTTCCTTTAAAGCTTAACTCAGTTACCACCACCCTATAACGGGGGCTTCTTCTGATCCCCCAGGCTTCTAGTACCATCTGCCACCACCCCAAAATTTGCTTTATATTTATTTTGCATGTTTTTGAAAAATTTTTATGCTTGTGTTTATGGTAACCTATAGACTGTAAGCTGCCTAAGGGCAAAGATTTAATTAGTTTTCTGAATGAATTGTCTACTAAATTGTGACTAAATATTTAAATTTAAAGCTTTTTACATAGATAACATTGCTATATCTCCAAATCCTACTCCAGTGTCTGACACAGAATGGGCACTTATATAAATGTTTGCTCACTGGTGTACAAGTTACTAAAAAGTTAAGTTGGCTCCACTGATGTTCAAAGTTAAATAAAACATTTAATTTAAAATGCAACCTTAATGTAAAAAATGACTGGGGATGTCAAACTTATAAAATTGGATCCTCTGAAAATTATTTGAAAATTAGAAATATATTTGGTTCCTCGATTGAATCAAGCACATTCAGTGATTTTTGCCCAACTAATCCTTCTACTCAGAATAACGCCACATCAAACGGACTTCATGCTACATGAGCCTTTCCTGCAAATGCTCACACTTCGGAATCCTGAGCAAACAATAAAATGAGTAAAGGACCATTCTGTCATGGTGCCAATGAGCAAAAGCTATCAAATAACAGTTTATGCTATATTTTGAGAGCACTATACCATAGTTACTATTCATGAGTAATGCCACTGACAAGAATCTTTGATATCCTTTACACTATTCATATAGTTTCTTACTATTATATCATAGAGCTATGCAGTATTCACAGAATTAGCCACAAGCCTTGCCTATCACTGAAATTCTTTGGCACAACAAAGCTCAGAACTGGAACTATCCTTGGATTCCTTCCACTTTTTAGGTAGTTTTCCAAACTGCCTTACAAAATTCTCTTAAGGTTATTTTTTGCCAATATCTTGTTTTCAAAAGATATACTAAAGCTAAAAACTAATCTTGTTCCTATTTATCAATCCTATACTAATATAGTATTCTAGCCACATGTTACACATTACGCATATTACAGGCCATCACCCATCTCCAGAATTCTATCATTTTTCTAATGTCATGGTCTCCTTTGGCAACAAAGGACGAACACAACCCAGAGAGTAAGGCCAAACAACTGGGACTTTGTCTAATTTGCAACTCAAAAAGTCTAATCTAAAGAAGATGGGTCAAGCAGTCTCTGGGGCAAATTTAAGTTTCATTTTGAAATCCCTGCCTATCTGGCAGTATTCCAAACTTTCACATTTTCTCTTTCTCTGTCCCTCCCTTCTCTATCTCATACACACACTTTCAAAAATAAATCTGTTAAAACACATATCCCATGTGACTTTGCTGCCTATAAAATCTATGTATTGAAACTCTGAATGAAAATGTTCTTAAACAAATAATTTTACAAACAAAATTCTCATAATGTAAACAGAAGAAAAAAATAGTACAGACTGAAGCGATTATTTTCTAGGTTATGTCCAAGCCATCTATTAAGGATAAATTAAAAGGCTCTTTACCTGTCAGGACCTGAGTTCAGGCACTCAAGAGTTTCGTATTTCTCTTGCGGGAGGTGATGACAATACTAATCCCTGCACTGTGTAGGGAGGTGCATTCCTTGCACTGGTTTAAGTGCTAGTGATTTCACCAACCCTTGAAGTGCAGAACAGTAAAAAAACAGTTTTCAGCCGTTTTTCTTACTGATTTGTTATTTTAAAATATTACAAAGTAAGATTTCAAATATGTTTTTAAAATAAACTATTTCTATTTAAGGACAAGTGATTTAGCTTGAAGCAACACAGTCCAAGAAGTCTTCCTGGATTACTACAGCAGTCCTTTTTCCATTAATGAAACTTAATAATGAAAGTTAAATATACGGTAATGGTTTCATGCCTTCAAATTATCATCATTTTTGTCTTAATGCACCAAAAGTTAGTCCTTCCTACAGCAAATGAATTAGCTTTTCTGAGAAGTTAAAATTTGTTGTGAGAAGCTATTTTAGATGGTACAAGACTGTTGTTTCTCCCATTTCCCACAAAACTTTCATATTTTCATTAATATCTAGCACTTGAAATCTAGCATTAGGATCTTGGGAATCAATCAGTTTATGGAGAAATATCAAATGAGCATGACTACCACTACTCAAGGGCAAGTCCATACTGAGTTACTTGGAAACAGTTATTATTAAGAAAACAGCAAGTTACACACTTTGTGTGTAGTTATAATAATGTTAATAATACTGTAAAGAAAGTAAAAAATCACTCTGAATTGTTCAAATTTCTCCATAAATACTTTAAAATAAGAAGTTAGTGTAACCTGCTAGCACCAAGTATTTCAAAGTTTGAGTTGAGTGAATAGGCCCTAAAATCTAAGTTGGGGGGGTCTCCCTCCCCACTTAAAGCATTGATTATTAGTAGTTATAGGGGACTTGGGGCCAGGAAATAAACCTTTGCCTCGTTTGGAGGAAGAGGGAACTTGAAACTTTCTAAGAACATTTAATGCGTTGTCTGTATTTTTCTCACAGCCTTCTTTACTTCCTTACAAGTTATCATTTCTCTCCACCCCCTTAATACACCCACTACTGCTTCCTTGGACAAGAGATCATTATCAAGTTGGGCACCAACTTTGAATGTATGCACATTCAAAACTTAAAGGCCTTCTGACTTCTTTCCAAACATTATCAGAACAATTTTCAAAGAACAGCAGACTAGATAAAAATCAAACGCAAGCTAAACACCATGCCAGTGAGAGGAGTATTCTCTGGTACTGTTTTACTTTTCCTCCATATCTACCTAAGATTGGGAACCACTTAAAATTTCTTTGGCATCCCTCCAATTAATTCAAGTGTACTTTCAGTACACAGCAAAGAAGGTTTGACTTGCTATGGCTGGCTAAGATGCTTCTCATTTTTCTTCACAGTTAGAAAAATTAGATAATCACTCTTTGATTTAACAAGCCATTCCAAACAAAGCTGGAAGTTATTCAAATCCACTTAAAGGATCTGCTTCTTCTAAACCTAAAACCACAGCAGTTTGATCCCATTTGTAATCAAATTTAACACAAGTGCTTCATGGTGTTAATATGAACATCTGCCATTTACGTTTTGCTTCTTTCCTATGGGCCAAAGAACTTTTAAAATAATCATCAAATAGATCCTCTTGGGTTGTACTTAAACACTTCCTTGAGCAGGCTGAGATGGAAGAGAGTAAAAAATATTACTCCAAATACTCAGTTAAAAACTCAAATCTCTAATTCTTATGGTATATCCAAGTCTCTTAGCAGGAAGTAGCCAAGACACTGGTAACTAAGAAGGGATGCCATGGGAGGCAGCAAGTTACAGTTTTACTTTTAAAGTCACAGCATCTAGGTAAGATCCTTGCTTTTCTACTTAGTATCTATGTGACCTTGGGCAAGTCACTTAACCTGTCTGGTCAGTTTCAGGAGTAAAAGAATAAACTTGACCTCCCAGGTTTCTTCCTGTTCTAAATATATAATCCTAAGTTAGAAGTCAAAAGTAATTTTGCTAGAATTGTCAAGTAATTCTGTTAAGTTTATGCCAATCATGATTTTTACATGGCAATTTGTGTAGGATTAAAATTTCAACCATCAACTAGCTTGTTAAAACAATCCATTTCCTAATTACATGATTTAATAAATGATCTTCTGATCATTTAAAAGATGCCAATATGTAAGTTTCATACACAATGGATTATATTTCCTTTAAATATACTCCTCTATTTAAAGTACCTTTTAACCATTTCCATTTCACTATGCAAACTTCCTTCGCTCCTTTGTTCAATAAGATTCAAGGGTAAAACTAAGAAAACTACATATGAACCAGAACCAAGTTAATAAATTTCTACACTATATATTTTATATTCAAAGCCCTTCAGGACTTCTAACCTTAATAGGCCTAGTATTACAACAGTTTCAATTGTGCATTTCAAAAACTGAAGTCCAAGTTCTTATGATTTATTTACCCAGGGCCACAAAAGAATTCAATGAAAGAAGTAGGTTTAGAATGGTTTCATTTCATCATCCCATACTGTATTTATTATTCTCAGATCAGAGCATGGCATTAAAATGTCTAACAATCTCCATCTAAGAAATTCTTATACAAAGACATTTACTTTCTAAAACAACAAACATGTTATAGCATTACCTTTGTTTAACAAGCCAAAGCAGAAAATGGTTCTTACCTTCATCTCCTTCTGGTGCATAGGAAGCTGTAATAATGTCAATGTCAGCACAATTCATCACAATTTGATTGGTGGCCTGCCTTACCTAGGAAACAAGAATCAATAATGTTATGAATCCTCTTGCTTTCTACAAGATGTTTGCTCATTCATTTTAACTATGCCATTGTTAATACTTGTTTATGCCAAAACTTCACTTAAAAGTGGACTGTGATATTAACAGATCAGAAATGGAAATAGAATATATGAGTACATTAGCATAAATCATTAAAATATGTCAAAATTATGACACCTACATTAAAGAAATCTCTAAAATTTGGATGTCCTCCAAATGAGTCAAGTAAATAAAGCACTCCTCCCCCAAATTCTGATTATATACAAATTTATTTTGAAGTACTAAATGAATACAATATTCATTTTAATGAGATGACTCAAATACCTGAATAGCAGAAAACAACAGTGATGCAAATGTCCCAAATGAAATTGCAACACATCAGAACATCAAGTAACTATTTCTAAACAATGAAAATTGGTCACTTTGATCACTAATTATGTCAGAAATTTACATCTAATAGCATACTTCAAACTTAAGATTTAAAGTTTGCAAAGCATTTTATGTACCACATTACCTCATTTGAAAATGGTAACAACCCTGTGACACAGGTACTATTGTAAGTCCCTCACCCCTACTTAACAGATGAGAAAATTAAGCCTTAAGAAATTTTAAATTACCTGCCTAGTATTACATAGCTAGTGAATATCTAAGTAGAATTTGAATCCAATTCTTCCTCATTCCAAGTCCAGAACTCTACCTACTACTCCATGATGTCTTTGGTAGGGAGACAATTATACCACTAAAAACTAGAAGACAAAATTGTTACATTTTAAAATAGTGATTAATTCTTAGTCAATAATGGCCTTAATTGAATCATTAAAAGTATGGTGTTAAACCTTAATAGATTTTAAAAATCTTTCCCAAGTTTTCTTTTTTCAATATCAATGCATTACTCGGCATGCAACATTTTAAAAACATTTGTTCCCACAATTTACTTCAGAAAAATACCCTCAAATAGCATTAAATTAATTATATCACAAATGGCTATTTAATCGACAATATTTGGACTAAGAAGTCTCACTATTCATAAATTACCAGCTATCATACAAGATTGTTACTTTGGACTAAAGAAGAATCCATAAATGAAGCAGTGACTCTCAGGGTGGGGCCTTGAGGAGACAGGTTCCCCACCCCTGGAGACCATTCCCCAAACAGGCTAAGCATATAGTGATCTTTTGTTGAGTTTGAAGTATATGCTAATATAACAATTACAGTAACTCAGTTACATGTTTTTCTCCTTATCTAGGCAACCACATTTTCATTCTGTCAACATCTAGTGTAGACTTAATGGTAGCCAAGCAGTTAATCTACCAGCTTCAAAATAGTACTTACTCTTAAAATGGCTATGTCAAATTACATTCAGTATCTTACCAGTGTTACAATTGTGGATAAAGTATGTGCATATCTGAGAAGTGGATAATCTACAACTTCTACTTGGATATAAATTTCTAATATATTTAGGGAAAACTACCTGTTCACACTAGCAAACTGAGAAGTGGATAATCTACAACTTCTACTTGGATATAAATTTCTAATATATTTAGGGAAAACTACCTGTTCACACTAGCAAATTAAAGTGTTTGTTGAGCAATTACTATTTTTTTTTGAGAGCATTTGTCAGTTCTAGAAAGGGTAGAAAGGAAGTTAACAAAAACCTTGATTTCAAAATTCTTCATCTCTGTGAAGTCCAATATTAGAAGCTCATTAATCTTTAAGAGCTCAGAAGATGTTACTGCAAACACTAATGGATTCCAACCATAAAGACAGTTTTGAGCATCACTAAACATTTTATATTACTTATACAAGATTAGAAAACGATATGCCGTATTTAAGTAGATACTACTCATAGAAGCTATAAAAAAAAAGTTAACAGGTACAGATTAACCTTGGGTTAAGAAATACTTGGATGTTCTTAAAACACATTAAAGAAATAAGAAGATTAAAACAAATGATTTCAAAAGAAAAATATTCATAGAACCCATAAAATGGATACTGTAAAACGGTATACATATGTGGTTCTAAGACACACCAAGGATGATTACAAAACTATGCAAAACCAACCTACTCCAAGCTGGTACTTTTCAAATACCAGCACTGATTTGATTATGATCTGAGATCAATGATTTCCTTCAGCAGCAAGGCCATATCAACTGTACTGTTTTGCCATCAATTGAACAGATCTTGCTCCAAGGTCCCTAACTTCATTTTCTGGATTTATAGTAAATATTAAATGCTAAAATTAGCTGCAAAACGTTTTGATAAAAAACTCATTTTCAACTTTTTCATTTTATTCTTCTATGGAATGAAACATTAGAATGTTCATGCATCCCTTGTTTCCTTCCCAGGGTTTTAGCCTACCAGGTTGTCAGCTACAGAATGCACTTCAACTGAACTGAACACTGAACTGAACTGAACAAGACAGCTTGACCCTTGGTAACAATTTTACAAAGGAGGTTTCCTATGCTTGGAAAGACTGCATTCTGTAGCAGCTCCTGTTTTTCTGAGTAAGTTTTTTACCAGAACCATTCAGAAAGGTATTTGTTATAGTGTGAACCAAGAATCTTTACTAAAGTCCAGAAGGATCAATAAAACAAACTCCAGTTGTGACAATTTCTAAATGCCAGTCATTTTAAAGTCTGACTCACTCATATTATTAACAAGATACTTGAGTTTCATCACGTGCATATAAAATTTATAATAATCTGACTGTGAAGAAGGAATGTAATTTCTCAAGGCAACCATGAGAAGATGATTTGCAAACACAAATATGGGACAAATTTTCTAACACCAAAATGTAACAAATAACAAAGAACAGATTATACAATAAGTAATTGTTCAAGCTTGAAGTTTAAACCTCAAAAACAGATTTCAGTGTCAATAATTCAAAAGACTCCCATCCCACTCAACCTTACCTTGCTGGCCAAAATAGATTAATATTATGACCACAGGGTATGCTCTAGACTAAGTATAAACAGATTAACGAATCTCAGATATACAGAAAACTCCACTGTAAAGTATAATAAACAAACAATAACTTACTATAATAATAGCTCACTTGCCCAGTAATCTGAACCATGCCAACCATCATCAAAAACCAGGAAGGCAAGCAAAAAAGTCCCTAATCATCTAAAATGCATGACACAAAGTGCATGCATTGAATATCCAAGCACCTCACCCAAAGGGGATGCCTCAATTTCCCCTTCGGACTATTGTATATCTGATTTTCCAGGCAACAGGTGGTTAGAAGTCACAAATTGGAAGTTGCTTCTTCCTTGGGCAGAAGGCATGTAAAAAAATATTAACAAGTCAGGATGAAGGAGGACAATAGAGGAAAAGCATTTACAAAGACACAAGGCTATGAAAAATTTATCAAGCAGGGGCCATTTATTCTAGGAGCAAATAGCTTTATATACACCTCAATAGTCTGAGTCAATGTCATAAACTATTGATATAGCAGAAAAAGCACAGGATTTACAATCAAAGGAACTAGTTTCAGTACTAGCCCTGTCACTAGCTTGCTGTGTGACCTTGTGGAAGTTCCTTTGATGAGCATCAGTTTACTCCTCTATAAAATAATCAAGTGAGATTAAATAATCTCTAAGGTCCTTTCTAATTCTAAATCTATGATACTATGATGGCATCTGAGGGAATATCATCTGAGGGAATTGTATTATGGCACAGTGAAGTTGACTAAAGGTTATGTTATATTTCATAAATTTTAAGGTGACAGAAGTATGTAATGCAATTTAGAAATATCTCCATTCAAAACAGTTTACACTTTTTAAAGTTTTGGCAGCTAAGTAGTAGTAAGCTTCAGTTATTTAGAAAACCTGACTTCCTTCCCTGACAATGTAAGCCAAAGGACTATATTACTGTATAACAGTTTACTGTACTATAGGCCTCCTCCAAATGACTTATTCAGAGGAAAAAATAGTGAAAAGTACTGAAGTCAGTATATGTCAGAACAAAGTCCAGTTAACATCTTCAAAGCATTTATTGATCTGAAAAATGCAAGTTCAAGTACACCACCATCCCCTAAAAAGGGGGATATAAAGAATATCAAAATGATTGCTCATGGAATATAAAAATGTTTTGAAGACCACCACACCACATGGAGCTGACAATATTCATTCAGGAGCCAGGGGTGCTTCCTTTCAAATTAAATTAACTATTTTAGTTGTAACTACTCTCTATGTAATACATATTTTTTAGCTGGCATATCCTGATCCTTAGCCTTTAAAATGAGGAGTAATTCTCTGTCTTATCACAGGAGAAAGCCTGAGTATTGTATCAGTCATCATTACAGGCTTATAACCAGGACACAAATTCACTAATTTGTAAACTACTTTAAGTTTACTACTTCAGATACCTACCAAGTGCATTTGCCTCAAAAAATAAGAAAGAAAAAATATGGCTTGTTTTCCTAGTTATCAGGAAGTAAGTTTTCAAAATCCAAGTCACATACACTAATTTCACTCAAAGGCAAAAGGCCAACACATGGACTAATTTCTTCACCTCCCCCGCTGGTCCACACCCAAAACAAAGTTAAAAATCCACTAAGTTTCTAATATGTAACCTGTACAAATACTCTAGGCTTATCAAAAGATTTTGCAACTAAAGCACCTGAACAGTTTGCATACTTTTTTAAGATACTATGCCAGTAGGGATAATTCAATCCATATGCGTTACAATTAGGTTTTTAAAGGTACTAATTTTGTTAATACTCAAATGATAATAAGAGGAAACTTGTTTTAATTCACATGATCATTAATAAACCTTGCTAAACTCTTGTGATTACACACTATGTCCACCTTTTCACACCTACATATTCTTTTATTATATATTTCAATATTTTATATGTACATAAAACATATTTTTATTAAACACTCCAATATTTTAATATATAAACCCTCAGTCCAAAAATAAGCTTTTATGTAATGTTCATCTCTTTTGAAAAAAAAAAACCAAACCTATATTTGCTCCAGGTATTCCATCATAAAGAAAACCTCCAGCCCTACATCCTTCCTTCATTCCTTGAATAAACTATAATAATGAAATAAGCTTGAAATTGTCTTTGCCTGTATGTATTTTCTCAATCTCTATGTATTTCTCATAAATCTGCTCTTTGATTTTGAAAAAAATGGCAATTCTAACGCTTAAAGAAAGGGTGAAAAAAAAAAGTTTTTTTAAGCATTACTCTTTTCCCACCATACAAGTTCATTCACCACTAAGGTCAGTCTTCCAGCAGGTTTGGCCAAGTCACAAGACAAAATAATGTTTACAAACCCTCCCACCCAACCCCCTGTTAATCTATATCAAACAGCAGGAGAAAATCACTCTACTTAAATCATAACTAAACCCAGACTTATAAATCCTAATTTTAGACCAAGATCTTCTCATTCTGCACTCATTTATATAAATAGAAAAATTTTAAGTCACCTTATTTTCACAATGCTAAATTCTGCCTTTTGACGCAGTAGCACATCAAAAATATTCCGTCTGTTTAACAACCATTTTGGAAGAATTTTCACCCTGTTTATCTTGCCCTTTTGGCTGTCACAGAAGTCTGCCAACTACACTGAATGAGCTTCTAACAAACATTCCAAGACTAGTTTACATCTCTTTAATTTCACTGATAAAGCCTGTCCTCTAGAACGGAGGCCTGTTGGTTTTTTCTATCCCTGGTTGCAGTAAAGAAAAAAATGGGTTGAGGGGAGCCCTAAAAGGATTTTAAGTACATTAAATGCATTATTTAATAATTTTTCTTCTAAAATAGCACGTGTTTTAAAGACTATGACTGACCCAAGCCTCACTGAACATTTCACATTTCAAAATTCCATTTCATTCTTCTAAAATCGAACCTCTCTAAATGGTACTCGTGTAGGCTTGAGATTTACCACATGTTTGAAATAATGCAGCCGCGGATAAAAAGTATGACTTACTCATATCTACTATTACAAGGAACAGTATTTTCACCCATGGTATGCTAAAAACTGTTCTTCTCAGGGGAAGGCACCGGCTTGGTAACTATCACTGCAGCAATAAATCCACCTGCTTCACAGTCCCCCAAGTAGGGGCGGTGGGGCTCTGGGAAATGAAGAGAAAGAGGGAAGGGGGTTGCGCCCCAGCTCCGAATGGGGGTGGGGGAGAGGGGAACAAAGTCACTGCTGCACTGTCACTAGGGGGAGGATCATCCTGCTGGCCTTAGAACAAGGGCGGGGAGACTGGGCCAACAAACCGGACTGAGATTAACCTTCTCCCGCCTCCCCCGCCTCTAATCTCTCCCGGCCCCGGCCCCAGCCCTCGGGGGGCAGAGAAGGGACAAGCTGGACGGGGACGGAAGGAGAGGCGCCCCTCCAACGACCCCTCCGCCAACCTCAATCACCCTCGCAAGAATAATGCAGCAAAGCCCGGAAGGGGCGGAGTGGGGAGACCCACACAGGTGTGCTCCGACGCTCTCTTTCGGGGCGGGAGGGGAGACGCGGGAAGGTTTCTGGGGCCCCCCAACCCCCAGTCTTTTGCCACTGCTCCTCTTCCCTTGCCCCCCCCTTCTTCGGCGCAGGTCAAAGGAGAGGGAGAGGGTGGGCCCGGCCTCCTCCTCCTCTCGGGCCTTCCAGCGGGGCGGGGCGCGGCCCCCTGTCCTCCTCGCCGCCTCCCCCCGGCTATGCGGCCTAACTGCCCGGGATACCCTCGCACGCCCACGCACGCCCCCCCAGTCCCGCGCGCGGTCCCCGGGACCGATCCCCGGGCTCGGGGCTACCTGGGCGGCGGCCTCCAGCTTGCCCTCGAAGGTGAAGTCCAGCAGGTCGGGCTTGAGGCAGAGACTGTAGTTGATCGGGGAGACGTCGGCCGGCAGCCGCTCGAAGGGCCTCTTCTCCGGCATCGCGGCGGCGGGGCCCAGGCTGTGGAGGCGGCGGCCGAGGCAGAGGCTGAGACGGCGGAGGAGGAGGACGAGGGGGGGAGGAGGAGGAGGGCCGAGGAAGCGCAGGCGGCGGCTACGGGGCAGGCGGCGAGCTAGGGAAAGGGGGGCGGCGGCGGCGGCGGCCAGCCACATCCACAGAGCGCGGGCTACCGCCTGAGGAGACCGGGAGAGAGCCGGGGGGAGGGGGAGACCCAGCCCGAGCGACTGCGAGGGGCCGAAGGAGGGAGGGAGCGAGCGAGCGAGCGAGCGGGCGGCACACGGGGGGAGGGGGAGGGGGAGGGGAGAGGAGAGGGTGGAGGGATGGGAGGAGGGAGGGAAAGGGAGGTGGAGGCGGCGGGAGGCGAGCGTGCGCGATCCCGCAGTCGGGCGCGCCCCCAGCGCGGCGCGCACGTCCAGGGCCGCGACGCGACGTGCGGGGGGGCTGGGGCGCGGGCCGCAGCCCAGGGGAGCGGAGGGGGAGGCGGTGCACCTGTCGGGCTCGGGGCCGGAAAGGCCGCGACCTAGTCACTTCGGGGAAGAGGAAAGATCCAAGTTTTAGCGGGACTTTTTTTTCCTCTAAGCGAAAAGCTCGGCCAAGGCTCTAAGGCCGCCTCGGAAGAATGCGGCCAGGAAAATCCCCTCTTGGCTTCATCAACCTCGAGGAATCTTAAGGGGATGAAAAACTGGGGGGAAAATTCTGTCGTGGCTCCGGCTCGTGACGCCCCAGCCCGGGGCAAACCCGAGGAAGCGACGTAGAACCTTCCCTCCGACGGGGGGGCGGGTCTCCCTCCATTGAAAAGGCCCCTATTACGAGCCGGTTTGGGCCGCGCCGCTGAGAGCCTGGAGATCAGTGACGAGCCAGGCTGTCCCCTCAGAAGGCTTGCACTCTACTGAAATCGACGTGGGGTGTGAGAGTGGAGCCGGAACGTCTTAACGCCCGTCTAGTCCATGCCAGCCTTTTGTTTTACACCTGAGCCAACAGGCCCATTCAGCTTAAGTGACACAGCTAGTATCGGCATAAGGTCCAGATCCATTATTGTAACCACGAGAGTTACATTTTATTAAAAATGGAGGGAGATTAGTAAATGGTGGGTGGGACTCTGGAAAGGCTTCCTGAAGACGGTGGCAGCACTTCGCCGGAGCTTTGAAAGGAGATTCTTAACAGTCAGGTGGAGGAGGCAGAGCCTTCTGGGCATGTGCAAAAGCACAGACATGGTGGGGAGGGCGGGGAAGAGGGTCACAGGTAGACTGGTGTGGCTGGAAAATAGAATGCAGTTACACATAGGAAGTACGGAAAGGTAGGTTGGTGCTTAGTTCTTTAGAGCAAGGTCTTTAAAAGCCAAACGTCAGTCTGTTTTATCTGAGAGGCAAAAGAGAGTCCCCTGGAGGTTCTTGGGCAAGGGCGTGACACTGTCAGAACTGTGCTTGAGGACTTAATTTGGCAGCTCTGTAGAAGATAGATTGGGCAAAGGGCAATTATTCGTGCCTCCAAGAAGTCTTCCCTAAGCAATTTGCAAACTATATATCAATCTATAGATGAAGGTTATTCTTCTCTTAAACTACCTCCCAGCTAGAAATACTCTTCTACATGCTCATGCTACCTCTTAGTACCCTTTGCCCTTATTCTATTTTGTTTTACGTGCAGATTATCTCCACAAGACTATATGCTTCTTGGGGAGAAATTTCTACTTGCCAAAGCTAACCTTACCATTTAAACCTGTCCTCTCCCAGGGATCTTGTTTGTTATTCATCCCTTCTCTGTCATAATTGCTGTATCCATCTCTATTTGCTTCTTCCCTTCTCCCTACAAACATTTAGATTTTCCTTTCTGTAAAAAAAAAAAACTTCCCTAAATTAAAGCTATCTATAGTCATATGAAAAAATGCTCTAAATCACTATTAGAGAGATGCAAATCAAAACAACTCTGAGGTACCACATCACACCTATCAGACTGGCAAACATGACAGAACAGGAAGATGATAAATGTTGGAGAAGATGTGGGAGAGTTGGAACACTAATTCATATTTGGTGGAGCTGTGAATTGAACCCAACCATTCTGGAGAGCAATTTGGAACTATGCCGAAAGGGCTACAAAATGTGCATACCCTTTGACCCAGCAATATCCCTTCTAGGACTGTATCCCCAAGAGATCATAAAAATGGGAAACGGTCTCACATATACAAAAATATTTATAGCACCTCTCTCTGTGGTGGCCAAGAACTGGAAATCAAGGGGATATTCAATTGAGGAATGGCTGAACAAGTTGTGGTATATGAATGTAATGGAATACTATTGTGCTGTAAGAAATGATGAAGAGGAAGACTTCAGAGAGGCCTGGAAAGACATATGAATTGATGCTGAGTGAAAGGAGCAGAAGCAGGAGAAGTCTGTACATAGCAACAACCACAGCGTGCGAGGAATTTTTCTGATAGACTTAGTACATCATTGCAGTGCAAGGACTTAAAAAATTCCTAATGGACTCTTGAGGCAAAATGCCTTCACATCCAGAGAAAATTATGGAATTCTATCACAGAATAAAGCAGACCATTTTCTTTTGTGTTTTGTTTTGTTTTATGATATCTTCCATTCATTTTAATTCTTCTATGCAACATGACTATGGTGAAAATGTTTTTTAATAGGAATGTATGTGTAGAATCTATATGAAATTGTATACCATCTCAGGGAGGGAGTGGAGAGAGAGGGGAAAAATCTAAGATATATGGAAGCGATTGTAGAACACTGAAAACAAATAAAATAATTTAATTTTAAAAAAAATTTCCCTCCACTCAACTAGCATCTGAAGTTATCATCCCATCTTTTTTTTCCCCCACTGTTAAACTTCTGGAAAGAATACTCTACACCAGTATCTTCACCTTGTCCCTAGTCACTATTTTCTTAAGATTCCTGAATCTATTGACTTCATTCCTACCACTGCTTTCTCTATTACCATGACCTCTTCATTACCAAAACTGAAGGACTTTTCTCAGTCCTCATTTTCCATCACTTTTCTTTGATTTTTATTGGCCAGTTCTTTTTCCCTGATGCTTTACTTCGCTGATCTTCTATGAAATTCCCTTCTCCTACCTGTGTGACCACTCCTTAATTTCCTTCTATGAGTCATCTTCCTCCTCTCTCCTAACTGCAAGTATTCCCTATAAATGAGTAGAAGAAAAAAAAATGTATGAAGTGCTTTCTATGTGCCAAGCACTATATTAAGCCCTAGGAATACAAGTACAAAAGTGAAGACTATCCCATCTATCAAGAACCTTACATTGTAATAGAGGGAAACAACACATATAAAGGAGTGGTGGCCAGGAAGGGATATTTTGGTTTGGAAAGACACAAGATGGTACATGGAACCAAAGTGGGATAGATTAACAAATCCTTTCCTTTTTCCAGTAGCAGTGACAGTATTGATATTGATTTGGATATATTTCCAAAACTGGAAGAGAAAGATGGTAGGGAAGTAAAGCAAAGCATGGCTGGAGCAGACAAGTCAGGGACTCACCCATCAGGATTTTGGAGTCCCAGGATAAGAGCTAAAAACGGTTAAGTTCTCTAAGGCATGGTCTTTGGTTTTGCTGGCAGTACTGCTTAGAAGGTAACTGGGGAAAATTAATGAAGCTTTTTTACACACTTCAGCCTTCTTACTTCTCACTACAATCTCTCCCTTAGTGATCATAACTATTACCAAGGCTTGTTATCAACATCTCTATGCAGCTGATTATAACATCTGCACATCTAGCCCCAGACTCTCCCTGGACACACAGTACCACATTTTTAAATGCCTGCCCCTCCTTTTCCTACATTCCTTCCACATTTCTCCCTGTTGAAACCTTTTTGAAGGAACAGCTTACCTTAATTACCCCTCACCTCAAGATCAAAGTACTATTTCTTTCCTAAAATTTCTTATACCACCTTGACCAGGCCTCTTTCTTATCATTCTTAGAAACCACTTGAGAAGAAGGCTTGTAAATTTTTTTTAATTGCTATCATTGTTTCGCTCCATAAACTATCAACAATTACAGGATGGTTACCAAGTCCTGTCACTTCTGCCTCTGTGTACCTCTTACATTTCATGTTGCCTACACTCTAGTTTTCAAGCCCTAATAACTTTTTACTTAGATTACTTACTGACTTCTTAATTGCTTTACATTCAGCTTCTCTTTCCCATCCATCCTTGAAACAGCTGCCAAAATAAGTTCAAAAATTTTCAATGACTCCCTACCTCCTATCACATTAAATATGAATAGCCTTCTACAATCTAGGTCTCATTACTTTTCCATCTTTATTTCCATTTACCTGCCCTCATACACTGTTTCAACCAAAATGAACAACTTCAGATATCCTGATCTTAGCCTGCTCTTCCTCTATACCCAGAACATACTCCCTTCCACATCCCTGTCTGTTGAAATCTTTCTATTTCTTCAAGGTCCACCTTAGATGAGATACCTCCTGATCATTCTCATTATTCCCAAGATGAAGATGCTATTTCTCTACTAAAATTTCTCATAGCATTTTGACTCTCTTCTGTCCTTAGGAGTAAATTTTATTCTTATTTGCATATATATATTATCCCCTATTAATAAACCCTTTGAGAACAAGGGCTCTATCTCCTTTTTTAACTCCTAGCATAATGCCTTGCTTAACTCAATAAACAAAATGAATTATCTTTGCTTTGCACATAGCAAAAATGTAATAAACTTTTGTGGAATGAAAGACATTCTACCAATTCTGGTCTTCAGAAGCAACACAAGGGAACAGAGAAGGAAATGTCTCATTTTGAGAAAACAGGATGATTTTAGCTGTACAAATCACACTAAATACTTAAATACACATATACATAGATACATACTTTTTGTCAGTTTTTTGTGATGTGCATATGTAGTTCAGAAAAATATTTAGTCATCTAATTAAGACAGAGCCCCTACAATACATTTCTATTACAATTGTCTTAAAATGCATGTATGTAGTGCAAAATTCCAGAGTTCCCAGATCAAGGAGAAAATATTGCAAGCAGCTAGAAAGAAACAATTCCAGTATTGTGGAAATACAATCAGGATAACACAAGATCTAGCAGCTTCTACATTAAGGGATCAAAGGGCATGGAATAGGATATTCCAGAAGTCAAAAGAACTAGGTCTAAAACCAAGAATCACCTACCCAGTAAAACTGAGTATAATACTTCAGGGGAAAAAATGGTCTTTCAATGACATTGGGACCAGAGATGGGCACATGATGTAATACCTATGTATATTCTAGGCATATATGAGGGTCTAGAATTGGGGGTGGAAATCATACCTTACCCCACATTGCTTCAGAAGGTCTGTAAGTACAAGTATTGCTTCAAGGCTAATAACTATTTCTTGGACTTTCTTGGTTACCCAGAAGCACTTAAGATTTTTCAGATAAAAAACATTAGGAAAAGATCGGTTTTACTTCTATCTTAAATTACCAACCTTGACAGTTTGGAGATGTGTCAACTTGTGTGTGTCAGGTCCACCAATGACTGGCTCTGTCACCTAGAGGCACCATTCCAGAAGGACTTGTGTAAAACAGGTGTTCAACAAATGTTATATTGAATAGCTTTGTATGTGTCAGCCCTTTACCTGCAAAACAGATGAGAAACGATACCTGCATAAGTCATGTTCTTACTTCTTCAAATGTGATTTGGGATGGCCTAAGGAGCTTTTCTAATTCAATACATTTAAGCACTAGGGATAGCAGATGAAAGACTGGAGTAAAAGACATAAAAGGAATCACTGGAAGGGATATTTTTAAAGTAAAGCCTAAAAAAACTTAGGGATGGATAATGGGAAAGAATGAGAAAGAAAGAGAATAAAAATAAAGGATCACTAGTTGTATAATCTTAAAATGGAAAAGGCTTAGGAGAATACAGAGAACTCATTAAGATACATCCATGGATCTATGATCTCACCAACAATGCTACTCTTTCCACACCCTCTCATCCTGTGATTCTTATCTGTATTTTTCTGTAACTCTCCTACAAGGGACACACCTACTACATGGAGCTTTCCTTTGGTTGTTTTAACATTTTGGAGACACCAACAGAGTGCATCTGGTGTCTCAAATTCTCAAGTATACTATCAGTTTACCTCCTCTGGTCATCATGCATCTCTGACAGTGTCTTTTCCATCACTTCATGAAAGCAATAAATGATCACTGGTAACATTTTGTAGCCTTCTTATATCACCAGCCATCTTTTCATTGTATTTTGACTTGTAATATTTATTCTCCCAAGATAATTTTGCACCATGATTTGTTTCCATATGGAATATTAGTATTTAAAAGATGGGCTTTTACAAAAAGCAAATAGTTTAGAATCATTGAAAAGAGGGCAATTTTTAAAATGCACTAGACAGAAATCTACTACTACAAAGTTCTAGGTCCAGCTCATTGTCTATCTGCCCTGACTTGTCCGAGATACATATATTGATAGATTAATTCAATAGGCTACCCAATCCAATTTTATGGGCTAAAACATATGAGTGGTTTTCATTCACTTTGCTTTTATATAGTGTAGATAGTTAGCTCTTTCTGCATTGCTTCAAATTTCACTGAAGAGGGTCTGTAGCATTCCAAGTCATCACACAATTAATACATTGTCATCCATAAATGGCTCTGGTCCTTCATTGATGATGTCACTATGCTAGAGTCAAATTTCAATGTGTCTGACTGTGGTTGATCAGACCAATATGAGTTTGGAATGCTCTACCACAGATTGGGCACAAATAGTCCATGTGAACATTTGGGGTAGATACTCTAAAGCTAAGCATCTTGTTTATCCTTTGAGCTGTTTCAGTTCTGTTTTGCTCACAGAACACAGCACCTTCTGCGATGTGGGCATACCATGCTGAGCAGTCCCCTGTCAGTATCTCCCATGTCACACCACCAATTCCAAAGTTCTTAAGAGAAATCTTGAAAGTGTCCTTTTATTGCTTCTTCTGACCACAGTGGGAATACTTGCCCTGTGTGAGTTCCGCATAAAATAGTCTTTTTGGCAAGCGTACATTTTGCATTGAAACAACATGGCCAACTCATTGGAGTTGTGCTCTCTGAAACAGAGTTTGAATGCTTGGCAGTTTAGTTCAAGTAAAGATCTCAGTGTCTGCTACCTTATCCTGCCAGATGATCTTCAGAATCTTCCTAAGACAAGTCAAATGAAACTGATTCAGTTTCCTGGCATGGTACTAGTGGACTGTCCAGATTTCACAAGCAGACAACATGATCGCTCTGCAGACCTTCAGTTTGGTAGTCAATCTAATACTTCTTATCTCGCATAGGGAATCCTTTGGCATAGATTCTGCAGGATATACTCTGTAGCCTTAGCAAATATATACCTTAGGTAAGCATACGTCTCTTTGTTTTATGCCTGGACTAATATTGCTGAACAAAGTTATTATTTTCATAATTATATCTTTCACAAAAATCTGTATAATTTTTCCCTATTAATGATAGATATCTTATTGGATGAGAACCTTCAAGGCTATAATATTCTTCTAAGTTGGAAGTTTTGGGGTTTTTTAAATCAACAAACAATAAACATAGTATTTTTTTATCTTCTACACTTTAATCAACTGTAGGACCATAAAAAGATTGTCTGCTATAGAAAATGGTCAGCAAAAAATCAACCTACATATTCCCCTCCCCATCAATTTCCACCTCTTACTTAAGGATTGATAATCAAATCAATCTTCTCACCCATGGTTAGGCTCAGGATCCCTACAATTCTAAGTCTACTAAAGTCATAGGCTACCTATGCCAAAGCTCCTTTCATGGGTCACCTCCTACCCTCTATGTCAGCCTTATCCCTCCAAGGTCCCCATCCCATTCTACCCTACCTTCCCCCTTTGAGTCCTTACTTACATTTGACAAACTATTCTTCACACTAGAATGAAGACTCTCCCCACAAATTGCTTTGTATATATTTTATATTTAATTTTCTATATTCACATTGTTCTTCCCCATCCTTCACTGCCCCCACCCCCCAAAAAATAGAATATTAGTTCTCTGAGAGAAAGATCTGGTTTTTTGTCACCATAGTGCCTGGCACATAGTAAGCACTTAATAAATGCTTGTTAAATCATTATATTTTCATTGATACCATCTAAGCATATGATGCATTATGCAGATTTCTTGAAAAAAAATGCTGTAGGGGGCGAAGCCAAGATGGCGGAGTAGAAAGACACACATTTGGTAGCTCTGAACCCACAGCCCATGGATTTCCTCTAAAAAGAACTCCCAACAAATTCTGGAACAGTGGAAGCCGCACAGCAACATAGTGAAGGAGATTTCCATTCCAGAGAGCCCTGAAAAACCGATCCCAAAGGTCCATTGTGCCCCGGACGGGAGCGGAGCCCTGCCCTGCCCTGTGGAGCCCTCCCCTGCCCCGGGCCGCGTGGCACAGAGAGGAGCGAGCAGATCCAAACAGGCATCAGGGACGGAATCTCCAGTGGCTGCGAAGGTCCCTCCACCCACGGACTCGCAGGTCAGTGAGAGAGACGGGCTGAGAAGGGAGCGGGGTGTCCCCGGGACTCAGGCCCCCTCGGGAGGCAGCGGCAGAGGCAGTGGCAGTGGCAGCAGGCGGCCAGAGGCTCCCAGAGCAGGCAGGAGCTCGGCAGCAGCTCCATTACAGGAAGGTCTCTGCAT
>CM053770.1:527065605-527144956 GCA_028658325.1 Potorous gilbertii
GAATGAGAAGGAGCATGAAAAAGTAAACAGCAAGGAGAAGTCACAAGGGACTTACCAAAATTGAACTGTTTACATTCCTATATGGAAAGACAATATTTGTAACTCCTGAAACTTTTCAGGATCTGGGTAGTTGGTGGTATTACACACACACATACACACACATATACACACACATACGCACATGCACGCACACACAGAGACATAAAAATATGTGCGTGTGTATATGTATATCTACAGATATGTGTAGTCTGTTGCTTTAACTATTGACTTTTTTTATGCTGACCAAGTGACTTCATCCATAGGAAGAACTATTGGGTATGCAAACTTCTTCCTCTAAATAGTGATCAGTAACTCTTCTATCTTAGAGAGTTGTACAGGGCACTAAGAAGTTAAGTAGCCTGTGCATAATCAGTTAGTTGATGCCAGAGGCACAGTTTGAATTTCCCACTTACCCATCTGTTACTTCATCCACTATGCCAACAGCTGCCTCCCCTTAATCCCTGAATGATGTTAAACACACAAATGCCCATATAGACCTGGTGATAGACTTTATTTCTGATTTTTGAGAAGCAGTCTAGAAATTTTAATCACAGTAGGATGAATTTTTTTGGCCCAAGCAATTTTCCAAGACCATCTAAGTCACAAAAGTATACTTTGATGGAAGGACCACCACCAGAACTGATGAAATTAAAGTACACTAAAGTGATTATATGGAGCAGAACTGTACAACCTGTGGCCCACGGACTGCTTCACCAAAGGATCTCAAGCGGCCTCCAAAAAAAAAGGTAGAGGCTGTTTTCCTCTACATTTTGGGGGGGCCACCTGAGATCCTTTGGTGGACCACAGGTTGTATAGTCCTGACACAGAGTATGATAATGCTTTCTTTTTGTTTGAGATTGAGTACCTCATGCATGTGAATGTGGTTGAAGGAAGGCTTTTTATATACCTCAAATTCTTTTAATTCTCTTGGTATCTTTCCATCAGGAAGTTCAAATTGAGTCATAAACTAGAACTCTTACTTCCTTTCTAACTTCTTTTTCTTAACTCACCTCTTCCTTTTTCACCATGCTTGACCCCAAGTCTAGCACTAGCTGTTTGCCAGCCTCTGATGACTGAAGTAACATGACCAAACCCAGCCCCTTGCCACTAATCCTCAAATCAAGATGAGCCAGTCTGGCTGAAACCTCTCCTGGCAGGTTTGCCACAAAGGCTTTGCAAAGTGTACATCCACCACTGCAGTACAGCTCACACCCTCCACTGCTGACAAAAATGCATCTGTGGGTGTATGAGGCGTGGGTCTCTGGAATGCTACTCCAACATTTCTCAAGGAATCCCAAGGCTATAAAGGTTACAGTTCTGTAGCTGACATGTTAGTATTAATAGTATTTAGTTCCTTTGGCTATCTGGTTGGGTTTTGGGGGGTTTTTTTGAGGGTAAAACAAGGGGAAAAAATGGATCAGAATTGAACCACTCCAATGGAGTTAACTAAAAGAGAGGAGACTTAAAAATCACAAAATCCCGGAAATCTTAGCATCCAACTGGCCTCAATTTCTCCCCCTTTGATTTTATCTCTAATTTGCCATTTTATGGATTAAAAACAAATTTATGTTGACCCTTTCGCCTCACAGGAAACATTCCCAGTCTTTGTCTAATGTTAGGTTTGAGGTGAGCAGATTTTTAAAGCAAGAGTTTAGTAGACTCAAAGATATGAAGGTCTCATGGGGTCTATTTTTATAAGGGCAGGTGTTTTGCCTTGGGGGATTTTGTCTCATATCATAAGCAATTCAGTATTTGGGATAGTATGCTATCTGCTAATATGACACTGAAGAATCTGTACCACATATGGGTGTAATAAATCCTTTAAGGGCCTAAGAAAGCTAGAACTTGATTCATGTAGAATGATAATTTTTTCTGACAGTTGTATTATTTATACTAACTAAAATGTTTCTGTGCCAGTCTCCTTACTGTTCCTCACACATTTCTGACCTTTTTTTTACGGGTTGTCCCCATGCCTAGAATACTCTCCCTTTTCTTCATTTCCTAATTTCTCTGGCTTCCTTCAAGTCTCATCTAAATTCCCAACTTCTGCAAGAGGACTTTCTGAGTCCTCCTTAATCTACCCACAATTTATCAATTTACAAAACTGTTTTCATGTTGTCTCTGCCATTAGAATGTGAACTTCTTGAGATCAGAAAGTTTGTTTTTTATTTTTCTTTGTATCCCCACAGCTTAATGTACTGCAGTGCACACAGCGCACTAGCTAACTGCCTGCCACAAATAGTAATAAATTTATTGTTTAAAAAAAAGATAATTGCTGATTTATAATACAATCTGAGATCTGGTAGAGCTAGGCCACCTTCGCTACCTTTTCTTTTCATTAGTTCCCTTGATGTTCTGGACCTTTTGTTCTTCCCGATGAATTTTGATATTATTTTTTCTAGCTCTAGAAAATAATTATCTGATAGTTTGATTGGTGTGGCACTGAATAAGTAAATTAATTTAGGTAGAACTGTCATTTTTATTATATTGGCTTGGCCTACCCATGAGCAATTGATGTTTTTCCACTTACTTAGATCTGACTTTATTTGTGCAAAGTGTTTAGTAATTGTGTTCATATGGTCCCTGGATTTGTTGTGGCAGCTAGAATCCCAAATATTTTATGGTGTCTACTGTAGCTTTAAATGGGATTTCTCTCTCTATCTCTTGCTGTTGGGCTTTGTTAGTAATATACAGAAATGCAGAAGATTTGTGTGGGTTTATTTTGTAACCTGCAACTTTGCCAAAGTTGTTTTATTATTTCAAGTAGTTTTTTACTTGATTCTCTGGGATTCTCTAAGTATATCATCATATCATCTGCAGAGAATGATAACTTAATTTCTTCTTTGCCTATTCTAATTCCTTCGATTTTTTTCTTCTTTTATTGCTATGGCTAACATTTCTAGTACCATATTGAATAATAGTGGTGATAATGAACATACTTATTTCACTCATGATCTTACTGGAAATGCATCTAGTTTATCCCCATTGCATATAATGCTTGCTGAAGGTTTTAGGTAGATACTACTTATTATCTTATGGAAAGTTCCATTTATTCCTATGCTCTCCAGTGTTTTCAATAGGAATTGGTATTGTATTTTGTCAAAAGCTTTTTCTGCATCTACTGAGATAATCTGTTTCTGTTAGTTTTATTATTGATATGATCAATAATGCTAATAGTTTTCCTAATATTGAACCAGCCCTGCATTCCTGGAATAAATCCTACCTGACCATAATGTTATTCTCATGATAAGCTGCCATATTCTTTTTGCTAAAATCTTATTGAAAATTTTTGCATCTATATTCATTAAAGAAATTGGTCTATAATTTTCTTTCTCTGTTTTGGCTCTTCCTGGTTTAGGTATCAAAACCATATCTGTATTATAAAAAGAATTTGGGAGGACTAATTCATTGTTGGTGGAGCTGTGAGCTGATCCAACCATTCTGGAGAGCCATTTGGAACCATGCCCAAAGGGCTACAAAAGTGTGCATACCCTTTGATCCAGCAATATCACTTCTAGGACTGTGTCCCCAAGAGATCATAAAAATGGGAAAGGGTTCCACATGTACAAAAATATTTATAGTAGCTCTCTTTGTGGTGGTCAAAAACTTGAAATCAAGGGAATGCCCATCAATTGGGGAATGGTTGAATAAATTGTGGTACATGAATGGAATGGAATACTACTGTGCTATAAGAAATGATGAACAGGAAGACTTCAGGGAGGCCTGGAAGGACTTATATGAACTGATGCTGAATGAAAGGAGCAGAACCAGGAGACCTTTGTACACAGCAACAACCACAATGTGTAAGAAATTTTTCTGGTAGACTTAGTACTACATTGCAATGCAAAGACTTAAAAAATTCCCAGTGTTCTCTTAAGGTGAAATGCCTTCCACATCCATAGAAAGAACTATGGAATTCAATTGCAGAATGAAGCAGATCATTTTCTTTTGTATTATGTTTTGATTTGTTTTATGATTTCTCCCATTCATTTTAATTCTTCTATGCAATATGACTAAGGTGAAAATGTATTTAATAAGAATGTATGTGCCATCTCAGGGAGGGAGTGGAGAGGTGGGGGGGAGAGAGGGGAAAAAAATCTAAGATATATGGAAATGGTTGTAGCACACTGAAAACAAATAAAATAATAATAATAAAAAAGAAAGAAAACCAGTAATAGAGAACTTATTTTCCCTACCCGTTTTCCAAACTTCCCTGTTTCTGCTGAAGGCCTCACCATTCTTTCAGTCTCCTAGGTATAAACATCACTTATCCTCAGTCCCTCATCCCTCATCCTTCACATGTCCAGTTGCCACATCCTTCTATTTCAATCTCTGGCTAGATTATAATGGTCTTCTAATTACTCTCTTTGCCTCAGATCACTCCCAACCCCAGTCTATCCTCTACACAGCTATCAAAGTGATTTTTCTAAAGAACCAATCTGACTATGTCATTCCCCTACTCCAACAACATCAGTGGCTCACTTTTGCTTCTAGGCTGAAATATAAACTCCCCTTAGCTTTTAAAGCCCTTCACAGTATGGCTCTAACTGATCTTTGTTGCTTCACTGGATATTACTCCACTTGCTACAATCCACAATCTAGCCAAAAGGTGTTGGGGTGTAAGCTCGGTTTTCACGTGAACAGTCTCGGGTCAGGTAAAGGTGAGGGATTCTAAACTGCAGAGCTCTCACGAGGTCCCCCCAGGGAACAGCTGGGAATTGAGGAGTGAAACATAAGCTATCTTGTTTTTCCACCTCTTCTCAGTGGAAACTTGCTGGGGAGAGCATCCCACCCTTGAGATTGATCCGTGGTCTGAGCACTTGTTGTTAATTGGCTAAAGGGCTGAGAGCATGCATGGTGTCCACGAGTGAACTATGCAGCTGAGAGAACTTAAATGGGGACAGGAAAGCCTGGGGGTAGAGTTCCTCTCTCCTCCGGAAGGAGAACGGGGCTCCACAGGGAGAACTTGTCCTGCATGCTGATATGTAGCTGGTATCTGGAATAAAGCCTACACTTCTGTTTGACTCTGGAGGTCTCTTCTCTCATTACATTTATCTGGCTGGCCACCGAAGACCTGCAACAGGTAAGAGGACCCGCAGCCCACAGCAATTAGACCAGACAAAAAGGGACTTCTTTCTGTTTCTCACACAAAATGTCCATCTCTTATCTCCTAGTTTTTGCATTGGCCATCATCACATGTCTACTATGCACTGTCTCTTTACCTCCACATCACAAAAGCCTTTACTTCAAGAGAGATGCTTCCAACGACTAGGGCCCTCCCTTCCCTGAGGTAAATTTAACTCTGTCGTATTTACTCATCTGTCTACCCTACAGAAAAGAAGCACTTTAAGAGTAGGCATCATTTCATTCTTTGTATGTGTATTTCCAGTGACTAGCACAGTACCTGCCTGGTACATAGCAGGCAGTTAATAAATGCATGTTGACTGAATGAATGAAACCAACTCTGGGACCCTTATAAGGAAGCAAAGGAAAAGATGGACAGCTCTCAACACAATGTGTAGTATTTATTACATAGGCTTTCTTGAAATGGAAATTTCTTGTTATATATTTTGAATCCTCTTTTATGTCCTGTGTACATAACATGCTTTTAAAAATTTGTATTTAAGTTTCAATATTTAAATTTAAATGTTTCTTTTTTCCTTTCTTATTGTGTATATAAGCTTTAGTAATAAAAAAAGAAAAAAGGTCTGAGATAGTTGATGGAAGAAGAAGGGATTCATTGGTCTATAGTACCTGCTTATTCTCTGGTAAACTTTTTGTTTTGTTTTGTTTTTTAGGAGAATAGGACTATTAGTTCTATCTAAGGGGAAGCTAGGTGGTGAAATGCATAGAGTGCTGAACCTGGAGTTACGAAGATCTGAGTTCAAATTCAAGCCTCAGACATTAGCTATGTGATCCTGGTCAAGTCACTTAATCCTTTTTGCCTCAGTTTCCTCATCTGTAAAATGAGCTGGGGAAGAAAATGGCAAACTACTCCAGTATCCTTGCCAAGAAAAACCCCAAATGGGGTCATGAAGAGTTGGACATGACTGAAAAACAACTGAACAAACAGTTCTATCTAAGTTGAGAAGAAACTTAATTCCACAAGTTGCTATCCTGGAAGTGAAAGCTTGCATCATCCAAAATAGGAATTTAACTGGTTGGCATCTTTTTTTTTTTCCCCTTGATAATACCTTTGGTCCCCCTAACTGATCTTTCTTTTTCCTCTACAAGAAAGAGACACAAAGAAGGCCTGTCATGTTATGAAACATTAAGGTTCAGGACTTAAACTGAGCTAGAGGTCAGAGAAGCTAAAATCTGTTTAGTTTTTGTTTTGTTGTTAGGTTGGTTTTTTTAAACACTAAACATAGCAAAAATAAGTTTTTGGGGAAAAAAATGGAACCTTAACCCTCATGAAGTGGAGGGGCATCTAAGAATTTACCTAAAGTTAAAAAAGAATACTGTTCATTGAAATGAACTGGATTTCTAATTCCCAGTTCTGTTCCATATTGAAATATACTTGCCTTCCTAGGTCACTGTCCAAATTCCTATTACCCAAAGACAACTAATTAATGGTATCCAGCACTGAGCACCTATAACAAACAACTGTTGTGCTAATCATGTTAATATGTGGCTTTCTAAGTCAATATACAGCTGGCATGGTTCCTTATCTACAGGGTTTGCTGCCTTTCTTCTGTTTGAGTTTGATGACACTGCTCCACAGAACACAAAAATGAATTAATATACCCTACCTTTTAAGAAGTTACAGTGCTTTGATGGACTTGGGGGACCTTTGAACCAATCCAGCTATAATTTCTGCAGAGATGGCACTATTTAAATTAAAAAACAAATATAGTACAAGATTGGACTTAAGAGCTGTAAGGGATTAAAAATCACTTGGGGTGGTTCAGAAAAAGAAAGAATGATTTCCCATTATATTAAGTAAAGCATCATTAAGGAAGCATCATTTATGATGGAGCTGAGTAGATGTTCATCAGACAGAAAGTGGGGTAAGGCAGAAAAAACAGCATAATCAAAGGTATTCCAATAGGAAGGCATTGGTTATGTTCATATTCTACTAGGACTGAAGCACATGTGTAAATAGGGCTGTAGCATAAGATAAGGCTGAAGAGACAGACTGGGTCATGTTGTGATGGTCCTTGTATACAGAGTTGATTAAATCTTACTAGATACATTGTAATTCACAATGGGAGGTTTAGGGAGACTCTGTGAGTATAGTTCACATGGAATAAATTTAAAATAAATGAAAGGGTAATTATCAGTTTGTATCTTAGTCTTCCTCACTTTGGGCCAAAGGGCCACATAAAAAAAAAAAAAGCAAGGAGAGCTGGTATCCAAGCCAGATAGCAGAAAGGAAGGCTTGAATGTGACAGTCCATAGATATTTATCAAGTGCCTACTATGTGCTAAGCAGGCAGTTAGATGGCTCAGTGGATAGCAAGCTGGTCCTGGAGTCAGGAAGACCTGAATTCAAATGTGACCTGAGGCATGAACTAGCTGTGTGACCTTGTGCAAGTCACTTACCCTCTGCCTAGGAGGCAGCTAGGTGACACAGTAAATAGAGTGCTGAGCCTGAAGTTAAGAAGACCCAAGGTCAAATTTGACCTTAGACAGTTACTAGCCATGTGACCATGGGCAAGTCATTTATCTTCAATTTGCCTTAATCCCCTTGAGAAGGAAATAGCAAATCACTTCAGTATCTGCCAAGAAAATCCCAGACATTATGGTCCATGGGGTCATGAAGAGTAGGATGTGACTGAACAGCTAAACAATAACATGTGACAGGCATTGGGCTAACTGATGGAATACAAAAACAAGACAGGGCCTGCCCTCACAAATCTGACAATCTAATGGGAAGACAAAACACAAAAAGCTGGAAAGGAGAAAGAAGAGGAGACTTGAGAAGGTCCCCCAACCAGGGACATGGTGGTCGTGGCCCCACCCATTAATCAAAAAGGCAGAATGTGTGATGAAGTAGAGTACCAAGATTGAGGAGATTCCAGAATGAGAAGTCCAACATAGTGCCAGCACAGTATATCCAGGGGAGAAATGAAATGTCTGAGTTGGGAGACCAGCTCTCTGAATGGAATTTTGGAGTTGGTAACCCAGCACACTAAAAGATCAAATCCCATTTCTGAGCATCAGCTGTGAGTGAAAATAATACTCCCCTTTTAACACTGTCTAAGAAATCCACAATAACACTGAAGTTTTCTAGCCCACCTTCTGGAAAGAATACCATGGAATGGACTCCAACTAGAGAAAAAGGCTTCTAAGATGACTTAATGATCTGACATAACTGTGTCCTGTTCTACAAACAAAAATTACATGACATTTCCCCCTCAATTTTTCAACTGAAGTATAGGCTATTAACAAATTTCATAATCACAATTAAGAAATTTTTTGAAAATGGCCAAACCCACAATCAAAGCTACATACTTTATTCATCATTCTAAAACATTTTGAATTGGATGTCTCAGATATTTAAATTAACATAACCAAAAAAGACTCATTATTTTCCCTAAAAATCCTTTCTTGTCCCTAATTTTCCCATTACTGTCAGGGGTACTGCCATCCTCCAAGTCACCCAGACCTGAAACCTCAGTGTCACCTTTAACATCTTTGCCACATGTCGTAGGAATAGGTATCTTTGAGGTCATCTGTCAGTTTGTTTGGTTTACTTTTATATATTCCCTGATTATTTGAAGACCAGGATTCAAGGCCCAGGACTGCCACTTACTAGTGACCTTGGCCAAATCACTTAATTTCTGAGCTTTAGTCTCCTCATCTGTAACACGGAGATAATACCTGGAATTTCTACATCTACATAGAGATATAAAATCATATGAAATAATGTAAACTATAAAGTACTATGACTTTATAGTTCTGCTAATACTATTATTGCTGCAAGTTTTTTCAGTCCCAATTGGGAGATGGCATACTTAGAAGAAAATGGTAATAATTCAGGAAGGAAAAGTTGGTTTTATTATTAAAATATATTTTGTTCACCACTGTGTTTTTTAAGCAATTAACTTTTCAGTGTTTGAGGTTTTCCCTCTGTAAAATGAAAAGGACAAACTAAATTATTCTAAGGTCTGTTCTAGTTTTTGACTTCTGTTATCCTCTTTTATGAGGAAATGTTCTGCATCATATATTGTTCAGCCCAGTCAGCTAGAGGTGATGGGGTTCTGAGCTGTGGGCTCTAGTTGCTTACTTACTACTTTCTATCTGTCTTTCTGCATTTCCATTTGACATACTCTTCCTTTTTCCTAAAGACTCTTCATCAGCAGTATCCAAGCTTTTCACAACCTGATCCCAATTTATCTGTCCTGCTTCATTATATATTCCTACCCTCCCAGGCTTTTATAGTCCAGCCAAATTGGCCTCTCTATTCTTCAAAACTAACTCTAACTCTAGTCTCTGTGAATTTGCATTGGCAAGTCCCTTCAGGCCTGATACACAATCCCTCCTCCCCTCTACTTTACATAAAATCCAGATAAAGCTCTTGTACTGCCTTCAACCCAAAGTCTTTCCCAGTCCCCCAACTTCAAGCAGCCTCTCCTTCTTAACAACTTTTTGCTTATTTTTCATGATTCTCTATAGATTTATTTTGCTCTACTCATACATGTACATGTCTCCTGAAAGCAGGAATTGGTTGTTTTTCTTTGAATCCCCTTACCTAGCACACAACCTGGCATACAACAGATCCATATAAATATTTGTTGAATAATCCCGAGTATCAAGCTGGAATTCACCTTAAAAGTTATCTAGTACAAATGGGGAAACTGAAGACCAGAGAGGTTACACAGTAAGTGGCAGAACTGAGATTTTAACCCAGGTTCTCTGACACCAAATTCAGCCTTCTTTCCATTACACCACGGTACCTCTCATGTCCCCCTAGTTCTCTTATATCCTTTTCTTTTGTTTCCTTCATCTTACTCTTTTCAGTCATCTTTCTCTCTGTCTCTGTCTACCCCTCAAGGTTTCTTTCTCAGGTTTTTTTTTTTGGCTTTTTTTTTTGCCATCCTGCCCCACCCCTTTCCCTTTTTGTCCCCCTCTCTATCTCTCCCTTTGGAATCCAGTTCAACTCCACCCTGGCTACTCCTGGGCATTTTTTTTCTTCTCCTTTGTGTTAGCTATATACTTCAGGGATAAAGTGCTTCATTGGGAGTGCTGGCCTAGACTTTAATGACTTACCTGGTGAAGTAGGTAGAGGGCCAGAAAATTGTAAATATCCACTGGCTTAAGACTTAGCCCTTCTATCCTTTGGTCAGCAGCCAAAGTTTCTTGTCCAGTTAACAGGGCAATGTTGTTCAGGCTGAGGCCCTTAGCTTTATCCAGGTCAGGACGTGTGTTTGCTGGCCAATGCTTCCTTATTATTGTTTTTTGAGGCTGTCTGAGAAATGATCTGAATGACCTCATTTGTCTCTCTGGTATTTTTCTTCTAAGAGTTCTAAATATTTATTTGAGAAAGAGGCAATTAAAAAGTCAAGAAGCCTCTGATACTTACCAGCTGTGAGACACTGGACAAGTCCCTTCTGCTTTTAGATCCTCAGTTTCCTCAAATATTAAAGAGGAATGATAATGTATGTAGTACCTGCCTCACTGGGCTATTGTGTGCATCAAATGAGATAATGTATATAAAGTCCTGTATAAAGCATTATATTAGTGTCACCTTCTATCTGCCTCTTCATTCTTTCCCAAGAGAACATTGGAAGGTAGGGATGCTATCCTCTTGGTTTAGATAAGAAAATGGAAGTATAGAGTGACCTTCCAAAGGTCATGCAGCGAACTACAGGCAGATATGAGTGTAGAATATGGGTCTTCTGATTCTTAGCCTGGGGCTCTTTCTGCCAGACTACCTTGCCCTACAAATGCTTAAGATGCTGAAATATTTACTTACTTATTTCATTCCAATTATGCTTGGAAAATGAACTCAAATTTTTCTTGCTAGCACTCTGCATTTCTGGATAAACCCCAGAGGTCTGTCTGTCTCCTCTCCCCCTCCCCCCCACTCCCCAAGCCCACTTTTATCACTTGTCATTTTGGTTCACCCAGCAGAGATGTTCATAGAATCACAGGGTCATCAGAAGATCATAAATTTAAAGACCATTTTGTAGATGAGGAAACTGAAACCAAGAGAAGATAAATGACTGGCCTTAGGTCATACAGGGAAAAAGTGAAAGAGCTGAGATGTAAACCCAGATCATAGGTATCCAGCCCCAGGATTTGTTCTACTGCACTCTTCCACATGCTACTCCCCTCTGAAAAAATGATGTGGCATCTTTTACAAAGAGTAAAGTCTGCTGCCACCTAAATGTGGAGAAAAGCCTGGGACTTGGAATGAGAGGACCAGGGTTTAAATCTCAATCTCCTGGGATGTCAAGCAAGCTGCTTCACCTCTCTAAGGTTTGGTTTTCTTCCCTGCAAAATAAGGAAGATGAACCAGATGACCTCTAAGGTTCTCTCCTGCACTAAATCAATGAGCCTAACTGTTGGGACATATCACTCAGAGAAGCAGTTATCTCCCCTGGAGATTTGTAAGGTAGACTATTATCTGGAAAGGCTCAGTATGTATAATCTTACTGAAGGTAGGAGGATGGGTGAGATGACCTCTGGAGATTCCTGTGCTTCTTTTCTTCTATCACCAAATACCATGCAAGTTTTCAAGCTCTGAGTAGTCTGAGATCACACTACCAAAAACACTGACAGAATAGTTTGCAAAAGATTCCTCTTTTTCACCTGCCCTTCATTCTTGCTCTCTCATTCTCCTTCACCCCTCCCCCCAAAATAGTACAAGGTATCTGACACTATTACAAAACTCACCGCTTCTGATTTTGTATAAGCTTCTGCAAGAAAACCCTTTTTCTCCCAGGCACTTTTTCTTTGAAATTAAATTGAAAAGTAAAGCACCTTCCCCAACTCTCATTATTTGCCTTTTTCTTCTTGCTATTCCCCACCTTAAATGGATCATTTGGCTACCTAGTTGCCCAAATCTCCCCCAGACACCTCATAAATCTTGGCTGAACTGAGATTCAGGGAAGAGCAATTTAACCTGTTGCTACTTTTCTGTCAAGAAGGTTCTACCAAGGTTTCCAGGATGGAAAACCAGATCTTCACTGAAGAAGTAGTAGGTTTGAGTGATGATTTTCACATTCCACTTTCTAGCCACCACTCTACTGCTTTCCTTCTTCCTATCTATTTTTCTGTTTCCATCCTCACATACGACATCAGCTCAATTTGGGCCTGGAACTTGCTTTTCCTAGGCCTTGGGCAAGAACAAATCCCCTTTTCCACAGGGGCATGACTAGAGGAGTGGGCAGGGGTCACAGCAAAAAAACAAAAATTGGAGCAGAATTTAGAGATCAGAAATAGAAATAGGGCTGGGGAAAATGGAAGCCTGGCCAAATTTTGACCTGCCATGTTAATTAAATTTTCAGATGACACAAGCTGGAAAGGATAACTAATAGTATGGAAGACAGAATCAAAATTTCAAATTATATTCCCAATTCATAAGGATTAATTTTAACAGGAATAAACAAAATCCTGCATGGATGTTCAAAAACTCAGTTCAGGAAGAACAGGACGCTGAAACGGACAGTTTATGACCACAACCTGAGCCAACTAATATAGCACAGTGACTGCTTTTAAAAACATCTAATGCGGTCATAGTAGCATTAAAAGAAAACAAATTCTCACAACAACATCAACAGAAGTGATAATCCCATGGCACCCAGCACTAGCCACAGCAAATGGGTGCTATATTTTAAGAGGTACATTGACCAGCTACATAGAATGTGCTCAAGAAAGACAGACCAAAACAGCAAAGGGTCTAGAGACCACATTATAGGAGGAAAATAGAAGGTTTAGCTTGTAGAAGAGAGTACTAAAGAGCAATAGAATAGCTATGTTATAATATGTGAGAAAGGGGTATCATGTAGAAGAGTTAGATGGATCCTTTATAGACCAGTAAGGCACAGTGAAGATCAATCAGTGAAAGTTACAAGGTAACAAATTTCACCTCATTACAAAGAAATAACTTGACAACGATAAGGATTATTCAATAATACAACAAGCTGATTCACAAAAATGAAAGCAATATGGTATAAAGGAAAGAACACTGGATTTGAGATAGTCCAGCAATTCTGTAAAGCAATTTGGAACTATGCCCCTAAAGTCATTAAACTGTGTATAACCTTTGACCTGGAATATATTTTCACTTCTAAAAGATTAAGGCACATATAGATCAAAGAAAAAAGGAAAATGACATTGTACAAAAATATTTATAGTAGTTTTTTTTCAATTATACTAAGAGAACTGGAAACTAAGAAGGGTACCTATTAATTGGGGAATGACTGAGCAAATTATGGTATGTTAATGTAATGAATATTACTTTGTAGTATGAAATGATTAAAGGAATAGTTTCAGAGAAACCTGAGAAGATTTATCTGAACTAAGGCAAAGTGAAATAAGCAAAACCAGAAGAATAATTTATACAATAACAACCACACTGTAAAGAAAAACAACTTTGAAAGTCATAACTACTCTGAACAATGCAATAATGAACCACCATTCCAGAGGACTGAGGATGAATCATGCTACCTATATTCTGACAAAATGGTAAAAAGGTAATGGATCCAGTGTGCTAAGTGAGACATTGTCAGCCACAAAGGATGTAGGAATTTTTTTTTTTTGACTATGCAAATTTGTTAGAAGGGTTTTATTTTTTTCTCAAAAGAGAAGCTGGTGTTAAAAGATAAGAGTTTCCACTGAGGCATTCTTTAAATGCACAGAAGAGTATAGAAGGAAGGTCAGAAGGAAGCAAACAGGGCAGCTTCAAAAGTTACATGTTGAATTTATCATATACTTAAAAGGAAAAGTAAATTATATGTAATTGAGGTTTCTCATTTCATGTATGATCTTCTTCTGTTCACTCTGGATATGAAAATGCTGATTTTATATAGTTTTAAGGAAATTAAATTTAAAAGGACCAAAGAGACTACAAAAAATTAGTAATATTAAGATCAAATAAATGATATTTATATAGTGCTTTAAAATGTACAAAGTTTTTTTTTTTTAAACAGACCTATGATTTCATTGGTGTCATCTTCTGTCAATGTATCCAGGTACCTGATCTGCCTCTTATCATCTTACATATGTATGTGTATTGTCCAGGGATACTCAGCCACTGTGTATCAGAGGCAGGTCTTAAACCCAGATTTTTCCGACTCTAACTCTAGTTCTCTCTCAACTACCCTAATATTATCTCTTTTTATAATATACAAAGCTCTTCATATATAATTTCTGTAGCCTTTGTGTACTCATTGTTCTCTTATCAATTTGAATTAGTTATTTTCCCTATAGGGGATGCTGATGAAAAAGGGTCAATGAGAAAAGCTGGTAGGTCATTTCAGGTAGCTACCATGACCTTCTCTCTGGGAAGCTTAGATTCACAAAAGGCATGAAGCCATGTGAAAGGACAGGGAAGTGACACAGCTTGCATGCAGGCGCCTGGGTTTTCTCTCATGGCCTTTGAAACAGAGACTGGAGACAGAGGCAAACCAATGTAATGAGATAGTGACTTTGGGTCTGCCTGCTATGTGATCATAGCCTCAGGTTACCTGGACCCAAGATTCTATCTGTGATGACCATGCCTGGAAACAAAAATGATGAAGCCTTTTCCTTACAAAAGCAACCTAGACCATGGAGCAGAGGCATGAACTGGAGTGTTAACGGTGCACACGTCTGTAGTGAATCTTACTAGTCTGGTGAGCCAAGAACAGGGAAACCAATGTTCCCTCCAATGCTCCCCTGCCTTCCCTTATTTATGCTCCCTGACTTGGACCTGGTAAGCACGTGTGCGCACACATGCACACACACACACACACACACCCCTTTCCTTTGTTTACTTTTCAAAATCTGCAGATGAATATAGTTCAAAAATTTCCTGGTTATATCAAAAGAATGGAAAAGATAAATAGGAGGAGTTTGTGGAGATAAAGGAAAGTAGGAGACTCCATGAAGAAGTACTTAATATTTTTCCTTTCATTTTTGCTATGTTCAATAAATTATGAGGCCATTATAAAAATAAAAATAATAAAATGAGAGGCCTGTATTGTAGTTGTTTTAGTGCTAAAACCCTAGGTGTCAAAATCCTTGTCTTTGGAAGTTGTCAAACAGAAAATAACATGCCTTTCTGCCAGATATAGCATAGGAAAGATTTTTATATTATGTGGACAGTTGGGTAAAATTCCAAGAGGGATTTTTTATTTTTTAGCTATGAGATGACTAAAATGGAAGGAAGGTGAATTAGGCACAGAGAATAGAATTAATACTCTGATAAAGACGTAGGGTACAGACATATCTGGAAGAAGGAAAGGGTGGCTCCACATACAGGTAAACAAACTGTGTTATAGAAGAGATGAAAGCAACCACGGAATACTACTGGGCAAAGTTTCTAGTCTACAGCTTCTAACACTTCTTCCAGTCCAATAGGCTTGGGGTTCCAGCTTTGCTGCTTCCCCTTTCCCTCCCTTTTAGGCAGCTCTTATGGAAACTTTGAAATTCTTTCCTTCCTTCCAGATGGAGAGCTCTGGCAGAGGGAATGTTTTGGCCAGGATAAAATGACTCCTTCTCAGTCATGGGATAGAGCTGAGGTTTGCTTTCTTGGAAACCAGCTCTTGTTATTAGGAGGCATGATAATGGTTAGGGAAAGACAGAAACTCTTTGGTAATAAGAAAGTAAGAACATATATTTCTAGGATTCATTTAAGTAGTGGGTCCCTAGAAAGAAATTCAAAGTTTTGAGTACAACATTTGAGTACAACTGGAAGTAAAAGAGTCATATCAGTTGCTCTGCTCCTCAAGTTACTTATTCCATATGGTATCTCCAGAATTCTACCTGACACAAGTATATTTTCCAACAGCCAATCTTGAAATCTCTGTCAGACACCTCTCTTCAATTGACTAAGGAACAAAATTAAAGTTAAATTTTAATAAATTTACATTTACCTTTTATTGCAAGGTGACACGCTAGGTGGTAAGATTGCAGAAACAGGTGACACAGTCATTGGTCTCAAAAAACTTACATTCTGTTCAGAGGGAGAAGAAGGGAAGGAAGAAGACTTTTGCAAACAACTCTGATATGAGGAAGACTACTAAGTGCAAAGCAAAAGTCCAAGCAATGTACCACCAGAAATCTTAAGTTCACTTACAACTACAGGGTGGACAAAAAAAGGATGTTGGGAAGTTTCTGAGTAGGAAAGGTATTGTGAGTTGAGGCTGGAAGAAAAGGAAAAATCTGAAGGACTTTGAAAGATTTATATTCTCTTGTGCTAATTTTGGCCTAACAACACCAAGAAAACACAAGTGCTCCATCAGTCACCACCACACCATCTATATGTGGAACCATCAATTACAGCAAATAGAGGAGTTTTGAATGCTGTGGATAAGTTCACTTACCTTGGTAGCGTCCTTTATAGGAAGGTATACGTTAATAATGAGGTTGATGCGTCTATTGCCAGAGCTAGCTCAGTGTTTGGAAGGCTCCAAAGGAAAGTAAAGGACAGAAGAGGTATTAGACTGATTACCAAACTGAAGGTCTATGGAGCCATTATGCTGACCTCATTGTTGTATGCCTGTGAATCCTGGACAGTCCACCAGTGCCATACCAGGAAACTGAATTGTTTCCATTTGAACTGTCTTAGGAAGATTCTGAAGATCACCTGGCAGGATAAGGTAGCAGACACTGAGGTCCTTACTCGAAATAAACTGCAAGCATTCAAATTCTGCTTCAGAGAGCACAACTCTAATGAGCCAGCCATGTTGTCTGAATGTAAAATGTACACTTGCAAAAAAGACTGTTTTACAGAGAATTCACATAGGGCAAGTATTCACATTGTGGTGGGTCAGAAGAAGCAATAAAAGGACACTTTCAAGGTCTCTCTTAAGAACTTTGGAATTGGTTGTGTGACATGAGAGACACTGACAGGGAACTCCTCAGCTTGGTGTGCTCATATCAGAGAAGGTGCTGTGCTCTATGAGCAAAGCAGAATTTCTCAAATTCTCAAAGGAAACACAGGATGCCCAAATTTAGAGTATCCACCCCAAATGTTCACACAGATTATAGTGCCTGACCTATATGGTAGGGCATTCCAAGCTGACACTGGTCTGATCAGCCACAGTCATACACATTGAAACTTGATTCTAACATAGTGATGTCATTCAAGAAGGAAGGAAAGCAACCAACCAACCATCAACTCTCTTTTGGTAGAGGAAGAGAGTAGGAAAAGGAAAGGAGAAGAGGGAATAAGGAAAAGACAGAATGAAAATGAGGGGTGGAGAATAATGCAATTTGGCTGGAATGAAGTAACAATTAATAGCTAGCATTTATATAGTGCTTTAAGATTTTAAAAATGTTTTACATAATGTGGACTCATTTGATCCTTACAACCCTGTGAAACAGGTGCTAACAGACACCCACGTGACATAGTGTTCGAACTCAGGTCTTCATGACTCCAAGTGCCACATTCTATCCACTCAACAACTTAGTTGTCACAATCTGATATGGTCATACCTTAAAGCAATGATTTCTAAACTTGTTTGATACACATTCCTATCATTGAAAAATTGTTGAGCCCACCTCCTTAATATCTATATGTATATATCCTTAATATCTGTGTGTGTATGTCAAATATGAGTATTATCAAGGAATCATGAATTTTTTAAAGTACCTATTGTGTTCTAGGCACTGAATTAGCCACTGGGGAAAGATACAAAGACAAAAGTAGAATACTCCTTGCCCTGAAGGAGCTTACATTATAAGATGGGGAGACAGGTACAAACATATATATATATATACACAAAGCAAATATGAGGTAACCTTGGACGAAAAGGAACTAGCAGTTGAGAGGATAACTTGAAGGAACCTAGGAATTACAAGAATTAGCAGTTGTGGGGAGGAGAGTAGAAAGAGGAAAGTATTTCTGATGTGGAGTACACAACCGGTGACGAGGCATCAAGATGGAGTACTTTGTGTGAGAACAGTAGGTAGTGCAGGGTCAAGGATGAAAAAAAAATGAAATATTGTACTCTCCATTTTAGGCCCAAGTCTGGCAGAAACCATTTTATTAATTTAGCATTATTCTAAATGTAAGCATTTCCAGTTTAGATAAACATCCAAGCTGGCAAAGTTTTCCCATCACCTCAGACATCTCTCTAAAATGGTTTGATAACTTTCCCAGAATCTTGAACAAGGAAAACAAAACAAACAAATAAAAAAAAAAATCTTGAACAAGCATATTACAAATATGCTTCAACATTCTAGGACAGGAGTAGGCAAGCAAATCCCACTGTGGCCTGTTTGGGTATGGGAGACTCGTGCCTAATAGTACAAAATTAAGACTTTTTTTTCTTTTAACAGTGTTATCTCTAGGGTTTTTTTCTCTTTTTTAAAAAAACATTTTTATCCCCACCTCAGCACAGTGACTAAAATAAATTTTAACTACTGCCTAAACGACTTTTACATTTTTAAATACAGTTCATTGCATTTTAAAATGTAAATACCATCCTTCATAAACTCTGGGGAAAAAAAATACACAGGCCACAGGTTTGTTTGGGGACTCCTATTCTAGCACAAGTCCCATTTAATGGTCAGCTAAAACTAGTAAAACAGTTAAAACCTTCCTAAAACAGCTCTTTCCAAGGACTGAAAGGGCTTCTTCTCTGAGATCAATGCCCTAATCCTGTCTGAATGACTTTAGTTGAATTATAGGACCATGTATTCTTGTGACAGAGAGGCAAAGATCTTAACCAGACTTTTTGTTCTAAGTTTGGGTACCACCCTTAAATCTATTTTGCCTTTATTCCCTTAGTTTTTTGTTCTTGACCATCTATACATTTTCCTAAAAAGAAAAGTACAGATAGGATTAATCACCACTAGATAAATTTGTTATTGTTCAGTCCAACTCTTCATGATCCCATTTGGAGTTTTCTTTCTCCAGTTCTTATTACAAATGAAGAAACTGAGGCAAATAGGTTTAAGTGACTTTCCCAGGGTTACACTGCTACCAAGTGTCCAGGGCAAGACCTGAATTCAGGAAGATGAGTCTTCCTGACTCCAGGCCCAGGTCAGTCCACTGTGTCACCTAGATAAATATTTGTTTCTTAATATTTTCATTTGAACTAAAAGGGAATTTTTTTTATTGTGTTCTCATGTCACTGAGGTTGCAAACCAGGGTGACTGAAAGGATGGTGGTGCCCTAAATAGTAAAAGGGAAATTTAGAAAAGGGGTGAGTCTTTTGGGCAAAGATGAGTTCTGTTTTAGACATGTTGACTTTGAAATGCCTATGGAACATCTAACTGAAAATATCCAATAAGTAACTGGTTATATGGGCCTGGTGCTCAGGAGAGAGACTAAGGCTGGCTATACAGATCTGAGTAGTTATCTACATAGAAATAATAATTGAACCAGTGGAAGCTGATGATGTTACCTAATGATAAAGAATAGAGAAGAATGTCCAGGACAGACCCTTGGAGTATGCTCACAGTTAGTAGTCGGGCAAAGGAGATCGAGATGAATGATCAGAGGGATGGTAGAAGGAACCCATAATGGCCATGGGATGACCAGGTGACTATCACAAGCATTTGACACTGTTGACCACTTTTTGCTAGATATTCTCCTCCCTCAATTTTCATGGCACTGCTGCGTCTCAGTTTTCCTCCTACCTCTACGATCAGGGCTAACCATGTCAATGGGAATTTTCTGATGGATTCAGAGCACCCTCTAGCCTTATCTTCTACTGAACAGCATCCATAATTTTCTTCATACAACTCAAGTGCCAGCTCCCTAATAAGGCCTTGCCTAAGTGACCTTTCTCCCCAAATTATTTATTTATATTTGTATATACTGTTTCCCCAGAAAGAATGTAAATTTCTTGAAGCCAGGATCATTTTTGTCTTTATCAGGTTCCCAATGCCTAGAGCAGTACCCTGCATGCAGGAGGCAACAAATAAATGTTGCTTGATTGTTTGCCTCAACTTTGAAAAGAGTCCAATTTTTACCCTTTACTAGAAATGTGGCCAAGGTAAATCTTAGCTATTTCTGTAAAGCAGTTTCAAGAATAGTGCATTTCTTATCATCTCTGTGCTAATGATTCTCAAATCTGCTTATCTTGCCTTCCCTGCTGCCCTCCAGTCTTGCATCACTGACAACCTATTGGATATCTCATACTGGATGTCCTACAAATGTCTTAAACTCAAAATGCCCCAAACTGAACACGTTATCTTTTTTTGTAAATAGTATTTTTTCCAACAACATGTAAAGATATTTTAAACATTCATTTTATAAGATTTTTTTCCCTCCTTTCCCTCTCCCTTCCCCAAGAAAGCAAGCAATCAAATATAGATTATAAATATGCAGTCGTGTTAAATGTATTTCTTCATTATCTTTTCCCTTAAGTCCTCCCCACTTCCAAAATTTCTATTATTGCTCTCAAGGGCACTAACATTCTCCCAGGTCCCCAGGCTCCCAACCTAGATGTCGTCCTCAACTCCTCCCCATCTCTCACCCCTCTGATTATCCAATCTGTTGACAAAGCCTGACCATTTCTCCTTTGCAACATTTCTAGATTTCACCTCCTTCTCTCCTCTCATATAGCTTCCTTCCTGGTGCAGGTCTTCATCATCTCATGTCTGGACTATTGCAACAGCCTGCTAATTAGTCTGCCTGCTACCAGTCTCTTCCTATTCCAGTCCATCCTCCATTCAGCTGTCAAAGTGATTTTTCTAAAACACCAGTCCAGCCATGTCATCCCTCTACTCAATCAACTCCAGCGGCTTGCTATTATCTCCAGGAACAAATATAAAATCCTTTGGTGTTCGAAGCTCTTCTTAACCTATCCCACTATCACCACCCCTTTCCAGTCTTCTTACATCTTACACCCGTCCATGTATTCTATGTTGCTGTGATACTGGCCTCCTCGTCTCCTTGTTGCTTAAACAGCACACTCCATATTCTACCTCCAGGCATTTTCCATGGCTCTCCCCCAACTTTGGAACTATCTCCTTCCTAATCTCTGCCTCTTGGCTTCCCTGGCTTCTTTCAAGTCCCAGCTAAAATCTCATTTTCTACAGGAACCATTTTCCTAATCCCTCTCAGTTCTAGTGACTTCCCTCTATTAATTATTTCCTACTTATCCCGTATATAGCGTGTATGTATATAGTTGTTCTATGTTGTCTGTCCCATTAAGCTGTGAGCTCCTCAGCATCAGGAAGTATCTTTTGCAGTTCTTTGTATCCCCCATGCTTTAGCACTGGGTTGGCTCATAGACACTTAATACTTACTGTCTGACAGTAGAGTAAATGTAGACTGATTTCATTTATTTTACTAACACTAAAATCTCCAGGACTGGTATTTGTAAAAATCAAGTGACTGGACTGGGAAACTTCACATACTTGTTTAAATGTTTGAGATTCTTAGAAACCTATTAAAGAAATAGGTAGTCTGATTTTCCCTTTGGTTCTGATCCAGGGATGTTGTTGCTACTGATATGGAGCCATAATATCTAGAGAGATTTGGGTGATACTTGAGTAATCCCTGACAAGTCAGGAACAGTGAGTCAATGTGGACCTCTGTCACCCTTCTGGGAAACGTCTCCAGTAATATACAGTAAGACAAGACAGGCCTTTCTTTACCAACACCTTCCCGTTGGGGCTCCTTCCCAATGGTTCCACCCTAGTTTTCCCAGCAGCAGTAATATTCAGTGCCACACCCATCCTAGCTGTAGTGTCCAGTCTTCCCTCTCCCAATCCCACAACTTTACCCAACGTCAAGGAGAAAGAGCTGGCACTTTCCAAGAAATGGTCGTACATCAGGGAGATGTGATGAGAGGAAAAGGCAAGTCCAGAGCTGGATAGAGGGGAAGCACTTCAGAAAACCTGAGGTAAAATACAAGAGTAGACTCAACCCCAGGAATGAATAAGAGGAAGGATGTACTAACCTACAGGGGAACTAGGCAGAAGGAAGGGGTATAGAGTTAGAGCTGGAGTTGGGGAAGCTGAAAGGGGGTGGAGGGCAGGAGAAGAAATTTAAGAGGCCACCTTGTTCAATCCTTTCATTTAGAGATGAGGAAACTGGGACCCAAAAAAGCTAAGTGATTTGCCCAAAATCACACTGGGATAATGGCAGAGGCAGGTTCTTAATCTAGTAAATAGTACTAGGTACTGTGACTAGGAATTTTCCAACTTGGAAGCAGACCTTCCAACGAATAAATCAACAAAAACATGGAGTTGGCAACTGTGTTGTCAAAAAAGTACTTATGAGTATACAGATTCCACTTCTACAAGTCTCCTCTCTCCTTCATTTTCCTCCAACTCTGAACTTAAAAAAAAAGTGTGACAGAGAAGTTCAAATTCAGCAAGAACACTATAGAGATAGGCAAAGGAAGTCCTGCTCAAGAAAGGGAATCATAAGATCTCAAAGTAATCACAGATCACTTGGGCTCCCCAAAGTTCCAATTCCAATGCAGCTTTAGTGCCCTCTAGTGGGAATTTTCCCATATTCATAAGACTGCTCTGGCTTGACTCCAAAAAGATGACAAGCCTTCTAAGGCTCTGTTGTCTTTGGTCAGGCCCATGCAGCCCTAAATTGACTCTAGAGTCACACGAATGACTGGATTATAAGGGCAAAACCAAGAGTGTACCTTGTACACAGTACTAAAATTACCTTCAAGGTTTATGAAGTACTTTATGTACATTCTGTACTATAATCTTTACAATACTCCTGTGAGGCAGGCACTACAAGTTTTATCCTCATTTTATAGATGAGGAAATAGGTACTTAGATAGGACTCTCCTGACATCAAGTTCAACCGTCTTTCCATTACACCATGTTAAGTAAGTATTTCACAAAACCACAGAATGTCAGAGAGAAATCCAGAGAAGGCCCAAAGAAGTAAAATGACTTGAAGACAGAGGGAGTTTGTGGCAGATCTCAAACTAGAACCCAAGTCTTATAATTCTTAATACCATCTTCTTTGCTCTGCTCTACCCCATTTGTTAAGTGACTGAGCTGGTAGAAAGACTGAAGTGTTCCAGCAAGCGCTCATATTCTTAGGGAGAGAAGAGGAAGGGGGAAAGTTAAGTGATAACATCTAAGAATTGCATCCTTCTTCCCTGTCCCATGCCTAACTGTTCAACAAACATTTAGAAAAGAGTTTCTGTGTATAAAGTCCTATGCTGTATAGAAAAAACAAAAAAAGTAAGAAAAAATTGATCCCTGATCTCAAGGAATTCACATTCTAGGAGCGGATCCATAAATACAAGATAATTTGGAGAGGTAGAGAAAGCACTAATCAGTTGTTCCCTCCTATGTGGTTCTGTGCTCAGCAAACGTTTGAGACTGGGCTTGAAGCTAAGAATTCTAAAATGCAGAGGAAAATAGAGAGTGAATTCTATGAAGAGGGACCAGGCAGCCTATGTACACATGCCTTTTTGGCTTGACCAATACAAGGGCTGATTTCCTCGCCTTCAGCCTGTAGCTGCTAACCTTCTTGTACCCTTTTAGGGGAAGAAAGCACAAAAGGGGTTATGAGAGAAAGTGTGTAGGACAGGAAACACCCGTGTGAAGATCTGTCTCTTGATCAGAACAAAGTTAGCAAGGTGAAGCATCTGCAATAGCAGAAGCAGGTGAGGAGTTGAGAGAAAAGCTATCTGCTCCATTCCATGCTGTACCTTAGACTGCTGCTCTTAGATTTATCACCCTAGTTAAATTCTTAGTGTGTACAGTGAGAATGGATAGCAAACCATCCATATTCTGAGAACTAGAAGGTTCTGAGACTAGGGACAAAATTTATTCAAAAATGATGTTGCTCAAAATAAGTAGTTTAAATATCCCCATTTCATGGGGTGGGGTATATAAGGACCTAGGGTGGGAGGGGGAATAAATGCTAGGGTTACAAGGACTTGATTAAGATTAAGAGGAATGAAATGGTGATGGTAAAGTTGGGAAACTCAGAAATTCAGTTCTTTCCCAGGATAAAGATAATATTATTAGACTATTTTCTTTACCCATACCTGTTATTTCATTTTATCCACATAGGGAGGTTCCCAATGAGAAAATTCCCTCTACCAATTCAGGTAGATAACTGTTCAGCAATTTATATTCCTAGGGAGTTACATGGGACCCCAAAAGATTAAATGACTTGATCAGAGTCATATATCCTACTTTGTGTCTGTCAAGAGGGATGACTTCAAGCCAGTTCTTTTGGATGAGGCTAGGTCCCTGTCCACTAAGTCTGAGCTGTCTCTCTTAGCTACATTAATTTAGTACTAAAAAGAATTGTGTACTTGATCTTTTTCATTTCTTTTGTACATAACTTGCCAAGATCACCAAATGCTATCTGATATAAAAGCTTGCCTTTTCAAAACCAACATTCTTCTGGTGATGAATTCTTGCTGAGAATTACTGCAATCTCTGAGGAATCAAAATTGTGGGTAACCCAAAGGACAATAAGAAAATGCCAGGTGGGTTGTAAGAAGGCTGAAGCATATTGCCAAACATGACTTTGAAGCATAAAGTGTTAGAAAAGGCATTGTTAGAGGCATTTACAAACAGAAAAAGGAGATGGATCAGTCACACAGTGAGACTGAGAGATAACAGATGAAAAGCCTGAAAGTAAACAGCAGAATCCATGAAATATTAAAACTAGAGAAAGCCTTTAGAGCATGTGACAGATCCTTCATAAATGGACAATTTGTAAAAGGTTATGAATAAGAATGATACAAGAGAAGACATGAATAAATTGTCATCTGTAAAAAAAAATGGTTACATATGTACCAAATATTTATAGCCAAAGAACTGGAAACAAAAGTAATGCCCATCAACTGAGAAAAGATCAAATAAACTGCAGTACATGAATGTAATGGAAAATTACCATGCTGTAAGGAATAGCAAACATGAAAAATAATGAAGTATGAGAAGATTTAAATGAATTGATGCAAAGTGAAGTAAGATGAACCATGAACATAAAGTATACACTATGAACACAATGTAACTGGAAATTCAACAACAAAAAATGAAATGAAACTAAAACGGAATACTATGTTACTATTCTATATAATTGAAATGAGCGAGGTTAGCCCAGAAGAAAAGATGAGGAAATGCATCTTTCTCCCTTCTTTGCAGAGACAGGAGACCATGAGAATATAATATAACATATACTTTCAGACTTGTTGGTTAATCTTGCTGAAATACTTTTTCCTCTCTTTTTTTTATTCTTTATTATAGGGGATAGTTTTCTGGATAGGGAAGAGACAGTAGTATATTTGGAAATGAAAGTGATATAAACACAAAATACATCAATAAACAGTTTTTATTTCTTTAAAAATTGCAATCTGTGTCAATAATGGAAGAACCCACATGAGTAAGATCATGGATGCATTAAAAGTATCTCTCTGTGTCTATGCTATATACAAAGGATACATACATGGTACTTATAGCCTATGATTTTGGGTTATTACTCAGCACTTCATCTCCTGCCTCCAATGTCTTTGCTACCAATTGTGCAGCACCACCTGAACTGACCTCCTTCTTTACCTCTACCCCTTACAATCCTTAGCTTCCTTCAAAACAACTTAGGAGCTGCCTGCTATGGGAAACCTTTCCTGCCTTCCCCCTCCTTCAATCAATAAAAAAGCCAGGCTTGTGCTAGACTTAGACTCTATAAGAAACTTACATCCTACTAGTTACTATTATTCTCTTCCTTCTGAAATGATGAGGTACCTTTACCCCCTTCTTGAAGGCAAGGGCTGTTTTGTTTTTGTAATTCCAATGCCCACCATGATGCCCAGTCTATAATAGACACTTAACACATGCTCCTTGTTCTAGTGGGGAGGTGGATGCTAACTTAGGCATTTGGGAAGCCCAAATTTGAAAGCTGTGTCCTTTACTATTCACCAAAAGCTCTGAGCCTTGGCTGTAATGTGTGACTTGACATGATAGTATGTGCCTGGGAGAACAGAATTTGGAGACAGTAAAATTAAATTTATAAGGACATTTTAGAAAATGTCCCCTATTGTGTGCTAGGTGGCTTTCTACCTTACCTACTACTGGTGGAACCTATATATACCCAAATTCACCTACAAGTGTGTCTTGATTTGCAATTCCCAGTCCTCCAGGTTCACAACCTAGGCGTCATCTTCTAATCTTCACTATCTCTCCCCCCCCCTCATATCCAATCTGTTGATAAGGCTGGTTCATTTCAGCTTTGCAATATCTCTCCAATACATCCCCTTCTCTCCTCTCATACTGCCACAATCCTGACATTGGCCCTTATTACCTTATGCCTAACTATTACACTAGCCTACCAGCTGCTTTGCCTGCCATAAATCAATATTCACTTTAGTTCATTCTCCAAGTCTAATCCATTCAGCTGACAGTGATTTTCCTAAAGCACTGGTCCATCATCTCCTTCAAACAAGTCTAGTAGTTTCCTATCACCTCCAGGATCAAATACAAAATCCTGTGTCTGGCATTCAAAACTCTTCATAACCTACTTCTCCTGTGCCCCATCCCCCTTTCCATTCTTCTTACATCTTACAGACTCCATATATTCTTTAATCCTTGTTGTTCCATGAACAAGATATTCTATCCCTTGGCTTATGACATTTTCTCTGTTTGTTTCCTATCTGGAACTGTCTCCCTCTTGTTTTCCTTAGCTTCCTTCAAGTCCCAGATAAAATCCCACTTTTTACATAAAGCCCTTCCCAATCCCTCTAAATTCTAGGGCCTCCCCTCTGTTGATTATTTCCTACTTATCTTGTATATAGATAGCTTATTTGTACATAGTTGTTTGCTTGTTGTCTCCCCTTTAGACTATGAGTTCCTTGAAAGCAGGGATTTTCTTTTGCCTTTCTCTGTATCCCTAGGGCTTAACACAGTACCTGGAATATAAGGGTACATGGGGTGTTCAAGGACAACTAACACCTCCTGTTTGAGGACTTGTTGAGCCCTTTTCAGGACTGCTTATCCACCTTTGGTGTACACTTTTCACTGAACTCACCTGCAGATCCAAGAAGTTGAATGTGCAGCAGCAACATATCCATAAAACATAAGTTAAATCAGGTTGAGAGTAACCAACAAGCCTCAAACCCATTGATGAATTAGAGAGGTGTCTATTCCAAGCATGTGAAGATTTCCCCTGGCAGAATGGGCACATGAGAAGAATTTATGCCAATGGCTATAAAGGTAGCTGAAGCAGGCACTGTGGAGAGCTTAAGAGTTTGGGCAGAATGGAAGATGTCAAGGTCATCCACTGTATCCCAGACTATCACCAACAGTCTTGACTTTTGTCTTGCCACTGGACTTCAATGACTCTGGAAGAGAGAGTGAGACTAATGACTCTGCGCAACTCACTTAAATCCAACTCACTCAAAAGTCAAGACATCACCACCATGTCATTGGTCCTCTTCAAAACAAAGGACAAACAACAACCTGGCTCAAAGTAAGCTCTTAATAAATGCTTACTGACTGAGAGAAGAGCTAATTGGGCTGAGTAGCAAGGGTAACTTATAAGACCCTGGGAAGGTACTGTCCAGAAGAGTATAAAACAGCTTTAAGAATCACTAATTTTGCGTGGTGGCAAAGAACTGGAAATTGAAGGGTGACCCATCAAATGGGGAATGGCTAATCAAGTTGTGGCATATGATTGTGATGGAATACTACTGTGCTCTAAGAAATGATAAGCTGGTTGACTTTAGAAAAGCATGAAAGACTTGTATGAAATAATGAAGAGTGAAATGAGAAGAGGCAAGAGAACAATGTATATGGTAACAGTAAAACTGTTTGAAGAGTAACTGAATGACTAAGCTATTTTGAGTATTATAAATATTTCAATCAACTACAAAGGACCTATGAAGAAAGATGCTATCCATCTCCAGAGAAAGAGCTGATAAGTAGAAGTATGCATGGTATGCTTTTTTTAAATGTGTGTGTGAAATGGCGACTTTCTCTAGTGTAGGGTGGGGAGAAAGGTAGGGAGACAGTTTGGAACTTAAAATGTAATGAAAGAGAGAGAACTACAACTCATTATAGGGTAAAGGCCTTCAGCTACTTTCCATGCTCTAGTTCAGAGGGGTGAAACAGAAACCTACTGGCAGAGTGTTATCTAACCAGTTTAAATGTAACTGGAAAATGTTTACAAAATAAATAAAAATACAATACAGCATGGAAAACGAGTATTTGTGGTTTTCTAAGTCAATATGCAGCCCACTGGTATTTGTTTCTATTTGACTTTAACACCACTGTGTGTAGTTTACCAAGGTTCACAGTCATATCCTAGTCAAGCTTAGTCCTTTCTATTTAGTGAATAGAGAATTCTGGTATGAGAAAATATAGTCCCTAGGGTTTGTGAGAACTCCACATTCCAGAGTCCAAAAATTCTTGGCTGTCCTTTCTCTCTTAACCGGAAGGTGTCAGATTTATTCCAGTCCTCCCTTCCCTTGCAGTGGTAAGCCCCAAGAATGGAAGTGGGTTGCAAGCAGATTACTCTGATCTGTAAGCTTTGCCCCCCTCTCTCCTATCATGGAGGGGAGTCACAAATAGCCTGAAATTCCCTTTTAGGATTACTGTTAGATTTACTTGTTGGGGTGAAAGTGGAGAGAGAGGAGGGAGGCGTAGAGCTGGAGACAGGGAAAGGATTAACCTTGGACACCTGGGGCCCATCTGGTGAGAAAGGGATGGAAGGGATCTCTTCATATATGCATTCCACAAACAGAAATGCAGTGTCTTTGTCCCAATGTTCTTGTGTGCCCAGCTATTAACAGTGCCAGACACATAGTAGGTACCTAAATAGCTTGTTGATTGATTGTTGTGTTACAGTATATTAATCATTGAAGCAGCTACAAAATTTAGGTAAAACATTCTCTCTGTCCTTACAGAGTTTAGTCTAATTCTGAACATGCTCCTGGAAAATCTTAAACATCCTTGAAGGGGAGGAAAAGTCTGCCCCAAGGCTCTAAGAGCAGTGAAGGGGATAGAGACTAGAAGATACTTCACTTTCAGACTCAAAAGAGTTTAGGCAAACAATCCTAGGGGTAGTATCAGTTGTCCCCCACCCCATTCCCCCACTTGAGACCTCAGGAGAAAGGGAGTTAAAGGACTTCAGAATGATTTCCAGATCACTGCCAGGATAGGAGCTGCCACACTGAAACACCTATGTCTAGCCCAGAGGATAAAAGCATATTCTTTGATTATGCCAGATATAACCCACTCCTTCCAGTACTTTCAGATGGTTAGCAAGCACTACTTGGTGGTAGCAAATTTCCTGACAAAGGCACTGAGTCTCTGAGGGTAGGGACGTAATACCTTGAGAACTGGTGGGCAGGTAAAGCTATGCTAATGAATGGGATGATGATGCTAACAAGGTTTACCATAGAAGAACAGCTAAAGATTGGTAGAGAATATTGCCTAGAAAATAAATTTCTTAAGTCCTCTGAATAACCCTTGGAAAAATCACCTACCCTCCATTTTCCTCTGTTTCTTCGAGATCACATCAGCTTTAAGTGCCCAAGAAAGGAGATATATAGTATAAACACAAGGCAAATCTATTATTTTCAAACTACATGTCATTTAATATCAAAGCATCCTGATTTTTAAGGAAGGATTCCCTCCCCAAATGCAAGTGGGCATACATCATCACAATGCAAGGCCAGGAAGTAAAGTACCCAATGGTTCAAGTCACTGTAAGGTACTTTCCCACTAAAAAGGGACTAAGATACAGATATCCCCTGCTGCTCATTGTAGAGAGAATTATCTAAGTTGAAGCTCAGTGACAGCCTCAACAGAGGATACTACATATTTCTTCTCCTTGTGTCTAGGAAGAGACAACTCATGTCTGACATTCTGCTTCAGTCTTTCCAGTTTGTTGAAGAAATATTTATTAGGTGTCTAATATGTGGTAGGCTTTATGTTTCAAGGCTGTTCCTGCTGTATCTTTTTTTCTTCACTAAGTTACACAACTAGCCTTCCTTCCTCCCTTTTCCTCGTACTCACACTACCAAAAATCCTCTTGCCTAAAAACTTCCCTGAAATGTGAACAGCTGAAACTTTTATTTTAGAAAACATCCTCAAAAGTGATAGTTCCTCAATAGAATCACTCTTATCCTTAACAACCTTCTATTTCCCACATGGATAACCAAGTAGGGTTGTACAACAAGGATTATTCAAGATTTACTTCTAGCAGATTTCAGAAGATATTATTGTTTAGTCCTGACTCTTCATGACCCCAGTTGGGGTTTTCTTGGCAAAGATACTGGAGTGGTTTGCCATTTCCTTCTCCAGTTCATTTTACAGAAGAAAATAAAGCAAACAAGGTTAAGTGACTTGCCCTGAATCACACAGCTACTAAGTGTCTGCATTCAAATCTGAACTCAGATCCTTCTGGCACAAGGGCTAGTGCTCTGTCCACTGCACCATCTCCCTGTGTTTTAGATTAAAAAAAAAAAAAAAAGGTCCCTGAGGGAAATGCATGGCCTCTGTTTTTAATCTCCGTATCCCTAGAGCCTAGTAAAATGCGTTATCCGTAGCAGGTTTTTAAATAAATATTTGGATTTCATAAATAGATTTTCCTAATTCTGTTTTATCTAGGTTTATGCTTAAAATGAGTCTTCATTCACCCAACAGTATCAAAGGGGAGGCAGAAAAGGGGCAGAGTCAATCAATGCAGGCCTCAACACCTGCAGATGTGGGGGTGAAGAATGGGCAGCACTGAGCAAATGAGGCTGGGGAGTCTGATGTGGGCTCTACAAGAGGGACATCGATTCTGCCAGTTTGGAGGCTCATTTATGGGAGCTTTTATGTCTCCTACCCATCTCACTAACCACCCCCAAGAGCCAGCCCAGGGCTCAATAAACGCTTTTTGAATAAATATCCCAAATAGCGCTTCTTTTCCTAACTCTTCTCTTTTGAAAGGACCTCAAAGCACTTACCTGTAAGAAACATGACCTCTCTCATCCCCAACATTTGATGGTAGAGGAGAAGGCAGTTTCTTCCCCTTGACTGGTTACAGGTGAGGAACCTGAATCCCAGGGCAGAGAAGTGGCCGGGGTCGAGGTCCCCCTATGTGTCAGGGTAGGGGCTAGGCCTCAGAACCCAAGAAATCTGGCCCCCGGCCAACGAAGGCGGTCCCCTTCTGCCGCCCCGCCCCCTCCCCGGTCTCTCTATCCCTCTAGGGGTCATGGTGCCCTGTGTACCCCTAAGATCACTGGCAGGGCGAGGGTGGGGATGGAGTCTGTGCCAGGGCTCGGGGACGCTCCCTGCACACCCGAGCGAGGACAATCACCGGGGTGCAGCCGTCCCCTCTCGGTGCCAAGGACGGTGACTACTTAGAGCGAGGGGAGCGCGCAGGCGCAAGCGCAGACTCGCCTCCCCGTGGCCCAGCCCTCGGCCTGGGCCCAGGCGCGTGGCAACCTTCGTACGCTCACGAGCGCGAGCCCGAGGATTCTCCGGCCCTAGCTAGGGGGGAAAGGGAGAGGAGAGACTGGCTGCGCGCCCTGGAAAATTCCACTCCCCGGCTAGGCCCCGCCCCCCTTGTCCTCGCGCGCACGCGCACGCGCTCGCTCGCTCACGCTCCCCCCTCCCACCTTCCCGGCGGCCCCCGCGCTTACAACATGGCGGCCCCCATGAGGCAGCGGGTGCTCACCCTGCCCCGGGCTTTGGGCTGGTATTCTCGCCAGGTGGGTAGCCGCGGGCATCGGGGACGAGGAGTAGGGAGAGGCGGGGTGGTGTCGACCCCTGCGGCGAAATCCAGGCGAGGCCAGCTGAGGAGAAGCCGCGGGGTGTCTGGGTCAGCCCGAGGCTCCGAGGCCGAACCGTAGGACGGAGGAACGAGCATTTATTTATTAAACGCTTACGATGTTCTGAGCGCTGGGGAGACGCATGCAGAAGTCCAGGATCTTCTGTTCTAATAGCAGACGACACACTTAGGAGGGGTTCTGGCCGCAAGTCCGGTGGGCCCCACGGTGCATGGGCAGAGCGCTGGTCATCTCCTTTTGCGATCCGCCAGCGCTCAGTGAGAGCCTCGGGGGGTCGGGATGTAAAGAGAGGCCGGCAGTGCCCTCGAGGAGCTCGCAGTCTGCAGGCCGACTGCCGGGTATGCGAGGTAAACGGGAGGTGCTCTCGTGTGCTGGGGCAGAGCGAAAGACCTTGACAACCCGACTGCAACCTACCTTTTCTATGATTAGAATGCAAGCATGACTCTCACACTTTATGGGATCCAGCCAAACTGTCCTTGCTGTTCCTTACATGTTGCATTCCATCTCCCATCTCTGCCTTTGCACAAGCTGTTCCTCATGCCTGTAATGCCCTCTCTTTACTACTTGCTTACTTATGAGGTTCTTAGAAAGCCTGACTTCTCTCAGGGTCAAGGTGGTCAAGGGCCACCTCCTCCCTGTTGCCTTTTTGGATCCCACCACCCTCCACATCTAAATTACCTTCTGTCTGACTTTGTATATATTTTGTATGAGTGTGTACTGTTGTTAGCATTGAGGCTCCTTAAGGAAAAGAGCTGTGTCATTTTTGGTTTGGTCCCCATATCACCTTGAACAGGCAGACAGGCTAGGGTAAGCTTCATCCTATTATGTGGAACAACTGTCTAGGTGTCCTATAAGATCTCTTCCAGCTTTGATCAGAAACACATGAAAACCTTTGCAGAGACGCAAAGAAGCAGATTGTATGCTCACTTGTTCTTTTTGAGGAGGCACTCAATAGAGAAAGGTTTCTCAGCTGAAGGTATTAAGATAAGCTGCACAAACAGCAATTAAGTGTCTGCTTCTTCACTGTACTAAATCCTCCCAGTACAAGAATGAAAAATAGCACATCCTTTTCCCTGGCCTAAGGAGTTTATAGTCCGACAGGATGTACACAACTAAATATGATAGAAGGTAAGATATTAAAAGGGGAAAAAAGAAAACCACACAAAGTGGAAATCTGCCTTAAGGAAGATAGAGACAGAATGCTCCAGGAAAATTTGAGCTTTCGTTTGGAGAGATTAGGTATGACTTTATGGAGGAAGCAATACTTGAACTGGATCTTAAAGGAAGGATTTTTAAAAGGTAAGAATGTGGGAATGCACACCAGGCATAATAAACAAACTGGACAGATATGTTGAAGCAGTAGAACTGGATGATTTTTAAAAACTAGTAGCCCAATTTGGTAAGCAACAAGCATTTATTAAGTGTTTGTCATGGGCCAGGCATTATGCTAAGCCTGGGGACCCAAATAAAAAATGAGACAGACCCTGCCTTCTAACAGCTTTTTTTTTCTTTTTTTGCATTTGGGTCCCCAGGCTTAGCACAATGCCTGGCCCATGGCAAACACTTAATCAATGCCTGTTGCTTACCAAAGGCCATTGAAAGAAGTGGTTCTCAAACTTAGCCCTGACGAAAACTAGGGGTTCCAGTAGGCTGAGGTGATAAGGATTGCAGACAGTTATGTATAGGGAAAAGCAAGGTCAATTTTGCTGAAATATACAGTGTGTGAGTGAATGAATGGATTTTAAAAATTACTAAGCACTTATTAATATTGAGTACTATGCTAAGTCTTGGCAATACAATACAATCAATAACTGTCTATAAAGCAAGCACTTTTTGTGTGTCAGGCACCGGCTAAATGCTGGGGACTCAGAGACAAGAGGCCGTCCCTCCTCTTAAAGAGCTTAAAGTCTAATGGGAGAGACAACATGCAAACAAATACAAACAAAACAAACAGACTAAATAGGAAGAAATTAACAGAGGGAAGGCTTCTAGTAAAAGATTATATTTTTAGTTAGGAGTTAAAAGAAACTAGAAAGGTAAGTAGGTAACGCGGAAGAGGGAGAGCATTCCAGGCATGGGGAACAACCAGAGAAAATTCCCAGAGTTGAGAGATGGAGTGTCTTGCTTATGGAACGGCCAGGCAGCTAGTGTCAAAGACAATCTCTTTCCTGGTAGAATTACTCCTTATAAAGAGGTGGGCAGAGAGGGATATTTTTCTTTAGCAAGTTACAGAGTAGGTAAGTGGATCTATATAGAAAGTAGATTGACGTATTTTTCTTTCCCATCTGAATAATGGTGTCAGTTTGATTATGGTTCTAGAACTGGAAAGAGCTGAGAGTGGACATTTGGTAGCAAAGTTAATGGTAAGAAGATTGAAGACAGAGGAGTAATATGTAATCAGCCCAGGAAAGCAGACTAGAGTCAGGCTTTAAATTCACAAACTGAGGTTCTGTATTTTATCCTAGGGGCTTTGAGGATCCACTGTTGGTTCTTGAGCAGGAGAGTGACATGGTCAGACTTGTGCTTTAGGAATCTCATTTGGGCAGCTATGTAGAGGATAAATTGGAGAAGCTAGACTCAAGAAGTAGAGGGGAATAGTGTAAAATAATACAGAAAAATTCAGGTTGGAGCCAGACTTTGAAGAGCTTTAATTCTAGGCTAAAGAGGATATATTTTATTCTTTAAGGAATCGGGAACTCTCAAGGTGTCTGAGCAGGAGAATAGCATGGTCACTCCTATGCCTCGATGACAGAATGCATAGTTGTGCTAGTCTGAAATGAAACAGATGAGGGCATGTACTGTGATACTGCCATTTCCCTATAGTAAAGCTTCCCTCTTCTCTTTATTTGGCACCGTGATATCTGTCCATGATAGAAACTCAGGGAATGTTTCTTTACTAAATCATTGGTGTTGAAGAGGCAGAGTTTTTTCCAAGGGGGATAAAACATGTCTTTTTTTTTTCTACTCCTAGACTTTAGAAGTCCCATTCTGTCCAGCCCGAGTGACCCAGCCTATCACTGTGATCCCAGTGAGGACCAAGAGGCGCTTTACACCCCCTGTTTATGAGCCTAAATACAAAACAGAGAAGGAGTTTCAGGAACATGCTCGTGCAGCGGGGATTGTCATTCCCAAAGAACGTCTTGAGCGTCCCATTCATTTGGCCTGCACAGGTGGGGAGCCAGGATCCAGGACCCAGATCATTGACCACATCTGATCCCAGTGATCTCCTTGGAAATAGAGACTCTTCAGTTAGGAAGAGTAAGACTGAGATCAGTTCAGCCTTAAGCATTACAGCATTTACATAAAACCCTGTTTCCTAAGCACTTTTCTTTCTTTTACCTTGATTATTTTCACTTCATCACTGGGTAGCAGACAGGAGTGGGAATAAAACTCACCTTTTTCCAGAAAAGGAAACTGAGGCCCAGAAAAGTGAAGTGATATGCCCAAGGTCACAGTGCAAGAACTGAGACTTCAACTCAGTACTCCTTCTACCCAACCTGAAGCTCTTTCCCTGAAGAGCATACTAACTCTTGACCTTACTGACTCTCTGGAGTACACAGAACCTAACTTAAATTCACTTAAACATAGTATACCCAGGATTCCTGATTTTTATGACCTCTTGGCACTTTCCTCCTATCTCCTCACTATCACATCCTCTTTCTTCCTTCCCTTCACAGCTGGGATTTTTGATGCTTACATTCCTCCTGAGGGGGATGCTCGCCTCACATCCCTCTCCAAGGCTGGCCTGAAGCAGAAGACAGAGAAGCTAAAGCAGAGTGTGGCCTCACAGTTGGCGTAAGTGTGTGAGCTCTTGGGGTTTAACCTGGACACAGCTTCCTGCCTTAGCAGTCAGGTATTTTATTCCCAAAGGGGGCACCCTTAATTCCTTATTATTTGGATTAGCCAAACCCTTCATAGTCTAACAGAGCCACTTGGTTTAGTTTAGGAAGTTAATAACAAGCAATGTCATGTGCTCTTATTCTTGGCATCTCAGTTTTCTTAGGATTTCTTCATCTATACTTGGGATCATCCTCTTCAATCTTACATTTTAGGGGATAGAAACGCAGAGAATTAGAACTAGATGGGATTTTAATGACTGCCTAGTTCAACACTCATTTGGTAGAAAAGGAAATTGAGGCTCATGAAGCTGATGTTACATGTTAGGGTTTGCATAGTTAGTGGCAGGTGTGGGACCAGAATCCAGGTCTGCTAGTTCCCAGACTAGTGATCTTTCTACTAAGTCAATATTTCTCAAACCGCTGCAAGGAATCCTGAAACACTCTTAAGTTGTTTTAAATAAACTTTATTTTGTTTGCTAATGGTCATTAAAATAATAATTTTAGAGAATTTGACTACAAGAGTTCTATCACAGATTTGTTTAAACTGAAGGCTTTTACCACTGAGGAAAAGCTTGAGAACCACATTTGCTTAAAAAAAAAAAAAAAAAGAGAGAGAGAGAGACCCATGCAGTAAAGGCTGGATTACTGTGATAGGACTGAATTAGTTTTGCCATCATGCAGATTATACCTAGAGCACAGGTTGTCCTACGTTTGAGTAGGCTTGTGATAATGGAGATTTTTGGTTCCCACCTAATTGTCTGTTTTTTAGAGGCAGGGTTGCACGGTGGATAGAGAATTGCTGTTGGAATCGAAGAGCTCAGTCCTACCTCAGACACTTGCTACTTGTGTGATCCTGAGCAAGTCACTTGAAATTTTTTAGTCTCTGTTTTCTTGCCTGGAAAACAGGAGTAATTATATCTGTGTAGTGACCTGTCTCATGAAGTTGTGAGACTTAGATGAGATCCTGTGTGTAAAGTGCTATATAGGCATTAAACCCGTTTTTCCCTGCACTTTGCATGATATCTTTTGAAATTGTTTTCATGCTTTCCCTCCCAGAATTCGGAAAGTGGCAGAATATGATGCTGATTTCCGAATCAAGACCTTCCCAGAAAAAGCTCAGCAGATCTTTGTTGAAGCTCATGAGTGCCTCAACACGTGAGTGAGGGGGGCTCTGCATCTTGTATCTTTTTTTGTATCGTTCTCTGTGTATCACTGTCTAATTTGGGGAATACTGGTTTTTGGAATTCCTGGACTCTCCTGGGGCACAGTCAGCTGCTGATTAACCTTCCAGGAAACTTTGGAATCTGGCTCAGTTGTTGACCTGATGTGGAAGTTGGCAGAGTAGTGATTCTGAAAACAAGATAATATTCATTTCCAAAGAACACAGAGATAGAATTAATGCTCTTGAAATATTTTTAAAGGTTTGTCCTATATTATTTGCTATTGGAAATATTGATGAAAGTAAACTTAAGATCTTTAAAGGGAATGGCTAAGCCATACTAGAGAGCTATGAATTTTGGCTATGCCAGACCAGGTTTCTTGGGAAGAAATAAGCTACAAACCCCACCCCCATTTCCCACATTTCAGTCAACCTCACAGTTTAAAATGATGCCAAATAATTTTCTCTGCTTCTCAAATTTCAAAGTTCTTTTATTCTTCCCTTGAGTCTCAAATTTTTAAAGGATATTTTGTTGTGTAACTCAGTTGGCTTCAGATCCTTATCACTACAAAGCTCTAAACCCATAGCACAGAAAGCAGAAACCAGTGACATGTTTCTTTTCTTCTTTAGCTCAGACCATGACCGACTTCACGCCCTGGCGACTGAGCGATGCTTCCCGGTAGGTCCCTTCCCTTGTTTGGGCTTTAGGCATCCCCTTTGTTTTTGTTTGTTGGTTGTTTTTAGAAAAGATTTTTTTTGAGAGTACATGGAAATTAGCATACCAGTTTTCATTTTGTAATTTTTGTTTAGACACTGATGACATAAATAATAAAACGCAATTACATTGTATATTTATATAGTGCTTACAGCTTCATTAAGGCTTGCCTTAATAGTGCATATTTATATAGCACATATTTACAGCATATTTTTGCAAAATACTTTTCCTACTTCATTTAATCCTCAGAACAGCTCTGTGATATAGATACTGGTATTATATATTTTACAGATGAGGCAATTAATGACTTGTCTGGGGTCATAATCAGTGCCCAAGGCAGGATTTGAATTCATGTCTTCCTGACTAGTGTGCTTGTCCTCTGCTCACTATATTATGTTATCTTGGGATGTAGTCAGACCCGAATCAACTGGGTGCACAGGGTAGTTGGAGTATATAATAGAATAGATATGTTTTCTTCTTTAGAACTACTTGCACTTACATAAATGCTCAATGTGCCAATCAGATACTCTTGGGGCATATCAAGGAAAGTTGTAATCTTTGCCTAAGAGTGCTAGTTGAGGAAACAAAGAGAGCAACCATCAAATCAGTAGAAATACAGGCAGTAATGAGCAAATCCTAAAAGAACATGGAGAGAAAAGCCTGGGTCGAGTATGCTGACAGTTTGGAGAATGGGTTGAGTCAATCTGGAGAGGTTTCCTGGAAGAGGTAGACTTTGAACTTTTATTACTGTAAGAGGAAAGATGTGGCAGGAGGCCATTCTAGAACTGAAACAAAGACTCAGAAGTGGGAAAAGGAAAATCTGAAGAAGGGACAGTCAAGAGGAAATCTGACTGAAAAGGACGGTATTGGGTATAGGGTTGTAGGATATGTGAGGCAGGATGTCAATCAATGTCAGCTGTTCCCGAAGGAGAAACAACTCATTTAATTTTCTATAAAAACAGGAAATGGTATGGGACATCCAACTTAAGACAGTACGTTGGAGCTTTGTGGAATCTCTAGAACCACCCAGGGTAGTTCATGTTCGTTGCCCAAATATGGTGAGCGAGGGCAACATATATGGCCAGGTCACCGTCCGTATGCATACTCGCCAGGTAAGAACACCACTTCTCCCACGCCACCTCATTGTACGGATTTTACAGCTTCCCAGAGCAGCAGGTTCTGAAGGTTCTAAAGTAGACTCAGCCCTATATTTAGTGCCTTCCCCTTTTATCACCACCATCATAGGACAGAACTGGTAGGAAACCTCCCCCTCTATTGATTTGTGACACCCTGGATTAGTTGATGGAATTTGTACATAATGAGAAGATTGTCCCAAGCAAGACCTATGTGTTTTCCCTTCTCATTTCTCCTGACTTTTCTTCAAAAGCTTTCGATGGACTATCAGACCAATTTTTTTTAATTCCTACAGACGCTGGCTATCTATGACCGGTTTGGGCGGTTGATGTATGGACAAGAAGATGTGCCCAAGGATGTGTTGGAATATGTGGTTTTTGAGAGACATTTAACAAACCCGTATGGGGCCTGGAGAATGCATGGCAAAATTGTCCCTGCCTGGGCCCCTTCTAAGGAACCCATTCCCAAGGTAACATAACTAACTGAGTACCTAATAGGGTACTTTGACTTCTCAGGTCACAGTGTGAGGCTCCACCTAGTGGGGAGAAGTGGCAGTGTAATGGCCAAAAGTAGAATTGCTAGAGGTGCCAGAGATACCATGTTGTATTTGCCTTGGGTAGGGTAAAGGATGACTCTGCTTTCTGTTCTTTCAGACGGTGATGATCCCTGGTCCCAAACTCCAACCATGGGAAGAATATGAAGAGATGAGTATAGAAGTTCAAAAGCCTCAGCCAGTTCAGTGGCACAAGTAGGAAGGTGAAGTGTTGGAGCGTTTCACAGAGCATATGAAACCAGGTCTTCCAAATGTTATGGATCCTGAGAGCAAGAAGGAAGCCACCGTCAGCCGCTTTTCAGTTCAAGAAAGAGGGGCCATTTTTTGAAATAAACCCTCTCAGGGTTTCAAAGTAGTTGTAATGGGTTTTATAGTTTGTAGTCATCTGTATGGGTCTTCAGTCTGGATTGGAAATGGAATTTAAAATGGCAGATGTAGCAGCCACAGGAATTGGAGAGAGAGTGGGATGTGAGTGATGTGACATCAACTAAGACAGTATAAGCTTGTGAGATAGACTTTTAATTCCTTCAGTATTCTTCATCAGGTTCCTAAAGGTCATTTACACCCCAGTGTGTACCTAGCATATAAACCAGGAGGGGAAGAGGGTATAAGGTAGACTGGTCTTAACTGGTATATCAGTCTACAAGACTTCGTTACACATATCAATACCTATTGGCCATAGTGATCACCAGAAAATAGTAACGTGTTCTAGTTTTCCCCTTCCTGTCTCACGTATAAGAAAAAGAAAAATCGAACCCACAGAAGGAGCCAGTAGACTTTTGCAATGGCTAATTTAATCCTCTATCCCCAAACCCATTAGTACCAAAAAGAACTTTCAAGATTTCCCATTCTGCTTTGTTCTTAACCCACACATGACCCTTTGAGGAAACTTAAGGCTGACTCTTTTATTTATTTTCTATTCAAAAGTGGATTTGTTTTTCCAGGAAAAGGCTCAAGTCTGTCATTCCATGGTGAAGGGATGAGGGTATAGAGGAATTTGCCCTGGATAGACAGGAGACTGATTTTCAAGTGGCTTTGACTTAGTTTAGAAAATTCAGGCAGGGGCAGGAGTTAGTCTAGTAGCAGAGTTTAAATATCCAAACTTTCTAAAACCACCACATCAGCCTGGTCTCATGGAAACAGAAGTTTAACTCTCAGATATCTGTGAAGGAAAATCTCTGGCTGCAGAAACAAAGGCCCAATCCCACCCACCTTATGAAAAGAATAGTGTTTGGTCATTTGATGCCAATCTCTACCAGTTTCCTGGTACAGCTTTCTTTTAACTGAGTCCTTAGCCATTTTGTCTTGATACTTAGAGTTTTGTAGTGTTAATATATGTATGGCATCGATAGGGGATGGGAACACCTGATTTACTTGATGAAACAAAGAAAGTACTAAGAGTAAGGATAGACCTAGGAAATAGGAGACAATAGAAGATAATCCTGGGAGGTAGAGATTAGAGAAACAAAAAAGCATGCTTTTAAGGAAGAGTCAAGGAATTAGTTCTCTCTGCATGTGAGGAAATCTATCACATGTATTTTTTCAGGGAAGAAAAATATTGTCTCATTCCCCTAGACCTGTGTTACTGAGCTAGGACATTGGGAGATTCCTAAATATCCATCTGCTTGCTTACCATCAGGGAGCAGGGGATAAATATAATTTCATTTCCCTTTGATACCAAATCTGCCAGTGAGTAGATGGCTCCAGATGTTAAGGCAGTGCTGAAAGGGCCAAGCATGAAGCCATCTGTCAGTGCATCAGGAAAGGGTATGTTGTCAGAAGAGCAGCCAGACTCACCTTGGGGCTCCCCCATTCCCCTCTGGCAAATGTACTTTGTCCTACTAACTGTGATCCCATTTACCTTTGGGACAGAAACTGACATCGGTAAGCTGAAATCAGTTGTGATGGTCAAGAAAACACGTTCTTCATTTTTGGCCCTATACACTTTATCGTAGAAGAGACAGTAGCCAACTTTGCTGTTCAGAGACAGACCATATCATAGTATGATTTATGGAATGAGTCAGCATAGCAAGTACAGACTGGCCCAATATCTATAGTCTGAACCCTAGCAGTTTTTATTATTTAAGCTCAGGACAAGGGTCTGCACAGGGTGGGTAGGAGCATTTCAGAAGTATTTAAGAGAACTTCAATGGAAATGAGGTCACCCAGTCCCTGGGAGTGGATGCAAGGTATTACTAACTTTTCTCTCTTCATTTTCCTTACTTTTGAAGAGAAAGTACTTGACTGTCACTATAGAAAGCTCAAGGTTTGGAAAGGGTATTTTTTTTGATACCTTTTTTGTTCTTAGATCATAATCATTTCCCACTTCAGGGCATTTATTCCTGAAAAGAGCACCTTTGTCCTCACTTGGCAGAAGTTAGTCCTGACTCCTTGTGACTCCATTTGGGGTTTATTGGCAAAGATGTTGGAGTAGTTTGACATTTCCTTCTCCAGCTCATTTTACAAGTGAGAAAACCGAGGGAAAACAGGGTAAAGTGACTTTCCCAATGTCATTTGAATTCATATCTTTCTGATACAAGGCCTAGCTTTCTATCCGCTATACCATGTAGCTGCCCAAGTCAGCCCTAGGGAGAGCTAGAAGCCCTAGGACACCTGGAAGCCTTTCCTTCTCTGCTTTCATTTCCTTACCAAAGGTGACACCCACATCTGTGCAGGTGTAGGTTGTGGATATGCTATACCCAGGACTGTGGTCTCTATAGCTTACTATGTTAGTACCCCTGCTGGAATGGGCTTCTGTGTTTTACCTCTCCCCTGCCTCCCCCTTTCTTCTCTGCTGTATCTGCTAGTCTTGGAATTCTCTTACACAGTTTAGGCAAATGTGGTTAAGAAAATAGCCTAAAGGGTATATAGGACAAATCATGAGAAGTCACTTTTGCATTCTTAAGATTAGGATTCTTTGTTTTTACATACATGAAGTACTTAACCTGTCCCACCTAAGTACTTCTGAAAATTAAAAGAGCAATATTTAGTGGCAGTAGCTGTTAATTGTAGACTGGACCTCCCTACTTTGGGGTGCCCTTTTCCTTCTTTGGGAATGATGGTATGAGCACAAGGATACAGTCAGCTTGCTGGTCTTGGGCAATTGACTTGGAGGAGTTCCAGCACTGAAGCAAGAGGTGTCATTTGGTCTCCTTCCTTGTAGAGCTATGAAGGAAGTAACTGATCAATGAATGATGAAGGATTGAAGGGAAGGAGAGAAAAGAAAATTGTGAGGAAGCAGGCAATTTCCCTTCTAAATGAGCTTGAGTAGAGAAAATACCTTCAAGCCAACAATGTTGGGTTAGGGTCCCCAGGAGGTAAGGCTAGGGAAAAGACATTTTAGAAAGAAATCATCTACTGAAGAGAAGGACTTTGTTTTTTCTTGACCCTCCCCTTGGGGGAGGGATTACCAAGCATTATTGTGAATGCCTGGGTGGTGAACCTACTTCAGTAATTTTATAAAGAAAATCCATTGTTTTCCCTAGTGACAATAAATCAGAAAGAAGATAGGGAAAAAATAATCAAAAGTCAATATGACAAGATTATTAAGACACTCCAAACCGGTTTTAGTCTTTTACCTAATTATGTATAGGTGGGAACTTGACTTAACCATGTGCTAACCCACCTGTTGTAGTCTTCCTGACAGTAGAGACCATGTTTCTGTCCTGACTATGGAACAGCTCTGTCAGTATAATAGGGCAGAAATTCTAGGGCAGATGTGGCCAACCTAAGGGTTACAAATTCTTGGTATGATTTGTTTTTTGTGTGCATGTGTTCATACAGACATTTGAACTATGCCATTTGTATACTCCTGCAGACCTGGGAGTCCTGTTGAAAATAGGTAGGGCAGGGACTGGCATCTCCTTCCCAGATCACACCACTGACTTAAATGAGGAATCAAAACTCTAAGACTAATGACAAATGCAGAAGTACTGCATAGTCTAGTTGACTTGAAGGATTCTCCAAAGGTGTTTGTCCTTTTGGTGGGAAGGGTAAGTGGGAGGCTAAAGTTGAGGTAGAAAAGGAGTGGTTTATATATCTGGAGAATCAAAATCATTGGGGAATTCAGGTCTGGTTTATAGTAATTCCTTTAAAATCAGTTTGCTTTGAGGCAATCAGATGGCACATTGGGTAGAGCCCCAAAGTAAGGAGGACCCGAGTTCAAATCCAGCCTCAGATATTTAGTAGCTGTGTGACGGTAGGCAAGTCACTTAATCCCAATTGTCTCCCTCCCAAAATGAATAAATAAAATCAGTTTGCTTCTGACCCATTTAGAGGGGGAAGATACCAACTCACAACTCTAGGAACAGAGAGCCCAGGGTTTGAAAAGGGCGTTTATTCTTTTTAAAAAACTTTTATTGATACCTTCTGTCTTTTGACAAACATTTCCCACTTCAGGACACTTATTCTTAAAAAGAAAAAAAAACCTTTGTACTTCTTGTAACCCACTTGGCCAATTTCAGGAAGTCTGGTCCTAGGGAGAGACAGTTGGTGGGGTGGAGTCACTGATCCTCAGGAGAAACTGTACCTTGATCCTCTGATGAGGAGGAAGGCTGTTGATCTTTGACCTCTTGGATACTGGTTTCTGAGGTTGGGCTAGTCTCTGGCTTTCCCTCTAGGACATTTTGGGGTCCTCTATCACCTTCAAAAGAACTAACAGTAACCTTGGGGACAGAAACTTTGCTTTCTGGAAAAAAGCCCAGAGGTCTGGGAACTGAAAGGCTAGATGGCTGACCTTTAACCTCTTGGACACTGGTCTTTGAGATTAGGGCAGCCTCAGGCTTTTCCTCTTGAACATTTTGGGGTTCTCCACTTTCAAAAGAACTGACAGTGACCTCAGGGATAGAAATTTTGCTTTCTGGAAGAAGAGGTCTGGGAACTGAAAGGCTAGATTGCATCTCTTGGACCGGTAGGGGGATTTCTGCTTCAGTTTCTTCTGAAGCCTGAGGGGCAGGTTTCATAGGCAGGGCTCCTGTCCCTTCCCTGGGATAGATTTCTGCCAGGACACCCTCCTGTTCATTTCCTCCTAGTTCCATGCCTTCCCAAGGGTATACTTCTGCTGTTGTGCTCCCCATACTGCCCTGGCAAGGGACTTTGTTTTTATCTAGCTGTAGGAAATCACCCCCTGAGTCTGTCCTCTCCCAAGGACAGGCTTCTTGGCTATGTTTCTCTGTTTCAGAAATGTGGTCTCCAGTCTCTCTGGAGCTCCCTTTTCTAGATGTTTTCCCCTTCGGTCCTTGAAACTCAACATCTGTACTTTCTGCCCCTTTGCTCATCTCTGTTCTCCCAATGGGTTGAGGATCCTCTGCTTTGCTTGAACTCATCTTGCCTATACCTTCAAATACCTGAGAACCAACTTTGGGTTCAGCAGTGTCATGAGGATCATCCCCCAGGTCTGTGCTGTCCCACAGATAGACTGTCTCTTGCTGGCGCATTAGCTTCCCTTGCTTTTTATGTGTAGTGACAGTCACAGCTTGGGTGTCTGATTTTTTAGAGAGTTTTCTTTTTTCCCCTTGAGATTCTCTGCCATGATCCTGCCTCTCTGTCACTTTCTCAGTTGGTTCTTTACTCAATTCCCAAGAACAGATTTCTGCCACATTGCATCCTGGCACATCAACTTGTGGCTCAGTGGCTTCCCATGGACATACCTGAATCACCCTACTCCCAACGCTACCAAGGTTTTGGGAGCTGAAAGTGCCCTGAGTGTCTGCTTGGATGGACAGACCCTCTGAATCCGAATCCTCCCATGGACAAATGGATTCCCTTGCTGCACTGAGTGTGATTCCTTCTCTAGAAGGGTGGCGTTGAGTCTCTGCAGATATTTCCCCTTTCTCGAGCATTGCATGATCTTTCTTCAGGTATTCTTCATCTGTTTTCTGTCCCAGTCTCCCCTTCTCTGTTGCTTTGTCACTCACTTCCCAGGGACAGATCTCTGCTTTCTTGTTGGAAGCATCCTCTTCCACTTCCCAGGGACATACCTCAGCTACTTTGCTGTCAGATGACTGAGAGGTCGCTGGGGCCTGAACTGAGTGCATGCTATCATCCCAAGGACAAATAGATTCCTGTTTTGCTACTTGTTTGGATGTTTTACCTCCCAAGTCTCCAGGGCTCCCCTTTTCTGTAGTTTTCCCTCCATCCTTGGATTCCCCATCCATTTCCTGTCCCAGTTCCCTTTTCTGAGTTGCCTCTTCGTTTACCTCCCAGGGACAGATCTCTGCCTTTGCACTGGACAAAGCTGCCTCCACCTCCCATGGACGCACATCAGCTGTTCTGCTTCCTGAAGCGCTTAATATCTGGAAACCAGCTTTGAGTTGACCAGTGACTTGACTGCCTTTTTGTAAGGAAGAGTCCCCTCCATCTGAGTTCTCCCAGGGACTAGTAGCCTCCCTCTCTGGGATTAGCCTTTCTGTCTTTTCCTGAGCAGGAACAGCTGTTTCTTTCAGTCCTGATTTTCTTAACCCTTCTTCTGTATCCCCATGGGAATCCTTAGCTACCTCAATTTCCAAATCAATTTTCTCTCCTCCTACATCTGTTGGCTTCCAGGCTGTATCTACAGTGTCAGTAGACATAGTCTGCACTTCCCATGGACAGACCTCAGCGGCCCTTTTCCCTGTACTCCCCAATACCTGGGACCTGACTGTGGCTTGGCCTGTTTTCTGAGCATCTGTCTCGAGAGAAGATATCTCCCAGGGGCAGACTACTTCCTGTATTTCAGTGAGCTCATCTAACTTTTTTGAAACTATAGTAGTTGGTTCTTTGGATTCCCCCTTGTTCTCTAGGCATTCCCCTTTATTCTGTTCCACTGCCCTTTTCTCTGCTTCACCTTCCCTCATCTCCATGGGATAGATTTTCTCTTTGGTAGACCCTGTCTTACTTATACTTGATTCAAGGGCTTCCCATGGACATATCTCTGCTGTCCTACTCCCCATAAAGCCAGGCACTTTAGCAAGATCTGATTGTGGAGGAAGGGCCTCTGGGACTTTGCCTTCCCAAGAACAGGCTGCCTCCCTTTCTTGTTTCTCAGCTTCTTTCCAGACAGAATCTCCAGCCTCTCCATAGCTCTCTTTTCCAGAGACTCGTACCTTTTCTTGTACCAATTCTCCACCTGCCTCCTGGCCTAGTGTCCCTTTTTCAACTGTTTTATTCATCTCCCAGGGACAGATCTCAGCTTTTCTGCTAGACAAATCCTCTTCCATTTCCCATGGACACACCTCAGCTACCTTGTTTCCCACACTCTCTGAGAACTCTGAAGTCTGAGTTGGGCTGGCTGAGGGACCCCTAAAATCTGTACTCTCCCATGGACAGAGAGATTCCCATTCACCCAGTTTCTTTTCATCTTTCCAAAGAATTGCTTTCCTAAAGATCTGTTTTTCTTCCAGGGAGTGCTTATATACCTCCTGGGGCAATTTTTCTTCATCTTTTGTTCCATCACTCACCTCCCAGGGACAGATCTCTGCCTTGGCACTATCTTGTTCATGACCTTCCACCTCAGTCACTTCCCATGGACATACCTCTGCTGCTCTTCTCCCTATGCTGCCTAGTACCTGGTGGCCATTTGTGAGGTGGCTATTGTGTTGAGGACCTGGTTGGATTGCAGGGCCTCCTAGGTCTGTGCCTTCCCAAGGACAGACTGCCTCTCGGTCCTGCAGCTGCTGCTCAGGCTTTTTCTGATCAGTAACCATCATTTCTTTGGGTCCTGACTTTTCAGGAGTTCTCTTTTCCTCTTGGGATCTCTGTTCTTGATCTTGTCCAAAAGTTCCTTTACTCATGTGCCAGGGTGAGGCCTCTGCCTTTAGGCTGTCTGGTCTATCAGTTTCTAGCTCAGGGGCCTCCCATGGACATATTTCAGCTGTCCTTCTATCTGTGCCGTCAGGCAGCTGAGGGCCAGCTTTAACTGGATTCTCATGTCTTCCTCTTAGTTCTCTTTCCCTCCCAGGGGTTATCTCAGTTGTCTCACCATCTCTGTTCTTGCTGAAAGGATCTTGTGTAGTCTGCCTTAGAGTGGCAGCCTCCTTCCACTTTGCTTTCTCAGGTCCATGGGAAGGCCCCCTAGGCTTGCCCTCTTGTTCCTTGCTCCCCTCCTGGGAACAGCTAGCCAGCATTCTACTGGTGTGAGTGTTCTGCTGGTTCTGGATCGATTCCTCATCATCACAAGGAGCCAAAGCTGCTTGTTTGCTCACGGGTTTGGGCCGGCCTGCTCTTGCAGTTCTGTTGGCTGACCCGGTACCCTCTTCAAAAGCCTTACTCTTCCCTACACTTTCAGAACTGCCATTTTCTTTCTCCTTGTAGCTGCTCCGGGACTTAGTTAGAGCCTTGATGGCCAATCCTAGGCTCCGCATGGAACCCTGTTGAATGGGAGTCTTGAGGCTTTGGGATTTGGGAAAGATCCTATGTCTTTCATCATCAGTCTCATTAACATCTCCCTCTGGATGCTCTATTCCAGCCCCCTCACCTTCTGTAACCTCTCGCTTCTCCACTGCCACTGCCATAGAAAGGGCTCTAAACAGCCGAGCTCGGGCTGGGGGACGACTCTCCCCTCTATCTGTCCCAGGAGCAGGCTCCTGGGTTGTATTTTCTGCCCTGACTGGTAGTTCTGCATTTTCCCAGGGACAAATATAGGTCAGTAAGGTGGGTTCTCGAGCTGGGGCTGGCATTGGGGGTAGAGCAGGAGCTGGAGCCAAAGTTGATGTGGGGGATAGTGTCTGTGAATCTCCTAAGCATGCCCCACCTAAAGCCAGGATGGGTGTGGAGATCTGATGCCTAATAGGCAAAGGTGGTGGCCACCTTCCTCCTGTCTCATGAAGCTTCCCAGAGGCTTGGGAACTATCAACACTGCTGCTCTTGGCAGGTGAGGGAGGAGGTGACAAGGAATCTCCTCGAGTCCGCTCTAGTCTCCTGGCTGATGGCCTTCTCGCTGGGCTCCCTGCCCCTGCCTTTCGCCTCTCCTCCCGCTCAAGTGCCAGCCTATAGCTCTCTTCCAGGTAGGCTTGGCTGGCCAAGAGCAGTGCCTTCTCCCTAGAGCCAGCTACTACACTGAGTGATTTCTGCAGAGAAGGAGGCTGTGCCCGGGGAAGCCTCTCTCCCACTGCCAGGTTGTGGGCACTGGCTGACCTGAAGCCAAGCAGAGAAGGCACTTCCATGGAGTCCCGGCTTCCTCCCCTTGAAGCCTTCTTTGCCAGCTTCCTCCGGAGAAGAGAATCAAGGAGTGGTGGGTCCTGCTCCCTTCTGTGGTCATAGGTGCTATGAGATTTGCGCAAAGTTGGTGATGGTCTCTCAGGTGTCTGAACCCCAGAACTGAGGAGACGCCGCCGAGAAGAACGAGGAAAGCTACCCCGACCCGGGGAGCTAGAGTCCCGACGGGCCACAGCCTCAGGGAACTCAGCCAGGCACCTCATAAAAGAGCGGCCCAATCCCCGGCGGGAGCTGCCTTTTTTCTTGGGCAGGTGTGGGTTGTTTACTGCCATCTTCTTGGTTTTATGCACTTCCAGCTGGGCATAGAGCTTCTTTAATTCATCCTGTATAAGCAGGTAGGATAATTTAGTTAAAGATGAAATACAACACACAGGTGTACCCTGTCCCTTTTCTCCTCTCTCTAAATCAGAGCTCCATTCAGCACCTGCCTTCATACAAGTGCTTTAAATGGCAAAATCCTCCCTCCACTAAGCCAAATTTCTTTCAGTTTTTGCTAGAAATTTCTTTCATAAAGCCTTCCCTGGCTAACCCCCACTAACTTCTGATAGCTGTTTGACAGAAGGTCCATCCTAGCTTGAACTCAGCTCATACAATCATCATTCACCAGGCTTGTAACATAGCTTGACCCAGGAGTCTGGAAAGATGAGTCCTAGCCCCAGGTATTCGTGCCAATGACTGTGGCCTCAGGCCTACCCTATGTCCTTCTAATCTAGATCTCAATTCCTCCCTCTTCAAAAAGAATAATAACTACCTTCTTGAGTAGGTTAGGGGTCAGGGTAATTAATTTCATTGCAGATTGGTAGCCTTTAGCCTTAGGGAATTACCTGAGTTATTGTGAGGATGGCGTAATAGATGTGAAAATACTTCGAACAAGATTTAATGGACTCATATTGCTATCAAATGGTCCCCATTTTAATGATACCCCAACTTTAATAACAATGACCTGTGTTGTTTGAGCAAAGAACTGGTTTAAACGAACTAGTATAGCAATAGAAAGGATAAAAAGTGAGATCTTGAGAACTTGCTGTTGGATATAGGGGGAAGTGATGGAGGAATCATCCAGCAGCCAGACTTAACTTCAATGTGAGGCATACGGGGCCCCTTTTGCTAGGGGCGTTGGGGTGAGGCCTAGCCACTATGACTTTGTGTTGAGAGGAAATCCGGAGAGTAGGAAGCGCTTGGAGGGATAAGGTATTTGGGTGTAGAGCAGCAGAAAGAGGGAACCTGGGCCAGTTGCTTACTATAGCGGGTTCTGAATAGCTAACTTTAAAGGGAGATAAGGAGAGCTGTACACACCCGAATGTCTCCAGGGTCAAGGCTGCATTCACTCCAGCCAGAAGCAATGCTGCTGTTGAGGTAGGAACCTGATCTTTGCAGGTCCAGCTCATCCTCATAGACCTCAGCTGCAATCTCCTCCCGGGGAGGGACCCCTGGGCTCAGGAACTATAGTTGATAGAATAGAAAGAAGAAGTTTTCCTTCCCTGTTCTAGTGTCTTCCCTCCTCCCATATGTTCCCTTTTCCCCATTTTCCTTTGATCTTCAGATGATTCTAGGAAGAGTCAAGCTATAGGCTTGAGTTGGGACCTTCTTAAGAGCAGTCTCTCCATTAGGAACAGCCTTATTTTTTCAGAGCCTATCTGAAATATCACCATCACACCTGACCCAAGGGCCTTCAAGACTTCGTAAATTTTTTTTCTGAAGTATTAGAAGGACATAGGGGTAGGGATTGTTTTCCCCTTCCATCAGAAGACTCCTTGTCTTCATACCACTTTCCTTATTTTAGCTTTACCCTTTACTAGGACGGGGCAGGGGGCAGAAGGTTGGTGGGAGCCTAGTGGCTTCAACAGGACAAATATATCAACTCTGAGGTTGGGGTGACTTCATTCTCTTAAATTCCCCAGGGGAAAAAATAAGAGAATGCCAGGAGGGAGGTAAGCACGCTGGCACAATACCTTAGGGACAAAGAGCAGAGCCAGAGTCATCGTGACCGTACCATGAGTGTGGATAAAGAAGAGAAGTAGGGTCCAGTCTGGGTGTAGGGAGGGGACCAAGATAAACCTGTGAATGGAGTGAGAACTTGGAGCTATAGAGATAAACAGACTGTATATTTACCCTCCCCTCCCAACCCACCCCCCAATGTTGCAGTGATTTTCTTGTCCTCCAACTCTGACAGCTGGGAAGCAACATATTGGGCATGGGAGTGCCCCATATTTTGCATATCTTACTACCAACTTTTCTTCAAGGCTTAACTTAAGTTCCATGTCTATGAAGTCTTCTAGACTATTCCAGAAGACTGGAATAAATGACCCATCCCTCCCAATTTGACTTTCCCTTTGAATCACATTTAGTTTATACTACTTGATACAGTGCTTAACTATATGTTGTTGTGTTGATCATCATTATTTTATGTATCTCCTCACCTCAAATAGAATTGAGGAAGTATTCTCACCTGGCTGCATGAAAGGCAGCAGAGACCAGAAGCTCATTATGTAGAGCGATACCCATGTAGCGTGGTTCATGAAAGGCAGAGGGCACTGCCCGGGTGGCATAACAGAGGAAACTGCCCCAACAGAGGAGGAGCATCTCAGCTTGGAGGGAAAAAGAGTCAGAGGCTGGGACACATTTGTCAACAACTGTGATCAAAGTATCTAGTCCCCTTGTACAGAGGTGTGTGGGGGGGGTGGGGGTGGGGAGAGGAGAAACACTGAGGAGGATAAGATGGGGGACATTAAGGAGGAAAAAGGCTGAGATGAGACTGACACTGAGGGAAGGAGGGGAGGTTGAAGGATTTGGAGAGGGGTTCATGCTGGGGACAGGATGAGAGCATCTCACCCACAACCATGATGTAGTCCCAGCGATCATAGTGGCAGAGATAAAAGTGACGGCCAGCAGATGTGTGACCACGAATAACCAGGGGTGCATGCTGGGGCCCCCTTTCCAGAGTGCCCACGGTCCAGGCTGCCAGGAAACACAGAACCAGGAGTAAAAGAAGCCCAAGGCGCCTCAGCAGCCGGCCACTGCTCAGGTGAGGCCCCCGCTGGGCTGTTCTAGACAGGAACAGTTGGAGTACTCTGTAGAGAAAGGAGGAGGTAGTGATGGGAGAGGTCTGAGGGCAGAGGGGTAGATTATAGGGTAATTGGGAGGGGCTTGAGGACCAAGAGGTGGATTATGTAGTGATGAAGAGTAGTGATGGAGATAGAAAAACAAGGTGATAGTTCTGGAGTCAACATATGAGAAATGCTCAACAAATGAAAAGTGCAAGAAATGAGTTTCTGATGAGTGTAGGTGCCAGTGGACTAGGTTGGGGGAGCTGGAGCTGGAGCTGGAGCTGGGGTGGTCTTTGCCCTCTGGCACTACCTGTATAGCTTGAGAGTGATGGTACCATAGACAGTGACAAAGCCAAGTAGCCGCACCCACCGTAGAACTATGCATCGGAATATGCTTGGCTTAAAGTAGAGGATAAAGACCTGAGGCAGACAGGGTGGAGAGTCAGGATCAGTAACAGCCATTGTTAACCTCTAGTTTGAGGGTTTTTTTCTCTTTATCCCACCCTTGGCAGTTCCATCCCTTCTCAGTTTGGGATAGTCTAAAGGAGTCCCCACCACGATCATTTTTAGCTGCCCGGAGAAGGGGAGATTAGTTAGAAGAAGGAATGCAGGGAGAAGCAGAATCCTAAGGAGGTGGTAAAGACTGTAGGAAAGGGAAGACATGAATACCTAAGGGAAGAACCTAGGGGGCTAGAGTACCCAGGCCCTGACCGTAAACTCACAGGGAAGTAGAGCAACAGAGATCCGAAGAGGATGGTCTCCAGTAATAGGACCCCAGATGCTCGAATCGTCTGCAAGCCCCAGAGAAGAAGAAGGTTTCTGTGAGCAGGCATGGCACTGGGTGAGGATGGATTGGGGCTCTCACTTTTATTTCAGCCAGTAGCATCCTCCCACCAAAATATCCTCAGCCTATGGCTCTGCTCCTGTCATTAACCCCAGTAAGGTGATGAGAAGTTTGAGCACTGGCCTAAAGTTAAGGAGACCTGATTTTAAATCCTGCCCCAGACACTTCTAGCTGTGTGACCCTGGGCTGTGTGACTTAACTGATGCATGCCTCAGTTTCCTTGACTGTATAACATAGGAATAATAATCGCATCCACTTCACAGGGTTGTGAATGAAATATTTGTAAAGCACTTGACACGTAATAGGTGCTTAATGCTTATACTCTTCCCTTCCTACCCTCTTACTTCCCAGTCATACCTCTGGCCCATCCTTATTGTCATCAGCAGTCCTCTCCCCACAATTCCATTTTTTCCACCTCCAGTCCTAGTCCCACCAAGTTACAGCACTGGTAGCCTGGCCCCTAACTCCCTACTCTTCCCAGATTGGACAACACTGATCTCATCTGGACATGGGCCTATTCAAACAGCATGACTCACTGCTAGGGGGACCCAGAGAAAATGTGGCTTGTTGGGAGTGTGATGTTGGAAAAGGGCATTTTGATAAGGAAGAACTCAGGCTTGCCTTGCTCCTGCGGCAGTGGTAGGAAATCAGCATGCTGAGAAAGACGGCCAACATGCAGCAGGCTTGGCAAACCAACACAGCTGCTCGGAGCACCTGTGTCTCCTCCACCAAGCATGGCGTGGCATCCACACAGCTGGCACAGCCTTCTGGGCATGGATGGCACCGAAGCAGTTGGCTGGAACTGCCTCGGAGAGCCCTGTACTGCCCCATGGACTCTGCGTTGCTCTCACCTTCCCCTGTAAGAAAGGCTCCAAGAATGTGAAGGAGAGGTGCTGGGCATGAGTCCCAGGCAACTCCCCTTCCCCAGTATCATGGGGCCACCCTATTCCCCTTCCTTTCGGCAGGCAGTGGTCAATTCAATTCAGTAAATGTTTGTGAAGGGCCTACTAAGTGCAAGGCACTGAAATTTTTTTAATTTAATAAAATTGTATAAAAATTCCATGGAGCTGTTATAGACAACAGAAGTGGAGGACAGTACCCTAGATCCCTGCTGATCCATATGTGATTTGACTCCAGAGATACACGTTTTCTTATCCGGCCTTTTTGCCCTTTCCCAACCCCTCCGTTGGTTCCCACAGGAATTTCAGGCCCTTCCCCTTTTTCCTTCACCCAGGATGTGATCCCAGCTTCTACTCCTTTCTCTCCTACAGTGCTTTCTCAGTCAATCAATAAACATTTATTAAATGCCTACACCAGTCAATCTCCAGGTATACAAAAAGAGATAAAAGACAATCCCTGCCCTCAAAGAGCTTAAGTCCAACGCAGGAGACAACATGAAAACAAATCTATACAAAGAAAGTCATACACAGGATAAATAAGAAATAGTTAACAGAAGGAAGTACTAGAATTGAGGCTTCCAACAAAAAAAAAAGTGGGGGGGAGAAGTGGAAGAGTTTAGTTGGGACTTTTTGGAAGTCAGAATGGTTGTCAACAGGCAAAACTGAGGAGGGAAAGTGTTCCAAGCATCGTTGAGATTAGGTAGCTCCAACCTGGGAAAAAAAGACACCATTGGCAAGATTTGAGGTACCTACCCATGAGGAGATTGGGTCCATAGAAGCCTGGTCGGCAGCGGCAGAGGTAGCGGCCAAGGATGAAGCCATGACTCTTCAGGGGGACACACTGCAAAAAGAGTAAAGCTCTGCGTCGGGAAGTGGAAATTTCCTGGTGGAGTCTTTTTTTCTCTAGGTAACTCCCCCCCTTTCCTCTTCCACTGCTTCACCACCACCACCACCATGATACACACACACACACAGGAGTACCATCAAGATCCAACTGCTGTGTAGGGAATCCTTTTTACCCCAGTCATACTTCCGCTTTCCTCCCCTGTATATCTTCTGGCCCTGCCTGTGACTGAAGATTAGGAATCAGGGCAGTGGTTTGTCCTCCTTATAAAGGAAGCCTATCTCTCGTTTCGGTGGGTCCCTTTTGTTCTCTCCCCCCAGTCCAGCCCCCTTGGCACTCTACTGCCGTAGGCAAGGACCTAGGGCACTCTCCTCCACTTCTGGGGACCCCAAGGGGTAAATAATGTCCTCTTTCTGGAGCCATATGGTTTCAGTGAAAGACTGCATGCCCCATCAGAAGTGATGCCAGGAGAGCGACAGGCCAAGGCCAGACTTTTGTTTCCCCTCCATTCCTCAGTTTGTCCAAGATAAGGAAGGACTGAGATCAAGTCTAACAGATGATCCAAGTTATCCCCAAATCTAAATCCTGATCTCCAACCTCTGTCCAGAGCTTTACTCTCATTTTCCACCTCCCAAAAGTCAAGGAATCAATGCTGACTTCTCCTTCCTCAGAATGCTTACCTGTCCTTCTCTAACCCGTGCTCCTCTTTGACTCTTCCCTCTTTCTCACCTCCTATAATCATCCTGTTGCCGAGTCCTGTCTATTCTATTATCACACTATCATCTCCTCACCCTACCCTAGTTCAGACTCATCATTTTGTTTTTTCTAAGCAACAGAAATCATTTGCCTGCTTCCTTTCACCAGTTTATCCCCCTTTAATTCTATTCAGTAAATGCTTGTAAGGGCCTACTATGTACAAGGCACTGGAATTTTTTTTTTAATTTAAATTCAATTTATTATTAAATTGAATTTAAATGGAGGAATTGAAAGGGTAGGTTTGGGAGGCTGGACAGGAATTAGGAGTCCTTGAATGAGGAAATGTTCTCACCCAGCTGCATAGAAGGCATTTAGAATTTTCTGCTAGGGGATAAAACATGTAATCAGATAATAAATATGAGGCCATGTGAAGAGGAAGTAAACACTGACAACCAGGGGGATTGGGAAAGGCTTTCCATGGCAACTAGCAAATGAGCCTTGAAGGAAGCTAAGTCTTCTAGGAGATGGACAGAGAATGGAGTATATTCTAGATATGATGAAACAGCTTGTGTATGGCATAGTAATAGGAGAATGCAAGTTCAGAGAACAGTGTAGTAGGACAGTTTTTCTTAAGTATAGATTTTATTATTATAATAATATAATGGTGATGATAATGGTGTATCATAGTAAATAGAACCTTGGACATGGAATCAGGAGAGTCTGAGTTCAAATCCTGCTGAAGAGTCTTGTTAGTCATCTGACCCTAGACAAGTTACTTATCCTCTCTGTTCCTCAGTTTCCTCCTCTGTAATGTATGGGGTAATACTAGCACCTACCTCCTAAGACTATTATGAAGATCAAATTAAAAAATACATGTTAAGTGCTTTGTGAAACTTAAGGCACTGTTAGCTATTATAATGTTAGCTAATGATTATTAATCTAGCACCCTCCCACCACTGTATCTTTGTACAGCCTGTTCCTCCGTGGCTGCAACGTCTTCCCTCCTTACCTCCAGCTCTTAGAATTTTCAGCTTCCTTCTAGGGTCAGCTCATTTGCCACTTCATAAGGGGAAGACTTTTCTGATTGCCAGAGTTGGTTAATACCCTCTCCTTGCACTTATTATTAGTATATGTAATTACATTATCTTGCCTTTATTATTCATTTACATGTTATGATGTACGTGTGTGAAAGTAATATGAAGTAAGGCAGGAAAGGTATACTGGAGGTAATTTTTTAAGGGGCTTTAAATACCCGGTTGAAAAGTTTCCATTTTATCCTAGAGGCAAAAGGGCAAGCCACTGAAGACTTTTGAGGAGGGGAGTGACGCACTCAGAGCTACACTTTAGGAAGATTATTTTGGCAGTTGTATAGGAGATGGATTAGAGACAGGGAGACTAAAAAGCAGAAAGAAAAAATTAGTAAACTATTATGATAACCCAGATGAAAGGTAATGGGGACCTTCCATGGGGTAGGAGGGTGCGTGTGGCCATGTAAGTCCAGAAAAGGGGACAAATTTGAGAGCTATAGTGGAAGCAGCATCTATAAGATTTGGGCAGGTAACTAGAGAACAAGAGGAAGAAGAGTTCTGAGCTTGTGAACCTGGGGGACCAGAAGAAATAGAAAAATCAGGGGTCTTTTGATTCTTAGATCCCTGATAGACATCTATATGGTGAGCTGACTCCAAATCACTTTTCCAGTTGTAGCTTACGTTACTCCCCTTGTTTCTGTCTTAGTCAAACAGGACTGCTCACCATTTTGCCTTCTCATCTTGTCCTCTATGTTTTCTATGATCTTGTTCATAATGACCTTGTCTGGAATGTATCTTTTCCCTTGCCTTGAAATCACTTCTTTTCCTCAAGGATCGGTTCTATCATCTCCTTAATGAAAGCCCCCCTGATTTCCAAAAGAAAACAAGCTTTTTCATGTCAATATTCTCATTCTGTCTTGACTTCTGTTTTTCACTTGCATATTCTGTATTGTCATTATTTGTGTCTTTCCCTCCATTAGATTGGAAACCACTTGAGAGTATATTGCATATAATAGGTATCTTTTAAATTGAAGTTTGTGAAATAATGCAGCAGGATGGAACTGGGAGAGTGTTTGCCCAACTTCTGACATTATCCCAAAAGAGAAATGTTATAGGAGAGAAAAAGAGAAAAGAAAGATAGGGAAGAAATTGTATTCTTATTGGCTCAATGGGTAATGAAATTGAGATCATAGTAAAAACTGTGTCCTTGTCTTAGCCACTTGCTTTCCATAGAATTTGGCTGTTATCTATTGCTAAGGAGAGTTATCCAGTTGTCTCACACATTGGAGACTACAGATGTCCCCCAGATATGGATGATTCCGAATCAGCCCATCCCCTTTCCTGAAGAAACCTCTTGAATCACACACCCTACAGAGGAGTCAGATCATCTTTGTAAAGGAAGGGTAATTCCAAGTGTCCCCCACCTAATGTATACCCACTCTAGTCAGCACATAACTCTGTAATGTCTTTACTTTTCCAGAAAATAAAGTGTGTATGTATTTTGGGGCACCCCCTCTTGTGGGGACACACTGTATGTGGGTAAACACCCTTATCTCTATTGCATTTTAGAGACATCTCCATTGGAATGAAGACCTTGAGTTGACTTCTGTCCAAGGCAGATGTGAGATTTCCTAGAATCACAGATCATACATTTTGAGCTGGGAGAGAACTTAATCTGAACCCCACATTTTATAGATGAGGAAACTGAGGCCCAATGACGTTAAACAATTGGTTTGAGAGTCACAAAGACAGAAAATGGCAAAACTGGGATTTGAGCCCAGGTCTCCTGACTCTAAATCAATTAATCAACAAGCATTTATTAAGTACCAACTCTGTTCTGGCACCATTCTGATTGCAAAGGATATGAAGACAATCCACCCCTTCTTGGAATCAACACTCTTCCTCTATGTCATGTTTATTCAGAATAAATATGGGGTAGATCTTTGAAATTCCTGGACTTCCTCTCTGGAGCTGCAATGGTGATCATCAGTCATCACCTCTTCTCAGCTCCACTCCATTACTCATAATGCCTCAGTATTGATATCTGTAGTTGCCAATCTGTTCTTTAATCCTTTTCTCTGCATCTCTCTCTATAGTCTGTTTTTTGTCCCCCAGTCACCAGGAAGTGTCCCTGGTAGGGAACAGACCCTGAAGCATGGAGAGAGAGAGTATGCATCAAACACATGGGCAGCTTTAGGGAAAATAGCTGGGGACAGAGCACAAATGGGCTCCCTTGAAATTCTCTCCCCTGTTCCCCACTGGACACTCTGGTCCCATCACTATGGTCTCAGTTAAAACCGTGGGAGCAGAGATTTCAGCTTGTTTCTGCTGCTTCTGGTGGCATAGGTGATGGGAAAAGGAAATGGGACATGAATTGAAATCCTCGGATAAGGAGTTCCCTCCCTCCCCCCACACACACACATCCACCCACCCCAACCCCAATCTGTCCATACCTGGGTGCTATTGAGGTCACACTGGTGTGTATTGGAAAACCAGCCAGGGCCAGTGGCACATTGATCAATATCCACACTCTGAAGATCCACATCCATCTGCACCAACCCCCTGAAGCAGAAAGGGTGTGAAATGGGACACCTTCCTCCTGGCCATGCTTCTGTGAGAGTCCCATAACTCTCCCCAATGACAATCTATACCCCCTACCCCTACCCCTCCTTGAGATTTTCTGCTGCTTTGATGGCTCTCTAAGGTCTCTGATGAGTTTAGAGATGGAAGGAGAATTTTAGCTGTGACAGATAGAAACGAGCTGTAAGCTCCTCTTCCCAGGCCATGTCTAGGGTAAAGGAGGAATCTAAGTCTGGTAGAATTGGGCACCACCAATGGAAGGGGCTCAGTTTGGAGGACTGGGATTCTGTCAGGAAAGTATTTACACATTTATTCAACCATACATACACACACACACACACACACACACACACACACACACACACACACACACACAATTACCTTCCACCACTCCCCAAGTCAGAAATTGTCATAAAGAAGTGAGCACGAATTAGAGCACCCCAGGTCCTACTGAGCTGTTCACACCCCAGTTTTTTGCTCTGGGCAAATAGGAGAGGGCTTGGCATAAAGGAGTCAGGTGCCTATTAGGTGGAGAGGCACCCTGCTTCGGGTCAGGGGGCACGGTAAAGTGGGAGAGCTAACAACTAGAAAGGAAATGAACACCTGAAACAATCTCCCTGTCCTATGCAAGGCTGTGGCCATGAAATCTTTGCCTTGCTTGTCCAACTGCTGTTTGAGTGCTCAGATGTTTCAGGTTGTCTGCTTGATTTGTTGAACCTACTTAGGGGTTGTGATAGAGCTGGAGAAGGATGGAGTGGGTCAGTTTTTAAGGAGTATCAAGTGCTCCATTGGTAAAGGTAGAGCAGATCTGATCATCCTCTTGGTCAGTGGGCACTGCAATGTGCAATAACATTGGGAACCAAAATGATTTGGAAGCTGAGGCAGCTTCCAGAAAGAATGGGCTTCCTAGAACTTGACTGGCCTTAGGAAGGTCCTCTCTCAGAGTTGTAGTGGTCAAGAGACAACTTCTGCACAAGCTCCCTATGTAGCTTGGAAGTTAGGGCTGTCATTATTTTCCTCCTTTCCTCTTGTCTTCCCTACAATAGAAAATGCTCACCTGATTGCACACACATCTCTACACTAAAGACAAGTGGACACACATCTGTATATACACACTTATATACACATAAACATATGGACAACTACACATACTTTGTACATGCCTGCAACCAAACCTGTGCAAATATAGCTATATTCGTGTACAAATCCAAGCATGAATACATATGCACATAAATATTTGTGGATTTCTATGCAAACATGTAGGCCAGCATGAGTAGGTAGACAAATTATACATATAGACAAAAATGCATCCTATATTCCTATATCTACACCCACATAGATTTTCAAAGTATATTCATATACACATCAGTATGCACACCTATATATGTATACATTTTACTTATAGAAATAACATGCATGTGCATATACATATACACATGTTATTTATACACAAATGAACAAGTAAAAACATACTCACCTGACCTCAGGACTGAGATCGGGCTTGAGCCCATAGAACGTGGTTGAAAGCTCAATTAGCCATCCAGGTCGGAGTTGACCCCCTTGACACTCCAGAAAGGGGGGTGAGAGACGAACGTGACTTGTGTCACCTACATAGCCATCACCCCGTGGCCATTTGGGGCTGTCTAGGCTGCCCAAGTCATTGCTTAGTACACGCTTTCTTAGACCCATTGTGACCCCAACACTAGCTGGTTTTGCATCCTGGACTCTGGCCATTGACAAATCCTGCAAGAGTGTCTCCTCCCCTGTCCTGGTGGCTCGAAGTACCAGCTGAGGCAAGGTAGCACCAGGGGCAGGATTGAAAGTCAATGATGCCCTGTATGCCTTTGGGTCACCCTCAGCCACACTTCGTACCAGTGCTTGGTACCACTCTATGTCCTCTTCCACACTGGACTCTCGGATGTCATTGGCCTGGAGCAACATGTTAAGGAAATTTGCTGCCTGTGTCAAGGTACCTGCAGCTCCCTGCAGGATTTGAGGGAGTCCCAGGCTGCTCCCGGCTCCTTGTGCCTCATAGCGCCCGCTGCAGTTGGTTCCAGCCAGTTTCTGGGCATCCCCAGAGTAAAGGAAAGCTAACGCTGCCTCTGCCCCTTCTGGAGGTGCCCAACTGGGCACAGCTCCTAGTTTGTCTTGGGAAGCCAGGAGGGGCAGAGATCGAGAGTCTCGGGGACCACCCAGGGCCCAGTCACAGAAGAAACAACAGCTCAGTAGCCCCCAAATGCCAGGGGCCATCACCTGTGCTCTGATGCTTACCCTCATGCCAACTGCAATGGATTGCCCAACCTCCGAGAGACTTCAGTATCCAGATCACCTGAGGAGGTGGACAGTTCAGGAAACTCTGGGAAGAGGCTGACTGCAACCTAGAGAGAGTATTGTCTTCATGCGTACTGAGAATATATCTTTCCCTATTGCTCTCCCAGTCTCTATCTTTCTCAGGCTCGATCTATCTCAGCTGCTTTTCCTTTCTCTTTAACCAACGTCACAGGCTGATTCCTGGATGTAGGAAAAGGGGCCCTGCCTCTTCTCGCTCTCCAAGCACGCCCCCCCCAACTCAGATAGACTTAATCCTGACATAACATCATCCCCACCAATTCAGCCTACCCCCCTATCCCAACATCTGCTCCAAACACAGATAGACACAGATGGGATGGAAGGGAAAAGAGGTGGAAGGAGAAGAGTCTGGAATTCTCTCTTTCTCTTTCTTTTTCTCTCTCTTTTCCTTCTCCCTCCTTTCCTCCTCCTCTCCTCTCTGTCTCCCTCCCTCCCTCCCTCCCTCTTTTGCTCCATTAGGAGAGATGGGCAAATCAGGGATGGGGAGCCATAGCAACCGTGGGTGAGCTGGTGCCCCCCCCCCCCTTCCCACACCTATGCTCTACTGAGCCTTGTGGCAGGAATCGTATCAGGCTTGATGCACAGCCAGGTTGTGGCCTCAGGCAAGTCACTCTTGCCTCTTCCCTCCCCTAAATTTGGAGATAGATGGGGATGGGGTGGGGTTGGGGAAAGGTTGGAATTCCTTCTGGAACCAGGGATCGTGGCAGTAATAACAACACAGCTAAGCAGCATCGTAAGGTTTGCAAAGCTTTTTCTTTATCGCAACCCTATAAAGCAGGTACTGAAAATATCTCTGCCCTCATTTGCTGGAAATCATCTGTTGCGTCCAAACAAAATGCACAGATATCTTCATTTTACAGATGTGGACATCGTGACTCAGAGAGGTCAAATCCCTAGCAGAATGTCACCCAGCCAGTAAGAAGCATTTGAATCGCAATTTAAGGCTCAGTCTTGACTCTCTCCACTACAACGCACCCTAATGAGAACAGAACTAGGAGGAACCTTCTAAATATCTTTGCTTTAGGAAGGAGGAAACTTAGGCCCAGAGATGAGATTTGCCCAAAGCCATGCAACAGGTGGATAGCAAAACCGATTCTAAAATCCAGGGTCTTCATGTTTTTTCTACTCTACCACAAATTGTAGCCCTTGCAGCAAATGGTAACTATAGTAATGATGTCATAGTGAGGTAGCTAAGAGAAACATAAAGGGATCTTTTCATGGCTTTAGAAGTTAGAATGTAAGTTTCTTAAGGCCAGGGACGGTTCCCGCCCTTCCTTCCTTTTTCGCACTTTAATAACTACAACCTGTCAATCAACTGATTTTAAGTTCTTATTCTCCCTCTCCTTCTTCCTTTGTGAGTTCTTATCTTGTGATGCTAATCTTCCTCAAGTGAGGAGAGGGCCCTGAACATCAGCTCCCCATCTGCCAAACTGGAGCCAGCGTGTGTATCTCTGGGTCCCAGATGCCTGAGACAAGCACCTGAGGCTGGGACAGCAGGGTCCCTGTGGGAGGCTCCCCACAACAAAGCCCTTGCCTTCTCTTTCACTCTCCGGTGACCTTTTCTATCACCGAGGATTTCCCTCTACTTTCCTCCCCCAGATTTATATTTCCCTTTGATAGAGGTGAGAGTTGTCTCCTTCTGCCTTCACTGAATCTTTTTTCTTGGTCTTTCCTCAATCCATCTTGCTCCTGAGTTATTCAGAAAGGAAGAAAGAAGGGGACAATTTGAATGGCTCTCAGCCCCGCACGACAAACCTCAGTTTCCCTCAGTGTGCCCTATATTTGCTGCTAATTCAGCCTAAGCAGTGGTACAAACAGCAGAGAAAGAATGGAGGTGGAACCTACAGAGGCAATATAGTACAACGGATTGAGCTTGGACTTGAAGTCTAAAGATCTGGGTTTGAATTCCTCTTACTAGCTGTGTGTTTGTAAGCATGACCCTTAACCGCTCAGAGCCTCTTCATCTTCCACTGCAAAAAATGAGGGTGATGTTTTCACTACTTGCTTCTGCATCTTTCCTTACAAAAAAATAGCTTCTATAATTTGGTGTATATGGGTTTGGTGTATATGGTGTATATGGGTCCTTTTTTTGTCACTGATCCTTGGGCGTATGCCTAGCAGTAATATCTGCTTTAACTCCTTCATTTTACAGACAAAAAAACTGAGGCTTAGAAAACTGTGGTGACATGCCCAAGGTCACACTTGACTATAACTTGGTATCTTGACTCATAGAGACCTCAGTTACTTTTTGGCATTTCTTAAAGACAATTCACCATCCTCATCCAATCCTGGGGGCTGGGGTGGGAATGCTGAACAGCTTGGGTCTTCCCATTCCTGGACCTAACCACTGAGTTCTTTGGTACAACAAATATGAAGTGTGTGTGTTGTGTGTGTGTGTGTGTGTGGACCCAATCTTATGGAGCCTGGAAAATGTCCTGGGTTCAGGGGAATAGAGATGTGCATTGGCCCCTTTCTGTGGGAATGTGCCCTTGCTAAAGGATATACATAGCAACTCTTGGTTGGCACTTTCATCTTTACAATGGGATTACCTTGAGCCAGGTAGATAGTTCTCCTTAGCAGAGGAGGAACAGTTCACTTTGGGGCTTTGCCTCTTCTCCCATGTATTCCCATGAGGAGAAGAAGGGAATGTTGGAGGCAGGTGTTGGGAAAGAACCTGTTAAGATAATGGTAACAAACCCTGAAGAAGCTAGTGGGAGCCCTAGTGAGAGGTATCTTTTCTTTGTGAAAACCAGGACCAACCCGGAATGAGATCACCCTCACAAGGAGGCCCCTTTCTTGGAAGGAATGGAAAGCATCAAGATTCTAGCAGCATTTGGTGAGATTGCCAGCCCATGAAAATCCAGGGGAGAGAATATAAATCTTATGCCAGAGTGTCTGTAGCAGGTGTCTACGGTGAAGATCCTGTGGGATTTTGGAATGTGGAGATGGATATGTTGCTCCTAAACGTAGGCCTAATTCCAATAGGACCATGGTTTCCAATGCATACAAAGTAATTTCAGGAGGAAGAGTGCCGATTCCTTAAAGAAGAGGATAAGAATCAGGGAGGATGGGTATAGAAAATAGTACCAGAACTGTGCTTTGAAGAAAAGTAGGAATTCACTATAGCAAATAGAACACTATAGAGGACATACAAAAATATGGGAAGATCTGCCACACGCACCTCTACTTTCCCACCCCACTCACCACCTTGCCCCAAAGACCATAGGGTCTAGAAGCAGAGCAGAAGACATTTCATCTAGCAATGTGAGTGTTCATAGGGTTTGAAGTGCAACTGAGGAAGCAGATAGTCATAGATACAGAAAAGCAGTCAATCCAGGAAAGCAATAACTTTGTGGAATGGGAACTCTGCCCCTGCCCCAAGGTTCAGTCCCATTCTGGCAGGAGAAAAGAGGATTAGTGATGGAGAAAAACAGACTCAGGCAATCTAGGAAAGCAAATACCCAGAAGGCATGTTGTACCCAAGGGGAGTTCTATGGGGAATCTGCAAAGAGGAAAAAGGACTTCTAGGTCCTTCAGTACCAAGAGTTATGAGGTGGCTTTGCCATACCTTTATCTTGTAAGTGTACCTCACTATTATTGTATTAAAATGTTGAGCCCACTTCTCCCATGGATGGTATCTATATGGAATTGTAGGAGGATACACCCCAGGTTTGTGGGGAGAATGTTTTGTAGCCACTGTTTTTTACTATGCCATCTTAGTAAATGCCTTTGGTAAAAGCAAATCATGTCTTTGACTGATTGTTCATGGGAAGTACACTAAAGGGGGCTTGTGATATTAGGCATGCAAACCCATAGCGTTACTTTCTAAAATCATAGGTAGTAGCTGTCTGGTGGGGCCTCAAATTTCAAATGGGAGTACAGGTTGTAGAAGTATCCCAGTAAGATTTCTACAATTCTCTTTATTCATTTACTTGCACCACATAATATTTGTAGCCATGGTGTTGATTGCCTGTATAGTATAAATATAAATTTCCTAGATATGAGGTGACAGTAAGTTATAAAGATTATTTTTCATAACCTCTAGATAATATTGAATCAAGACCAGAGTTATACTGAAGCCAATTCACACCAGCTTATGAGTGCTAATTGTTCAAATATGTGTGAGCATTTATACCCTGGAAATCACCAAATGCAAACTTCAGACCTTGATTTATTATTTTATTGTCTAGACTTAAGAAAGTGATGGAGAAAATATTAATAATGCAAATCAAACTTTAAAAGGTATTGTGCATTTTGGAGAGCTGGTTATTAAACATTTTACCAGTACATTTTCTGATCAGGACCTATACCTGGTTTACTTATGAGAAGCTAAGTAAGCATCAGGCAATGGAAGAGAAAGATAGGCTATACACTGTATGGTAGGAATATTGCAATAGGAATATTGCAGGAATATTGTAGGGAATACTCTAGCCTTGGAGAAAGCCCCCACAGGTGACTGGTTGGACACACTCTGAGGGAACCACTTGAGTGGCAAGTTGTTTAGAGCACTTTGTGATGGCTAAATTACATATTCTATTCTTGTTAGTTAATTCATAAAAACATAGATGTAGAGCTGGAAGGAATCTTGGAAATAATCTAGCTCAAAACCCTGGTCATTTTACAGATGAAGAAACTGAGGTTTAGTGAGGTTACATGTTTGAACAAAAGTCAAATCCACCAAAGTGGGATTTGAACTGAAGTGGGTCCTTGGACTCTGTACCTATTCATTTTGCCATTGTCCCACATTCCCTCTGTAAATTTACAAAAAAGCAGGACATGGGCCAAGTATTGACTATTATTGCTAGTGAACCACCCAAATGTCACTCGGGGGGACACCCATTTAAATGCCCACTAAATTCTCCCCTATGTCAGTGTACTTTTTAGTGTGCTTTTTAGAATTTTATGGTCTCAAAAGTCCCTGAAAGCTCTGATATTCTGTGGGTCTTACAAACCGCATATAAGCAGATTGTACTGAAACATAAAAAATATTTATAATTAAAAATTTTTTTTAGGTCTATAATATTTTTTTCCTGGCCATCAACTAAGAAGGACACCAAAGATTTGGATGAAGATTCTCTGCTGTCTCCTGAAAGGGAGTTTTTGTTTGCTGTGCACTGAATAGACTAAAAGCTTTCATTTAATTCTGGTTGTTATTACTTTCTACCTGTGTGGACCTTGGCAACCTCTCTGAACTTCTGTTTTAGCATCTGTAAATATAAAAAGGTTAGACTAGTTCTCTTCCTGCTCTAAATGTAGTACATGATCTCATGAAGTTCCTTGTTTCTCTTCATGACTAATGACAGCCAGTAAACAGCAGAGGGAGCTGCTCGGTCAAGACCTCACTTTATCCCTCATCGAATATGGAATCTAAAATCCCTGGAGCAAGGGAAGACAGTTGGACAGGGAATCATCTGGGAGCCAGGAATTCCAAGTTCTCCACAGGTTCTCTTAGATGTTATGGGAAAGAACTTTAGTAGTCTTCTCTTTTCATGTAAGGAGATGATTCCTGGTTTGAGTGAATGGAGTGGCTTAAATAAGGAAGGACCTTATTTGGAATTCTTTCCCACTGGGTCACAATGATCTACTTGCAGCAAGTGAAGGTTATGGATTTCCTTAATTTAACTTTCTCTACACCCTGTCCCAAGAATCATCTCAGTGCAGTAAATATGAAGGTTGGAAAACCTGGATTTAAAATTCCATGTGTGATATTAGGTATGTGACCATGATCAAATTACTTAACTTTTCAGTGTACTTTGGCAGCTGTAAGTTGCAGTTCATATGTCTATTTGCATTGAAGAAAGAAAAGGAATTTCCATTCCAGGAGTTTCCACATTGATGCAATCGCAGAAAGTGTGTGTGTGTGTGTGTGTGTGTGTGTATGTGTGAAGCCCCACAAATTATTTATTCTTGTAGCCTCTTACTCCTCAGGCCCCTTTTCTTCCAGCATGGAATTCGTCTAGCCTGGGAAAACCGTCTGAATTACCAGGAAAGAGAGTTAGGAGGAGTTGCCAGTAGTGGTGATTTGAGAAGGTGAGGCACAGGACTGGATCTATCATCAGGATCAATCTTGTCTTTTCTGCAGTAATTTATATAGCACTTTACAGTTATAGATGGGCACAGCCCTGGATGTGTGCCAAATAGTTTTTTCAGATGAGAAAACTGAAACCCAGAGAGGCTGAGAGACATGCCCCAGGACACAGGCGTAAATGGTGAGCCGTTACTGCAGACCAGATCTTCTGCTGGAGCTCAGCTTCTTTCCTTTACACCTGGATGCCTCAATCTCCTTTTCTGCAGTAGATTTTGCATCCCGGCCAGTATATCCAATCCTATTTGAGAAGCTCAAATGGCACTGACTGCCTGTGCTCAGCCACCTGAGCACAGGGCTCTGAACAGTAATCTCCTGCAGTGACAAGCCTCATGAGCTGTGGAAGATTACCAGCTATTCCAGGTCACAAGCAAGATGTAGGATGTGCAGGAGGGGAGAGAGGGATGCAGTGAAGGGAGAAAAACACACAGCCGCCCTGGAACCCAGAAGGCATTGTGAGACAGTCGAAAAAGCTCTGGATTCAGGGATCTGAGCCCAATTCTCGCCTCTGATGCCGATCAAATTTCTTACAATTCCAAGGGTCTGTGAAATGAGGTGGTTGGACTGGATCTGAGGTCCCTTCCAGAGGCAGGTCTAGAGACCTGGCCAAGTTAGGTCAAGGAATAACACTTTTGATTCTTGCTTTGACTTTGTCTGCCTTTTTTTTTTTTTTCGTGCGGGGGGAATGGAAAGTTCCAGTTTTCCCAGGGCTGAGGAAAGAGAGGTTGGAAAGGGAGAGAGAAGAGAGGAAGGAGGGGAGAGGGAAAGTGGAAAGAGAAGAAAGAGAAATGAGGAGGAGAGTGGAAAAGGAAAGGAGAGACAAGGGCAGAGGAGGGGAGAGAAGAGAGGGAAGGGGAGAGAGAAAATAAATAAGAATATTGGTGGAAGAGAATGAAGTGTGTTGGCTTCGAAGACCGCGCGCGAACGAGGAAGCACGGAGTTTTTAGTCGAGAGGAGGGTGGAAGGAAAAGTAAATGACGTTGGACTCGAGGCAGTGCACAAACATGTGCCCCAGATCCTGACACTGCCACACACCCAGCCCCGGCAAAAGAGGAAGTTGCGTCCGAGCGAGGGGGAGGAGAGCAGGGAAAAGGGCGGGGCTTGGTCACTCACGGAAGTGACGTTGGACCGGGGCGGGGGGCAGCTTACGGCGGCGGCGCGCGGCTGGGCTCGCGCCGGGCTCCCCAGCCTGCGCTTCCCCCTCCTCCCCCAAGCCCCCGCCCCCTCCCTCCCTTTTGCTGCCTCCTCCTCCTCCTCCTCCCTCTTCTCCGCCCCCGCCTCCTCCTTCTCCTTCTCGCCGCCGCCGCCGCGCTCCATGAAGCGGAGGCCGCAGCGGCTGTTGGCGCTGTCGCTCCCGCTCCCGGGGCCGCGGCGGGCGGGGCTCCGGCGGGGCCCAGCCTAGTCCCCAGCGGTCCCTCGCTCCGCGCCTCGCTCCCGCCTTCTCCGATGCAGGGGGCCGAGCTCCGGGACGGCGAGGCGGCGGCGGCGGCGGCGGCGGCGGCGGCGGCCTCGTACCGCGTCCTGAGCCGCCTGCTGGGCTACGGAGAAGCGGCCTCGGAGCCGGCCCCACCGTCGCTACCGCCGCCGGCCCCGGGCCATGGACCCCATCCACCGCCCCCGGCCCAGAGCCCGCTCCCGCCGCCGCCGCCACCCTTCCTGCCGAGGCCGGGACCCCGGAATTCCCGGCCACCGCAGCTGATGGTGTTCCGCAACGTAGGGCGGCCGCCCGAGGAGGAGGAGGCGGCGGTGGCGGGAGCTGGGCCGGGGCCCTCGGAGCTGCTGTGCCCCCGGCACCGTTGCACCCTGGACCCCAAGGCCCTGCCGCCGGGGCTGGGGTTGGGGCTGGGCCTGGGGCTGGGGTTGGAGCGGGGCTGGGGCCCGGCCGCGGGGCTGGAGGCCCACCTGGCGGCTCTGGGGCTGGGGCCGGCCAGCAAGGTCCCGGGGCCCGCCGGGGGCAGCTGTCCGTGCGCTCCGCTGCCGCCCGCGCCGCAGCCCCCACCGCCCGCCGCGGCCCCGCAGGCCGGAGAGGACCCCACGGAGACGAGCGACGCGCTGCTGGTGCTGGAGGCGCTGGAGTCGGAGGCCGAGAGCCTGGAGACCAACAGCTGCTCGGAGGAGGAGCTCAGCAGCCCGGGCCGGGGGGCGGGCGGAGGAGGAGGCGGCGGCCGATCGGTGTCCCTGCAGCCCCTGGCCCCGGAGCTGCCGCCCGCGCCCTTCCCGCTGCAGGACCTGGTGCCCCCGGGGCGGCCCTCCCGAGTGGATCCCCTGCCGCCCCCGCAGCAGCAGACCTCGGCGCCCCTCCGGCCGCCCCTGGGCACCTCCCGCAAGGGCTCGCTCAGAATCCGCCTCAGTCGCCTCTTCCGCACGAAGAGCTGTAACGGGGCCTCGGCCAACGGGGATGCGGCCGGCAAGAGGCCTCCGGGGGAGCTGGCTGCTTCCTCTGTGAGTCTCACCGACGTGGGAGGCCCCAGGGCCCGGGAGCCAGAGGCGGGGAGGTGAGCCTGCAGGCGGGGATGGGGTGGGGGGCGCTGGTTGTCAGATACTGCCCTTGTCCCGCATACTCCTATCCCCTCCCCCTTTTCTCCCTTCTCTTCCTTTTCTTTCCCCCTTGTCTTCCTCCTCTCCCTTCTCTTCCCGCCTCTCTCTTCCTCCCTCTTTTTACCCCCTTTTCTGTCCCCCTCTAAAACCTCTCTTCTCCCCCCTCTTCTCTCTCCTTTTGCCCCTCCTTCCCCTCTTTCTTCCTCTGCACCCCTCTTCCCTCCTCTTTTCCCTCTTTCTTTCTTCACTCTCTCCCCCCTCTCCCTCTTTCTCTTCCTCCTCTTGCTCCTTTTTCCCATTCTTCCCCTCTCTCCTTCCCTACATCTTTCCTTATTCTTCCCCTTGTCTATTTCTTTTTCCCTTCTCCCCTTCTCCTTCCCCTAATAGGATCTTCTTGAGTTTCCAGGGACCAGGTTGAAATGAATAAGACTGGAGGAATGGCACCTCCCCTTACTCTTCGAGGACTTAGTGAATTATAATAACTGTTAGAGGAGCAGGTTCCGAAGTCTCCCCCACACATAAGCATTCTCAATTAACCTGACCTGGGTGCAGGTCTCTTGAACATAGGCAGATATGACCTCTTATTGGTCTTTGGTTTCTATATAGTGCCTTCCATCCTTCCCCTCTGACTTCATGACTAGCTTCTCTGGATGTGTGGTCTTTTGGGATTAGGATTCAGATATTTCTCCCATTTCTTCAGTGGTATTTCCTAGTGTACTCTAGAGTTCAATTCCTTGGCTGATAGGGTCATAAGGCAGAGCAGTTTGAGTCCTCTTGAAACTAGGCCAGAACTTTAGTTTTGGAAACTTAAGTTCCCCAAGTATATTTTAAGGGATCCATGCTGTGTATTGCCAGTCTAATTGTGGGCCAGTTGGTGAAAATTCTGGTTTAGAAAAGGACTTTAATTTCCTTCATTTCTGAATGGAGGTGGAATTTTCTGTAAAAGATGTGACTGACAACATTAGTACTGTACTGCTGATTTAGAAGACTGGATAACTGGTTTCTATGTAGTGGCATTGCAGCTTCTACCCCCACCTTATGAGTGACATATTCCTGAAGAAGTCTCCATTGTATTGGCATAAGCCAGGGTCATATGGCGGTACCAAGAAGTGAAGAAGGGGGGAATTGAGTCAGTAGGTGGTGGTCTGAGCAGGCACCTGCATTTCACCGTTTGGTATTGTCTTCATTTTGCTGAAGTTAATTTTTTTCTAGAGGATAGGAATATAAGGTTGATTTGACTTTGCTGCTACTTTTGAACAGCCTTGTTCTCTTCCCCTTGGAGATCAGGTTGTGCTTGTTTCTAAAAGCTGTCAGTGCATTTTCCCCCTTTAGTTGGGTGAATGTTTACCCCTTAAATATCTTTAATGGATTAATGATGAGAATTGAGGTCTTAGAATAGTGGCAGCTGAAACAGCTTTTTGTGGTGGGTTGTGCACTTGGAACTCTACTTAGTAGTGAAAATGAAATTTTCATCAGTGGTAGGGGTTGGTGAGCAAGTCAAGCCAAATGTAATAACATAAGATAATTTGCTAATGTCCTTGTGGTTTTTGCATTGCCTTTGTTCTTTATTGACCATGACTTGGGTCTGTGATTCCAGAATCTCCAAATATGAGGTGTGGCATGAAATTAGCTGCTACATCCAACAGATTTGAGGGTGGAACATGCTCATATTGTTACATGGCTTTTGCCTTTGGTAGCAGAATTTAATGACCTTTGGGTGTTCTGGCTCCACCTCTCACAGTGAGCATAATGAAGATTTCTGCTACAAAGCAAATTGCTCAGCAAAGAGACTTATTTCAGGACACTGGAGAATTACAGTTTTTGGTCCAGGGCCTTTGTGACAAAGGTAGTAAGGTAGTAGCTGATTGTGAACATGTCCAATGTTATGCAATGGCCATTTGGTAAAAGTGCTGAATTGGTTGTCTGGATTTAAGATGCCTGTTTGGATTCCAATATCAGTTTGGTAACCTTGGACAAATTCCTACCTCCTTTGTTTGCCCCATTTCCCATCTCTAAAATGAGAGACTAATCTCAGTCCCAGCATCTTGTGCTGTTTGGAAGAAAAGCTAAGAATATAATTGCTGTAGAAGTTAAGTCCTTTTTAAGTGCTTGGCTGTGGTGCTGCTTGTCATATTTCCCATAGCTTATGATGTGCCAGTCTTGCTGGCAGCCTCACAGCTGTGAGAGACTTGTTAAAAGTCTGTTCCTGGTAGCTATGATTTCTATAGATCTTATTAGCCCAACTCCCAATACAGCTTTGCTAGGGGAAGGGGGAAGTAAGTAAGATTATGGTTCTTTGAATCAGTGAGACCTGGTAGAGGTCAAACACCTGAACCTTTAGCCAAAGGATAGATCCCTATTTGATGGCTGTAATTAATTTTGGGCATATGCTTTCATTGGGACATAGTTTGACTTTTTTATTAACCTCTGAGTATGTTTGCTATTATCTCTTCGTTCTCCAATCTTTCCACTCCTTCACCTCTTACTTCTCTGATAGAAATTTACTCTAATGCTGCTACCACAAGCTATTTCACCTGGCTTAGCACTTCTTTTAATATCCTGGCACTAAGCAACAATTATAGTTCTTTTTAAATGCCTTCAAAATTGCTGCATGGTTTTACCCCCTTGCATTCTGAGACCTTTGTGTTTAGGATCAGTATCTGTTTAGAGAACACAGAAGTGAAGAAAGAAATGGACCTCACTGGTTAATCAAATTTCATTCCAAGGAATCAGGCTAGGACTTATAACACAAATATTGAAATGGGAACAGCAAAGCTACTACATACGGCCTAAGTCTGGATAGAGCATTGTTTTGGAAAAACCAGAGAAATACCCTAATCCATTTTAAATGTATTGAAATGGTTGCCCTTTGGATTTGGAAGAAGGAGGGTGGCATTACTTAATATCCTATTTGCCTGGGCCTATCCTTCTCTGGCCTTCCTAAATTGCCTTCCAGATACAAACACATTTGGAATCTGGTGCCATGTGTTCCTGTACATTCTTCTAGGCAGAATTCCTTTAGGAACTAGTTGATACCATTTTTAACAGTCTTCATAATCATGGAATTGAGGTGGAGGGTGGGTAGAGACAGTATAATTATGGTACTTTTCTTTTTATGTGTGTTTGAGGAAAAGATGCTAATCTGTCTTGGTACCAAGTTTGGGGTCTTGCTGTCATGAAGAGATCTGAAAATTTTTGAAACCTTCATGTTTCCTTATAGTAGTCATTGTTCAAGGGTTGTTTCTGAATAATTTGAAATAATTTGTTTCTTCATCTGCAAAAGTTATCATTTTGGTTCTGTCATCCTGTTGATCTTAAAGTCATTTTCTATCCTCTCCATTATGGTTATCATCCCCTCATTTATAATAGAGCTTGATATATGACTTCAGTAAGTTCTCTCTATGTTTCTCCATGTTTAAGTTTTTCACACCCAGAAATGACACACTGTTACTCTTAAGACTCTAAATGTTGACCCTTTTTATTTGATTTTCTTTGAAAGTTCCATCATTGGGTGCCTGGAATTGGTTTATGAGAATAATTTTTGACTCTGACCTTGCTGCATAGAGGCCTTTGTATTGGAATTGAAAATGAACCTCAGGATTTTTGTGCCTTTTTGTATGTTTTTTCTCTCTTTGCACTCATTACTTATTAAGGGACCAAGATACTCCTGGGCTGTAAAGCTTGGGGGTTGGTATATGACAACTTAACTTGATTATTTTTGTGTGTGGTTAAATTCTTTTTTTTTAATTGTTATAAACTTGAGAGGTGTAAATAAACACAAACATTTCCATATAGGTGAACAGAAAAAAAAGAGGATTGTATATAAAACTGTGAGTCTCTTACACATACAACTTTTTAAAAAGTATATACTAAATTTAATTCAGTGATGCCCAGACTGCCCCACGTGTCTCTCCTGGCTCCAAATTTCTTTCTTCTCCATGGATACCTTCCCACTCACCCCCAACCCCTTTCACTTTTATGGATTGTCTTCCCCTTGCTTTAGAATCCCCATTCATTAGAATAGTTGCTTGAGGTCAGGGACTTTCTTTTTCCTTGTATTTGTATTCCTTGCATTTAGCATTGGTGCTTGGCATTTAGTAAGCACTTAATAAATTCTTATTGACTTATCTTTATATCCTTCTGAACTTCATTTTGTGTATCTTTTGAAAGAATGTTTTATTGATCCACTATCAATCTTTCACTCCCCCTACCAAAAAAACGCCCAAATCTCTTGTAACATAAGTAGAGTTCAACAAAACAAATTCATGCATGTTGGTCCTGGCTGAAAATGTATTCTTCTTAATATTTTTTTTCTGCACCTCTAGTCCATCACCTTTTGTTGTTGTTAAGAACATGTTTCATTAGAATCTTCTCAAGTCCTGATTGATCCTTTCATTGATCAGAGTTCTCACTTCTTTCAGCATTATTTTCCTGCATAGTGTTGTATAGAATGTTCTGGTTCTAATCACTTTACATCAATATACATGCAAGTCTTCTAGTTTTCTCTGAATTCATCTTTTTCATAATTTCTTATGGTCTAATAATATTTTGTTGCGTATACATACCATATTTATCTCTTCCCCAGTTGATAGACATTCCCTTCATTTCCAGTTTTTTGTTACAAAGAAGTATTGTATAAACATCTTTGTACATATGGATCTTTTTTTCTCACCTTTGATCTCTTTGGGGTATTTGCTTAATAGTACTAAAACTGGGCCAAATGATAATGCACAATTTAGTAACTTTTTAGGTATAGTTACAAATTGCTTTCCTTGAACGGTTGGATCAATCCGCAGCCCATACCAGTGCCTTTGTATTACTTTACCTTCTCAAAGCCCTTTCCAACTATTTTAATTATCCATTTTTTTTAACCTATCTGTCTATAAGATGGAACCTCAGAATTTTAATCTGCATTTCTCTGACTAGTGTTTTGAAGCATATTTTCATATAGTTGTTAATAGCTCACTTTTCTCTTCTTCTGAGAACTGTTTCTTCATATCCCTTGATCACTATCTATTGGGGACTGGCTCTAGTTCTTCTATGTTTGTATCCATTCCCTGTTTACCTTGGATATTAGACCTTTACCAGAGAAATTTATTTCAAAGATGTTTTCTCAGTTTACAGTTTCCCTTTGAATTTTAATTGCCTTGATTTTGTTGGTATAAAACTTGGGACAAATTTGTCCATTTTATTTAATGAGATCCCCTTTCTTTCTTTCTTGGTTAAGATCTCTTCTTCTAGTCATGTTTGTGAAAAGTATCTTCTTTCTCCAGTTTGTTTCCGATGTGACCCTTTATATCTGGGCTCTGTTTCTGTTGGTAACATTGTGGTATGTGGTATGAAACATTAGTCTAAGCCTAATTTCTTCCAGATTGTTTTTCAGTTTTCTCAGCACGTAGTTTTTGTTGAAAATTGAATTCTTAACTTAGTAGCAGGAGTCCTTGTGTTTTATCAAACACAGTGCCACTATATTTTGATTGCTTGTGAGTCTTGTGTATTGGATTCTAGCCATTGATGAACTTTTCTATTTTTTTGGCTTGTTGATTTTTCAAGGGGGTATGTTTGCCTTAGAAAATATTTGGGAGATGGATGAAGAAATGAATGGAGGGTTAATGAAGGAAGTGTGACTTTCACAGATGACCTGTATTTAGCCATAGACACTGGTTATTTAGCCACAGCATTGACTTAGTCTATGCTATAACATTACTTTTTACCCTTGTTTAAAACTGTGACATGCCTATAAATTTGCTGCATCAAAACTAGTAATTTGGATTGTAGAATCACCTTATAGTGCAGCTATCCTATAGCTATAGCCTGGGGACCAAGTAGTATGCCCAGAACTGTGTTAATTTTCATCCAACTCAGATACTGCCCCGGTGAATTCTCACAATTGCCAGTTTCAGTCTCCTCCATACATGCTCTACTCTCCCTACCAATTTTCTATTGCTGGCAAGGACATTGCAGCATTGCTATAGGTCCTGGTATATTGCTTAAATGACCTAGGGAAGTAATATAGGGGGAGGGAATGATATGGACAAAAATGTACATTTGTTGAAAGAATCCCAACTATGTTGCTGATACATTAATATTGGTTCCAAAACCTGGTACATTTTGCCCAGGATGATTTTTGATTGGATAGTTTCCTGAAGAGACATTCATCAAGAGGTAAATTTTTAGCCTCTCTATTGTTTACAACTCCCCTAGCCAGGGTTTTCTCTGAATAAGGGATATCTATCAGGTGAAACTGTTTGGGGCTTTTTGAATGACTGAGCCTAGGCTTAAGTTCACATACTCTTTCTGTTTCATGCTTGTTGAATTCCAGATCCTAGAAATTACCCTCCTCCTCCTCTTCTTTTCTAAAATGCGGAGGCGAGAAGATAGCTGAAGTGAGAAGGCCTCCACAAGATGTGTGCATTTTGGGTACTGCCATTCCTTAGGGTTTGGCACTAAAGAGACTATAGTCTCCAGCATGGGCAGATGGCAGAGTAATGTCGTTTTCTTTGGAAAAAGGCAAATGGCCAAATGACTGAGGTGTGAACCTTTTGAAAGACCAATGCTTTAGGTTTTTGCTTACTGAATTTAATGTTGTACCCCCAAGTTATTTTTTAAAAAATCATTCTGGAAGCTCTGTAGCAGACTTAAGGATAGATGTCTTTTCACTGGAGTTAAATTTTCCTTTAAGGAGGACTGCAAGTTAGAACTGAGCTTTAGACAGCTATAGACAACATGATAAGTACAGTGTATCTTTTTTTTTATAAAGCCAACTGAGTATGCAGGGGTAATTTGTACAGTGTGTGCATGATGTTAAGAGTACGTGTTTGTTCCCAGCTTGGATTGAAGGTTACAGGGAAGAACTGAAGAGTAGCCAAGACATCTTCTCCATTTTCCTCCTCAGTCTTTTACTTTATGGCTTCATTGTTTTGTTTTGAACATGTGGGAACAGTGGCATCAGTTTTACATTGACTGGGACAGTTCTCCTGTAAAGGATGCAAGGATGCTGTGGTCCTTTAGGTGATAGTCTATCAGGACTGATAGGAACACATATATGTACATAGTAAAAAGTGATTGGAATGGACAGGCACCAACAGCTGGGGTGGGGGTCAAGTAAGAGGTAGCCTTTGAGCTGACCTAAGAAGGAGACTTAGGGATTTCTTAGACTCCTTAGAAGTAAGGCAGAAGTGTATTCTAGGCCTGGGGAATCTACGCAAAGGCATAGAAATTGAAGACGACTAGACTGACTTTAACTGCATTTGATCTTAGAGGTGACAGGGAGCCACTGGAATAGGAGAGAAACATGATTAGAAATGCACTTTAGAAAAAATGACTCAGGCAGTTGTGTGCAGAATGTGTGAGGCAGGGAGACTTGAGGAAGGGAGACCAATTAGGAAGCTGTTGCAGAAGTCCAGGAGGTGGCAGTGGGTGTGATTAGAGAGAAGAGGACAGATGGGAGGGATGGTATGGAGAAAGAATCACCAAGGGTCTGTTACATGCAGAACACTGAGCTGGGTGCTGGAGATAGTAAAAACAAAAAAGGAGGGGGAAGGACACCTGCCTTAAAGGAGCTTACTTTTTCACCATATGACTCCTCTGTAACTTATAATTATGACATTCCTATGACTGTGTGTGTGTGTAAAGCAGTTTTCCTTTCAAAGAGATCTTGTTTTAGTGGATCAGCATTAAAACCAGCTTAGATTTGGGAGTGAGCATTTTGGGAGTGAGCATTTAGGGGGAAAGGTAAACTGATTTCTTTTGACTTTGCTGTTTTGAAACTTTTAGTTCATTTATTAACGTGTATACCAATAAGCATGCACATAACATTTAAAATGAATATAGGGTATTTCTAGGAGGTAGGGACCAGGTGGGGGGATTTGGGAAAGGTTTCATCTAGAAGATTTCATTTAAGTAGAATCTTGAAGGAAACCAGAGTCTGAGAGGCAGAGATGAGGAGCAAACCCATTCCAAGTATGGGTTTCTCTTTATTAGAGCATAAAGGAATATTCCAGTTTCTTGGTGAGAAGCCAGGTCTGACTGAGGTATGACTATGAACTCAACTTTTCTGTGATGTTTCTCAGGAGAGAGTTTGTTTTCAGGTTGGTGCCCCAGAGAAAACCCCAGTTCTTCATTTTGTACAGATATCCTCTGGAGCAGAGGATAATGCTAATGAAGAGCCTTAATGCCAGGAAAGTATTTGAGAGAATAAGAGCAGGGGGAAAGATGTGGGTTAGAGGAGAAACAAATTCTGTCCAGAAATGGATTTATAATAGGCTTTGCTATTTCCTTCACTGATTTCAGTGAGGTGGAACAGGGTGAGAATTCTTTCCATGTGAGCCTGTGATGGACAGTGATGGGGCTTTGACTAGAATCAAGAAAATGCCTATTAGGAGAAGTTAAAGGAAAGCGTGTCATCCTTAAACAGTTCAGAGAGGACCCAAATAGGTCTCTTTGGGTTCTGGACTATGCCCAGCTCACCGTGGGAACTCACTTGTTAATTGATGCTTAAGATTTTCAATTTGGCTGTTCCCTGAGGCCTTTCTTGAGGGCTTGGAGACCTCCTGGTTTATTTGTGCAAAAGTGATTGAGATCTACATGTGTCTTGTGTAGTACTGTACTCAAGTCTAAGTTCATTCCATGGATATCTTTTAAGACTTCCAATTCTAACAGCAGTCCCCAGGGGGAAAACCGATGCTATGCTCTGGCTTCCATTCAGATTTGGAGCCTCTTTCTTGGCTCTCATATGAAAATCGACTCTGCATCTGATTCCTTCCTCCTGAAATGGATTTGTTAATTACACTCCAGGTATTTTACTCTTTTAACGTGCTTGGGGGTATGGATAGAGATCCAGAGGGATTTCTTATTGCTTTGTAGGCTATTGAATTCTGAAGCCAAATCTGTTCAAAAAGCTGCTTAATTATTTCATTTCCCCACCTTCTAAATTTTAGGCTTTATTACAAGATTCTTACCAACAGTGACTAGGGATTTCTTTTGTTTTTCAGTGCATCTGAAATTAAGTTTTCCAATGAATTCAGTGCACAGGTTTTCTTTCTCACCCCACGTTCTTTTTTTTTTTTTTTTTTCCCTCACAGGAAACCCAGGTTGACAAGAACTCAAAGTGCCTTTTCTCCGGTCTCCTTCAGCCCCTTCTTCACAGGTAAGCCAGGTATACTTGTCAGTTTGGTCACTTCTGCTGTCACTAGCAGTATCTCTAAGCATCCCTCCCTTTCTTCCTACTGCCACCGTCCTTGCTTGGGCCCTCATTCCTTACCAAGACTGTCAAAATAATCTCCTAATTGGTTCTCCTCTCCCAAGTTTCTCACCTCTTCAGAAGTCTCCACTAGCTCCCTGTAGCCTCCAGGACAAAATACAAACTCCTATGTTAGATCCTTCAACATCTGCCTTTCCCAATTTTATTATGCAATAGTCCACATCACGTTCTACAGTCTAGCCAACCTAACCTTGTTGCTATTCCTCACATACAACATTCCATCTCCTTTCTACAGCTTGTCCCTCATACCTAGAGTATATTCCTTCCTCACCTCCACCTTTTGGATTCTCTAGTTCCATTCAAAGCTCAGCTCAAGCACCACCTCTTTCATGAGGCCTTTCCTGATTTCTGTGTTCCCAAAGGCTAATACCACCCCCTCCTCCATGATCTTACAGTTTCTTTTTATATATTTATTTCTTCTGAAAAAATGTAAACTCCATGAGGGCAGGGACTTTTTAACTTTTGACCGTTTATGCCCAGTACCTAGTATGTATCTGGTAGGTGATGAGTAAATATTTGTTGATTTATTTCTGACAACCTAAAAGGAAGAGTGGATCTGATATGTCACAGAAATGCCCTTCTGGGTAGACCATAGAAAGGACTGTTTTTATGGTGTTGAGTATGGTTCTAGAATTTTAGGGCTGATTAAACACAAAGAAGGATTAAGGCTTGTAGCTTGAGGTAGAGGGCACTTGCCTATAATTAGGGAGGCGCCCTCCCCCC
>CM053770.1:527145456-527375399 GCA_028658325.1 Potorous gilbertii
TTGACCATGGCTTCTAAGGGATTGATTTTTGTCTTCTGAATGAAACCAACATCCTTTCAACAAGATGCTAGTGAAGTGTTCTTGTAGCTATTGTGACCTTTGACTGGAGTGACTTTTAGGGTTGTAGATATGGTTTTCAGCCTATGTGGTTTTAGTTTTTTGGATTAATCTGAGATTAAAAAAAAAAAGACTGGCAAAGTGTTCTCTAAAAATCAGAGCCATCTAGAAGGAAATAACTGGTCAGTGATTTGGGATCTTTACTTTTGTTACCCTTGCCAGTATTTTTGTTACAAATTATTTTCCTGTCTCTTTCTTCCTATAAACTTATAGCAAGTGCCCTGCCTTATTTTCTAAGGCAGAACTTTCCAAAACAATGCTTATTTGGCTTAGGAGTCTGTGAATATAAATTCTGATAAATAGGGTTTACGTATATGTGTGTGTTTGTATATCTGCCTACCCCATGGATACACAAGTTATTGACAAAACCTAGATTATGCATTCCTACATGTATGTCATTTCCCCAAATGCCTCTTATTTTGTGCTTAATATTCAAAATAGGCAACCAGGTTTAAAATGTATTTTATTACCATGCAGTGAAGACTTAAGCCCTACAAAATAAAATAGGCTTTGGACTTTTCAAGAGTTGTGGCCCATACAACCATCTTTGTCCTTTGCTTGCTTTTGACCTTTAGCCTCTGCTTTCTGTAACATGCTTGCTCCATGAATCTATCCCTTAGGTGAAACGGTGTCACTTGTGGACGTGGACATTTCTCAACGAGGTCTGACCTCTCCACATCCTCCAACTCCCCCTCCTCCTCCACGAAGAAGCCTCAGCCTCCTAGGTACAGCGCTTCTCCCCTTCACCCTTTCCTGCCCTTTGGGAGGTGGGGTGGAAGGAGTGCTCAAATGACAAGTTTTTTTAGCAGGAGGCAAGTTAGCCTTTGATGGTTCCCAGTATTGGCCTTTCTGCTTTCTTCTCTATCCTGTAACTCCCTTCCTTTGACTTCCTGAAGCTGGAGTTCTTGCATGTCATGGTACTATTGCTGCTGTATTGGCTTGTTTTTTATTTCTACCCTACCTTGGGTCTCTTGTCACTGAGCTGCTTTAGGAATAGAATCATTACTTTCCCAAACACATTCTACCCAAATCTCTCTCCCATTCTGCATTCAAATGCCAACCAGGTTAAGGTGGTTGTAGGGATATTCCTTCAAAGGCAGGATGGAAGGATTAGCCCATATTGCTTTAGGGGGTATCCTGTTGCTTACCACCCCCACTTCTTACTCTGTTCTTTCATTTCTGAACTGCTTGCTTTTGTTCTCTTTTCTAGATGATATCAGTGGGACGCTGCCTACATCTGTCCTAGTGGCTCCGATGGGGTCTTCCCTGCAGTCCTTTCCCTTGCCTCCACCTCCTCCGCCCCATGCCCCAGGTCAGCTTAGCTTTAGTGGCAAGACTTGAGAAAGTAGGGCATATGGTGTGATTAACCCTGGGTGGGGAGCAGGAGGGAATTTGGAGTTGAGAGTGGGAGCTGGAGCTGGGGTTGAGTGGAAGAAGGGAGAGATTCTACCTGAAAAATATAGAACTGGAAGAAAACTTGAGTCTTGCCCCCTTGGCTAGGCTAGACTACTAAGAGGAAGTCTGAGCTGTCCTTTCTTTAACATTTCTTTTGTGAGTGAATCAGATTTTATTAGGAATTGGGGTCCCTTTATTGAATTTTCCCTGTTTGTTACTGGGAATGACCAGTTTGTAGGTCTTGCATAGTTCCCCAAATCTTCTGTTGTAATAATGGAAGGGCTTTATGGATAACTGGTCATAAATAGTACTGTGGTTTTTCTAAGCTTTTGGTTTTTGCTGCAGCCTGGTAAATAAGTACCAAACATTTAGCAGCCAATACCTATTTTTGCCAGCCTACTAGGAAATAAAATGAATGAGTTGAACATTCTTTTCTACTTGCCTGGCGTAAATTGTTACTCTCCCTGGGCAAGTAGGCGAGTGTCTATTTCCAAGGCTGTTTTACCTGGAACTTTACCTCGATGTGGGAGAAGTTGGAATCTGCTCTAGGCTGGTGAAGCCCCTGAAGTAGTCACCTTAGTCAGGTTAGTGAGTTGCTCCCTTGTTTCTCTGGTGGGTTAAAGACCCCCGCCCATCTTCACTAGCCTTCACAGCTCACATAAGCCCACACAGCTTTTCTTTTGGTCCATCCAGCTCTCTCCTATTGCTTTGGCTTTTCCTTTTTCCAGCTTAGCCTCTAATGCTTTGCCCCACTCCCAGAAATTAATATCTGTTTTGGGGGAGTGAACAGATGACCTCTATTGCCCTGCAGATGCATTTCCCCGGATTGTACCCATCCGAGCTACTGAATCCCTACATAACCAACCCACCCAGCACCTTCAATGTCCTCTCTACCGACCTGACTCTAGCAGCTTTGCAGCTAGCCTTCGAGAATTGGAGAAGGTAGGATTGTGTTGGGGACCAGAGGTACCTTCCTTCACATACTCCAATTCCATTCCCCACCACCGGGGTGCCTACTATTCCTTGGCCTTTCCAACCTTTCCTTTAGGGCAGGGGTTCTTAACCTTTGTTATGTTAAAGACCCACTTGGCAGTCTAGTAAAGCCTAGAGACCTCGTTTAAGAAAAAAAAATCTTTTAAAATCCAAAAGAAAATCATTTATATGGAAAAGTAACTAACAAAATATTTAAAAACCAAGTCCACTGACTCCAGATTAAGAACCCCTACTTCTTTGCCTCATTTGCCTATAATGAGACTATGGTCTACTCTTGTTAAGTCCAAGGAGAAGGAAAATCTAGATTGTTAATTCATAAAGACTTTGAATGATAGAGAAAGTTTTATTTGGGGGTGGGAGAGAATTTACATAAGGAGCTGGATCACTTAGTCTACCTCAGTGTACACCAGTGTTCCTTAGTGCCTCTGCTCCTAGAAACACTAGAATTATTCTCCTGTAATTGTAAAGGGCAAAAAAACAATGGGCTTATTGTCTGTTACTGATAGGCAAGGCTGTTCCCAGTGTATTTAGTTGCTGAAATGTTTTGAGGATGTATTTTTCTTTTGGTGGGTTGGACTGTTTTAAATAGTTTACCATTTCTCAATCCTGTTAACCAAAAACCTTCTTTTGTTTTGGTAGTGTGGTTGGTATTGGGGGCCTATGAATTGGGAAGATGCTGAAATGAAGCTGAAGGGGAAGCCAGATGGTTCCTTCCTGGTACGGGACAGCTCTGATCCTCGATATATCCTGAGCCTCAGCTTTCGATCCCAGGGCATCACACACCATACCAGAATGGAGCACTACAGAGGTAAGAGCAGATAATGTTCTCCTTTGAAGAGCCTTGGAATCACAGTGTTTAAGGACTAGAAAGGACTCTAGAGAGGATGTTAAGGTCCAGAGAAAAGCGCATCAGTGGTCAGAGATCATTTTAGTGCTTACTGCAGATAGACCCTTGCACTAGAAATTTTAGTCAAGGGGAGACTATGTTATGCAGGAGAAGTAGAAAACATGATCCCTGCCCTTGAAAAATATATAGTCTATTCAAGTTCTTTGCTATTTATATGCCAGTTTGCCTTAAGATCTATAAACTCTGCTTTCAGTGCTTCCTTTCAGAGTTTACTGCCTGGTCTTCTTCGGAAATGAAGGATGAACACAGCAACTGCGTGGGGTAGCAGCTCAAGACTGAGAATCTGAGTTGGTTCCCTTATTTGCAGATAGCCATCTTACTGCCTTACTTACAAAGGGGGAAAGGAGAAGGGTGAGATTGCAAATAGGAAGAAACCTGACAGAAGAGACTTCATGAGGGGGAGGCTAACAAATGTTAGTCACCAGAATAAATGGTTGAGGCTGAGGTTGTCTGTGTAAGGGTTTTCTTACTAACTTGTTTCATGAGGAGAAGAGAGGGGTCAAGATAGTTGGGGAAGCTTCCCGTAATAAGTAGCACTCTTGGTAGAAGGAAGACTCGAGGTCGTTAGATAAATTGTCCAGTGCTTTGATTATAATTAAACTCCAGCATCTAGAGACTTTTCTGTCTCATGAACTAGGCAGATGTGCAGCTGGGGATATTTTGCTCTGATCTCCTGGTTGTTCTATTCTGAGCCTTCTTTGCATCTTCTTGTCTGTCAGTATAGTAATAAAAATGTCCCTTATGGTCAGCTTTGAAGCAGCTTAAACAAGTCCTCTTCAAGAGGAACTTAAGGTGGAAGAGCCTTCAGGTGCCAAACTCTCCTGAAATCAGATGATACTTAACTCATTTCTGTAGTCCTATCTGATTAGAAGTTGACTTGTTGGATTTTCTAAGGAAGTTGAATTTTTTGCTTTTTTATTTGGTATGTGCCCAAAGGCTTGTGGTGATAATTGAAGTTTAGCCTTGGTAATATGCCCTCCATCATGATATCTGTATACTTTCCAAAGAAATGGGAGTGTACATCCTTTGAAGATGTCACTTGATCACTTAAGGTAGGGATCTTAGATCTTTTCCCTGTTAGGCCAATTGAAACTCATCATGCCAGGCAAGACCTTCCTTCATAGTCTTCTTGAGCACTTTCTTCTCTTCCTTTCTCCTTGCCTCATTCGGATGACATAGGTAGGGTCTATATCATTTAGGTCAGCAAGAACTCTATTCTTATTGTCCCCTAATAGCCTCCTCTTCCACTCTAGGGCAGAAGGGGAGGAGGAAGGAACTTGATTCCAGAGGCTTGGGAACTAATTAGTGTAGCTGTGGAGTCAGCTGCTACCTTTGCTCCAGCTGTTCTTCAAAAAAAATTGCAGAGCCAAAAATGATAAACCAATGAAAATGACAAATAACTGGGCCACAGGAGAAGTAAAGAGATAAATGTTTGACCTTCATATTCCAGGTAGGGAAGATAACAGGAACAACCATTTTAAATCCTTCTCCCTTTCTCCCCAGGTTCTTTTCTTTCTGGAATCAATAGCATTTTTAATAGAAACTTTATGTAGCTTTTTAAATACCAGTTTGCAATGGAACATTTGTCTTTCTCTTTAAAGAAACACCTTGAATAGTGAGTTGTCCCTTCTGTAATCAGTATCACCATTTAAGGCAGAACCTTTTGGATACTACTGATTCCTCCTTTTAAAAAACAAACATCAAGAATGTTCACCTTCCTTCTTTTCGTTAGGATCCTGAAGTTTTGAGAGTAAATCTTGATAATGTGCTACAACTAGGAAATCTGTAAGGAGAGAGAAGATGCAAGTTCACAGCTTTCTGTCTTACCTGTTTCTTGCTTATCACAAGAAGACAAGTGAGAGCCCCAAAGATTTAACTTGTTGGTTTCTCTTTAGGGTCACTATTCCTACCTTTACCACCGTTTTAATTATTTATTTGATGACCAGGTTCCCTAGTATCCTATAGCAAAAGGTAAAGCCTAAAAATGAATTTTGAATGGATAAGGAGTTAGGACCTTTCTAGAGGATATCCAGAGATGATTCAGTGTCTGGGCTTTAGCCTTCAGAAATTGTGGGTCTTTCCAGAAACTTGTAATTTTTTAGTATCTTCATTTTTTTTATGACTTGACCTAATGAGCTTACTTAATTCAGACTAGGTATTAGTGTTGCCATTGGAAGCAGTGCCATTTTCTTAATGTTGTGAATAGAAACAGGGAGGTTTGACATTCCACAAGTTTTTTTTTTTTTTGCCTTGTCAGATGTTACCATGAACCCCAAAAGGTTCAAGATTCATGATTATGATACAGAATACACCTCTACCTCCTTCTAATATGAGTTTTCACTTTCTGATGAAAGGAACTTTCAGCCTCTGGTGTCACCCCAAGTTTGAGGATCGTTGCCAGTCAGTGGTGGAATTTATCAAGAGGGCCATTATGCACTCCAAGAATGGGAAGTTTCTCTATTTCCTAAGGTCAAGGGTTCCAGGTAAGATTTTTTTGTTTTCTAACTGACTTGGATGTCATACTGACCTACTTTAGGCTATTGGTTTTTTTAAATTTTTACTTATTTATATTTAACATAGATTTTTTAAAAATATTGAGTTCCAAATTCTTTTCCTCCCTCCCAGTCCTCCCCTACCTATTAAGAAAGCAAGTAATATGATATCAATTATACATGTAAAGTCATGCAAAATATATTTTCATATTAGCCATGTTACACCCAAAAATAAATAAAAAGCAAGAAACATGAAGAAAGTGCAAAAGTGTGCTTCAGTCCACTCTCAGAGTTCATTAGTTTTCTCTCTGGAGGGTGGATAGCATTTTTCATCCTCGAGCCTTTGGAATTGTTTTGGATCATTGTATTGATTGGAGAACCTAAATCTCCCACAGTTGAGCATTGTTACAGTATTGCTGTTACTGTGTACAATGTTCTCCTGGTTCTACTCAACTTTACTTTGCATTAGTTTAGATAAATCTTTCCAGTTTTTTCTGAAACTGTCCTGCTTGTCCTTTCTTATATCACTGTAGTATTCCATCACAATCATATACTGCAACTTGTTCAGCCAATTGATGGGCATCTTCTCAATTTTCCAATTTTTTCAGGCAGTTGTTTTTTACTTTCTTGCTGATATGTCATGTGGTAAATCCGTTGCCCTTTGTATATTAATGTCTTAGCAAGTTGAGGATGTCTCTCTGGTCATCTGACCATGTGAATGAGAAAATGGATCCCAGTTCCGTTCAGGCATTTGGTGAGCAATTGACACTTTGTCGTGGTCATTTGTCCCCTGCTGTAGTCATCTGGTCACTTGTATGAGAATTTAGTAATTATACAACCAGCTCTGTAGGATTAATCTGTGCCGAAGTAGAAAAGCTAACAAGTTCTTGCTTAGCAAAGCAATTGTGAAATGTCAGGGAAGCTGGTTTTACTTAGAGTCTGTTAAAAAATTAAAATAAAATAAACCACTATAATTTCTGCCCAGTCCCCTTCTAACAATAGATATTATTTATAACTTGCCACCCCTACAAACGGTGACAGTGAAGACTGCCCTTCATTTGAGGGATCTCAGCAGTCGCTGTCTTTTGCTCCTTGTCATCTACTTTTCCTGCCCCCTAAATTGGGAGCTGACAGCATAATCCTATCTAAGAAAGAAAAGAAGTAATTTTGGGGGGGCTGGGGTTGGGAAAGAGAGAGCTTTAACACGTTAGCTAGAATAATGGGAAAAATCTGCAGATTTCAAGACTCATTTTAAAATGAAGGTTTTGTGATTCTCTTTGGGACCATTTGCAGCATATGAGTAAAGTTGGTATGGAGAGAATAGCAAAGACTGAAGAGTACTGGAAAACCTCCGGTAGAATGTTAGGTATAGGATTGATCCAGTTTATTGGAATATTTAAAATCCTGATAATTTAAATAAGATATGATGAATTGTAAATTAACTGTATTCTCACTTCCTTTGCTGGTGTCAGCATAATTGGGTCCCTTATTTTTTTTTTTTTAAAGAGGTGAAACTTGTAGCAATTAGGACTCCCACTTCCATATTGGAATTGCCCTTCTTAACATTACTTCTCTACACAGAAAGATGTGATCTGCTTTGAAAGGGTTTTAATTAAGATTCTCAAAACCAGGGGTGAGGAACCTTTGACCTCGAGGCCACATGTGGTCCCTCTAGGAGCCTTTGACTGAATCCAAACTTCACAGTTAATTTTTTCTGTGAAGTTTGAATTTGATCAAAGAACTGCACTCAAGGACCTAGTGGACCACACATGGCCTTGAGGCTGAAGATTATTCCTTCCTTGCTCCAAACTATACTGAGGTTTTGAGAAAGTGTTGGATGACAATCAAATAAGGAAGTGGAATCCTGTCCAAAAAGGAGATTTTTGAGAGGACAACCTAAAATGGTTGTGTTGTACCAGGTAGGCACAAGAAATAATAATTTTCCAGGAATGATTGAGCATGTTTGCTACATGTGGGAGATCATACAATTAACATTAGAAGCAGATTGGGAAAGGTTACGAATGTTTCTTATAGAAGCCACCTCCCACAGAGTTAAATTTCACTGGGATAAAGAGGGCAAAAGCTCCTTCCTTCTTAGCTATTACTTCCAGCTCATTTTTGCTTGTTCCTGTAATGTGGGCAGTATATGAGTTCAGTTTAGCGCTGAACGGTTGACTTCTAGCTGAAAACTTAGTTGATCTTTATAGGGGATAGGCCTCAGTTTTAAGAATCACATAGCAAGTGACTGGAGCTCTGAAATAATGCCACTTACAATTAACTGTGCAAAATAACAACCTGATTATAAGGAATGTATGAAAGTATGTAAGTCAAGGACAAAGATCTTTGGACTACAGGGAATGGTTAGGCATTGCAAGAAGACCCTAAATGCCCAATCTTCTTTTCTCTAATATTGCTTTCTTGTGGAGGTAGGGAAAAAAGGGAGAGGAGAATGGTATGGAAGGAGAAGAATTAGGGAAGAGCAAGTGCTGATCACATCCTGTCAGTCACTGATACCCTGTCTTGGATTTCTCTGTATGTTTAATCCTTTCCATTTGACACTGGCCTATGGCAGCAAGAATCCAGATAACTGGATTTATTTTGGGCAGAACTGTCTGTTTTATGAAACCAAATGGTCAGATTAGCACTGGAGTTATCTTGGTTTAAATGGCCGTTTAGGAACCCAAGGACAGAAAGTAATAAAATAGGCAAAGTAGATAAGCTCATTAAAATTCAAGTAGGTGTAAAACATCAGATAATTGCAAGCTCCTTTTTTTTTCTGTAGGATGTTGATTTAGATGCGGAAAGGACCTTAAACGTCATTTAATCTAACTTCTCACTTACAGATGAGCAAATTCTTAGACCCAAATGTTGTAATTTGCCCAGGTTATACTGGCAATAAGTAGCTGAGTCTAAATTTGAACCCAGGCGCACTAGCACTTTTTACATTGTGTTAGGCTACCTTCCAGTACTAGATATGTTCTATTAAAAGAGATTATGTATTACTTTGGGAATAGATATATAAATTAGTTAACTTATCAAACATATTGTGGAATTTAGAAGTATTGCATTATTTTCCTTTTCTTTCCAGATGTGCATGCCTCCCCTGCCTCCCATCCTCCCATGATTTTGCTGTTACTGAAATTTAATTCATTTAACCTTAAATATTTAAACATTTTAGTTTAAATAAAATTTTTAAATATTTAAAATTAAAATTTATTTGATTAAACGTGAAACATTTTTATACATATAGGATCTTTTCCTTTTTCTTTAAATGGAAAGAATAATAGCCCCTACCTCCCAAAGTTGTGAGAATCAAATAAAAGAATATTTATAAAGCACTTAGCACAATGCCTGGCACATGGTAGGTCTATGACACACACTATTTTAGTAACTTCTTGTGTATAATTTCAGATTGCTTTTCAGAATGCATTCACAGGTCAAACAGTGAACCAATATGTCTGTTTTCCTGCAGCCCCTCCAGCATTTATAATTTTCCTTTTTTTTTGTCATCTTTGCCAGTCTGATAAGGTGGAGGTGGAATCTCAGAATTGCTTTAATTTTCACTTCTAATTCATAGTAACTTTTGCAACATTTTTTTCATATAGCTATAGATAGCCTGGATTTCTTGCTTTAAGAACTGCCTGGTCACATCCTTATCTCATTTATCAGTTGGGGAATTGCTCTTATAAATATGTGTCTATTCCTTATGTGTCAGGAAAATGAGACCTTTATCAGAAAAACTTGCTGCAAAGATTTTTTTTCCCAGTTGTTTCCCTTTAATCTGAATTTTATTAGATTTGTTAATGCAAAACCTTTTCAATTTCATGTAATCAAAACTGTTTTATTTGCTGTGATCTTTCTTGTCCCTTTTTTGGTCATGAACTTTTCTTCTCTCCATAGATCTGATAGGTAATTTTTTATGTTTCTCTAATTATTTATAATGCAACCTTTTATATGTAGGTCATGTATCCATTTGGCACTTTTGGTGGAATAACGTATAAGGTGTTGGTCTAAATCTATTTTCTTCAGTACTGCTATCTAATTTTCCCAGCAGTTTTTATCAAATAGTGAATCTTTATCTTCCTAGCTAGAGTCTTTATCATTTTTGAACATTAAGGTACAACATATATTTCCTCTGTCTGTTGTATAGCTAATCTGTTCTATTTTTTGATCTTTCTGTTTTTTAAAATCAATACTAAATTGTTTTGAGGATTATTACTTTTGTAGTATAGTGTGAGATATGGAACTGCTAGTCTCCTTTTCACTTATTTTTGTTATTTCCCATGAGATTCTTGACCTTTTTTGCTTCTACATGAATTTTATTATTTTTTCTAGTTTTATAAAGTAATATTTTAATAATTTGGAATGGTATTGAATATTCTTTTAATTAATATTTTCATTTTTATTATATTGACTCATCTTATCCATGAGCAATTAATATTTTTCTAATTATTTAGGTCTTTATTTTTGTAAACACTGCTTTGTTGTTATTTATATTGTTCTTATGTGTCTTGGTAGGTAAACTCCCAGAAGTATTTTAATACATTGTGTAATAATGTTAAGTGAAATTCCTCTTTCTTTATCTTCTTTTATTGACATTATATAGAAATGCTAGTGATTTGTATGAATTTATCTTATATTCTGTAAGTTTTCTGAAGTTACTTTTCCAGTAATTTTTTAGTTGACTCTTTGGAGTTCTTTAAGTACAATGTTCTACCATCTGCAAAATGATAATTGCATTTCTTCTTTAGCAGTGCTTATTCCCTCTATTTTTTTTTCTTGTTTTACTGTTATAGCCAGCGTATGCTATGTCAAATAGAAGTTGTGGCTTCTTCATTATGTCTTTGTTTCATCCTTGCTTTTATTGGAAAGAATTCTTGTTTAACTCAGTTGAATATAATAGTTGCTCTTGGATTTAGGTATATACTATTTACCATTTTAAGAAAAGGTTCATTTAGTTCTGTATTTTCTGGTATTTTTAATAGAAATGGGTATTGGATTTTGTCAAGGTTTTTGTGCATCTGTTAGTATATTATCTTTGTCAGTTTGTTGTTGATAGTTTTTCTAATATGAAATCGGTCCTACATTCCTGTTAAAAATCCAACCTGGTCATGGTGTATATAATGTTTGTAATGTGCTATCTTAGCCTCTTTCCTAATATTTTACTTAAATATTTTGCATCTATATTTATCCCTAAGGGATATTGGTCTTTAGTTTTTTGGTTATTCTGTTTTGTCGAAAATGTTTTGACTCTCCCAGATTTATGAATCAAAGTCACATATACATCAAAAAAGGAATTTGATTGGATCCCCTATTTTACTATTTTTTGCAAACACTTAGTGTGATTGGGTTTGGTTTTTTTTTTTAATATCATAGAATTCAATGAATCCATCTGGTCCTGTATTTCTTTTTCCTTTAGAAGTTCATTTGTGACTTATTCAAATTATTCCTTTGAAACTGAGTTATTTAAATTCCCTATTTCTTGTTATGTTAATCTTGATATTTTATATTTTTATAAATGTTTTGTCAGTTTTATTGGAATATAGAGTAAGGGAAAATTGTTTCTAATTTCCTTTATTTTTAATTCATCATGAATTCTTTTTCATTTTTGTTACAGGTAATTTGGTTTTCCTTTTCCTTTTTGATCAAATTAGATAATAGCTGTATAGTCTTCCCCTTTCCTGGCAAAAATATTTTATTAATTAATGTTTTGTTTTGGTTTTCAACTTTGTTACTCTTTGATTTTTTTTTAGGCTATCTTGGCATTTAATTAGTTTTAGAATTTTGTTGGTTTTCTAGTATTTTTAATTTCATTTCTATTTCACTGATCTTTTCTTTCTCTTTTTTTATTAATCAAAGTTCTGACAGTCCCCTAAGGACTACTTTGATTGTTTGTCCCCAGAATTGGCATTAAATTGTTACTGTCATTATCTTTAACAAAATTATTTATTATTTTTGTGATTTGTTCTTTGATCTACCAGTTCTTTAGGATTAAATTAAAATGTTGCTATTATATTTTTAATACTTTCTAAGGCAGTCCTTTAATATCATTTTATTGCATTATGATCAGTAAAATATGTGTATAATCTGCTTTTTCTGCATTTATTTTTGAGATTTTTATGTCTCAAGACATGATCACTTTTTTATAAAGGTGTCATGAATAGCTGAGAAATACGTGTATGCCTTCCTATTTCCATTCAGTAATTGCCCGAGATCTGTCATACCTAATTTTTAAATATAGGAAGTATTACAATTTTAGACTAAGGTGTATCCATTGGTGCAGTGCAATTTTTTTAAATCTATAAGGCAAAGAAAATACAGATGGTAGGATGAAAAATTATTTCACAGTAAAATTAGAATGTCCTCTTGCCATTATTATTTATATTTAAAGTATATTTGCATAGATAGGAGAAAGAAAATGTTATTACATCTATTTTCTGGTAATCGTTTATTCAGGAATCATATCTTGAAGACTTTTTTGTAGCTCATTTACTTCAACCAGTTTGTTTTGTTTTGTTTTGTTTTGCAAATGAAACATGTCATCTCCTGTTATGCTGTTTTGTAGTGTCACATATGCATTATGTTTTGACAGTAGGAGCCCCCATGTCTTCAACCATTGTTGCTGTAATCTCTGATTGGCCATTTGAACAGTCTTCCAGGAGGTGACCCGTGGGTTCTTTTAGTTTCTGCTTTGCCCTGGGTTCTGAGATCTCTGAGCAGTTTCCTTTTTTGATTTCTTGAAACATGATGTTCCAGCCTCTTCTTTTGTTTATAGATTTCAAGTACTCCAGTGATTTAGATTATTTCTCTTCGGTCTGTTTTACAGATTAGTTGTTTTTGCTATGAAATTCTTTACATTTTCTTCTTTCTTTTCTTCAGTGTTTTGACTTTGTTTTATTATTTCTTGATGTCTCAGAGTAATTTGCTTTTATTTGGTCATTTTTAATTTTCAGAAAGTTATTTTCTTTGGTAAGGTTTTGTACAGTCTTGTTCAAGCTATTCTCTCCTTCGAGTTTTCTTCTCTAGCTATCACTTTTCTCATTCTTCCTCTATTGCTCTAATTTTATTTTTTTAAATAATTTTTTAGCTTTTTAAAAAACTGTTGCTTTAATTCTTTTAGGAATTCTTGTTGAACTTGTGTCCATGATGTATTTTTCTTTGAGGCTTTGCTTGTAAAATGTTTTTGAATCATTCTCTTCTGGATTTATGTCTTGAGCTTCTCTGTTGCCATAATAACTATTAATAGTGGGATTCTTTTTCTTTTTGCTTATTCTTCCAGCCTACTTCTTGACTTGGGATTTTATGTTAATGATGGGCTTTGCACTTTTTGGGGAGGGGGAATGGGAGCGGCATGTGGCCTGACCTGAGCATCTGTCCTCTTTTATCCTGCTGCTTTCACACCTTAGGCTGAGACCATGGAACTTTTCTAATTCATCTAATGTCATAGACTAGTTAGCTTTGCCTGTTACTTGTTGATCCTCAACATTTGTACATTTCTGAATATTTCTTAGCATTGACTTACTAAGTAAAATTTGTGGGACTTTACAGTGTGACATGGATTGTTGAATATAAAGTAGGACCAAATCAGTGTATAATATTTTGCTGTTGGAAGTGTCTGCACATAGCTTGAGAAGGAACAGCTCATTGTAAAAAAGAATCATTTTTATCTTTCAGGCATTGTGGCCCTTCATCTCTTTGTCATTAACTTACTGTTTATTAAAATTTATATTGTCAGTTATTGAAGGAACTTTGTTGATAGGAATAATTATTGCTGGAATCAAACGAAGAATTCTGTTTCTCTGCCTCACCTATTTCAATTGTAGTATTTGTCATTGTATTCTGAAATATCTGAAAGCTCATCCTTTGGATGAGTATGATGGGATATTTCTTAGTAGTTCGTTTTTTAATTAAGTTTTTGTTGATATCTTCTGTTTCTTACATCATTGTAATTATCTCAATTATTTTTCCCCCTCCCAGAAAATCATCCTATGTAATCATCCTTTTTCAAGAGGAAAAAATGTCTAATCAATATGTTGAAAACATGTAACACCTGTGGCCCTTTCACCTACCAAAAGGGTAGTTTGGAGGAGTCCTCTTATATCTCTACACTTGACTCCTGCTATATCTTTATATTTCCTAATAGTTCTACTATTCTTATCAGAGAGTCTCTTGGACATTTTATCATTAATGATATAAGCAAAACTATGTTATTATGACAACCAATTCAGATTTTGAAAATCTCACCCAAATTTTCAAGTCAGCAAAATAGGAAAAATTACATATAAAGATAAATTTATACTCTATTAATTATTGACAAATTTTTATAAACATTTGACAAATTATACTGATGTTCCAAGGCGAACAGGCTAAAAATATGGGCAAAGAAATGACCCAGTAGAAATAGCTGTAAGATCACATCTTCATAATTGCAATAAAATGTTAAGCATTTTGCATCATTCAACCAACACATCTGGTCCTTATAGGTAAAACCATATTTAATTTTTTATATAATGTGAAAAGAGCTTTGAAATGCTAAGAAAAGTTGATAACAAAGGATATAGTTGAGGTATGAAGTAGAAATGTCTTTTTGAGTTTCAAATGTGCAAAAAAAAAAATTGTATCATTTGATGAGCCCAGTCCTATTAATAAGCATTTATTTTTTTCCCCTCTCCCCACTGGAAAAAATGAAAAACAAAGCACATTTTAACAAATAGGCATGGTCACACAAAACAAATTTACAAGTTGGCCATACCAAAAAATTTTATATTTCTGTACCTTGAATCCAGCACTATCAGGATGTGGGTATCATGTGTCATCTTGGGTCCTCTGGAATCATGGTTGATCATTGCATTGATAAGTCTCACTTCACTCTGTATCAGTTCATATAAGTCTTCTTAGGTTTCTCTGAAATCATTGCTTTTGTCATTTCTTACAGTACTATATTATTCCATTGTTTGACTGTTCCCCAGTTGATGTTACATCCTTAGTTTTCAGTTCTTTGGCAAAGAACTGCATATCTTTTTCTCTTTCTTTCCTTTTTCTGATTTCTTTGGCTTAATAGTGATATTGCTGGTCAGATGGTATGCACAGTTTAATAATTTTGGGGGGGCTTAGTTCTGAATTGTTTTCACAGCTTCAAAAACATTGTTTTAATGTACCTGTTTCCTGCAGTCTCCCTTTGTCATTTTCCTTTTTTTTCTCCAAGTTGGACAATCTGAGGTATGCAAGGTGGAGTTTCAGTTTTTTAAATTTACATTGCTCTAGTTGTTAGTGATCTAGATCATCATATATGGTTATTTGATAGATTGCATTTCTTTCTTTGAAAACTTGTGCAAAAACTTCAATTTTATGTGATCAAAATTGTCTATTTTGTCTCCTGTGATCATATCCCAGATTTAGTCAAAAACTCTTCCCAATGCCTAACTAGCTCCTTCCATTCTTCAGATTTCAATCTAAATTATTTATTCTCCTTTCAGTTTTTTCCTTCAGAGCTATTATTTTGTTATAATTTAATTTTTTTAATATATTCACTTTTTCTAGCCATTCTTACAGTCTTTTGGGCCCAACTAAATTTTTCCCCCTCTGAAGTTTTCTAGATTCTTGTAGAATTTTTTTTTAAATATCTGAGTTTACTTGAGATTAAAAAAATCTTAACCTATAGTAGTTCTTCATTTTGTTTAGCGTTTTCATCTCCCTTGGTTCCTCTGAGCTCAGAATTTGACAAGAGGAAAAGAACAGGTTAGATTGCTTTTAAGGACATCATAAAGCTTATTAATAAATGTAGTTTTCGTCTTCCCTCCCCTCCCAAAAAATTCACTTTTTTTTTCTTTTTTTAATAGTGGCTATCTAGCTTAGTAATCATGGTGACAATTCATATAAAATGAAGTGTTCCTAAAAGGAGTCACCTATTTTGAAATCCTCATACACCTTCCCAAATTTATGGGATGCCAGAAGAAAGGTCCCAAAGAAGTCTTATCAATAAATCAGAGGAAGGATTAAATTAATGGGGGGAAGGAGTGTACATGCATATCTTATTCTTAAAAGCTCCACATACTAAGTGGGGGAATAAATGGCATGTGGTTTTATCCAGTTAAGTAAAGCTTGAAAATATTGAGAAAAAAACCTGACAGGGCCATGTACTTTCTAATTTTGGACATAGCCACAGCCCCTTTCTTTTCCAGCCAATATTTGAACATTTTTCTCAGCTCTAGAGATGGAAAGGACAATTGAGGTTATCAAGGCTAAGCCTCTCAATTTGCAGATGAGAAAACTAAAGCCCAGAGAGATTAAATAATTTTCTTCCTCAGATCACCCAGCAACTAAATGTCTTGTTTTTGTTCCTAAAGGACTCCCACCAACTCCAGTTCAGCTCCTCTATCCTGTGTCCAGATTCAGCAATGTCAAATCTCTCCAGCATCTTTGCCGCTTTCGAATCCGACAGCTTGTCCGGATTGATCACATCCCAGATCTTCCTTTGCCGAAGTATGTTGACATTTGGATTTGAGAGATTTGGGGTCAGAAGGGGAATATAGGAAAATATAAATATATTTCCTGATAAAACCTGTTGGCTCAAATTTCAGAGATGGAGCTTGGCATAAAATGTTTCTCAACTATCACCCTTTCCAGGTCTTTTTTCTTCTAACTAACTCTAGAGCTGTAGTATGCATCCAATGAGAAGGATGTGTATGTATGGCTGGTAATCTCCATGAAAGGTTAGGTGGGGAAGAACATGGTAGAAGTGATATTGGGACTCCTCCAGGTTAAAGCCAGAGAAAGAGCCAAAGATGACAATATGGGAAGGGATCTGTATGAGGAGCAATTGAGAATGGTCTCCCCTGTCTAAAGGAGGAGGGGAATCAAGCCTTATTTTTCTTTAAAAATTCTTATTACATTATATGTCTTTTATTATAATTGCTCCTGCCAATTCTGTGTTGTAGGCCTCTGATCTCTTACATCAGAAAGTTCTACTACTATGATCCTCAAGAAGAAGTATATCTGTCCTTGAAGGAAGCGCAGCTCATTTCAAAACAGAAGCCGGAGGTGGAGCCCTCCACGTAGCGAGGGGCCCCCATGACAGTTGTGTTGCTGTCAGGTAAGGTATGTGCCCCCTGCCTAGTCTGCAGTGTTCTCCTCAGTGATTTCAGAGGCATGAATTGAGTACCTTCTTTCTGTACTGAACCCTGTATTAAGTGCCTTCTTTCCCTCAAGGAGCTTATAGTCTAGAATAGAGAGGGTCATAGGTGTTAGCTAGAGCAGACTTTAGAGGCCACCAACTCTAAATTTTGCATATGAGGAAACAGGCTCAGAGAGATCAAGCTATTTGCCCAGGGTTGCATGGGGAGTGAGTGGCAGAGCTGGGTTTTGAACCCAGGCCTGTGACTCCAAATCCAGTGTTTTTTCCACTTCTGCCTTGATACCTTAAGAATTAATGTGAAATACCTAAAAGAATATTTAGAGAGAAAGGTAAAGATACCTATAAATGAATATGGTGTTGGATACTAAGTGGGCAACTTTTTCCACCTTTCTTGGAAGATGCCCAGCCTGAATTTATTCACCCTCAGGTACATAATCAGCTGTGGTAGAGAATAATTTTTGGTTTCTCTCGTATACAATTATTTAAAAATCAGAGAAAATCTCTCATCACCAGCAAATTAAATGGCAACCATAGTCAAGAACTCAGAGCATAGGGAGGGCAGCTATCTCACCTCTTTCTAGAGTTCCATTTGGACCACAGGGGGAAAATTATTGGAGACAGTTGATGAACCAGAAAATTCACTTTAAGAATTTATTTACCCTTTGCTGGTCTGCTAATTTTTCTTCCTTCAAAGCTCTTTGGCATCATCTATTTTTATAGAAGAATTCTGTATCTTACTTAAATAAAGGTTGTTGAAAGATGGAAGAAGAGAGAGGAAAGTTGCTGGAATTCTAGTGTTTTTTTTTCTTCAGAACTGCTAGGGCTCTCCCCAAAACACCAAAACAAAACACTACCAGTAGAGGTATCTCAAGATGAAAAGGGAGCTTTTACTTTTGATCCTCATTCCTACTGCCATTCCATAATAAAGGGAGAATAATTTTACATATATTTGCCCATGTTATATACATAACACACTTTTTGGTGGGTCTGTGCTTTCCTTTAGCTAAGGCTGTTCATCAACTTCTCTGTGCCCTTTCTCCTGACTCTAAGTATTCTAAGTCTCTCTTTAGTAAATGAGTTATGTAGACCAATAAGAAGAGGAATATTTTAGCAGGATTTAGGTAAATTGCATCTAGGGACCACCTATTCCAACTCTTTTAATTTTATAAATGTAGAAACTAAGGCCTAAACTAGACGTAGGACTCAAATTCTGTCTTTCATGCACCAATTTTGGTGTTGTCTCCACAGTACTAGTGAAATAGTATCTGATGCATAGATCTGTCTTAAGGCAACATAGAAATCTAAGGGATATAGTAACCAATAGGATTTCTCTGCAGGTAATTTTAGAATGTGTGTACTCTAAGGGCTGAAAGTGTATGCAGTGTCTCACAGTGCTTCCAAACACCAGTCAAGAAGTCCTGGCATTTCTATTATTTCCTAGTTTGCCATCACCATCCCAAATGATGAGACTGTTGGACAGATCTATCCCAGTAGAACCACAGTATTAGGCTATGGGTGCCACCAAAAAAAAATGTACTTCCCAAAGACAGCATCATTTCTGTGCCCATCCTTTCTTAAAAGGAGAAATTTTACCCTCCCAACCTCCTTCCCCCCACTACCTTATTAATCAGAGTAAGATTATTTTTCTTAAGACTCTGTAGCTAACCCAGTATAGTTGAATAGTAATAGATTCATTCAACTCTCTCCTGTGGTTCCAAGAAGCTGTAGCATGGCTAGACCATGAAGGTGGTTGAAGCAGGTGCTATGGATCACTTAGAACTTACTCAGACACTTAAGACACCAAGGTTATATCCACAACATCCAGGGCATTTCTACTGCATCTAGGGCTCTTGTCAGTTGTCTGCATTTTTGTCCTGCTGCTAGACTTTCAGTAACACGAGAAGAGAGTGAGGCTGATGACTTTGTGCAATTTTGCCTTACTTAAATCCAATTCATGTCACCCTGTGATGCCATTGGACAAACAGTAACAACAAGAATAACCCTATATGGTTCCCATTGTACATATATTGCCTTAGGAGTCTCACATGGTTATGGTACTTGTTAGTCTGCAACTTGAGTCTCAACTGATAAAACCCTTCTTAAATCAGGACCAGTACAAAGTTAAAGCAGCCAACCTCAGCAGCTATTTTCTTGACCATTTGGTGTAACTTTCCCAAATTGGTGACAGCCTGTTAGGAGCCAGGCACACAAGGTATTAATGAAGTAATTATGGATTGTTTTAGCCCCAAGCCACTATCCATCACTGTGCCTTGCCTGTGAGGGCCACTTGTGAGCCTATGGGGAAAAATAGAAGGCTATAAGACCTTCAGGGAAGGTGTTAGGGGGCACAGAGTAAAGGAAGGAGTCATAAGATGCCACCAAGTGACAGGTGCCACAAGATGTCTGCCTTTGTTACATAACTTAAGATAATTTTTGTTGGTACCCTTGGTACCCATCGTATTTTACTGTTTAACAATATCCATTCTACTTCAAGAATATTGGGCCTTTGTCCTTATTGATTTTGATTTTTCTTTCTTTTCTACCTAAGGTATTTTGGTGGCCATGCTCCTGTTGCAAAGAACCAAATGAAGCTGCATGGTTGATAAGGGAAGTGAAGAGCAAATGGGAAGAAGGAACAGTTAGGACTTTCTGTACAAAATGTTTGATTCCCAGATAAGGCACAGAAGAAGCACACAACAACAAAGTTCTTGAGGTGGGAATGCCACCTGCCAGCTCTGAATCCCTTGTTGGGATCATACAACTGGATCAGCTCCTCAGAAAGGTGGAGAAAGTCTCAGTACTGTTTCTTTTTCAGAAGTTTTATTTTTGATATTTCCATTTTCAGGATGGAAAACAGTCTTAAAAGCAGCTGGGGATTGTGCCCGTTTGAGGTGGATTTGGGAAAGAGCTGCCCCAGTCAGTGACAAGAAAGGGCTTATGAACAGACCCTTTGGTGCTCTGCAGTGGAGAAAACATGTCATAAGTAATAGGGACCTGAGGGAGGACAGAATGAGGAATTTGGCGTTCCCTAATTAAGAGCCTTTTTGTAGGCTCCTTGGAGGAGCTGATGAATAAGGGCAGACAATATTGAACAAAATATTGTGGGAAGGAAACTGACAAATGGGTTGTGTTCACAACGTATTTGAAGTCTTTTCACACCTAATTGAGGTCTGAGATTTTGAAATCACATGCCTCTGACATCTATAAGCTTTTAAAATTTGCTCTACCTATTTCCTGAAATCTGTGACCTCAGGGTACTTCTGTTCCTTCTAAACAGGAAGATATTAAAAAAGCATTTTAGTTCTCCCTTCTCTCCTATAGCAGCACATTTTACTCTGGACATGGTACATCCCATTGCTTCTACAAAGGAAATAGTATTTTTATTGTTGCTTGAATGATTCAAAGCCCCAATTGTGGTTTCATATTCTTCATGGAAACCTGTAGTGTTTCCCTCCTAATCCATCCACCGGTTACATGGAATGAGGATAGAGGTGAGTTGCCCCTTTTCTAGAGATGCTATCCCCAGAGTGCAGGATCCTTAGAATCAGCAGAATGTTAAATCTCGTGCTTTAAAGTTTATCTTCCCATCTAAGCATGCCATTCAGCTTCTGGACCAGGGAGGTAGCAAGGGGGTGAAGAATACTATGGATCACTGCCCTTCTTTTGATGAGAAATCCAATCCAGTGCTGATTTGTAAGCTTTGCTGTCCTATGGCGTTGACCCTTAAGTATTTCTGTTGAAAGGGGAAATGCAGGGAGGCTTTTTGGAAGCTTAAAACTTGTCCCAAAGGTGACCATTACCTGACTCTGAATGATAAGCTTTTGAGATTGTTGTCATGTGGAATTGACTGATTGGAAATTTCATATTAAGATGTAAACTTATAAAATATTCTGATCTAAGATCTAAGAAGAACTGCAGTATATAGAAGACTGTTAATGCTCTGCAGTAGGTGCTCCATGAAACTGTCTCCACAGTTCCCCTGTGTTTATCTCTACTTCATCTTACTGTTAACAAACCAAGATCGTGGTTTCCTGAAAGTTTGGAGTGAGGCCATAAGTGTGTCTCAGTAATTTGTAGAAATACCTCATTTGGAAGCATTGACTACTGAAGGCTGAGATGGTGACTCCTCCTGTCACATGTCCCCCATCCCAAATGGTTGGTCTCCCAAACTATAAATCTTTAAAAGGATATAAAGACACCTGGGAAATCTGGCCATGAAATCTGTTTTGCAGCATTAACATAGCCCACCATTCATATCACAAGGATCATTTCCTTTCTGTGGCTCTTAAATCAGCACTTTCAATGAAGAAATAGACTGAGCACCTGTGAACCTTGACCCTGAAGAGGAAAGTTGTAATCTTAAAAAGACAGATGCTCAACCCCTATTTTCTTTGGCTATTGCTAATGAAAGATTGATCTTCTGTATTTTCAAGGTACTATGGGGATTCAAAAGGAGTCTGGAATCTGATTCCTACCCTAAGTTTAGATAAGAATTTGGGGAGATACTTTACATTACACAAAGCATTTAGAAAATAGTATTACAATGTAGAATCAACTGCCAAATTGTAGTAGATGTTTAATAGGAGTTAAGGGAGCGATCTCTGTGAAGTAGAAGCAGGGAAGGCTTTGTAGATGTGAAACTTGAAAGCTTGGTGGGATTGAAATAGGCAGAAAGGGATAGAGCAGCATGAGTAGATACCCAGAAGAAGTGAGTGAGACATGTTGGGAACCACAGAGCCCCAAGCCATACTAGTTACATGCATCAACTTTGAGTTTTTCCTCCTTTTCATTCAGCTCATTGGTTTATAGTAGGGACCTCCAAGATTCATCAGCAGATCTGAACCCCAAGAGGGTATCTGGAGGCAGACTGCTGAGTGGTCTTGAGGAACTACCTTCCACTTTCCTGGCAGCCTCTCAGGGCCCTATGAAAACTGCCAACCCCCACCTATTGTTCCACAGGGACAGTTGAGGAAATAATGTGTAACATTGACCTTTTCTCTAAAGGCATTTGGACTTCAGTGGCATTATTTGAATTCTCAAATCCTCAAACTAGCCTGAAAAATTGACATTTCTCTCTACATGTCTTCGCTCTCCTTGGTTGCAGAGGCAGCTGCCCTGCTGGCAGCCTCTTGCTGGTTGCTCATCCCACAGCCGGGGATGGTAGAGCAGAAAAGGGTGGGAAGGGACTTGGCTCTCCTCAGGAAGTGAGTCTGGAAACAGCAGAAAATGGTGGACTAGGAGTGGCTGAAGTGACCCTGAAAAATCAGGCCCAAGAGGTTGGAAGTAGAACAGGGAAAGGCCAAGCAGCTATGCTAGAAACATGTACCCTTCATGCTGTCCTTCAGATACCTTCTGATTAGACTGACTTACCTACCTCTTCCTCATTCACATTAAACTCAATGAAAATGGCAAGTTTACTCATGAACTCATTCTTCCCTACTCCCGTTTTCTTTTTAAGTCACAAAAACTGGAAAAGACAGAGAATCATCACTTCCTAAAGGGTTGGCTTGGGCAAGTGATGTCAGTTGCACATTTGGGCTATTTGCAAAGCAGACTCACTGAATTAATCCTCTTGTCCATTATTTACTGTAACCTTTCTTAGGACAGGAAAAGACTTAGACTTATGTGAGCTAGTGACAACTACTGCTATAACTTGCTATTACTTGAAATTCGTATGCTGCGATGGGGGTGGGGAGGGTGGGAATTGTGGGGAGATATACATCTATGGGTGAGGACAGATGGCTTTGAGGCTCCTGATCAATAATGTTTGCCTTGGCCTGGGGACCTAGTGGCCCTGTGCCTAGATATAATGACTGGAACCCTCTGGAGCCTGAGTTGCCTCAGGGAAGGGACTTGGAAAGGGGTGGGGCCAACTCCATTCTGTTTCTAGTAGAGCTGCTTATATAAACCCATTCTCTTTATTAAGATTGGAAACAGTGTGGAGGTGACAGGAGCTTCCAACCCACTCTGCTCCCAAGAAGAGCTGAGGGAGGTCGGGGCACCCAAGAGAGATGCTGGAGATGAGGCAAAAGGAGAGAGACATGCTAGGAGAAGGCCTAGCCTCTCAGGTCTTTGCTCTGGGCTCCTGGAACAGCAAAGCTTTCCTGAAGCCCTCTGCTCTCTGCAGAAAAAATGTTTTTGTTTTCTCTTTTACCTTCCTTGTTGCCTCTAACGTCCTTTTGAGCTCTGGGGTTGAAAGTCCTTGCAATGATTCTAAGAGGTCTGAAAGTCTGGGTGCATGTCTGTTTTCACTTACGGAATTGTTACCCATCATTTGGGGAGTTGGGAGCATCTCTGTTGGGGGGGACCTGACATGTTTGCCAAGCTTAAGAAAATGTCCTCTGTCCCCAAGGGAGGAGCTTTGGAGTTAGACATTTTCCCTATGGGAATCTTTTGGTTTGGTTTGTGGGGGGTGGGGAGGGTCAGAAGAGGGAGAGGGTAAGTGCTTTTATCTATAGTCTCCAACATAGCTGGTCTTACACTGAATTTGTGCTATTGCATACATGTAGCCATCTTTCTTTTCACTGCAGCAGTGTTTATTGGTAGTTCAAAATAATTTATTTGCTCCTGGGGAGTAAAACTTTTTTTATTTAAAAAGAAAAAAAATTAATGAACCAACCTCCCCCTCTCCCTTTAAAATGACCTTTATAATAATTGTCTAAGGATTATTGAGTCATAAGACTTAAGTACAGAAGTCCTTGAGACATCCAGTTATAACCTGGGGAACATGATACTTCATGCTCAGCACAATCTAGAGGAAGATTTGGAAGTGATAGATTTGGGGTAGGGGTGGGGTATAGGGGGTAAGCCACAAAGACAGGGAAGCTAGGGATCCAGGTGCTGCAGTTAAAACAGAAATGGTGATGCACTGTTTTTAAAGTTTTATTTTCTGACACAAGGAAAAACCTTTACTTTACATGCAGATTATGTGACATTTCTGTATTTGTCCTCTTCACTCCTTTTCCCTTTTCTGGCTTGGTGCTGCCACCATGTTCCTTCCTCATTCTTCCTGTTGTTCTCTATCGGTCTCTTTCCAGCCAGCCCTACATGCTGGGTTTGTTGACTCATCATCATTTGTATTTCATCTCATCTTAAAGAGTCCATGGAACACTTCCCACAGAAGGGCACGAGGCAGCAGCCTAGAAGGAAGTCAGGCAGCCAACAGTAGGATAGACTTAAATGTCTGGTCGCAGCTGGACTGCGATCTTCTTTGCCCTAGAGAAGGAATGCAAGAAAAACACAGTTTATACCCTTTACCAAAACTAAGGTGGTCAGTCACAGATGTAGAGCCTCAGCTCAGAAGCTGGAGTCTTCTCTGTCTTAGCTCCTCAGCCTGCAAAAGTGAATCAAGAATATCTGCTTGATTTCTCCCACCCAGGATTCTCTCCTGGGAAGGTTCTAACCCCTGGAGTTGCACCATGAGTTTTCCAAAGAACATCCAAGTCTAGGCACTGATCTCTTCCAAGATTAACTTGTTTGAATGCAGAAACTGGTGTTGTCAGTGACAAAACCATTATCTGTCTCTTTGTGTTCTAGGGAAACTTTAAAAGCAGGGTGCTCAAATCTGGGCTCAGGTTGTTTGCTCATTCTCAACCAGAAGCTAGCCAGTCCCTTCCCCTTTACTTCCCACCCCCAACTTTATGTCCTTCTTGAAATCATCCTCACTACCACCAGCCCAAAGTGACCTGGCTTCTTTTCCCACTGAGTTTGGACATATTTTTCTTCCTACCTTCCCCTTGTTCCCTATCTTTTCTGTGCTTAATTTATTAAAATAGTTGCTGTATAATTTATTTTCATAAACTATTAAAATGTACTAAATGGTTAAAAAATAGACTTGCAGGCCAATCTTTAAGGGGGGAAGAGTATGGGGGATGGGAAGATGTTTTGATATAAACATAACAAATGCACTTTGGGTGTGTTTTGGTATTTTTCTTGGGGTGGGGGGTGGGGGGATGTTTGGATGTACCTGTAGATTAGTTACAGAATGGGGATTGTCTGTATATATTGTATTAATAGGCATGTTTGGACTCTTGTATTCAGACATTAGTAGCTGCTGCAGGTCCTGTTTGGAAATCCCATGTAAAATTCCCAGTTTTTTTGTAAGTGTTGGTGCAGGAGACATTTGACTCTTGTGTTTGTATCTCCTTTTTATGACTGTTGTTCAGACCCATGTCTTTTTGGGGAGGGGTGGGAAGGGGATTTGAAATAAAAATGTTTAGAGATTGTTTTGTGTTGGTTTCTCTCTAGCTTCCTTGGCCATATCACACAACTTCATCCCTAATAATTAGTATTATTTACTCTTTAATGGAGTCTAATGGCCTTCTCCTAAAGATTGGGCAAATTCCTGGATGCCAGGTAGAATTTTCAAAGGGGAACTTGTGAGATTTGATAGTGCCAGAAGGGATGTCAGGTGGAAGCATAGGGCACTTGGTAGATGTCTGTTTATAATAATTGCTGACAAATACACAATATACTTTACATCCATCTTACTACAAAACCTTTATGAAGTCCATATTCTAGGTATTATTCTCATTTTACAGAGGAGAAAACTGAGACCCGGAGACAATAAGTGACTCACCAGGGGTCCTGCTTGTCTGAGTTGAGAATTCGAATAAGGCTCGCTGGAGTCCCCAGTCCATCCATGTTTCCACTTCCTTTATTTTCTACCTCTTTTCTCTTTTCCTGTTCACCCACAAAAAAATGGAGGTTGTTTCAGGCCATTGACCAAAGACCTCCCTATCACAGGATCATAGATTTATAGACGTAAGATTTAGGGGTGGGGAAGAGTAAGAAAAGGAAAGAAAGATTTGGGGGTGGGGAAGAGTAAGAAAAGGAAAGAAATTTGTTGAGAAATGTGATCAGTCAGGTGACCCCAAGATGCCTTGTTTGAGATTAGTGGTGGAGACTGAATTTATTTTAGAGAATAGTGGATCTCCATTGTCTCCTCCTTCCTTTTCCTAGCATCATTGTAATGTGGACCATTACCACTTCTAGTCCACTATCCTCATTTTTTTTTTTTAATATTAGGAAACTCAAATCCCTGGAAGGAACAAGATCACACAAGAGCAACCAAGATTCATTCTCAGCTCCATTCTGTTGATTCAATAAGATGGAAACTTTAGAAATAGCTGCACCAGTTCCAAGCTCCTTCAATTTGGGAATGACATTTTTGTAGATCCTAATGGAGAAGGAGAAGCAGCAAAACCTGTCAACTGGTGATAAAGTATTCTAATCCCACTTAAACTTCCTTTTCTCCCTCTGCTCTCTTTTAATAATCTCTCTTCATCTAGTACTGCCATGGCCTTTCCCTCTTTCTGAGACTGGACAAAGGGCAGTATTGAAGGCAATACAACTGAAAACATGGGAACTTTGAGAGTTTGCTTCAACAGTTTTTCCCTCTACAAAATCAGGAGGCAATGAAAAGGAAAAATGAAGCCTAAAATGTAAATGCTGAGGCATTTGATAATTCTGCCTAAGAACCTTCAACATCATAACTACGATACTTACACCTTCTTAGATTTTAACCTGGATCCTTAGGAGTTTAGGTTGCTTCGGCCATCCTCAGGAGAGAGTTACCTAGACGCTTGGTGCAAAAAAAAAGAAAAATGTCAAGTTTCTCTGTGATTCAACTTGTAAACCATTGTTGCTGCATTTTCTCCATTAAGAAAGTCAATATAGCAGTCAAACAAACATAGTTACCTAACCCCAGAACTGTGGAAAAAGCCTATATTCACTAAGTCTCCCTGTCTGGAATTCATTGACCATCTTATGAAGACTCACACTAACATGTCTCTCCAGAGGATCCAGGCAACTGCTATGGCAACCACATAGATGGTTTTTTGTAAACATGGGATAAACTGAATTATGCTTTAAAAAAATAACCATTTGGTTGTTTTGTGCAAAAGACTATGTTAGGTTCATAGAAGTAATCTATAGTCTCTACCCTCATGGAGTTTACATTTCAATAGTATGATAACAGTATGATAAATTTTTAGTATCCTAATTAATGATAGGGCAGGTAGGTGGTACTAGGATAGAGTGCTGGGCCCAGGAGTCAGGAAGACTCATCTTCATGAGTTCAAATCCAACCTATGACACTAGCTGTGTGATCTAGAGAACTTAACCTTGTTTGCCTCAGTTTCTCATCTGTAAAATGAGAAGGAAATGGCAAAGCACTCCAATATCATTGCTAACAAAACCCCAAAATGTGGTCACGAAGAATTGGACACAACCTAAACAACAAAATTCATGATAATATGAGCATTGGACTAGCTGAAGTTCAGCCTTTCATATTTCATGGGAGGTAGGGTGGGGAAGAAAAGACAAAAACATGTAAACAAGATAGACTGAAGAATGTTTAACCTACTAGAGAACTTTTCAATCTCTTATTAGCGTATGTTTGAGTACAATGCTAATTATAAGTAGTTTTTGTCTTTCAGAACCTGTATATGCCAACATCAGAGTAGTTAATAATTTGAATGTTTATTTTAAATAAATGAAATTTTAAGTTTCTTTTTAAAAATATGCCATAAAGTCTTTTCTTTTAAACTCATTTAGGTGGGTGGTTTTTCTAATAGTCCAAATCAATGAGATTTTGTTATATATAGGATTTGAGATATGGTATAGATGACCATAGATTAGTCTCATTTTACTTGTAGTAAACCAAAGCTCGGAAAAGTTGAACAACTTGTCTAAGGCAAATAAATTGATGGCAGGAAGATCCTTCCCAAATTCCAGCAAGATATCTTAATGTAAACACAATTTTGGTATGATGATCTTTAAAGCATTTTATTTAGTGCCTGCTATATATTCCAGTCACTGTGCTAAGCAGTAGGGTTACATAGACAAGAATAAGAAAATAATTCCTGTCATAATGGACATTAAAATCTCCTGGGGGAGATTAGGTGTAGGCTTAGAGAGTTGTTCACCAATATAAAAAGAATTACCATGTGGAGCTATCAATCAGGGCAACCATTTTAGAAAACAATTTGGAATTATTCAAATGAAGTGACTAAACTGTCCATACCCTTTGACCTAGGTATATACCCCAGGGAAATAATTGATAAGAAAAACTATATGTAACAAAATAGTTATATATTTATTTTATTTATATTTATATATTTATTTATATTGTATTTATTACATTATATTTACATATTATATTTATTTATATTATATATATATTTATATATATTTTTTGGTAGCAAAGAACTGGAAACTAGATATCTATCAACTGGGGAATAGCTAAATAAATTTATTGCCTGAATATAATGGAATATTAGTGTGTTGTAAAATACAATGAATATGATTAATAGAGAAGAACATGATCTCATGCAGAAAGAAGTAAGCAGATCCAAGAAAACGACATACACAGTGACTGTAATAAATGTACATGAGAAGAACAACAACCACAAAATATCAAAAGTGGTTTTTGCAAAGTTATAGAGAACAAGTGTGAAATTTGTCCTTAATGGCAGGCTGGAGAGAGCTAGACCTGAGTTTTGAATGCCAATGAAAGTATAATGACAGCCCAGTCCTTAGAGCTTGGTAGGCCTGTTTCTGTGTGTTTATTAATGGAGGGGCCCTTTCAAAGCTAGAAGACTGTCCAGATATCCAGCAATAGCAGCAATCCAGTCCAAAGCAGTGTCTTCCTATAGCCACAGCTACTAAGCCTGGTGTACAATAACTTGTATTTTTTTGCTCTTAAAAAAAAACCAAAACAACTCTAGGCCTCTAGAAATTCTTGTTGGCCTTGTGTCCAGTCTGCAATTGTCTTTGAAGCTTTGCCTGTAGAGATTTTCAAGTCATTGTCTTCTGATTTTTTATCTTGAGCTTCTTTTTCACCATAGTAGCTTTTTATGGTCAGGCTAATTTTTCCAGCTGATTATTTTTTTACTTTGGACTTTATATTGGTGTTAGGCTCTGCTCACTTTAGGGGTGGAGGGGCATGGCTGACCTAAACTTGTACCCTTTGTATCTTTCTGCTACTTTCATAGCTCAGTCTGGGGGGCTATAAGTTTGGTGCTTCCAACATAGTATAATCCAGGGAGTGGTCTGGTCATTTCCTTTCTAGTCTGCACTATGGTCCATAACCAGGTAGGGTCCTTATTTCCTTGAGACCATGACTACTCCTACTGGCCCTGAAACTTTGACCTGTAACTAGATAATGGGCAGCAAAACTACCAAATAGTACCCAATCCTTCACCTAGTGTTAGTATTCAGATCCCCTGGAATCTCTGCCCAGGTCTTCCGTTCCCTAGGCACTGGGCTGCTCCCCAGCAATGCTACTGCTGGTGACCCCACCAGGTACTGCTGTGCACACAGTATACATAGACTTTTGTCTTCCTAATCTTCCTGGTTTGGAAAATCATTCATTGTGACTTTTTCTTGGCATTCCTGAATTTCCAGAATTTTATTTTGTGTGTTTTATGTGATTGTTGTAGAAGAAGTTTTTGGGGAGCATTGGCAACTGTGTCCATTCGCTCCACTATCTTATCTCCAGCTCTGAAGAGTCCCTCCTGAGATGACACCTGCTTGAAGTGAATGGAGTCAGTTGTCCTACAAACCAAGGAATTTTACTCATCTGCTGTGCCATGTTCAAAAGGGAATATGTTTGGGGGAATGGTTGGTAATCACCACTTGAAATTTAGTTTACTGTCCCCAGGGACTCAGATGGTAGAGGAAAGTGTGCTCCTAATTTTGGAGGTTTATGTTCTTTTGTTCTTGCTATAGCTTCTTGATGTTAATTGGTTAATTGATATTGAGTAGAGATCAACTGGGCAGTTGATATGGTGGGACACTTTGGATGGGGGCTTGTCAGAATTACCCCCTAGAACTTTAAGAGGAGCAGCCACTTCACTCTAGGGAGCAAAGCTGCTAGTTTGAGTGTGGGTTAGGAGAGGGCTCCTCAGTGACTGTATGCTACTTAAGGAGTTGGTATTTTGTTTAGTAAGCAGTAAAAGTCCTCTAGAGATTTTTGAGCAAGGAAATGATGTGCAGGGGGTGGAGCCAAGATGGCAGAGTAGAAAGACACACATATTCTAGCTCTTTTCCCACAGCCCCATAAGATACCTGTAAAGAAAGACTCTCAACAAATTCTAGAGCAGCAGAAGCCCCAGAACAACCGAGTGGAGGAGATTTCCAGCCCACAGTGACCTGGAAGGCTGACGGGACAGGTCTGTTGCACTAGACATGGAACAGAGTCCAGCCCAGCCTTGACTGAGTGGCACCGAGAGGAGCAGGACCAGAGCAGGCTTTGGGGGCGGAATCTCCAGCAGCAGTGGCAGTTCACAGATCCCTTAACCCACAGGCACAAAAGGTCAATGAAAGTGCTTGTTCAAGCAGAGCAGAAGGGAGTAAGATCCTCCCCTAGCCCCGGCCTCAGGTGGAAGCTACAGTAGCAGCAGCAGTGACTGTGGTGTTGGTGGCTGCAGGGGGCAACAGCTGGCGTCCTTTGTTCAATTGTTGGAAAGCTCAGCTTAAAGCCCCTGGGGAAAGTGAGCAGCTGATCTGAATCTCAGTTACAAGCCAGGCTGGGGGAGTAATCTTCTCTCCCTTGATTATGCCACCTTGGAGGAACTGAGAATTTTCAGGTCCCCAGAGTATACCCTACTCTTGACAAAGGACCCAAAAGTCAAGTAACTGGTTGAGAAAATGCCCCAAAAAGGGGAAAAAAGTAGACTATAAAAGGTTACTTTCTTGGTGAACTGGTATTCTCTCCCGTCCTTTTGGATGAGGAAGAACAATGTTTACCATTAGGGGAAGACATAAAAGTCAAGGATTCTGCATCCAAAACCTCCAAAATAAATGTGCAATGGTCCCAGGCCATGGAAGAGCTCAAAAAGGACTTTGAAAATCAAGTAAGAGAGGTGGAGGGAAAAATTGGGAAGAGAAATGAGAGCAATGCAAGAAAATCATGAAAAGCAAGTCAACAAGCTTACTAAAGGAGACTCAAAAAAATGCTGAAGAAAATAACACCTTAAAAATAGGCTAATTCAATTGGCAAAAGAGTTCCAAAAAGCCAATGAGGAGAAGAATGCTTTAAAAAGCTGAATTAGCCAAATGGAAAAGGAGGTTCAAAAACTCACTGAAGAAAATAGTTCTTTAAAAATTAGAATGGAACAGATGGAAGCTAATAACTTTATGAGAAACCAAGAAATTAAAAAACAAAACAAAAGAATGAAAAAATGGAAGATAATATGAACTATCTCATTGGAAAAACAACTAACCTGGTAAATCAATTCAGGAGAGACAATTTTAAAATTATGGGACTACCTGAAAGCCATGATCTAAAAAAGAGCCTAAACATCATCTTTCATGAAATTATTAAGGAAAACTGCCCTGATATTCTAGAACCATAGGGCAAAATAAATATTGAAAGAATCCACTGATCATCTCCTGAAAGAGATCCAAAAAGAGAAACTCATAGTAATATTGTAGCCAAATTCCAGAATTCCCAGGTCAAGGAGAAAATATTGTGAGCAGCTAAAAAGAAACAATTTGAGTATTGTGGAAATACAATCAGGATAACACAAGATCTAGCAGCTTCTACATATGATATTCCAGAAGTCAAAGGAACTAGGATTAAAACCAAGAATCACCTACCCAGCAAAACTGAGTATAATATTTGAGGGGAAAAATGGTCATTCAATGAAACAGAGGACTTTCAAGCCTTCTTGATGAAAAGACCAAAGCTGAAAAGAAAATTTGACTTCCAAACACAAGAATCAAGAGAAGCATGAAAAGGTAAACAGCAAAGAGAAATCACAAGGGACTTACTAAAGTCGAACTGTTTATATTACTACATGGAAAGATAATATTTGTAACTCTTGAAACTTTTCTCAGTATCTGATAATTGGAGAGATTATACACACACACACACACACACACACACACACACACACACACATATATACAGAGAGACAGAGAGCACAGGGTGAATTGAATAGGAAGGGATCGTATCTAAAAAAATAAAATTAAGGGGTGAGAGAGGAATATATGGAGAGGAGAAAGGGAGAAATGGAATAGGGCAAATTATCTCTCATAGAAGAGGCAAGAAAAAGTTTTTCCAATGGAGGGGAAAAGGGAGGAGGTGAGAGTGAAAAAGTGAAGCTTACTCTCATCACATTTGGCCCAAGGAAGCAATAACACACACTCAATTTGGTATGAAAATCTATCTGACACTACAGGAAAGTAGGGGAGAAGGGGATAAGCAAGATGGGAAGGATGACGGAAGGGAGGCCAAATGGGAGGAGGGAGCAATTAGAAGTAAACACTCTTGGGGAGGGACAAGGTCCAAAGAGAGAACAGAATAAATGGGGGCCAGGATAAGATGGAGGGAAATGTAGTTAGTTTTACACAACATGACTATTATAGAAGTCATTTGCAAAACTACAGATATATATATATATATATATATATATATATATATAGCTTCTCAGTGGGGATGGGTGGAGAGGGAGGAAGGAAGAGAAGTTGGAACTCAAAGTTTTAGGAACAAATGTTGAGAATTGTTTTTGTGTACAACTGGAAAATAAAAAATGCAGGTAATGGGGTATAGAAATTTATCTTGCCCTACAGGACAAGAGAAAAGGTGGGGATAAGGGAAGGAAGGGGTGTTAGTAAGGAGGGCACACTGGTAGAAGGGGCAATCAAAATGCAAGGCGTTTTGGGGTGGGGGGAGGGGGGAGAGGAGGAGAAAATTTAGAACTCAAAATTTTGTGGAAATGAATGTTAAAAACTTAAATAAATGTAAAAAAGAAAAGAAAATGATGTGCACATAATAGATGCTGAATAAATGTTTGTTGAGTAAGTGAATGAATGACTGGATAAATCCTCAAGTCTCATTTATGAAGTCTTTCTTGGTACCACTCACTAAAAGGGATCCCTGTTGCCTGGAATCTTTCAGTCCACTCTGACCTCTTCTGTGTACTTAATCATTTTCTGTTTTGTGCTACATACCTAATATCCCTATTCAACTAGCAGCTTCTTGAGGGCAAGGGATTACATCTTGATGCATTTCGACATGCCCAGTGCCCAGCAGAGTGCTTCAGATATAGCAAATATTTAAATAAGCCTTTGTTCAATTGAATTGTTCACAGGATCATAAGATTTGGAGCTAGTAGGACCCTTGGAGGTCATCAACATTGATTTTACAAATAAAAAAACTGAGACTCAGAGAGGATAAATTCAAAAGTCACACAGGTAAGTATGGTGCAGAGTGGTTGAAGGAGTGACTGGTTCTTTGAAGTAATTGTCCTGCCCAGAGTCAGTGGGAAGATTGAGAACCTCAGGAAATCTGTTTTAGAAGAATAGCTTTTAGAAAAGGACATGTATGTGTGTGTGTGTGTGTGTGTGTGTGTGTGTATACACACAAAAAATATTTATAGCAGCTGTTTTTGTGGTGTCAAAGAACTGGAGATTGAAGGGGATGTTTATCAATTGGGGAATGGCTGAACAAGTTGTGATATGTGATTGTGATGGAATATTATTGTTCTATAAGAAATGACAAGCAGGATGCTTTCAGGAAAACCTGGAAAAACTTACATGAACTGATGCAAAGTGAAATGAGCCGAACCAAGACAACATTGTACACAGTAACAACAATATTGTAACAATGATGAACTGTGAAAGACTTAGCTACTCTAATCAGTGTAATGATCCAAGACAGTCCTAAAAGCATGAAAAATGCTATTGATATCCAGAGAAAGAACTGATGGAGTCTGAATTCAGATTGAAACATACTGTTTTTCACTTTATTTTTTTTATGTTTGTTTTGGTCTGTTTCTTCTTTCATGATATGACTAATATGGAAATGTTTTACATGATTGTACATGTATATCCTATGTCACATTGCTTACTGTTTTAGGGAGCAGGGAGGTGAGAGAAAGAGGGAGAGAAAATTTGAAACTCAAAATTTAAAAAAAATTGAATGTTAAAAATTCTTTACATGTAATTTAAAAAAATAAAGTATTATTAAAAATGAAAAATTTAAAAAATCTGGGAAGATTTATATGAACTAATGCAAAGTGAAGTGATGCTTATTATTTGGGGAATGGCTGAATAATGTGATATATGATCACGATGGAATACTATTGTCCTCTAAGAAATGATAAAGCAGGATGGTTTCAGAAAAACCTGGGAAGACTTACATGAACTGATGCAAAGTGAGCAGAACCAGGAGAACACCGTATACTGTAACAGCTATGTTGTAACTTATCAGCCCTGAAAGACTTAGCTACTTAATTAATATGATCCCAGACAGTTCCAGAGGACTGATGAAACATAATGCTATCCACCTCTGATAAACTTATGCACACTGAGAGTAGATTGAAACATTTTTACATTTGTTTTTATTGCTTTTTTTTAATTGTTCTTTTGCAAAATGGCTAATCTGGAAATATGTTTTGCATGACTTTGCTTGTATAGTTGATATCATATTGCCTCCTGAAGGGAAGAAGAGTTTTAAAAAATGAATGTTAAAATAAAGTATAATTATTTTTTAAAAGAATATAAAATTTTTAGGCATTACTTTTAAAACTGTGAGGAAAAAAAAGTGGAGTCTTTAGGAGAGGGACTTGCCATAGAGAGATATAGAGTCAAGTGAGGGTAAGAAAGTGGCAAAAGACAGAAGAGCCCCTTGAGGAGTAGAGAATAGAAAAAAACTCAATAGAAAAAGTAGGTATTGGAGGCTATGTGCAGAGGTCTATGGCAGACTTCCTCTGCCACCTAGTGGCCAGTGTGAGCTATGTCATCCTAGGTATATAGGATGCTTGGAAAGGCATCTCTAACTTGACATAACCATTAACTACATGGACCTATCCTGGGGGATAGTGCACACCCATTGGAAGGAAGCTGAGTTTTAACCTTCTTTGTGGCTCTGCTGGGAAACCAGGCAGCTTCCATCTCATGAAATCAGGTTATCAGTGCTAGAAAAGACCTTCGAGACCATTTTTAGTCCAGTCCCACAGAGGAGAACACTGAGTTTCCTAAAGGGCGACAAGAATGGAAGATAGCTTTCTTTATGCTTTCTCTAGCCTTTTCAGGCTGAGGGAACTGACATCTTGGAGGTGAGATAGATTTTCCCAACCCCCCCTCCAAAAAAAGTGGGTAGATGAATGCCTGCTGGTGGCAGTGCCCATGGGATATGCTATATATCCCTTGCCTCTCAAAGACATAAATGGGACTTAATATCCCATAGCTTAATACCTTCTTGGAAAGTGGTGTGAGGTGAGCCCCAAATTCATTCAGCTTTGTTTGTCTTAATCTTTTTTTCTCTCCTTACCACCACTCCCCCCAACCCTGCTCTCCTTTTCCCTCCAGAGAGAGCTGTCATTCTCCTCTAAGGAGGACATCTGGAATGATGCTGTTGTTGCATCATGTCTGACTTCTGTTTTATAAAGCAACAAATGGCATCTGGGATGGGTTTGGCCCCAGCTAATCCTTGGGGAGGGGAGGGGCACTGACAGGAGAGACCAAGGGAAAGTGTCCAGGGATAGCTGCTTTCACTGTAAGCTCAGATAGAATCCTTCCCCCTCCACCCCAAAGCTATCCTAAACCCTGCCTGCACCCTCCATGATGTTCCCCCTCCCCACCAACATACACACACACAAGACACACATAATCACTTCCTCCCTTCCTCTCTCCAACTCTTCCTCTCAAATGCTTTGCAATCTCAGCCTTCCCTCCCCAGGATTGCATCATCTTTGGCTTTGTTCACCAAGCAGCAGGTGGAGGAAGACAAGTAGTCCTGCTTGCCCCCTTTCTTCCTCCCATCTCTTCCCCTTAGTCCTCGGTTGTTTTCCCCATCCATCCTGTCCCAAGATAATTCAGTAGCTTCCTTCCTTACCTGCTGCTCCCAGATTCAGCCCTTCCCTTTACTCCAGGAAATCATCAACTTAGAAGGAATAGAGAGAATGGCATCAAATGAAAATGGAAGAAAGCCAGGATTTATAAGTCATTCCAATTATTCCTATTCCTTCACCTGGTCTCTGATTTGCCTGGCAGAAACCTAGTGGATTTAGGTCAACAAGTCAACAAATATCTATTTGCTTGTTGAAGAGTAGCTTGACAGTAGCTAGAAAGCTGGCTCCCTGACTTCAGTCCCTACCTGTGACACAGACCATGTGACTCTAGGCTAGTCTCTTAACCTCCCAGTGCTCTAAATAACTCTAAGACTGAGTAGTAGAGCTAGTACCGACTTGCTTTGGTAGAGGGAATTTTCTAACATGGTTGTTTCCTAGATCAATAAAATCCTGGGTACAGCCCCTATCCCTATGTACTTTGTCTATATACTTTAGATTTATTTCTCTGGGTAAATATTGTTTTCTCCTCATCCCCCAAGGGAATGTAAAGCTCCTGGGCGGGGTGGGAGGGGGGGGGATTTTTTGTTTGTTTGTTTTGCTTGGGTGAAAGGAATTTCCTCATTGGAATATCATCGAAGTCACAGGTCCACTCCTTCTCTCCATCCTATGTACCAAGTAACAAAAACAAAGGTCATACAGCTAAAGTAATGAGCAGATAATTGTTGAAAGTGTTGGTAGCTCTTTGTCTAAAATTATAGCCTTGTTCAATGGCAAAGGCCTCACTGAGAGCCTCAGGAAACCTCTTTTGCTTAAAGAGAGGCATTAAGTAGGGAGAGGTAGAAATAAGGTCAAACGAGGATAGGAAACTCACATTTCTCTGGTCTCCTCCTTCTTTCCGTGTCTGCTGCTCTCCCATCTCCCCACCCCCGTAGCACTCCAATGATGCTCTGCACTAGAGAGGATTTTTGATATCAACTTCCCAACCCTCTCTCTCTGCCTGTCATTTCCTTCCCTCATGGGAGGGCTAATCTGCTGGCCGCCTCACCCTGGGCTTGGAGGGAGGGAAATACTATTGGTTGTCTGTCTAAGCAAGTTTCTCTTGCTTCTTGGTCTGTCTCTGCCTTGGAACAGGCTCTGTCTGAAGGGACAAAGGGACCCATTGACCCCATAGCCTTGTGACCCCACCCATCTAACACCACTCTTATCCTCCCCCCTCTACTCCACTGCCAATTGACACAGACTCTTGGATGGCATAGTGGCCACTAGGGCAAAAAGAGGACATAGGAGGGAAGTTGAGGAGAGAACTGTGCCAATCATCTAGGGGACACCAAGAGGCATGACTGCCCAGAACCCTGGGAAGCTGGGAGGAAGGAGCGAAGTAGAAGTAAAAGGAACTGGATTAATGTTCCAGGGGAGGACCCTAAGGCTTCTGGGCAGAGCCATAAGTGGTATCCCTTCCTTCAAACTGTCTATGGCCAAGCCGTCTATGGAGTCTGGAGGAATCTGGCCCTCTGAGGGGGAGGGAGGGAGTCAGACTCCTCCTTACCTCTTTCCCTGGCCCTAAACTAAGTTGCCTTGGGGATCTCTGGGCCTCCCTGCCCCTGGTCTACATTCCTGCCTCCCTCACCCCAGCACCCCACACATACCCTACCCATAAAGCCCCCTTTGTCCTCAGTTCCCTCCCCTCCAGAAGCACAAAGGATTTCCAACTTTGTCCCTGCCTCTGTTGTGGTGACCCCCCCCCCCCACACATCTCCCCACTCTAGTGCCTGACAGTGGAATAGGGGGAGGAGGGAAAGTAGAACCAAGTTACCAGAACAAAAAAGACTTGTCCCTTTTTACCCTGAATAGTTTGCTGACTAAAGGAGGAGTCTGGGCAGAGAATCTACCTCCTTGACATACACGGCTCCTTTCTCTCAGTACAAGATCTGTCTGGGTTAATTGCTGCCCCTTTCACACTCCCTGACTGGGTACCCCCACTTTGGGCAGAGTGCCCACCTCTCACATGCCTACTCATGTGATGTCCTTTTGACTCTGGCTTGCCTCGCCAGGCTGGATGTTTCAGGCAACAAGGGCATGGTTGGCATAAGGGACACCACTCAATAGCTCTTCTCTGACAGTCTAGGATGGGAGAAAAGCATCTTTTCTTTATCTATCTATCTATCTATCTGTCATCTATCTATCTATCTATCTATCTATCTATCTATCTATCTATCTACCTACCTACCTACACTAACCCTGTAGTGTCTCAACAAGATTCAAAGTGAATGTCTCTTAGCTAGGGAGGCACAATATCCTTCAGACATACTGATCACATTCCCAAAGTGCCAGGTTCTTTGCTGTCCAGGGACTCCGGCCACTGCTGTCCCTTCTCTGGAACTGGGTAAATAATGTGGATTACTCTTGTAAGAGGGGCAGCATGGTATGGTGGATAGAGTTGGCCTCAGAGTCAGGGAGATTTGGGTTTCGATTCTGCCTCTGACATGCTGCCAGTGTGACTCTAGATGAGCCATGTAACTTCTCCATGCTCTTGGCAGCTCTATCTGACTAAATTGCAGAAAAGGGGCTAACCTGCATGGATAGAGGGGATATAGTCCCTTTCCCTATTATCCTGAGCACCCAGACACATGCTGTGTTGTCTTTTGTCCATGCCCCCACCCCTCACCACAATATAAACACAGGAAATTTGGGGGAGGAATTATTTATGCCCTCAACTCAATAAGAAGCCCTAGAGACAGATGTAGATGATTAAATTGAAGATTCTGGTACAAAACTGAGTCAGGGTCCCCTCCTCATCTAGTTTGTCCACTCCTCATCATCACTGGAAAATCAGCAGGCAAGACCCTTTGGCTCGACCTTCCAAACCAGCTGGTTTTCAGGACTTGCCGTGTTTTTCACCAAAGAGACAGGATTTGCTGAAAGAAGGGATGATGGGGTCCTCGAGACTCTGGGCTTTCTCTGCCTCAGTCTGGGAAATAAAAGTCAAGTTTTTCTGGGAATGAATGATCCCCTATCTCACTCCAGATGGTGTCTCCCCACATTTTTTCTCCCCACTTGAAGATGTTGCAGATTTATTTGTCCGTGGGGCTTTAGTTCCCTGACCCCTGAGAAGGTGATGACGGGCCTCTCCCTTTGAGAGTCCCTCCCCTTCCAATGCCGAGCCTGGCAACCACATGACACGTTTGCAGCCCCTCTCCCTCCAGTGCCGACAGAAAGCAAGGTGCAAAGAGGGGTGGGAGGTATTGACTGGGTGGGGTCTGTGTTACCTACTGTAAGTGTATGTGTGATGCCTTCATCAAAGAGGGGCGGGGAGGGGGCGGGCAGAGGGGCGGGGCCTGGAGCGAAGGGAGGGAAGGGACTGGGAAGGGGCTGTTGGTGTGCCAGACATCAGCAGCTGCTTCTCTGCTTCGCCGCTTCTCCCCTGCCGCCTGGTGCTGGTGTTGGCATTGCCCGGCCTTAGGCTGGGGACAGGACCTGCATGGAAGGCCCGCTGCCTCCGGTTCCCTCTCCCGCTGGCTGGGCGAGGGTGGCATAGAGAGGGCACAACATGGAGCAGGTAGGAACCGTGGCGGATTGAGAGGGAGAGTGGGAGAGGGAGACTCTAATAGCTGGAATAGATGCTGGAGTCTGGGGACCGCCAGAGGGGAGAGTCCTTGGGGGCGGAGGAAAGGCCGCTCCCTGATTAAGCTGATGGGGGCGGGGCCGTGAGGCTATTCCTGGGCATGGGCGGGAAGGATGCTGGGTTCTGAGGAAGGGGTGGATGTGACATAGAGTGGCATCTCTCTCTCTCTCTTTCACACACACACACACACACACACGCACGCACGCACGCACGCACACACACCTCACGGGTGCTGCAGGGTAAGCTCCCACTATTGTCCCCCCACCCTCTTAGTCAACATCTAGGGAGACACAAGGAGAATTGAATTAAAGCATACACCCACGGAGTGTACATGGGGTACACACGCACTCACACTCATGAGCGCATACACATATCGCCTTCCCTCAACACTGTACACCTCTCACTGATATCATATCTAATGAAAGAGTATCCTACATTTACTAAATGTCCACAATAAGTCTACACAGGTTATGCACGCTCACGATTTTTCTGTGTGAGGTGTGGTCCCCTTGGGAGTAAGTCCTATTTTGGAGTCGGGGAGGGGGAAGGGGAACTTCAGGTTACAGCTATGGTAGCCTTAGGGGCCAAGCAAAGGTAAGGATGTCTGCTTGCATGGCCCTCCTTTCGGTTCAGTCCTCCACAGTGAGATCACTTTCTCCTTTCAGCCTTTCCCCTGAGCCTGGGCTCCCCATTTCTTCTCCCTCTCTTCTTTTTGCCCCATTACAACAGCAGGAGTTATTTAGTTAACGTTTAATGACAGGGGAATATGGAGTAGGATGGGGTAGGAAAAGGACTCTGACTGTACCCTGCAAGTACACAGACATGTAGACCCAAAGAGACTCTGTGCATTGACCTGGTTGGTATATGCCTACCCACATGTATGCACCATGAGAAATGACATCATAAGGAGGTCATCAAGAAGCATGGATGCTGTGGATAAACTTATGTGTGTGCCCTGGGGAAATCACAGCCCTTTTGTGCAGCGAAGAGTACTTTTATAGACACACACCTGTGTGCATTGTTGTGGGGGGTATGTGTGTATATCTATATCCATATATATATATATAAAATATATATATATACATGCACACATATACATAGATGTATATTTATAGATATCCACCCTTGTACATACATATATGTACACTTATATACACATGTGTATATTTTATATACACATACATATATGTATATTTTCATATATATTTACACTCTATCCCAAAAAGCTTAATGAAGTTTTAAGCTATTTAAGCCTAAATATACACCCATACCCACACCCACACAGGTAACTAAAATCTTAGGGCATTTTTAAGCTTAAACAAATACCTTGTGTGTGTGTATACACACACACACACACACACACACACATATGTATATGTGTATGTGAGTGTATTGGAAACCCCTTTTAAAATAGAATCAGTCATGTTCATCCTGTCAATAAAGAGAGGAAGAAAACACAAGCCCAGGAGTTTTACTTCCTGAGCCTCAGAAGTGACTTTTTCTAGGGAGAAGATATTTCCTCTCATACTCACAGTACTCATGTTCACCTAGCTATCCAGAAATATGCTGCTTCTTAGGAGTTTTGTGTACATGTGAGGGAGATAGCCATTGGACCAAAAGCTTTACCCACCCACTTGGACTTCTGAGTGAATTGGGAAAAAGTCTAGGTCCCAACCTACACATCATGATTCCTTCTGTCCTAATTAAAGATTATCCCTAGAGTAGAGCCAACAGCTGTCAACTGCCAGATGCAGGTATATTTGTAGGACTGGATAGGTTGGGATGCTTTCTTGCTCCAATTTTCTCTCCCAATTTGTGGTCTGCATTCAGACCTTCCCTATTCTCCCAGGTATCACTGAATAGATAGTCCTTATAGGAGCCTGATGAAGGGAGGGCATTAAGGCCATAATGGAAGTGAACACAGGTTATTCACCTTGTTTAGTGGCAACCAGCTGGGGAATCTCGGACTCAGGATCCCAAATCATCCCACACTGTCCCAAGTCAGAACTAGCAGGAAACATAAGGCATGAGGTAGTTGACTTAGAAGTAGATTGATGATCCAAGGAGATGGAATGTAGAGAAGTTTCCCATGACGAATGTATTCATGTTATATAGTCTGTCTGTGTTTATGGGCAAATATTTCCATCTTTAGCTCTTCTTCTTTCTTTGCTTCTGCTTTAGCAAGCAACACCCTGAGAGGTGTGGTCTAGATCCTGGGTCCCTGAAGACTACTATATCCCCAGGTTCTTCAGGACTCAAAGCACTCAGCTCAAACAGTATTAAATTCCTGCTATGTGGGGTGGCTAGGTGGTGCAGTGGATAGAGCACAGCCCCTGGAATTAGGAGGACCCAAGTTCAAATCTGACCTCATAAATTTATTAGCTGTATGATCCTGAGCAAGTCACCCAACTCTGATTGTCCCACCCCCCCAAAAAAAAAATTCTGCTATTTACAAAGCCCTGAAAAATGCAAAGATGAAACTTACTACTCTCAAGTAACTTATCCTGATGGCTAGGTGGTCACTAGAGTACTAGAAACAGTCAGGAGAGCCTAAGTTCAGATCCTACTTTGGTACAATTTTGTTAAAAAACATTTATAAAGTGTCTACTGTGTGCCGGTTTTTGTGCTAATCATGTAAATATTTAGAAGGCTTGTGACCCTAGACAAGTCACTTAACCTCTTTAACCTCTATTTCTTCAACTGTGAAAAGGTGATAACAAAAGCCCCTTCCTCACAGGGCTGTTGGGAGTCTCAAATGAAATAATATGTAAAGTGTGTTGCAAACCTGCAATTGACATATAAATTCTGGCTATTATCATTATTACATTTTAGTGGGGGTGGGGATGGTGCCCACAGATTAGTAAATGTAAACTATATGCAAGGTCCTATGGGAAGGGTATGAAGAAAGCACTAGCTACTTGGGGATATCAGGAAAGACTTCTTGTAGGAGGTATCCCTTGAACCTTGAGGGGAGCTAGGGATTCTAAGAAACAGAAGTGAGGAGGATGAGCATTCCAAGCATGGAAAAATATATAACATCCCACCTCTTAGTGGATAGAGTGCCTTCTATTTTCTTAGTTCAAATCCGGTCTCAGACACTTATTAGCTATATGACCCTGAGCAAAGCACCTAACCTTGTTTGCCTTAGTTTCCTCATCTGTTAGAAGGAAACAGAATCAAGAGTGGTGGAATAGGGGAGTGGGAATGGGGATAAGGAGCTAGAGCATCAGGAGGGTGGGATCTGGTATTGGAGTTGCACAAACACTTGCTGCTGGGGTCTGGAAGGAGAGTATATTCCACTGGGAGATGATGCCAACTGATCTCCAGGCCTGTTTGGTATCTGGGGCTTTTAATTCAAATAGTCCCTGGCAGCTTCATAGAACTCTGGGCCTTGGAACAAGAAGACAGGAAGATGGAGGTCTGTGAGTGGAGAGCTAGGATGGTTTAGTGCAGATTAATTGGATTTCTGCCAACATGCCCAGTTGGGGCTCGGGCACTCAGAGATAAGGAGGCAGTGTGTCCCTCCCAGAGGACCTGGAAATCATCCTACTGATTCACTAATGGGTTGGGCCTGGAAACAAACTATCCTACTACCTAGTGTTGTCTGTTGAAACATCAAGATACAAACTGTCCTCTCTCTCCCATTCAAATACTGAATCACATCCTTTCTTGTTTGGATAGAAATTTTGGGGTAACTTGATAAGATCTCTCTAATTTCTTAAGACATGTGACTTACTTTGGATCTTCTTCATTAACCTATAGGTTAGCACCTAGCCCACATAATAGCACAATAAAAATAATAAGAGCTGGTGTTTATATAGCCCTTTAAGATTTGAAAAGTCCTGCATATTCATGCTATATCTCATTGGACCTTTGCAACAGCCCAGTGAGGGAAGAGTAAACTGAGGCTGACAGAGGTTAAGGGACTTGCCTAGGATACTTCCTCTAGTGAGTTGTCTGAGGTAGGATGTTAACTCATGTTTTCCTGATTCTACTTCCTGGGCTCTAACCACCACACCACCTAGCTGCCTAGCAAAATATGACAGTATGGCACACTGCTTAGGACATCAGATGTGGGCACTCTCACTGATCATACATGTATGACCTGAGGGAGTCACTTCCCTTCTGCATAGGGTGCAATAAGGAGTACTTTTACACGGATACAGGCCTTCCCCCCATACAGTGTCCCAAAAGTCTTTGAATTGCACTAAGGCTTTTGGGACACTCTCTGTGTGTGTTTGCACATAAATATGTACATATATGTAACTCTATCTGTGCATTTAGACTGAAGGTTTTTTGGGTGTGAACTCTTCCTATTAATGCAGATCTTCACTCCTCCCTAATTTAGAGTTATAGTCTCATAGTTCTAAAGCTGAAAGGCAATATAGAAACCATTTCATTCAATCCCCTCCTTTTTCAAATGAGGAAACTGAGGCTTAGGTTAGTGACTTGATCGTGGTCTCAGAGTCATGTTCGAGTAGCAGGAAATTAACCCAGTTCTTCTTAACTCCAAAGTCAGTTCTTTCTTCAGTATTAAATGCTGCATCTTATGTTATTTTTAATAAAGACTTATGCATAATGCCTCAAAATTCCAATCTCGGTGGCCCATAGGTAATTTTTTTGTGGTACCACATCCCATGTGCTGTGATACAAAATGCTGGGTGGGGAGGGGCAACAGTTATGCGAATCAGTCAGCGCAGGCTGAACCCAGGCGCCCATTGGACTAAATGACATCTAAGGTCCCTTCCAACCTCATTTCATGATTCTATTTCTTCTTTTCCAATTCTTTTCTCATGTCATTCTGACTCATGGGATGTATCTGCTGAGGGAAATAAGCAAATCAACTCTCTCCATTGTATTATTAAATGTAGCCAGTAAATTATTTCTGTTATTATCATGATGGATTGTAGCTAATCTTGACCTCATATATAACGAGTGGAACCCAATGACCATGCAGGTGCATTTCACTTAATAGCTTCTCCGGAAAATTGTATATATGTAGAATTTTTATTAACTGATTCCTGTCTTAAAAAAGACAAGAGTGAGAAGTTACTAAGGACCTCTATACTCTATACTGAAAGTGAAAAAGCCTTTTAAAATGCAAAGAACTATCCCCTGATGAGTCCATTTGGTGTGCCTGGCTTTTCTGCAGACAAAACAAAACAAAGCCAATGTTAAAAAATGGAACACAGCTGAAATTTATTGTTAAGCCAGGAATCTCCAGGTATGACAAAGGTGATGACTTCCAAAGTGACATCAAGGTGTGATTAAACTCTTATCCTTTACCTCTCTCTGGGTAATTCTCCCCTCTCCTTCCCTACCTATTTCCCCCTCTAACTTTTCTCCTTTCCCTCCAGTCTGGGCAGCTTAAAGTTATTAGCCTAGACATAAAGCTACCTTTTCCTCTTTATTGTTTTTAAAAAGCAATAGCTTATATTTCTATAAGAGTAGTGTATAGACAAGACTCTGAGATTTATAAAGCAGTTTACATATGCTATCCTTTTTCCCTTAATAATATTTTATTTTTTCTAGTTACATGTAAAGATAGTTTTCAACATTCACTTTGATAAGATTTTGAATTCCAAACTTTTTTCTCCATTCCTTGCCTCCCCTTGCTCCTAGACTTCAAGCAGTCTGATATAGACTATACATTACATTTGCTCTCTTATTTAATATACACGATAACCCTGTGAGATAGGTAGCTACAGGTATTATTTACCGCAATTTTAGAGATGAGGAAACAGAGGCTCAAAGATAGGGAGTGACTTGCAGAGGGTCACCCAGCTGTGAAGTGTCATAGGTAGGTAGGATTCAAGCCTAGGTCTCTTCTGATTATGAATCTGGCATGTTCCCCATGCTACACCACTCCGTAGCAATAAGAATACTCAACATTTCCCTCAGGACAACTCTATGAGTTGGTATTGGATACATTTTACAGATGAGGAAACCAGTCTCAGACAGGTGACCAAATATCAAATCCCTGGAGAACAATGGAGGGCAGGGCTTGAACTCCTGGTCTCTGGATTCCAGATTCTATTGTCTTTTTTACTATTTCATATTTCCTCTGAAAAGGGAGGTCTAGGGCCTCCCCTCCCATCTTGGACCCATTGCATATACTAAAGAAAGAGGAAATTGAGCTGACCAGGGGGTGTGCCCAAATGGGAAGTTTCTGAATTCAGCACCCTTTCTTAATTGGGTCCTTTATGGATCCTATGAGAAGCCAGATGAAAGAGAAGGAAATAAGGCTGGGAACTGGCTGTCAGTGATGTCCACAGGGATCCGCTTTTGAGTGGCAGCCTGGTATAGTAGATAGAGATGGATAGAGAGCTGACCTCTATCTTAAACTCTAAGGCAACTGAGGTCAGAAGTTGCAGAGAAAGTGCTAATCTACATTGGTAGAGGGAATTTATGCATCTGGGAGGTCCCTATAGTAATGAAATCACAGATCCAGTTCATATCCCTTCTAGCTTCAGTAGCTGCTCAGGTACAGAAAGGTGGTACAGTGGTTAGATCATTGGGCCTTGAGTCAGAAATACCAAATTCAAATCCAGCCACAAACATTTACTGACTAGGTGACTCTGGGCAAGTCATTCAACTCTGCCTCAGTTTCCTCAACTACCAAATGGGGATTATAATAGTATTTACTTTTCACAGTGTGAATGGCATATAGTAGACTCTTAATGCTTTTTCTTTCCTTTCTTTCTCCCAAACTGTTCTGTCCCAGTTCCTATGATGTCCAGTTAATCCAAATGAGTGTTTGAGTTCCCACCAAGTATGCTCAGCCCAGAGTAGCAGGGAAATGGAATCTCTTAGATGACCGTGAATGTAGAACGGAAAGGAAACTTAGATCTAGTTTTATAGATGAGGAGACTAAAGCTTAGGGCAACAAGGTGGTACAGTGGATAGAGTTCCAGACCTAGAGTCAGGCTCATCTTCTTGAGTTCAAATCTAGCCTCTGACTTTTATTATGTGACTCTGGGCAACTCACTTAACCCTCTTTGCCTTAGTTTCTTTTTCTGTAAAATGAGCTGGAGAAAGAAACAACAAACTGCTCCAGTATTTTTGCTAAAGAAAACCCCAAATGCAGTCACAAAGAGTTGGACGTGACTGAAAAAGACTGAAATAACAAGAAAATTAAAATTTAGTAAAGAAGAAAGAAAAGAAAGACTTGCTCAGGATCATAGAACTAGGGAGGGAAGTGGCAAAACTGGAATTCTAACTCAGATCCTATGACCTCAAATAATCTTAACTTAATGTTGCTGTGATGCTTTAGGGTTTACAAATCACTTTTCTCAAAATGACCTTATGAGGTAGAAAAGGCAAATAATTACTCCCACGTTGCAAACGAGGAAACAGAGGTTCAGAGAGGATAATTTACTTGACAAGCAGTAAGTATCAAATACAGTTCTTTCCTGACTCCAAAATCCATCATGGAAGAAATTCCTTGCTTTGAGAGGTCCACACAGCTAGGACATAATATCTCTTTTCTCATCCAACACACAGGATGGACCTCAGTAGAGAAAGGAGACATCCCCACCCCTGATATCCATGCCAAACCAATATAAGGTACCTGGATAGTCAGAGAGAATAGCTGATGTTGGGCAGAGTGGCACAGATGTTCCCTTGACATAGCCCTCACCTTGCAGTTTTCATTCTTGGTGCCATCAGGCAAGAAGCTTAACCTCAATCATCAGTCCAGCAGGGGTTGGACTAAAGCAGCAGTCTCCAAACTTTTTTGAAAGCTTATCCCCATGAGCAAAAATGTTTGAGCATTTTTAATAGCCACAGAGTGAGGGCACTTAGGTGAATCTGTAGATTAAACATGTGGCTATTTATCTGTAAATTATATATGCAGATAACAGTACTTATATATATCATAAAATATATGCAAAAACCAGTTTTAAAAGGATGAGACAAAGATGAAATGAATATTTAAAAAATGATTTTCATTTTACTAGATTTACAAAACTTCTTTATGTTTTCACTAGAGCAATTGTAATATTTTAATGAAAACAATGTTATTAAATCTGCATATTTGTTTAAATTTTGAATAAATCATTTTATGATCTAGTGATTCAAAGCGGTTTCTAAAGTCAGTGTTATTGGCCATCAGTGTTGAAAATGATACTTTCCAAAGACACAGAGAGCCAAATGGAAGAAGCGTATCATTAACTACTCTTACTAAGTCATAAATACTCTTTTAAAATCCCATCTTCCGATTATGCAAAAATAGTTGATTTTCTAAAAAAAAAAATCTACTAGTTAAATTTCATTTTCTCTAATGTCGTCATTCTTGCACATTAGTCAGAAAGTGTTGCAGTTTTGTATTTTTAACAAATAGGTTCACAATTCATCATTTGGAAGATTTTTGAGTAGGATAAAACATTCTGCTTCCAAGTTCTTGAAAGTGGGTAGATATGAGAGGTTTTTATAGGTGACACACACATCATTTTGGCAACCCCAGCTTTGCTTTTAAAAGCCTTGCTAAGCATGATGACTCGATACTATAATTGGGTAATATTTCTAGACACAATATACCCTTAGGTAAAGGTTCATCATTAAAGCAGTAATGGAAGTAAATCTATATTTTAAACACTCTTCTTGACACTATAGAATTTGTTTTTTAGATCTTATCAGCTCATCGTTTTTGCCTCCTCACCTGACTGATGAACTTGGAACTAGGAGCAAGAGAAGTTTGGGCTGTGTTTTTTCTTTGTTGCTCTATTTTATTCAAATAATTAGTATTTCTTGATTTCTTTGCAAGAATATTTTTGATGCACTTGTCCATTCAGTGAGGGGTAGTTTATTTAAAACCAGATAACATAATCCATAAATCCACATTATTAGGTACGACACATTACAACAGGCTGAAAATGAACCAGTGGGGATGATATCACATTCAACCCCATCCCATTATAGAACTCCAGTCCTCTCCTGTCAAGATACTTTGCCTTACAGTGCATGACCAGACAGAGTGAGGGCACTTAGGTGAATCTGTAGATTAAATATTAGCAAAGCTTAATGTCTTATACTTAATAATACATATAAATATGGTATAATATTTTTTCTTGCCCCCCATTCCATCATCTTGTGCACGCCTTAGGGGAGAGTTGAGGAACCTGTGGTCTCAAGGTCACATGTGATCTTCTAGGTCCTTGAGTGTGGCCTTTTGACTAAGTCCAAGTTTTACATGACAAATCCTTTTATTAAGGGGATTTGTTCTGTGAAGTTTGGATTCAGTCAAAAGGCTGCACTTGAGGACCTAGAGGGCCACATATGGTCTCAAAACTGCGGGTTCTCCACCCCTGTGCTTAGGGTATGTACACTTCATTTTGGAGATGATTGGATTGAAAGATTGCTGGGGACCTTCTAGCTTTAAATCTAGGAAATTCTGAAACAATTTTCAGCGTCCCCTTCCCTACGGAGGGTAGAGGCGGAAGTGTTTCTCAAGTATGTGATATCAATTTGGTGGCATCAGTGAGGTGATGGTGAGTGGATGCCTCCCTCCCATTGCTTGGCTGGAAAGATCCAGTCAAGAGTGCAGTAGATAAAAAAAGAGTAGAGTAGATAACCTTCAAAAGAAATTAATGTTAGCATCTCCTCTGAGTGCAAGCCCATCCTGGATCTGTGGCCACCCTCTTGTTCCACTGGGAGCACCCGTGGGTTCTGGAGAGAGTAGACGAGAGGTAGCGGGAGGAAAGGATGTGGGGCGGGGGGAGGGCGAGGAGAGCAGCCAGGCTAGAATTATTAAAGGTGGGAGCAGACACTAAACTGATTTAACAATCCACAATTTAGTTTCCTCCAGCCTGCCTATATCTTTCCACAAGAGGGCATTGTTTCTCCTTTGGTTTTAGTGCCCGGAGTCTGAAACCTTTTCTCTACTGTCATAATTTCTTCCCAGAACAAGACCCCTCCCCCTGCGTTCTTAGTACCTGCCTCTTGGGGAGAGATGGTTTGGGAGGCAGTGCATTGCAGGGCCAGTTTTAGGCTCTGACACACTAGTCTCAACTCTCCTCCCTACTTTCCCACATCCCCACTTTTAGAGGGAATTAGAAGATTTGGCTTCGTTATCCTCTTCATCACAGCTTTTGGAGCTGGAAGATACTTTAGAGGTTTGACAGCCAGGATCTGTGTGGCTTTGGATAGGTCTCTTGCCCTATCAGCCTCAGTTTCCTCCTTTATTAAAAAATGAATTTAGACTCAGTGTTCTCTAAGGTGCCATCTGGCGCTAAATCCTCTGATCCTTGATACAGAACCACCAATTGATGTCTGTTCAATCTCCATCTAGAATTAGAGTTCCCCTGGCATTTTTGGGGGGAGGAAAAGGGAGACCCTGTTTAGCCACAGCCACTCATCTATAATTTCTCCCTCATCTCCAGCCACCACTATTTAGGCAATGCAGAGAGGGGAAAGGGAGAGAGGGAATGAGAGGGAGAGGGAGAGAGGGAGAAAGAAAGAGGGATGCAGAGGAAGATAGGGAGGAGAGAGAGAGGGAAAGGCTGAGAGGGAGGGAAAGGGAGAGGAAGAGGGAAAGGAAAAGGAAGAGGGAGAGAAGGAAAGAGGGAGGGACAGGAAGAGAGGGAGGCTGAGGGAGAGGGTGACATACATTGAAGATGTAATGAGATGTGAGGAAGGAAAATCATCAGATAGGAGGAGAAGGTAGGAGGGAGGTGAAGAGGCTGGAATTTGGGGGGCAATAGGGAAGGAAGGGATAAGGGGATGAAGGGCATAAGACGAGATAGAAGAGAGAAGTGCAGGGGTGTGAAGGGACAGGATTGGTGTCTGGGTTGGAGGAGGTGGGTGTAGAGTGCAGGAAGAGGTGTGGAAGAGCAGTGAGGTGGGGGAACTTTCTGGGAAGTGGGTGGGAGCAGGATTGGGGGTAGTAGTCAGGGTGTGTGTGTGTGTGTGTGTGTGTGTGTGTGTGTGTGTGTGTATGTGTACTAGTGTATTGTGGACTAAGGAATTTGGCCGGATGGGAGTGTGAGCTCATTTCCTCTTGCCTGTTTCAGGAACTGAGGGCACCACAGGCTGGAAAAAGTGACCAGGGGGCACCCCAGCCTTCCCTCCCTTGGACTCAGGTCATCAAGCCTGATGCCAGTACCCAGATTCTTAATCAGTCTCAGACTAGTGAATTTCACTCCCCCTCCCCCCAAGGCAGCCTATTTGTCCAGGAAGGGGAGGATGCACTGGAGAGACAGCACTTGGGAACCATTCAGTAGCATGGAGGAAAGAAGTGGGGGACCATGACTTGAGGAAGTGACAGGAGGATATAAAGAACTGGCAAGAAAAAGTGGAGCAGCACTACAGCATGAAGGATTGAAGTTAGACAGCAAGAATGATTTCCTGTGTTGGGGAAATTCATGGGCTAAGATGCTCTGAGTCAGCCCTCTGTGTTCTTAAGGCTGAAAGCTTGGTAGGGGTTGTTTCAGGGTTCAGGAAGACATTTTCCCTCTACCAGATGGAGCCATTGCCACATAAGCATATAGTAGAAGACATAACCTCCCATTCAGCACCCACGTGCCTTGAGATGAGGTTAAGGGGTATATTTGGGGGTGAGGATGGGGGATCAGGGATAGGGCAGAAATTAAAATAAGACATTCTTCCACCGGACGAGGGAACCACAGATAAGAAATGAATCTCTCCCTGGGCTCCTTAGGGTTAGCACTACCCTTCCCCCCATGTTTTTTCCAGCTCTGGAGACCCAACTCCTGCCTTGGCCCAAGGAATGGAGGGCTGGGAAACACTAGATACAACCAAGTCATAGAGAAAGAGTCCCAGGGAAAGGATAAAATAAATAGGTGAACAATGAAGTTTCTCTGCCCCATTTCTAGGCCATATTCCTTTGAATGGACCCTGAACACTTTCCTTTAATCATCTGGAAGCACAGGAAGGTTATTAAATCTGAAAAGGGGTGGAGGGAAATGAATGGAATACTGAGTTTCATGTAGCAGAAAATATAGAGGTTAGATTGCAGGAGGGACTTAACAACCTGAAAGGTCAGGTGCAACCCAAAGAATCTTGGGTTTCTTCCTTCCTCCCCTTCCCCTCCTCTCCTCTCCCCAAGTAAGAGCATTGCCAGGCTAGACTGAGGGTAGATGGATGAGGGATTTCTAGGTGGTGGCTGAAGGGAGGTGGATTCCTGACACACCCTTGGGATGCCCTTCCAGGCAAATCTTTGTGACTGGCTCAGTGTTAGACCGGAAAACACTCTAGGTGCCTTATGTAGGAGTCCAGTGACTCACAGGTATGTGTCTGTGAGTATGTGTCTGTCCAATATTTCTTCTCTCATTCTGCACTCCTGAACTAAGATCTTTTTCTCTGGAGGCCACAACCAGTGGGGATAGTAGGCGATAAAGGAATTATGGGGGTAGGAAGGAATTAAGGTAGTCACTTTATATCTTTCTCTCTGTTACCTCCTTTCTTCTATGTAATTACATTACCCTGACTCCCAAACACACGTACCCCAGGGGGAGCAGAATCAGGAAACCTGGCTTAGAATGCTTTCCTGGGGAACTGATGATCTATGGGGAATACTACATTCTTTCCCATGGTGTAGCACCACCAAAAGATAATAGTCCTCTTAGGATTCGGACTACCTCTCTCTTGTACATGAGTCTGCCTTTCTGTCTTGGCTCTATGCTTTTATGTTTCTGTTCATCCCCATGTGTCTAGTAAGTATTTAAGAAATGCTCTGTTTGCCTATCTATCCTGCCTTGTGTAGATCTATATTTCTCTGACTTTCACTTTTGCTACTTCCCATACCACAGTCTCTGTGATTATGTCTGTTTCTCTGTATTTCTCTTTGTCTCTCTGTGCCAGTTCTGTGTAAGGTGCCCTTGACCCCTTTCCCTGACCTCACCAAGCTCTCTATCTGGGCCATTATGAGGGAGGCAAGTTTTTTTCTCCTCTCCTCTCCCCTCCCCTCCCTTCCTCTCCTCTCCCCTCCCCTCCTCTCCTCTCCCCTCCCCTCCCCTCCCTTCCCTTCCCCTCCTCTCCTCTCCCTTCCCCTCCCCTTTCCTCCCCTCCCCTCCCTTTCTCTCTCTCTCTCCCCCTTCACTCTTCTTCCCTTCTTCTCTGCCCCTCCCTCCCTTTCTTTCTGTTTCTCCCTACTCTCTGTCCCTCCCTCTTTCTCTCCTTTTTTGTCTTTCTCCCTCCCTTCGTGTCCCTCCTTTCTTAATGTCTTTCCCTCTCTGTCTCTATCCCTCCCTCTCTGTTCCTTCTTTCTCCCTCTCTCGCTAGCTCTCCAATCCCCATTCTCTGATCTCTATCCTACCCATCCGTTTTCTCAGCCCCAGGGTTCTATCTGATCTATCATCCCGCGGGTTCCGGGCTGGGCAGGTTCTGAGCTCCGTTTCTCTCGGGGTAGGAAAGTAGGGTGAGTACCCTTCTCTTTTCTCTCTTCCACTTTCTCGCTCCTCTCTCAGTCTCCTCTCACTGGGGTCTCTGTCGGTTTTTCTCTTTGCTCGGTGGGCTTGCCCTTTCCCTACCAAGATCTCCACCTCCTCCTCCTGGGCCCCTTCCTATCCCTCCCAGGTTCCTCCCACTCCCCGCCCAAACTACTCCCACTCCTCTCCAGGCTCCGCCTCTCCCCTCCCCCTTCCCTCTCCCTGTCCCTCCCCAGCCCTGATCCGGCCCCAGAGTCGCCGCTGCTGCCCGATGAATGGAGTCACCTTCTGCCTGGTCGGGATTCCTCCCCGTCCGGAGCCCCGGCACCCCCAGGTGAGAGGAACTGGCAGGGAATATGGACGCGAAGCCTGGCTCTAAGGGATACAGGGTATGGGCAAGACGAGTGATGCTACCCAGGAATGATACTGCCACCTCACACAGAGCTCTCCCAAGTGAGAACTGGGACCCCCTTCCTGGGATGGAATTGATTGGTTGGCAACTAGGGGCTCTGGATCCTGGGTCAGGATGTGTGTGGAAACAATCTCTGAAGCTACTAGGTCTGCTCAAGTTGGGTATGGTGCCAGGACAGGAGCGGGCATTGAGGGATGGCAGAGAGAGTGGACACTAAAAATACTTGCCCAGGTAAATGGTGAGCAGGCTTCAGGAGTGAAAAGGGGAAGCCCGATCCCTTTGTCCCTCCGTTTGCCTGCCAGCCAGGCAGGGCGACTCTCACTCCCGTTTCCTCTGCCCGAGTTTTCTTTTTCCGTTGGTGAGGCCCAGACACAGCTGGAGAGGGAGAGAGTGGGGGAGGGGGCTCCTTTCAGAGCTGGATGTCCTCTCCGGGGCAGGCAGGGCAGGCTTTAGGATGCCAGGCTTTAGGGCTTAAGAATTGGGGCTACTTCCTCCCCAGGGCCAATGGCAGACTGGTCAGTTTCCCTCCTCCCCCATAACTTAGAGCCTCAGGACATATGGCTCCTCAGTTCTCTGGGGGAGTCCCCTGCCCCCACCCTTTGCTCTCGGACTGCTTGTCTGGGTGGGTGGGTCTGGCCTGGAGGTGCCAGGGGGATTAGTCAGAGCTGTGGTGCTCTCCCTCCCTTGTTTGGGTTCTTTCATCTACCCAGCTGCTGAGGATGGGGAGGGGCTGTTCACCCAGAAGCCCACAACCCAAAGGCATCATCCTAACTATCCTGCCTGCATGACAGAGAGGGCTGATCTGGGGGGATACGTTTCTGACAATGAAGGAAGCCTCACCATCTCCAGATAGGTGCCCCTCTGATCAGAAACTTCACCTCTTTTCCTGAGAGTGTGTTGTTGTTTTGTTGCCTGGAAAGGACATTGGAAAGGAAGGGGCATTCACTGGTGGGGAACTGCTATACTCCGCTGTACTGTGAAGCTCTGAGCAAGCCAAATTACCACTCAACCTCAGTTTCCTCATCTGTAAAAGGTGGATAATAATTCTACCCACCTCCCAGAATTGCTGTGAGACTCAAAAGAGATAACCTGTCTAAAGGGCTTTGTAAACCTTAACATCCTATGTAAATGTTAGAGCTATCATTCTTAAGAGTGACCAGTGGGGATGGAAAACACCATACCAAGAACGATTCAGCTTTGGGATCTCGATTGGATCCTCTTCTATCTTTAGGGTTATATTCTTAGGGACCCCTCTGCCTTAACCTTTATAAAAAGGTTTATGGTTGAGATTTGATATTTGAGAATTCCGTGCTTGTGGGTCTGCGTTTGTCTTCCCAGGACCGGTATACGATGAGATTCTCATCTCTTGATGACTGTGCCGACCTGCCCCCTCTCTTCACTCTTTCCCCCACATCCAAGCCCAAGTGTGTTTCCTAATTACGAACTTGAAATTCAGGATGAACTGGGGGGTGGGGTGGGTCATTAAACATGCGTCCTTTGGACATACCCCTTCTCTACATCTTCCAAATAGGGGGTGGTTGGGCTGTGAGCCCGTGTGATTGTCCCCCTTAGGCAAAACTACAGCCCCATTATCAAAAGTGCTGGGTTTGTTGATTTGATGTGTGCTTTTGCATGTGATTTGCCCCACTTTTATGGGACAATCCCTTTCACCCCAAACCTGGTCCAAAACTCTCCAACTCCAGTCTTCCTAGTGCCTCTAGTCCAGGCAGGGGTAGGATGGGCAAAAAAGCTAGTTGAGATCAACAGTGTTTCTCCTATTTGCTAGGCACCTCCTCTTCCCTGGCCTTAGAGATATTTTGGCAGAGATGTCAGCTCACTCTGGTACCTTCTTGAGCAGGAACGAGGCAGGGGGGATAGGGGAGTAGTGTTGGGACATTGGCAGCAATACCAGGCTCAGCTGGGCATGGAGTTGCCATGGGGGTTGGGATGGGTGGTGAGGAGACCAGTTCCTGATCTTCACTCAAGGATTTTGTTCTCCACCTCCCTCCCCCACTCCCAACTGCAGCCCCTCATCTAGGTGCCTTCCCAGCATCCTGGGAGAGATTGGGCTAGTCAGGGGAGTGAGTTTTGTGCATCTGGATGAATATCCTACATTTGTGTTCCTTCCATGCCCTCAAGGAGCAAGTGGACATTCTTAGTTTATCAAAAGTAAACTTTTGCTGCTTGGGCTGTCTTAGGACGTATGTGATTGTGTGAGTGTGTGTTATGTTGTATAGTGTATTGTGTCTGTGTTGTGTGTGAGACACACATACAGAGACAGCCGGAGACAGAGAGATGCGGAGACACGGAGACAGAGAAGGGAGGAGGAGGGGGAGAGAGAGAGAGAGACAGGGAGACAGAGAGAGAGAGAGAGAGACAGAGACAGAGAGAATCTGGTTCTAGGTACAGAGTAGGAGGATGGATGATTTCATCCATTCCAGTGCAGGAATACTTTGGAAGGCTTCTTCTCATGCATTACACGACAGGAAGAAATTTCAATTTTTAGCGTGAGATTGAGGTTAGATGTCTAGAAGGGATAAGATGAAATGATGTAGTAGGAAAAGCCCTAGATCTTTATCCCAGAGACCTGAATTCAAATCCTGACCCTTATACTTACTAACCTTATGGTCCTGGATAAATCATTAAACTTTTCTGAGCTTAAAGTTTCCTTATTGGTAAATCAGGAAATGGTAATATTTTCAGTCTACCTCTTCTGTTTTTTAAACTGTAAAACTAAAAGGTATGAGCTATTGTTATTATCAATAAGTTTTTGTAACTTCTGTCCCCGGTGCCTTGAACAGCGCACCTGCCCCATGGCAGGCACTTAACTAATTATTGATTGATTGATAAGGAGGATTTTTCAATGGGGGAACACCAGGCAGCAGAATTTTCCATTCTAGAGTCTCTGAGTATTAGTTTTCTGTGACGAGAGGGGGTTATTCAGAGCCTTAGGGCAGGCAGAGTAATGATTAAGATGATCTGACAGGAGGAAAGAAAGAAAGAGAAAAAAACGAATATGAAGAAATGGTTGCTACACCTCCTTGGGTCTCAGTTTTCTCATCTGTGAAGTGAAGAGCTTGAACAACTAGGTGATGTTTAAAGCCCCTTCTAGGTCTAAATTCTGGTAGTCTTTGGATGATAGCAACATACATTTAGAACTGGAAAGAGTGTGTGGAACCAACTTGAACTGGATTCATGAAAGCTGATTGTTAAATTTTCACTGGGCTCATTTATGCCTCAGAAATTGACAGACTACAGATCAGGGCTTGATTTATTGTTTTGCTGATTCCTAGATCTAGGAAACTAATGGAGAAAACATTAATAGTGCAGAATAAACTGAAAACTGTGTAATACATACGTCCCACCCAAAGAACTGGTTGTTAAACATTTACTAGCATACTCCTGCTTAGACGTCTAGTTCAATCTATAGGTTTTACAAATGAGAAAACTGAGTCCCACAGAAATGAAACAACTTTCCTGAGGTCCTGTCTAGCCTTTCATTACACACTAGAATCTATGAAATTTAGTACAAAAGTAATTTTATGAAGATAATTTGTCTTTAAGACTCAGTCAACAAACACTTATTGAGCTCCTACTATGTGCCACATATTATACTAGGTGCTTAGGGATACAAAGAGAAAAATTATAAAGTACCCTTTGCTCTTAAGGGACCTACATTCTACATTCTACCAAGAAGTGTTAGAACAGGGCTTCTGTCTGCTTTTGATCCTTTGTCTCAGTTACCTCTGCTGCCAATCTCATGACCACCATCAATTCTAGGATTTTGTCAATGGATCACAAGATTGCAGAATTTAGATATGGAAGGAACCCTAGAGGGCATCTGGTCCAACCTCCTCACTTGGCGCATGAGAAGACAAAGGCTCAGAGAGAGAAAGCCACTTGCTGAGTCGCACAAGTAGTAATGGAAGTAGAGTTAAAGAGTTTGAATGCAGGTCTTTCTGACTCCACATCCAGTACTCTTTCCCTTCAAGTCAAGGATGACTAAAGTAGGTCTTTCACTCTTCAGCTTGGGCAGGGAGAATAGTGCACAGTATTCCGGGAGATGGTGGGTCCTCTTCAGTTCCTTCTTTTCTGACCCTAACAGGTCCAATTCACCTTGAGGTTGCAAGTGGGAGCTGGGGCAAGGAGAAGGGAGATAGCCTAATACAGCTTGCAGAGGTGAAGAAGAAGGTGGAAAGAGAAGGTGAAACCATTGAAAGGATTTTGAATTTTGTATGATTTTGAATTATCTAGCCAGTTGACTCCCTCTATCTCGAGAAACATATGAATAGGGCCTGAGAGAGCTGGCTCTGCCTTCCTCCTAACTCCCTCACTCCCTCCTCCCCAGGCACACAACCCGCCTTTAGATCAAGGGCCCCTTTACATTGTGTGAGATGGTGCCAGCTTGTCAGCATGGTCGTGCCAGCCAGTACCCAGTAGGCACGCCCTCCCCCTTCCACTTGCAGGGATCCAGGGCCCAGTCAGCCTTAGAACTGGATCTTAGGACAGGTTCTGATCAGGGACAGTGGGATGAAATGAGGGCATGATTAACCCTTTGTGTTCTCTATAGAGCAAACATCCCTGAGGGCCAAGACTCAGGAAGGGAGAAGACAGATGTTTTTAATCTACAATTGATGAACGTATATACATATATATATATATATATATATATATATATATATATATATATATAACTGCATTTTGATATAACTGGCTTCCTTTGTAATACTATGTATTTTATTTTATACATTTCAAAACATAATTCTGAGAAGGAGTCTATGACACACAAAAATGGTTAAGAACCTTTGGAATAGAGGGAAGAGGAGGTTTGGGAAATCAGAGAGAAAACAAGATAGAATGATGGGAGTAATTCACAGCCTATCAGAACTTTCTATGGCTTCATGCATAGGAAGTGGCTGGAATTAGTCTTGGGAAGACAGATCAAAGGAAATGCCAAGTCACTTTCAGTTATCTGCTTTGTGGATCATTCATTCATTCATCCATCCAATCCAGTTCAATTTAGGAAGCATATATGAAGTGTCTGCTATGTGTAAGACTCTGTGCTAAGCCCTGAGGGGGACAAAGATAAAATAATAAGTAATTCCTGCCCTCCAGTTAGTAGGCAACTTGGGCTGGAACTTAGAGTGTGCAAAGAAAAAGTTGGTTCCAGATGGTGAAGGACTTTCAGTGACCATGTTGAAAAGTGTTTTCTGTCCTTGAGGCAATAGGAAGCAACTGAAGGTTATTGGGGGAAGGTGGGGGTGGCATGCTAAGATTTATGCTTTATCAAGATCATTTTGGCAGTTGTATGGAAAATGGAATGAAGAGGAGAGAGAGAATGGAATCTGGGAGTTCAGTTAAAAGACTTGCAATAGTCTAGGTTAGAGGTAATGATGAGTGCCTGAATTAGGGTGGTATCCCTGAGAGAGAGGAGAAAAGGCTGAGATATGAGACTTTCAGTGGAGATAAAATTGACAAGATGTGGAAACCAATTGGATCTGGGGGTCGAGAAAGTGGAGGAGTTGAGGAAGATTGAGATTGTGAATCTGGATCATTGGAAGGATGGTAGTGCTCTCAACACAGATACAGATGTGTGGAGAAGGGATGGATATTGGGGGAAGATAATGTGTTCTCTTTGGGACTTGATGAAATTGAGATTTCTAGATGAACTTAGATGTCTAGCACCCTTAGGTGCTTGGAGGATCCACCCTTGTGGAGTTTACCTTTGTATGCTTGAGAAATACAAATTTGTTTCAACATCAGTCAGATAAAGAGAAGGGAAATCTCTGACTACCTCCTCCCCTCCCCTTCCCTTCCCACCCCCCCCTGCCGCCCCGCCCCGCGCCCCCCACTCCAAATCCTAAAATGCCTTTGGGATAAAGTACAAAGTTTTCTGTTTGACTTTCAAAGCCTTTTGCAATCTGGCTCTTGCCTGCCTTTCCAGACTTAGAGCAAATTCCTTCATGTACTCTACATTTTAGACAAACTGGTCTGCTCGATTTTGGAAAGATTGCTGCCTCTAACGTAGGAGGATCTGTGTGAAGAATTTCATTTCTGATGCTAACTGCCCGTGTGGTCAAGTCATTTACAGAATTTGAGAGATGGAAAGCACTTCAGTGTCCATTTAGTACAATTCATGCACTGAAGGAATCTTTATTATAACCTTACCTGTCAAATGGTTGTCCAGTCTTTGCTTGAAGACCTTTAAATAGGGAGGGGCATCCTATCACCTCTTGAGGCAGCCCATTCCACTTTTGAATAGCTCAAATTGCTAGGATTTTTTTCCTTGACAAGTCTAAGTTTGCTTCTTTGCAATTTCCATCCATGGTTCCTGGTTGTGTCCCCTCTGAACTCTTCCCCTTTTCCCCTTGACATCCTTTCAGATACTTGAGGATGACTATCATGTCTCCTCAAATCCTTTTTTCCAGGTTGAACATGACTAGTTCCTTCAACCAGTTGTCTGGTCACAGACTGGAGGGCCCTCTTTATTTTGGTTGCCCTTCTATGGGCCCTTTCCTCCTTATCGGTGTCCTTCTAAACTGCAGTGCCTAGAACTAAATGCAGTACTCCAGATAAGGTCTGACAAGGGCAGAGAACAGTGGGGCTACTATCTCCCTGTTCCTCAGAACTAAGCCCCTTAATACAGCCAAGGATCCATTAACCTTTGTGTTGGTCACATCAGGCTGCTGACTCATGAAGCTTGTAGTCCACTGAAAACCTCAGATCATTTTTAGAACAAAGACTTTCTAGCAATGCTTTCCCCTACCTCCCACCCCCACTCCAGACATATAGAGTTGATTCTTTTGTATCCAGTTTTACATTTATCTCTATTGAATTTCATCCATTTAGGCAAGTACTCTAGCCCACTGAGATCCTTTGGGATAGGGATCATGACCCATTGTATGAGCAGTTCCTCCAAGAATCGTGTTATCTACAAATCTGATAAGCATACTATCCATGCTTTTATTGAAGTCATTGATAAAAATGTTAACTGTCATAGGACCAAACACAGAACCTTGGAGTACTCCACTGTAGACCTCCTGCCACACTGACATTGAACCACTGAACTCCTTGAGTCTTACCATCCAACTAGTTACGAATCTCTCTATGATACCTCCCCAGCTTCTTCACAAGAATCATAGGAGATGATTTACTAAAAGTTTTGCTAAAATCTAGGTAATCAATAGCCACAACATTCCCCTCTTCTACTAGTTTAGAAATCCTACCAAAAAAGGAAAACAAGATTAGTCTAGCCTGACCTGTTCTTATTGATGATGTAATCACTGCTTCCCTTTCTAGATCTGTTCATAGACCATCTCTTTCATGACCCTTTCTAGAAATCCCCCTGGGACAAAGTCAAGCTCATTGGTCTACAGTTTAGAGATTAAAAAAAAAATTGTGGCATTTGCCCTTCTCTAACCTTGTGATACCACTCCTATCTTTCAGCTATCACTGACTGGCTCTGCCATCACATCTGCCAGTTCTTTCAGGACACAAGGTCTCTCTTATGAGCCAAGAGACTAGAATTCATCAAGAGAAACTATCTGCTCTCTTACTCTCTCCTTACTTTTCTTGACTATTGATTCTTAGTCATTTTCATTCTGTCATTTATAAAACTCATTAAGTAAAAAATTCATTAATTGAGCATATTAATATTAAGTATAATATAATCCTTTTCAGAGAAATCAGAAAGAAAATAAAAATTGAGCAACCCTGCCTTCTTTCTGCTATCAGTTATCATCGTCCTGTCTACCCCCAAGAATCTTTGCTTCTTTGATTCTCCCTTGTCTCCCATTAGAACTAAGAACCCCCTTTTGGTTGTCCTTAGCATTTCCAACACTATTTTGAGAAAGTCATGTCATGTTCTCATACTCATCTTCTCTTACATCATCTTGTTTCCATCTTCTGTAATTTCTTACTGTAGTTTAAATCTCCTGGGCCTCGGTTTCCTAATCTGTAAAAACAGCTGGTTGGACTAGATGGCCTCAGAATCCTCCCAACTCTGGGTCTCTGAAAGTAGAATCTCTTGACTCTGTGTTTTTGCTGTCTCCCATGCCTAGAATGTATTCCCTTCTCACCTCTGCCTTGTGGACTGCCTAGCATTTTTCAAAGTTCTATGCACAAAAGCCAAGGACCACTTCCATCAGATCCCCTTGGTGAGTGGTGCCCTTCCCCAGGAATTACTTTGTGACTACTTCATATTTAAATTTCTGTGTGCATGTTATTTTAAATTGTATTTTTAATTTATTCATCAAATATTTCCCAATGGCATTAAAAAAATTAATATTAATTTTAAAAATTTCAAATTTTAAATTCTTTCCCTTCCTCCCCCATCCATTGAGAAGATAAGCAGTATGATATCAAGGATACATGTGAAGTGAGGCAAAACATAATTCCATATTAACCATGTTGCAACCACTGTGCCCATGTTATTTACCTGGGGGTAGAATGAAAACATCTAGCGGGCAGGCACTGTTTCATTTTTACCTTTGTGTCCCTTGGGTCTAGTTGGCACTTAACAGCTGCTTGTTGAATGAATGAATGCTTTTCAGTCAAATAAGAAATGCTTTTACATTATTCATTCCTTTCATTATCAGTGCCAGATTTTCCCTGACCCTAATAATCTTGAGATAATTCCATTTTTTCCCCCAGAATAGGAAGATGCCTCTATGAAGCTTTAAAGGAAAAATCTGATTTCTAGTCTCTTGTGGCACTCAGTGGTTCAGAATCTTGAGCCATTTATATAGAAGACTAAGCAAGGGCTGTGTTGGGAGATCCTGACTGCTTCCTGGGAGAGTGGGAGGGAGGACTGGCTGTCTGGGGCTCCCAGTGCACCCTCTCTGGAAAGGGAGGGGCTGCCATGCTCATTTGGATCCCTTAGCCCAGCTCTTTATGACCCAAGGTCATCTTTTCTGTTTCTCAGCCTCTCTGGACACCAACTTCTTTCTTCTTTATCTTAGGAAGAGGAGAAACAAGGGTCACTCTTGTTTTCTCCATCCAAACCATAAATAAATAAATGATAAGTTTATTCATTATTATAAAGAATTATTATAAATAAATGAATACACTTCATTCCATCATTCGGATAGCTAGCTATCTGAGTGCCTTATTTGTGCTTAGTAATGTTCCAGGCACTGTTCCAGTCCCTGCCCTTATGGGGCTTACAATTCAGCTGAGGAGGAATGAAAATGCATGAAAATGGATTTGTAGAAAGGTAGTTAAGTGCATATCAAATACACAAAATGGTGGCTTAGAATACAAGAGTTTTAGGAATTTATAAGTGAGGGAACTCTGGAGCAATCAGGGAAAGTTTAGGGGAAGCAGTGGGGGACTTCACCTCAGCCTGAAGGATGCATGGGATTTGGGGAGGCAGGAAAGAAATGAGTATGCAATGAGCAAAAGGTGTCTATAAGGTTATCAGGCAGTTCTGTCTTGTCTAACTTGGGTCTTTCCTGCTTCAGTCAAGCCTTAGTGAAATGGCTCCACCCTGAGGTTGAAGAAGGAGAGATGCCAGGGGTGTCTCAGGGGGAGGGGCATGGGGGAAGCCTCTGGTGGTGGCAAAGAGCCCAGGGCTGAGATCGGAACTGGGGGAAGAAAGGCTCCTTGTATCCAGTGCATTTAGGGGTGCCCAGGGGGTGGGGGAACAGTGAGGCCATTGTCTCAGGCCAGGGTCGAGAATTTGGCTGCAGAGCCAGAAGAGCTGTGCCTCCCTCCTCTCTTGCCCGGGATGCTAGGCTGTCAGAATTTGCCGATGGGTCCCCTCTAACATAACCTCTGGGGGCCAAGCCAGAGACATGGGGGGAGAGAGTCCTGGGAGAAGAAGAGGCAGATAGAGAGAAACAGGGAGATTGTCTGAAAGCTTTGAGTGTTTCCCTCTGAGGGGCAGGGGAGAATAAGAGAGGGGGGCATGTGGGTCAGGAGGAATGTAGCCGTTGCTGTGGGTGACAGATGGAAACCATGTGGTAGAGCCTGGGGCTGGTTGTGGAAAAGTTGGGGTGGGGAAGAGTCCACAGATGGAGAGCCAGCATAGGGGTTGGAAAGGAGACGCGGAGAATGGTACCGTTAGATCAGTCCTGCTTCATGATGGCAGTTGGTCTCACAGTCTGATTTCTTTCACTAGCAACTCTTTTTCCTGAAGGTGTGAAATTCCCCAAGATTTACCTCTCTACCCATGGATATGGGCAGGGGGGAGTTGTAATGGAAGGACTACAATGTTATCAGTCAGCTTTTCCTTCTCTAGAGTACCTGACAGTCAGGAAGGGGATAGAGGGAGAGTGCCACCCTCCCATACCAATCACACTTCCTTCCAAGGGGTCCCTGTCATGTCCCATCTTGGTCCTTTCTGTTTCTCTGTCTCTGTTTCTGTCACATTCTCTCTCTCCCTCTCTCCCTTTCTCTCTCCCTCTCTCTCTCTCTCTCTCTCTCTCTCTCTCTGCAGTCATTTCTCAATATTCTCTACTCTCAACACCTTTCCTCCCTTCACTTTCAATCTTCCCTTAGAATGAAAGCAAGTCAGAGGCTGGTAGCTTCTGCAGTTATCTCATCCCTAATCTCACTCCCCACCCCCCCAGGTGCAATTATTATTTATTATGAAGCAATATTATAGGAGACAGCTAGGTGACACAGTAGTTAGAGCACTGGGCCTGGAATCAGGAAGATCTGAATTCAAATTTGACCCCGGACCCTTGCAAACTCTTTGATCTTGGGCACGTCACTTAACTTCTCTTTGCCTCAGTTTCCTCAACTGTGAAAAATGGTGAAAATAATAGCAATCACAGGGCTGTTGTGAGGATCAAGTAAGATGATATGCATAAGGTGCTTTGGCGCAGCCCCCGGCCACGGTAGGCGCCATATAAATGTTCTCTTGTTATTCAATCATTTTTCAGTCATGACCCATTTGGGATTTTCTTGGCAGAGATCGTGGAGTGATTTGACATTTCTTTCTCCAGCTCATTTTACAGATGAGGAAACTGAGGCAAACAGGGTTAAGTGACTTGCTCAGAGTTACTTAGTAAGTATTTGAGGTCAGATTTGAACTCAGTAACATGAATCTTCCTGATCTGAGACCTGACATTCTATCAACTGCACCGCCTACCTTCTCTATATCAGTGTTAGCCGTTATCATCATCATTTTTAAAATTAGTATAATTTTCATCATTATAATTATAACTGGTCTCATGGAACTAATCAGTCATCCAACAAACATTTACGGGCACTATTCTAGTCACAGGTGATAAAAAGTGAAAATGAAACAATTTTTGTCCTCAAGCACCTTACAATTTATGAAAGGAAACACCATATACAAAATAAACACAAAGTAATTTTCTGAAAGTAGAGGGAAGAGGCTGGAGTGGGCAGGAACAGCTGGAAAAGTTCATGTAGGAGGTGAAATATGAGCTGAGCTTTGAAGATTCTAAGGAATGGAAAGCCAGGGGGGAGTGACAGCTTGTGCAAAGGAATGGAGATGGGAAATCATAAGTGAGGATCAGCAGGAAGGCTAGTTTGACTGGAATGTAGAGTCCATGAGTATCTGATGTTGTAAAAGTAAGTTGGAGTCACCTTGTGAAGAGCTTTAAATATTTATATTTTATATTGGAGTCCAAAGGGAAGCATTGGAGCATTTTGAGTGGGGTAGTGAAATGACCACCTGTGCTTTAATACTATCATTTTATATATTTTGTTGTTTTTCAGTCATTCATATGTGTGTATGAATGTATACATGCACATGTGTATGTATAGTGTATAGTTTTTGTGGTTGTTTAGTTATTTCAGTCCTGTCCTACTCTTTGTGACCTCATTTGGGTTTTCTTGGTGGATATACTGAACTGGTTTGCCATTTCCTTCTCCGTTCACTTTACCAATGAGGAAACTGAGGCAAATAGGATTAAGTGACTTGCCCAGGATCACTAGACATATAACTAGTGTCTAAGGCCAGTCTTGAATTCAGGAAGATGAGTTCTTCCTGACTACAGTCCTGACCCTGTCTACTGCACCACTTGGTTGCCCACTATTTTGCATATAGAGTTCTCAAATTCAAGTTAGACTTGGCATTTCAATTGGGATATCTTAAGGCAATTTAAAGACTTGGAGAAAACTGATAGCAATATCATGGAACCCACTGTTCAAAGTTTTTTTTTAACACTTAAAAAATTTTTTATTTGCTTCTGGTTGTAAATTTGGTGCAAACTGTTTAATAAAATATTGTCCCTATAAAAAATTAAAAATATCATTTGGGCAGCTGTGTGGAGTATAGAAAGCAGTAGAATTTAGGGGGATTAGGAAAGGCTTCTTGTAGGAGGTGGAATTTTTGCTGGGACTTGAAAGAAGACGGGGAAGACAGGAGGCAGAAATGAAGAACTTCCTGGGAGTGGGGGACATCCAGGGAAAATGCCTTGATCTGAGAGGTGGAATGTCCTGTCAGGAGAAGAGCAAGGTGGCCGATATCACTGGAACAAATGAGTATATGTGTAAAAAACAAAAGAGTATATGTGTAAAGTGTAGAAGATTGAAAAGGTGGGGGGGGGAGGGCAGGTTTTGAAGGTCTATGAACATCCAACAAAAGATTTTATATTTGATCCTGGAATTGACAGGGAACCATTGAAGTTTATTGAGTAGGAGGGTGATATGGTCAGATATGAACTTTAGAAAGATCCATTTGACAGCTCAGTCAAGAATGGACCAGAGTAAGGGGAGATATGGCAGGCAGGCTAGCTAGTAGGCTATTGCAGTAGTTCAGGCATAAGGTGATAAGGGCTTGACACCAGAGCATTAGAAGAGGGTATATTCAAAAGATATTACAAAGGTCAAGTTGACGGGCTTTGATAACAGATTGTATATACAGGAGATGATAAAGACTCAGGAGTTTAAGATACACTTGGGTTGTGAGCCTAGGTGACTGGGAGGATGATAAGTGTGTGTTCATCCTTCATTGCCGAAGAAGATCATTCTATCAGAGAAATGATGACATGACTTGCGCTTGATTTTGTTTTGAGTGAGGGAGGGCTGTGCAGGTCACCAACCTCACTTCTCCTCCAGAGCCATCTGAGTCCAGTGACCGGATATTTCTCCGGATGACTAGAAATGACCCAGGATGAGGCAATTGGGGGTAAGTGACTTGCCCAAGGTCATGCGGCTAGTGAGTGTCAAGTGTCTGAGGTAAGATTTGAACTCAGGTCCTCCTGACTCCTGCACTGGTGCTCTATCCACTGCACCACCTAGCTGCCCCTGAGGATGGTAGTACCTTCAGCAGTAATAGGGAACTTAGGGAGAAGAAAGGGTTTGGGAGAAATAATGAGTCCAGTTTCAGGGGAGTTGCAGATCTGCATTGATAAAAGGGATTTCCTTACAAAGAATTATCTATAACAATAAAATGCAGGTATGGACCAAAACAAAAAAATTGACAACTAGGTTGAGTTCAAGTAGGAGCAACCAAGATGCTGAGGGCTTGGAAGATTGTCATATAAGGAACAAAAGAAGAAATTAGTGATGGAACTAATCCGAAGAAGAGTTTGGTTGGGAGAGTCATGGGAGCTATCTTCCAACATTTTAAAGGCTGTCCTTTCTTCTTGACATAGAGGCATCTAAGTGGTGTAATAGGGTAGCTAGGTGGCACAGTGGCTAGAGTACTGGGCTTGGAATGAGAAAGACTCATGTTCCTGAATTCAAATCTGGCCTCAGACATTTACTAGTTGTGTGACCCTGGGCAAGTCACTTAATCCTGTTTACCTCAGTTTCCTCATCTGTCAAATGAGCAGGAGAAGGAAGTGGCAAACCATTCCAATATCTCTTCCAAGAAAACCCCAACATGGGGTCATGAATAATAAAGGGAAATAATAAAGCTCTTTGCAAACCTAAAAATACTAAATAAGTAGTTATAGACTCTATCTCCCCTGCCTCTTTGCTTAATGATTCAGTCACCAGGTATTGATAGAGTGCCTATTATATGTTGAGCACTTCAGTGTGGTCTATAGATACTTGTCCTGAGAGAATTTGTAAAATTTTCCTAGCAAGATCAAAATTACAAAAAAAAAAGCTGACATTTATATGGTGCTTTTAGGTTAGTGACACACTTTGCCTTCATGATCTCACTTGATTTCCACAAAAACCCTGTGAGGTCAATACTTATAGGTATTATACCCATTTTAAAGAAACTGAGGTTCAGAGGAAGTGAAATGACTTACCCATGGTCACACAACCAGTAAGTATTACCGTGGATCACACAACGAGTAGGTCTTGGAGAGAGAATTCAAACGGGGGTCTTCCCATATGCAGCATTTTGTCTCCTATCCCATGATTTCTCTTGATGAACAGGGGAAGTGGTAGAAGTATGAGGTAGTGAGTTAAAGGTCCCAGATGAACAGCATAGAACTTTAAAGACTGTAGGGGTTCAGAGAAAGGGTAGTTTTCATGGAGGAGGTAGGCCTTGGCCTTAGCCACGAAAGCTGGATATGATTTGGATTAGGATGAGAGTTGGAGGAGTGAGAAAGTTATTCCAGACTGATGTGCTTGTTATTTCATCACGTACATACTCCTCCAACCTCCAGTCCTCCTCCACCCTCAACATAGAAAATGGAAAAGTCACCATGAAGGAGATTTCACCCAAGATGGTAAAAAGAGTAAGACTGAAATTGGATTTCACAAAGGCAGCTAAGTGGTATAGTGGAAAGAGTTGTATGGCAGGCTCTAGCCTCTGGCATGACTCTTGCTTTCCAGTGGCACTAGCTGGATAGGGACCCAGAGGTCTACCACTACTCCTTTCAGGGATATCCTTGAGGGGCTGCATGTGTCTTTCCCAAACTGTAGCTCATAATCCCCTACTGGTGTACTTTCCCTATGATTACCAGCTGGTATCAATAAGCCAGGGCAGCTAGGTGGTAAAGTGGATAGAGTGCAGGGCCTGAAGTCAGGGAGACTCCTCTTTCTGAGTTCAAATCTGACCACAGATACTTCCTAGACCCTGGGCAAGTCACTAACCCTGTTTGCCTCATCTGTAAAGAGAGTTGGAGAAAGAAATGGCAAAGAACGCCAGTCTCTTTGCCAAGAAAATCCCAAATGGGGTCACAGAGAGTCAGACACAACTGAAACGACTAAGTAACAATGACAGTAAATCATTTAGCCAGTCAGATTTCTAGTTATCTTCTAATTGGGGCGTATTTATTAAGGGGATTTAACAGCAGGAACACAAAATTCCCTCTAAAAGTCTGTGACACACCCTCCCACAGATTATAGGGGAAAGTAAGCATATGCAAAGGAGTTAGTTCGACCCTCTTGGGAGTCCCTTTGCTAGAGTTTGCAAGGTGTTCCCCTTCTGAGAGATGGTGTAACTTTCTGCTGGGCTCTTTGTAGAGGCCTGAAGCCACCTTTCTTCAGTGTGTCTAATTTGACTTTGACTCCTGATGAAGACATTGCATGAACTGTTACTGGGACATTGTCAGAACTAGGATGCCAATGGCAAATCTCAAATCCTTTGGCTTACCCAAGTTCATAAGGCCCTCCTTTGGTTAAGGAGGGGAAAGAGAAGGAGACAGAGACACAGAGGAGTCATATGCAGAATAATCATCTCACTCTGTTCTCCACCAAGGGATTCCTTCTCAGAGGTTCAATTCTCCAGACTGCCAAACACACCAATGCTCCATTTTAAACAGTCTTTCTGATTTTCTGCAAGTTCCATAGATTATGACCAAGTCTCTTCAACTAATCCTTGTATAATTCCTGGGCAACACCACTCTATTCCATTCAATAACTTTATGAATAAAACATTTATTAAGCCCTTACTGAGTGCAAAGCATTGTGCTAAAAAGTAAGACAGTTCCAGCTCTCAAGAAGAGAGGCAAACACATAGGGAAGGTTTTGGCTACAAGTCACATGGAAATGTCTCATGGTCTTCTGTAGGGTACAGTGGCAAAGCAAATGGCAATACCTCTTCTTTAATGTTATTTCCACTAATAAAATCATATCAGTTTCCGATGTTAAATTACGTGAGTGTCCAGGATTTAATGACAAGAACTTTACTTTCTAGGATTTCAGTAGCTGTGGCTGTAGGCCCTGTAGGAGCATTTGCCAGGCTAGATCTTCACAGAGGTTGCTTCCCAGGATGATAGCTGAGGACATTAGACTGGATGCATTCCTGTTTCCAAGCTTCAGGGTCCTGGGTTGTCTCCACCAAGGCCTGAGGGGGACATGGTGAGGCTGATTTGTTTACCCAGCAAGTGCTGTGTCCTGTCTCCCTCTCAGGTAGCTTCAACTAGGCTGGCCTGCCTGCTCTGTAGGTGGCATCTGATTAGCCAAAAGCTTTCAAGGACTTCTAATTATGAGGTGATGGAAACAGCTGACATGATGGCACAGCAACAGTCAAGGGCAGCTAGGTGGATGGAGTGCCAGGTCTGGAGTCAGGAAGATTCATCTTCCTGAGTTCAAATCTGGCCTCTGACATTTACTAGCTGTGTGACCTTGGGCAAGTCACTTAATTCTGTCTGCCTCAGTTTCCTCATCTGTCAAATGAGCAAGAGAAGGAAATGGTAAACCATTCCAGTATCTTTCCCAAGAAAACCCCAAATGGGGTCACAAAGAGTCTGACACAGACTGGAAATGACTAAACAGATTTGATTGTGACTTTTTTTGCACTTATTCTAAAGCCTTTAATTGTTTGATTCAGTAAAGGCATTATTACCTGGTTACGGTATCAGGGCATAATAGCTTGTTAATTATTTCAAGTTGTTAGGGTGATTGAGTGATTAACGAAATCTGTTGATCTTTACCCTTACAGAATGTTGGACTTGAAGTCAAGGAATTCCTGAGTTTGAATTCCACAGCATACATTTCCTAGCTATGTAACCCTGGTCAAGTTAGTTAACCTCTTCCAGCCTTGGTTTCCCGATCTGTAGAATGGGTTTTCAGTTGTGTCATGAGGGGAACTTGTGTGTTGCAAGGTTAGGGCGGGACTAAGGCACTAGGCTGGAGAGTTCATGTTGCTTTCTTCCCCTCTCATCTTCCACTATGTCTCCACAGCCTCACTCCCCAGAAATCGAGAACCTCAGGGATAGAAGGGGTGTTACAAGTCATCAGATAGTACACCCGTCTAGCACGTATGGAAGAAAACCAAAGCAGTATGAATGCTGGAGAATGCTGTGGGCAGGGGCCCTCTTGTCTGACAGATCCTAGGGCTTGTTATGTGTCACCTAGTTTCACCCTCACCCTGCTCCCATCATGCTGTGGGGTGAGCAACTTAGGGCTCTGAGTTTCATAGTGTCCAACTCTGCAGCTTCTAAGAAAGGGCTAAGACCCTCTCCTTCATGGGATCCCTCAATCAGAGATGGCTATGGACTTACTATTTTGTATCTTACCTACATGTTAGTCTCTAACGCTTCTCCCCTTTCTCCCACTATCCTTGTCTAAGTAGTCTCAAAACAGGCTCTCCCTCCCTCCCTCCTGCCCTACTCCCCAAGCTCCGTTTCGTGACCCCTCCTCTCTCATCTCTAGCATGGCAGGGGGAGGGGGTACTGCCCCAGATGGCCCTGCCTGTTCTATTCATAGCTCAGGCGGCTGACATGGTTCACATACTTGACATTTCTGATGTCTGGCCCCAGGGATACTGCCCCCCACCTCTCTCTGCCAGCTCCTCTTGGTGTTCTCACTTTAGGGTTGACAGGGACCTTAGAGATCAGCTGGTCCATTTCACAGAGGAGGAGACTAAAGTCTGGAGAGGGGAATGAGTTGGCGTAGGTCACATCGCTGGTGACTGAATCAGGACTAGAATCCAGGTGTCTTGACTTCAAGCTCATGGCAATGTAAGGTGATAGTGATGGTAGAAAACAAGATATGGGGTGTGTGTGTGTGTGTGTGTGTGTGTGTGTGTGTGTGTGTGTGTTACGGATCTGGCAATCAATTAATCAATCATTAGCCATTTTATTTATCAATTGCCAGGCATCGTGCTAAGCACTGGGAATACAAAGGAAGAAACAGTCCTTGCTCTTGTGATCTAATGGAGAAGACAGCCCATACTGTTTATTTATAGGTTGTACATAGAGGATACCCATAAAGCAGATAGAAGGAACTTTAGTAAGAAAGGTTTTAGCAGTTAAGGTGACCAGGAAAGGTCCCCTCCAGCAGGTGGCATTTGAGCTGAGTCTTGAAGGAAGCTGGGGAAACAGAAAAGCTGAGATGAGGAGGGAGAGTATTCCAGACATGGGAGATTGCCAATAAAAAAGGATGAGTGTCCTGTGCACAAAATAGTATCTCTGGGTCATAGAGTGAATGCATGGAGGGAAACAAGAGTAAGAAGACAAGAAATGTAGGGAAGAACTAGGAAGGATTTTAAATACTAAACAAATGACTGGAGATATTTCCTCCTGAATGCAATAGAGCCATTGCAATCTGAGGGGGTGGAGGTGACCTGATTAGATTTGCACTTAAGGAAATAGCTTGGGTTGAGGATGAATGGGAAGGGTCTTGAATCATGGAGATCAATTAGAAAGCTATGAAACTAGTCAAACAGAGAGGTAAGGAGAGCCTCAAATAAGATAACCAGAGTGCAGAGGCGACATATATGAGATGGTATGAATGTTTTTTAAAAAAGACAAAATTTGGCAAATAATTGGATATATTGGGATGAATGAGAGTGGAATTGAAGGTGACAATGGCCTGGATGACTGAGGATCGTCATGCTTTTTACACAGTAAAAGGGAAGTTTGGAAGAGGGAAAGATTTTGCTACAAAAGAGATTGAAATCTGTTTTGAACAATTTGAGGTTTCTAAACAAGAGCCGAGGGCAGCTAGGTGGTGTAGTGGCTAGAATGCCAGGCCTGGAGTGAGGAAGAATCGAGCTCAAATCTGGCCTCAGGCATTTAGTACCTTGTGTGACCCTGAGCAAGTCACTTTACTGTTTGCCTCAGTTTCCTCATCTGTCAAATGAGCTGGAAAAGAAAATGGCAAACCACTTTAGTATCTTTGCCAGGAAAACTCCAAATGAGGTTATAGAGACAGACAAGATTTTAAACAACTGAACAAAAAGTAGGCTTTTATCTGGAAATGTCCAGTAGGTAGTTGGTTATATGAGATTGGAACTCGAGAGAGATTGAGGCTAGATAAATAGATCTGGGAGTTATTTACTATATAATTTATAATTATAAATTTATTTTCAGTTCTCAGCATTCACTTCCACAAGAATTTGAATTCAAAATTTGCTTGCCATCTCCCTCACCCCAGGACAGCATGCATCCCATCTACTCCTTCCTCCAGTCTCCTCCTTTCTATTACCCACCCTTCTTCCATCCCTCTTCTCCTCTATTTTCCTGTAGGGCAAAATAGATTTCTATACTCTGGGAGTTATTTACTAAGGGATAACAACTGAGGAACTCTGTCTAATCAAGGCCTCTTCCGAGCCCCTATCTGCCCCACTTCACAGAAGTGAAGAAAGAGGAAAAGCTAGGTACCTGGATAATTCATTCTATATCTTGCCCCTGGATGATTAAAAATGGAGTTTCTTCACCGAACCTCAATCTAGATCCTACCATCTGACCTTTCCTATGTTTTCCTTAGGGATGGAAACAGCTCAGGAAATGGGGGTGGGTTAGGGAGGTTTGGCAGGTAACAGACAGATAGGAAGCAGACCCTTTCCCCTTTCCCATATGGGGGTCAAAGTTAGAAGAATTTAGTCTCTTGAGGCCAGGATATCCCTGAACTTCTCTGAGAGGAAATATTCAATTAATTTCAATAAGCATTTATTAAGTGTTTGTGCAGGACACTGTGCTAAGGGCTCGAAGAATAAAAAAAAAATCCCAAATGAAACAATTCCTGTCTCCAAGACACTTACAAAGGGGAAAGGGGAAGGAACAAGATTGTGTGAGGGTGGGGACAGGGAAACATATAAAAACATATCAAAAATCAGCAGCTCTTTCAGGTTACCAATAATATTATGCGTGTTATTTCATTTGATCTCATTCCAGTGATTCCCAGATCTCTATATATCCAGTTTTGGTCTCACCTGAGCTCTAGTCCTGTTGACCCCTGACTGCCCGTTGAAAATTTTGAGCTGATTGTACCATAGTCATCTCAATAAGCTCAACATGTCTAAAACAAAAATTATGTTTTTCTCCAAACCTACCCCTCTTCTGCTGGCAAGGGCACTATCTTTCTTCTGTTCACCCAAGTTCACAATCTCATCATCTTTCCTTTCAACTCCTCATTCTCCCTTCCCCCATCTCTCCAATCAGTTGCCAAATCTAGTCTTTTCTACCTCCACAATTTCTCTGAAACCAGTCATCTTCTCTCTCACCTATAGAGCTGCCTTTTGTGTTGAGTTATTTTTCAGTTGTGTCTATCTCTTTGTGACCCCCACCTTTTTTTTTTTTAGTTTTCTTGGCAAAGATCCTAAAGTGGTTTGCCATTTCCTTCTCCAGCTCATTTTCTAGATGAGGAAGCTGAGGCAAACAAGGTTAAATGACTTGTCATACAGTGAATGTCTAAAGTGGGATTTGAACTCAGGTCTTCTTGACTCCAGGCTTGGTGCTATATCCACTGAGCCAGTTAGCTGCCCTTAATACCTCTCATTTAGGTTATTGCAATAGTCTCCTCACTCAGCGACCTGTCTCAAATGTCTTCTCAGCTTCAAACCATCCTCCACATAGCTGCCAGAGTGATTTTCCTAAACTATAGGTGTCATTCCCTTGCTCTATAAACTCTCTAGTGGTTCCCTGTTACATCTAGAATCAGATATAAACTGCTTCTCTTCTTTCATTTAAAGTCCTTTAGAACTTGGTCCCAACTTATCTTTTCAGACTTGTTATTAAATATATTACTCACCTTCATGTACTCTAAGGTCCAGTCAATTTCACCTTCTTAGGTGAAACTTTTCCAGATCTCCCTAGCTGTTAGTGCCCTCTCTCTTAAAATCATCTCATTTTTATTTTGTTTATACTCATATAGAGGTTAAAGACTCGACCAGGATCACACAGCTAGTATAGGATGCAGGAGGATTCTAACTCAGGTCTTCCTGACTCCAGGTCCAGCACTCCACCAGAAATTTAGGAAAGTATGGAGTCTTAGAGCTGAGGGTCTAATACCCTTCCATGAGAGTCTCTGTGGGTTGGCAGAAGTTGTGGCTACTTGGTTGACAGTGGCCAGGGAAAAAAGGGGCAGAGGCATGGATGGGCATTCTGAGGATGAGGGAGACATCTCAGACTCATTTCAAAATTTTATGCCTTTGTTAACTCCTACTTTTCACAATGCGTTGTGCTAGGAACTAGGGGGAAAACTTTCCTTGCCCTCAAGGACCTCACATTCTACTGGAGGTGTTGGTGATACTGTGATACAACATATACACTGATAAGCAAATTACCAGTTAATTTTGGTGTGGGGGGAGGGGAGAAATGAGGAGAGATAGGGATAGATAGGAAGAAGGTGATTCCTGTACTGAGCGGAGGAGAGGACTTGATCTTTACCCCTTCTATTTCCAGAACTCCTATCCCATAACCAGGCAGATTGTGGGAAGGTTCTTAATCTGAAAATGTGTAGTTCCAGGAATTCCTTGATGATCAAATGAAATAACTGTTTGTAAAATGCTTAACAGTGCATCTTCTACATCCAGAGAAAGAACTATGGAATTGGATCACAGAATGAAGCAGACCATTTTCTTTTGTATTGTGTTTTGTTTTGATTTATGGTTTCTCTCACTCATTTTAATTCTTCTATACAACATGACTAAAGTGAAAATGTATTCAATAGGAATGTATGTGTACAACCTATATAAGATTGTATACTGTATCAGGGAGGGCATGGGGAGGGCAAAAAATATCTAAGATATATGGAAATGATTGTAGAACATTGAAAACAAAATAATTTAATAAAAAACATTTTTAAAGACCTAAAAAAATGCTTAATAGTGCCCTACACGTAGTAGGCACTTAAAAATGCCTATTCTTCTTCCCTTTCCTTGCTCTGTTCCTCTCAGACAGCCCCCCTCTCAATGCCCCCCTACCCCAATCTCCCCAATGATAGGGAATGAAGACAACTGGGGCTAGGGATGGTATTTAGTTCAGGATCTCATCTGCACACTGGCACTCTTGTGCTTAGATGTTCTGTTGGCAATCTACCTTTTCCAGAAGAGATCCTCAGTTGAGAATGATGTTGGCATTATGGTTTCAAGTGGAAGGAGATGGTTGCTTGTGCTTGAGAAAGTATATTGAGTGATAACAGGGAGAAGAAAGACGGGCTGACTTGGGCACAGGCTGGGTAGGGACTGGAGTGAGGGGGTGGGTAGTTTCAGGGGCAGGGCTGAGAACCACTCCTTACCAAGCAGCCCCAGGTACCCTGAGGAAACTTATGGAAGCTGCTTAGACCTGCCCAAAGAGGGAGGTGTGGCCTAGGCTTGGCTCTGACTTCTCCTCTTGCTCCTCATTGCTCATGCACCTGTTGCCGGGGTTCATCTCTCTACTGGTGGTCATGAAACCAAATGACCCTGGTGGCGGAGCACCGTGATCCTAGTCTTGGAATTCTCCCCTTTGTTTCTTCCAGACCAACCTGAAAGAAAGAGCTTTGGGGTCTTGACCCAAAGTTTAGGAAGTGCTGAAGGGTTCTTGAGTGGAAAAGGTTTAAGAAACTCTGGTCTAGAACAGAGGCAAGGCAGTAGGGGTGGGGAAGATTGGGTAAGTATTGGAAAGAGTACTGAGTCTGGAGTTCAAGAGATCTTGGTGCTGCTACTTCCTGACTGGGTCACCCTGGGCAAATTACTTCATCTCTCTGTGTTCCAGTGTCTTCATCAGTAAATGATAAGGTGGGACTAAAGAAGGTCTTCAAGGCCCCTTTAATTCTGGGATCATTGATCCCAGAAGATTCTGTCCTATAGTTTGGAGGAGAGCCCTGAGAGGTCATTTCCATCATTTCCCTGCCTAGGCAAGGCTCTCCCTATCCCTTACCCGGGCCGAACAGACTCATGTTCTCCTCCATTTAAATGATCCAGTTGTTGTGGGATGGGAACTTAGCTTTCTTCTATTACTCCTTCCCTGAGGATCTAACTTACTATTCTGGATTGTAGTGTAGAGTTGAAGGACCTCAAAAAAGTCAACCACTAGAACCTCATGAGTCCACCCTCATTTTACATATGAGGAAACTGAAGCTGGCAAGAGTAGTGACTTGCCCAAGATTACACTGCTAGTAAGAAGGATTTGAACTCTTGAGTGGTGACTTGGGGGGTGCAGCTAGGTGGTGCAATAGTGTTCAGAGTCAGGAAGACTCATCTTCCTGAGTTCAAATCTGGCCTCAGACACTTACTATCTGTGTGACCCTGGGCAAGTCACTTAATCTTGTTTGCCTCAGTTTCCTCATCTGTAAAGTGACCTGGAGAAGGAAATGGCAAACCTCTTCAGTGTCTTTGCCAAGAAAACCCCAAATGGGATCACAAAGAGTCAGCCATGACTGCAAATGACCAAACAGGTTCATTGTTGTTTTCTGCTGTCTTTCTGCCTCCCACTTCAACTGTTAGTCATCAAGGATTTATTAAGAGTCTACTCTGTGCCAGGCACTGTGCTAACCAGGGGGTACCCAAAGAAAGGCAAAAAAAGAAATACTGTCCCTGTGGTCAAGGAATTCACATTTTAATGGAGGAAACAACAAAGCAAATAATTACATTTATACAAAATATGATTTGAGTGGATGGAAGGACATCTCGAAAGGAAGACACTAGCAGAGGTGAGATGGGGAATAAAGCCTTCCACTGAAGGTGAGATTTGGGTTGCGTCTTGAAGTCAAGAAAGTAGGCATAAGGGAAGAGAATTCTAGGCTTGGGGAAAGCCAGTGAAAAGTCACAGACCATTAAAGACAATAGGTGGAATCTCTTGTTATATTGCCATATCTTAAGGTGGAAGAATATTGGAAGAGTAGGAAGGAGTCAGATCATGAATATTTAGTATTTTATTTTTTCCAATTACATGTTAAGACAATTTTTAACATTAATTTTTAAATAAAATTTTGAGTTCTGCATTTTCTCCCTCCCTCCTTCCCCTCCCCTTTCTTGAAGACAGTGAGTAATTTGATATATCATATATGTGCAATCATGTAAGACCTATTTGTGAAGGGTTTTTAATGCCCAAAGAACATTTGATATTTGATCATGGGGAAACAGGGAATCACTGGAGTTTATTGAGTAAGGGGGTGATGTGGTCAGATCTGTACTTTAGGAAAATCACTTGGGCAGCTAAGTGGAGGATAAATCAGAGTGGGAAGAGTCTTGAGTCAGGGAGGCCAACCGGAAGGCCATTGCAATATTCCCAGCATGAGGTGATGAACTCATGCACCAGGGTGGCAACTACATGAGCAGAGAGAAGGGGACATATAGGAGAGGTGGAAGGTGAAAGTAGAAATGACAAGACTTGGCAACAGGCTGGATGTGTGGGGTGGGTACTGTAAATTCCTGGGCTTTTCTGAGTTCAGGGTGAGTGAGAAATGTGGGTATCAGGAAGGTGGAGATAGGAATAAGGGAAGCCTGAATCTGGCTTGTCTGAGGGAGGGGGAAAATGCCAGGATTGTGCCAGCAGGGGGCTCTGCTTTCCACAGGGACCTGACTGTGTGTTAGTGCAGATGTTACTTGTACTGGTAACTTAGATTTCTGTGGTGTTTTTAAGAATTATAAAGTACTTCTCTAAAAGCTCTAAGTAGATAGGACAACTATTATCTCCACTGTACAGATGAGAAAATTAAGTCTAAGAGAAATGAAATAACTTGTTCGTGATTATATAACTAGTATATGTTGGAGCTGGGAATGAACCCAGGTCTTCTGACTGTTAAGTCCTGGCCTCTTTTTATCCCCAATAACACTACATGTCTGGATGAATATGGGTGTATTGTATCAGTAAGCACATGTATACATATGCATTGCCTGTATGACTGAATGTGCATGAATATCTGACTGGATAGATTGAGAGATTCACTTTATTAAGTGATTACTGTTTGCCAAGTTCCGTGCTAAGAGCCAGGGATAAGTACAAGCAATGCTTGCCTTCAAGGAGCTTACACTTCAAATGGAGGAAGACAATACACAAAATGAGGATGAGAAGTGCAGAGGAGAGGAGGCCTGGTTCTTGATAAGTTTAAGGGAAATTCACCCATCAGACCAGGAGTTGTCTAGGGTGGAGCCAGTGAAGGATGAGAGTGATGACTGGATTTTAGGCATCATGGTGAGGGGTAGAGTTGTTTAGAATTTTGTGTTACTCAATGGCCATAGTCTGTATCCATCACAGCATGTTTTCTCCCTCCCCCGCTCCCTCTCCACCCCGCTCCACTCTCAGATGTATACCTTGGACTCCAGAGTCACAAACCAAAAGTTCATATCATCTCATTATGCATTCATTTAATACTTATTTTTAAAATAGATTTTTACTTTTGTCTTTTCTTTTTATATTACCAAGATTTCCCCCTCTATCTCTTTTACCCTCTCCCTATCCCAGGGAACCATCCCTAATAACAAAGAATGTTTCTTTAAAAAAAGAAGAAAAAGAGAAAGAGAAAAAAATCATCAAAACAGATACATAAAACATTTTAAAAACCTGACATTATATTAGATGCTCCATATCCAAGGGCTTCCCTCTCCCTGCCCCAAACCCCTAAGTCATGGAGGAAGGAGTCTTCTTATATTTCTTCTTTGGGGCTAAGCTTATTTTCAATTATCTTGTGGCAGTAATTCTTTTTGCATTGCTGTAGTCATTGTCTATATTGTCTTCTTGGTTCTGCTTATTTCACTTTGTATCAGTTCGTATATACCTTTCTTATAGTACTTACTGTAACAGTGTCACTCTTGCAAGAAAGTGTCTTAGGTGTGTGTCACATCTTTCTCGTCATGACTCGGAGCTTCCTAAGACTGGGACATTGTAAATATCCCCTCTCTTTGTTCCTCTGTCTCCCTATTCCCAGACCCTCAGCTTCCTCCCCTTCATAGCTTCACTACTATTCCTTTGGGCTCCTCTTTGTCTCTGTCCTTTATTAAAAACACACGGGACAACATCTGTATCTGGGCAAACCCAGCTCAGTCACAGATGGATGCTTACTGGAGAGTAGTGGTGGAGGGAAGGGGCATGTGGAAGTATTTTTAGGTAGTAAATGACTTGATGCCCTGACCACTTCCAATTCACCAACAAACATTTATCAGGTGCCTACTATGTACCAGGTATAGTGCTGGGTGATATATAGAGAAAATAGAACAATTTCTGTCCTCAAGAATCTTAATTCTATTTTTGCTCAGTCATTTCAGTCATATTTGATTCTTTGTGGCCCCATTTGAGGTTTTCTTCGCAAAGATGCTGGCGTGGTTTGCTTTTTCCTTCTTTAGCTCATTTTAACAGATGAGGAAACTGAGGTAAACAGTTAAAAGACTTCCCTAGGGTCACACTGGGAGTAAGTGTCTGGGGCCAGATTTGAAATTTGGAAGATGAGTCTTCCTGACTCCAGGCCTGGTACTCTATGCACTATGTCAACTAGCTGGCTATCTTAATTCTATCAGGGAATTTTGAAAATAGATACATATATGTCTATAAAGACGAATACAAAGTAATAAAGGAGACACTAGCATCTGGGTATTAGAAAAGACATTCTGTAAAAGATAGCCCTTAAGTTGAGTTTTAAAGGAAAATAGAAGTAAGGAGGGGATGCATTCTGGGCAAAGGGAACAGCCACTGCAAAGGCATGGAGATGGGAAATAGAGTGGTGTCTGAGGAACTGTAAGAAGACCAGTTTGATGGGACTGGAGTGTAGAAAATGGAGATAATATATAATAAAGCTAGAAAGGTATATTGGAGCCAAGTTATGAAGGACTCTAAGTGTGGAAGAGAGGAACTTATATTTAATCCTGCAGATAATAGGGAACTATTTGACGTTTATTGGGCAGGGGAATTACATAGTTAGGTTTTTACTTTAGGAAAATTGATTTAGTAACTATGACGTAGATGGATTGAAATGGGGAGAAAGAGGGGCAGAAAGATCCAATTAGGAGGAGGATGTTCAGATAGTTCAGGAGAAAGAGGACCTTGGCCCACAGCAGTGTGGTGGCTGAGTAAGTGAAGAGATGTGATAAATGATGTGGAGAAAGAAATGATAAGATTTGGCAATGGATTGACTATGGGGTGAGGGAAAGGAGATGCAAAGACAGGAGATGTAGATCCCATCTTTGGGGAGCTCCTGTTCAAACAAAGGAGCTAGGTCATATACTCAGGAGACGGAAGGAGGAAAAATGAACAAGAGTAGTATTTATGTAATAGAAAGGAGTGGACTGGTGGTGAGAAGATGGGTTTGTGTCCAGTTTCAGCTGCTTGTTGCCTTTAGAATCATTCATTTCCCTCGTTGGGTCTCAATTTTCCACTCTGTACAGAAGGGACAGAAAAGGCTGCATCCATCAAATCTAAGGCCCTATGCAGCTCTGATAGCACATGTCATATGGAGAGGGGCTAAGCTTGTGGCTATTGGTGCTGGGAATGGGGAGGAGGAGGAAGAGAAGAAGGAAAAGGGTGAGGAGAAAGAAAAGGAGTGGGAGAGGAGAGGAAGAGGAGAAGGGGAGGGGAGAAAAGGAGGAAAAAGAGATAAAAGGGAAGGTGAAGGATGGAGTTAATCTGGGAAGGCTTCTTGGTAAAGGGGGAGGGGATTTAAAGCAAGTCTTCCCTTCCCCCTTCCTCAGATGACCAAGGAAATGCCTTTATGTTTATTTTGTGGTAGGACTCTGGACTCACCCTTTCTGAAACTGCTTATTTCCCACAAGCTGTGGGCTCCATGGTCATCTAGGCCTGTGAGGAAAGGCTGATCATTTCCCTCCTCCTGCATTCTGTCTCCCCTCCCCTCCCTTGACTGCTCCTTCTCTCTCCAAAGCCCCTCCTTTTTACCTTCACCTTGGGGAAGCTGGCTCCACCGCTGTGCAGGGGAGGAATAGGGGATGGGGCCAGCCTAGCACCTTTGCCATCCTCTTCTCTGTCCTGGGAGCCTTAGATGGATGAAGCCTTAGTCTCCTATAGATCCTACAGGAGAAGCCTGGGGTTACTTGTCCAGAGCCTCCTTCTACTATAACACTAGTGAATTAACTCAGTGGTTCCTGAGGCTTCCTCCCCAACACTCTCCCAGGTCCTGTGGGTAGGGAACCAACTCAGTGGCACTGTAAGTGTGTCATCGTATCTGAGGATAAGATCATCTGTGTGTATCTAAGTGCATCTTTGTGTATGCCTCTATCAGTCCATTTATGTGCCTTTTGCTCATTACCTGTGTGTCTGAATGTATTTACTGTGTTTCAATATCTTCGCAAAATACAGTAGAATAACTGTTACATTATTTGTTGTTTTGGATTGTCTGTACCATTTTTTACTCTCCGATTCCTTCCCATATCTTTTCTGGGATAATTAAATCTGCCTGTAGTTTATAAGTTCCTTTCACACACACACACACACACACACACACACACACACCCTCCTCATACCCCACCTTCCTAGTCCCACTGGGCAAGAACTCTGGGGAAGAACTCTTCTCTTCCATATACACACACATCTGTCTCCTACTATCCCTTAGGGATAGAGAATGAGAGTATATTTTTTGATGCAATCAGGGTTAAGTGATTTGCCCAGGGTCACATAGCTAGAAAGTATCAAGTGTCTGAGGCCATATTTGAACTCAGGTCCTCCTGACTCCAGCGCCAGTGCTCTATTCACTGATCCACCTAGCTGTCCCGAGAATTTATTATATTACATTTCATTTTCACTGACTAGCTGTCCTGACTGGAGTGCTCTCTTCCCTCATCTCCACATCCTAGCTTCCTTTAAATCTCAGGTAAAGCCCTGCTTTCTACAAGAAACGTTTCCCACTTCTCCTTAATCTTAATCCTTTCCCTCTGAGATTATTGCCAGTTTATCCTGTCTATATCTTGTTGGTACAAAGCTGTTTGCATATTGTCTCCCCAATTAGAGTTCAAGCTCCTTGAGGACAAGATCTACTTCTGTTTCTCTGTATCTCTCATCAGTGCTTAACTGAACACAGTGCCTGGAACATAGGAAACTTTTATAAATGCTCGCTGATTTATTGATTGATGGTGATTGTTGCAGTAGCACATGCTCAGTAAGTGTCTGTTGAAGGAACAAATAAGTAAGTGAGCGAATGAATAAATGAATGAATGGAGGCAGAAGGAAACTATATGATAGTTGAAGATTCATGAACATGTGGGGTCAGCAAGGGTGGTGGCAGGCAGTTAAGTCCCTGATCATGTATAAGCAGATTAGAAGTTAAGATGAAAATTGAACCCTGGTGTCACCCCAGGAACCTTGAAGGATAATCACTTGGGATGCTAAGTATGTGGGAAGAGTGACCTGACGGGTGCAAACCTGAGGGAGACCGAAGCCCCAGAGGAGGACTCAGGGACCTGCAGAGGTCGCCATGGTTATCTCCTTGCCTCTGGGCTCCTTTGCTCTCTGTGACTTAGGAAGGAGATGGGGTGGGGGTGGGGAGAGGGGTGCAGGGAGTAGACAGTCTTGCTTGGCTGGCTCAGTGACTTGGCTTGTTGGGGCATGTCAGGCAGTGCTGGGAACCAGGCACCCATTGTGGGGCAAAAGGGCGGGGAAGGAACTGAGGGGGTGGTTGTCCTTGAAGGAGGGGACTGGGGCAAGGGTTCATAGGCACGGAGATGGAACATGTATGGAATTTGTTTGGTATCACATTTTGTGCATGCCTGCTGAGTGTGCAATTGGTTTGGTTCTTAAAGCTGGGTGTGATTTGGAGTGTGTGTGTGCATGTGTGTGTGTGTGTGTGTGTGTGTGCTCCACACGTGTGCGCTGCTCCAGCATACTGAATCTTTGTGTTGCTCTATAGTTGTCAGAATATTAAATGTGACTCTCTGTCTCTGTTTCTGTATCTCTCTCTGTCTCTGCATATGTAGCTTTTCGGGATTATTTGGTCTTTGAACCCTGTCTCTGCATATGTAGCTTTTCGGGATTATTTGGTCTTTGAACCAAGCACTTGGGATGCTTAATGGAGATATACAGCCCACCTCCAACCCACAATGAGCTTGCATTTCTGGGAAGGGAAGGGGATCAGATTGAAGGAAGGAAGGAAAAAGGGTGATTCCTGATCCTTGAGGGCCCTTCACTCTTATTTCCTGTTCCCTCTCATCCCTCAAACACTATCAACATTCCTAAACCCTTTTTTTCTCTATCTCTTGATTCTTGGATTAGAATTCTTCCAAGGTCATCTCCTCCATTCTCCAGTCCCTGGGCAAGACTTCCTCCCTCCCCCCTTTTCCCGTCTCTCTTCTCCCTCTCCTTCCCCCCAGCTCAACCCAAAGGAATGTCTGTTAAAGTGGTTCTTCTATTGGCTCGAGTTCTTGCCCCAACTAAACCATGTGCTCCACACAAGAAACAGGACCCCTCCACCTTGCTCCCAGGTCTCCTTGATTTTAGAGAGGTTAAGAATTTTGTTACATCTGAGAGTGGAGCCCAGGTTCACCTATATCCCAGGGTTCTAAAAGATAAGGGTCACCATGGGACAGGGGAAAGAAATCCTAGGCTGAAAGTCAGGAGGCTCAAGAGAGAGAGAGGTAGTGAGGGGCGATAACAGAGTTAGATTTAGAGTCCAGAATACCTGAGTTCAAATCCTACATCTGATATTTTCTAGCTGTGTGACCCTAGACAAGTTATTAGCTGTATGGACCTCAATTTCCTCAGTGGAGATAATCAGACCTCTAGTACTCACTCTATCAGATTGTTTTGGGGTTTAAACGATGTACTATTTGTAATGTGCTTTGAAAACTGTAAAATTGCTATGTAAAGTCAGCTGTGATTATTAGGGATAGGGGCTGAACCTTTTATTTCACTGGTATAAGGAACTTTCTGGGAAGGAAACTCTACTATTGCAAATCAGAAACTTCTCTGAAAGTTAGAGAGCTGCCTAGGGCAATGAAAACATAAGTGATTTATGCAGGGTCACATCACTAAATGAATCAAAGGGAGAATTTGAACCAAGATCTGCCTGCCCCATCCAAGATCATCCCTTTACCCATAATGCCATGATGCTTCTCTGTCATTAATATTATTATGCTGACTAGACTTGTTATTTTATTTGGGATAAGGAGTCCTCAGTGAAGAACTACCTCTACCAGGGAAGACCAGCACGTTCCTTGAATTTTGTAGTCTGGAGAGCAGCTAAATGTTGCAGTGGATAGTCAGGAGGGCCTGAGTTCAAATGTGACCTCAGACACTTACTAACTAGGTGACCCTGGGAAAGTAATTTCATCCCTATTACCTCCCCGCCTCCCTCCAAAGAATTGGAGAATTGTTGTTCAACCTTTGTTTTCCAAGAGTACCAATGCCACATACACCACAGGTAAGAGTTCAGTGAAGGTGGATGAGCAGCCCTGATAAGGGCTGGGCAAGCCCTTATGCCAAAGGTGGTAGTCCTCTTTGAGCATCCCATATTCTTGGGGAATAAATGAGATAAGGAGATGGTTATTGAATATCCAGAAAAGAAAGAGGTGATTACAGAGAGCCTGAATAGCTTCAAGAATAGGTCATGCCAGACTAAACTGATTTTCATGTCTAATAAAGCTGGTAGATCACAGAGATGCCTAGTTTTTAGAAAAGCACTTGATAAAGTCGCTCATATTATCCTTGTAGGAAATAAGAAATGGAGAAATGTGGGCTAGTCACTAATAGTTTTAATGTCAGTTTGTAGGTCTTTAGTTCATTTCCCCAGGGATCTTTGTTTTGCCCCATGCTATTTAACATTTTTATGAGTGACATGGGAAAAGGAACAGACAGTGTGCTTCTAATTTTCATTTATGGCTAGCTCATTGGGGAAAAGTAAGGAATTTGAAAAGACGTTGATCAAGTAGAACGTTGGGTCAAATGGAGTAAGATTAAATTAGGTAGGGGTAAATGTAGTCTTATTGAGTTTAAGAAATCAGCTTCATAAATACAAGAAGAGACAGGTGTGGCTAGATAGGAACTGCTCTGAAAAAGATCTAGGGGTTTTAGTGAACTATACACTTGCTGTGAACTAGCCATGTGATGTGGCAGCTGTAAAAATGAATGCAATTAATTATGCAATTAATTTTCAGGTTACATTAAGGGAAGTTGTGTCCACAGCTATGGGGATATAGCACTTCTGTAACTCTGCCTTGATCTGGACCACGTTTTGAGAAGGGTATTGATAAGCTACAGAGCATGCCAAAGAGGAGACTTTGAAATCATATCATAAACAAGATAATATTAAAAAAAACAAAAACAAAAAAGGGGACAGCTGGGTGGCACAGTGGATAGAGCATCAGCCCTGAAGTCAGGAGGACCTGAGTTCAAATCAGAATTCAGACTTACTAGCTGTGTGACCCTGGGCAAGTCACTTAACCCCAACTGTGTATAAAAACAAACAAATGAAAAAGGGCACAGTTTCCAGGATTTAGGCAGGTGATAGTCACACTCTAACAGTCAGATCACATTTGGAGCATCACATTCAGTTCTGGGTGCAACAATTTAGAAAGATTTGCTAATAAGCTAGGGAATGTTATCAGAATGGTGAGAGGACTGGAGATTATGTTCTATGAGGATAGCTGAAGGTACTAGGCATATTTTACCTGGAAAGGAGAAAACTTGGCTAGGGGATTGGGGGGGGGTGGGTGCGGAGAGGACATGACAGCTTCCTGGAAGAGAAAAAAAAATGTGTTCTGCTCAGCCAAAGAGAACGAAAGTAGGAGCAATGGATGGAAGGCGCAAAGTTACAAATTTAGACTTAATGTAAGGAAAAATCTATATCTCTATCTAAAAATGGAATGGGCTATGTGAGAAGATAGAAGGGGTAACTGGAGGTCTGAAAACACTGAAGTGTTAGATTTTGGAGATGACATTCTGTTATTCTAATAGAATAATATTAGACTGCAGAAAAGACTAGTTCGCCTCTCCCCTTCCCTTAGTACCAGCTTTAAGGAAAGGTGGGTCAGAATGAGAGACATGAGAGTGTTACACAGTTTCTCATCCCTTCCTCCCCAGGAGAGGCTCCTCTTGTTCATCCCCAGGAGACTAGGCTGGATTGCCTGAGGGGCAGAGAAAGTTGGGGAGGTGGTCAGATAGGAGGGTGTCAGAAGGTCTGCTGGGTCATTCTTGGTTTTGGTGGGAGGACTTGGGAGAGGTCGTTGAGGGGGGGAGGTGGGGCGCCTGTGGCAGGAAGCTTCAGAATAGAATCTCAGCAACGCCTGGTATTTGGAAGTGCTTGGTCCCCCTTCCCCCACCTCTCTCCTTTGCCCACCCCACATTCCTTTCCCAGAGGAAATGCTGAGGCTTGAGGGAGAGGGACAAGAGGCACAAGGGACCCCTCCCCTTTCTTCCAGATGGTGAGCCTCAGTGACCCCTCTAAGCAAGTCTTTCTTAGAGGCAACTAGGAAGAATGGTATGGAGTAGGGGTTGGGGAAGTTGGTTTGTTTCAACCCCACCCCTCACCTCTGACAGCCTAGCTGTTAGACTGGCTAAACATCACACATGACTGTTACATTTTCAGGACCTCTCAGCCTGGGATAGAACGAAAACAACAACACTTTCCTCTCCACTTCCCCACTCCTCCCAAGCTTTTACCATGGCCTTGGCACATTAAGTACTTAATAAATGCTTGCTTTGCTTCCTTCCTCCACTTACCTCTTCAGGACAAGGAATAGAAAAACCGAAGTTTAATTGGATTGTAGATTCATAGGATGGTACATTTATTCCCAGTATTCCTGGAGGGCAGGGTAGAGGAAGACTGGATGGATTAACTGAAGGAGAGATAGAGGTGGTAGTGGTGATGGGGTGTGAGTGTGTGTGTGTGTGTGTGTGTGTGTGTGTGTGTGTGTGTGTGTGTGTGCATTAAGAGAAGAGGCAAGTTAACAAATCCTCTGCCCCTTAACTTTACAAATTTGAAAGAGAAAGTGCTCTTTTTGTAGGTAGTAGGTGAAGGGGCCAGTCAGAGTGGAGGTGGGGAAAGGGCAAGATGGTCCCTTCTTCTGGAATCAGAAGATCTGGCCTGGCTAGAGAGTTGCCTTGGGAGGATCTAAGGCAGGGAAGGGAGAGAGACCCCCTACCTTGAAATTCTTAGAGGAGCTAGACTCCTTCCTATTGCTGAACTGTTCCTTCTGTGTCCTGAATCCCTCCTGACTCAGCCCCTGTAGCTGCCTCACTCTTCCCGTCCTGGCTTCCGCCCCCCGGGGGTGGGGGTGGGGGTGACTCCTGCACAGGGGGCCCAGCTCAGCCTGCAAACAGGAAACAGGAGAACAAAACAACTCCCAGCTCAGGCCAGCCCAGGCCTCCCCTACATTCCTCATCCAACCCTTCCTCCCCTCTTCCCTTTCTCTTCCTTCTTTAATCTCTATGTCTTTCCATTCTCTTTACCAGTCTCCCCCCACCTTCGGTCCCTTAGTCTCCCCCATGTTTTGTCCCTTAAATTTCTTTCCTTTCTGTGTCTTCAGTCTTCCCTGTTTTCTGTTCCTCAGTTCCCTCTTTTGCCTCTTAGTCTCCCTCACTCTTTTCCCTCGGTCTTTACCACACTGTCCCTTCAGTTTCCCTCAGTTCTCTGTCCTCCTGTTTTCCACACTCTCTCTTAAGTCCTTTTACAACCATCTGACTTCTTGGCTCTATCTCTCTCTATTCCCTCAGTCTCCCCTCTCTGCCTTGAGTCTCTCTCAACCTCTGACCTTTGGGCTAAATCTCTCTCTGTCCTTCTGTCTCTCCACACCCTGTTCTTTAGTCTCTCCCATTCTCTCTCCCCACAGATGCACCCATCTTTGGTGCCCCAGTTGCTCCCATTTCTCTCTTTCAGTACCCCCCATCCCTCAGTCTCCTGCCTTCCTCCTACCCCTCACCCTTCAGTCTCTGCTTTTCTCCTTTGCTGTGTTTGAACTCCTCAACTGGAGGAACTAACTTAGTGACAGTAACAAGGAGACTGGGCTATGGTACCACTTGGGAGGCACCCAGCTTGGATGATGATTAGGGTCAGAGGCAGCCTTGGTGAGGGGTGATGGATGGGGAGATCATGCTCTGCATTAGACCAGTGGTTGTTCTGGATGAAAACTCTCCATTCTCTCAGGATTCTTCTCTAGTTTGCTTTCTCCAGGAAGGCCTCATTGACTTGAGTAGCTGGTGAGTGGTGTGGAGAAGCCTATCTCTCATCATTCCTCAAAAGCCTGCTTTCCCCTCCCTTGGAAAGAACTATTTCAAATCCCTGCTTGTAGAAGGGAAAGGGGGTCTGGAAACAGCGGATGGGAGCCAGAAATGGTCCCAACCCTGGGCCCAGACCCCTGCTCCACCCCACAAACATACTCATACCTGACAGGTCACAGTTACTGCCTGACTACTGGGGGAGGAGAGTTGTTTCCGGAGGCATCTATCCCAATGGTAATTGACAAGAAGATCACCCCGAACTGAAACTATTTCACTGATATTAGCATTAAGGATATGAGATACACTTAACTTCAGTTTTCCTCTCAACCTACATTTATGGGGAGATATGGGGAGCATTCAGATAGCTGGTACTGTGGGAGGGGTGGGGTGTTGCCTCCCTGTCACCCTGCCACCTCTGGGAGCTGGGTGGGGTCTTTGGTTTGGCTCTTATAGATAGGTAGCATTGGTGTGTGTGTGTGTGTGTGTGTGTGTGTGTGTGTGTGTGTGTGTATACAATGTTTACAACTCTTCTATGGGAACTATGCATAGTATCACAGGTCATGCTGGGAGTGGGGGAATTAGAGGGGTGGAGGAAGAGGATGGTGCCACTCTGATGAATGGGGAGTAATATTGTGATGTGTGTCTGTGGTGTGTTATGTCTCTAGTATGTGCCTTGGGGAGGACTCTGTGGTATGGTGATATCTGTGTAGGTTATGTGTAGTGTGTATGTGCATGTGTGTGAGATTTGCCTGCATGCAGTGAATAAGCAAAGTGACTGCAAGCTGGAGAGCTGCAATTGATAGATTCCTGGTCTGGGCATCTGCGTGTGCATCATTGTGTATGAAGTGTGTGCCAAAGTGTCTGTGGGCAGAATATATTTGAATAGTATGTACTTGTGTGCACGCAGAAATGTGTGCACATAGTGCATAGGCCAGTAGTTTCGCAGTGTGTGTGTGTGTGTGTGTGTGTGTGTGTGTGTGTGTGTGTGATGTGCATCGGAGCGGCTGGGAGCTCCCAGGGCGGAGGGAGGGGAGGAGGGGAGGAGGGTGGCCTGTGTGGCCGCAGGCTGGCTGGGGGCCGGCCCTGGGCTGGGGGAGGCGTTTGCTCCACTGCCTGAGTTGCTGGCGTGTCCGGGCTTGGGAGCTTTCAGCTGCGAGAGACTCGGGAGGTGACGGCGCCGCTCCCGGGCCCCCCTGCTCCTCTCCGGCCCCTAGACTCCGGGACCCTCCAGCTGGCTCAGCACGGCTCAGCCTGGCTCAGGAGGGCGGGGGCCAGGGAGGGGGCCCCGTCGGGCTCTCCTCCCACAGGGAGCGGGCCGGGGCGAGGAGCCGGAGCGGAGCTGCCCCGGCCCCGAAAGAGAGGAGAGAGAAGTTGTTCCCGCTCCGGGGAATGCCGAGTCCCTCCCTCCTCCGCGCGTCCGGCTCCGGAAAGTTGGGCCCTCCTCTCTGACTGCTCCCGGGGGCCCTCGTGGCCCGCGCCTGCTCTCGCACCCCTGCGCCCCCGGGCCATGTCGCTGGTGGGTCGGGCGGTGTGGCGAGTGGAGAGGGCCGGGGGTGGGGGCTGGCGTTGGGAGAGGGCAATCGGAGTGGACTGCAGCTCCCCAGAGCCTCGCTGCCTCTGGCTTCCGAGTCTCCGCCACGAAGACCGGCGGCTGTCGGGGCCCCACCGTCGGGGGACAGCGACTAGGGGCAGGGTGAGACGTGCGGCCGACTCTGATGGGACACCGGGGGTCTAGCGTTGAGGGGGCTGACGCCCGATTGCTCCTGAAAGCAACACGATGTTTTGAGGAGCAGAGCTCAAGGGAGGAGGATGGCTGGCACTTCTTGGGTCTGGGAAGAGAGCTGTGCCATCTCAATGCCACGTGCAGCTCCCATGCAAACGGGTCTCAAGATACATAGGAAAAGGCTGAAGGGGAGAAGCTTGGGGTTTGTGGGGCCTCTCAGGGTCTTAGGCGGCCAGCTAATTAGCTGTCACAAACTCAGCTCCCCACTGACCCCTGAGTTTTTCACACCTTCTAGTAACTTCACAATGTAACTGGACATTGCTGCCTCCAACCCTAAAGTTGTCTTGAATGAAAGAAAGAGGAACATCTTTGGAGAGACGTGCTCAGACAGGGCATCAGGGAAACCAAGCAGGGCGAAGGATGGGTTGGTAGGCACTAACCTGCTTGCTATTCTGTTGATGGAGGTGCACATAGGTTCTTTGACTGGCAGCAGCAAAGTGCTGAGGTGGCAGAATGGTCCATCACTGGGTAGTGACCTCAGGACAAGGGACTGAGGGGTTGGGGGGGGTAGTGTTTCCAATGTTCGGGATAGACCAGGCTGGTAGGGCATGAGTCACAGTGGGCACATTGCCCAGCATGAACTCTATGCTCTCTGCAATGACCTCTTTATTTTCCCGTGTGCCAACTGGGGGGGAAGGGGGCCCAGGATTCCTGAGTTCGGTTCCCTGGCATTGCCACCCACCACGTGCACAGCTGCCTCACTTGTCAAATTTTTGGACAACTGAATAACCCTAGAATTTTTCCCTATAATTTCCCATATCTAGATCTTAATTTCTTACTTCTGGTGTGGGTGAGTTTGGGTGCTTACAAGGCTGTGACCCTAATGGGGATGGAGTATGTGTGATAGAATGTCTTTATTTACAATGGCTATTGAGGCAAGAAGATATAGCCAAAATGACTACTCCAAAAAAACTGACCAGGAAGGATAAACCTGAGAGGAAAGGAGAGAGGAGGAAAGAAAATAGAGAGACACAGACAAGAATGGGGGTGGGAATGAAAACGTTTCAGTGAAAGGTGATGGGGGGTTGAGGTTTGTCCAAATCTCCTGGACTACAATCGGGCGTAAGACATGGTGGATTGTTGGCAACTGAGAGAACTTTGGGTGTGTGGGCATCAGGGGCACTGCCTACGGAGGGACCTGTCATGGCCACTTCCCATCCCAGGGACAGCTGTGGGCTTAACTATAATCCAGGGGGATGGCGCAGGGACAATGAGAGCTGTAGAGAAGCTTGGAAATGAGGTTGGGGTGGGAGGAGGGGTGGCATCATAAATCCCTGAGGATGCCTAGGAAGTCTGTCAGGATCAGGGTGGAGAACTTATAAGTAAGAGCATCCTCCTTTCTCCAATCTGCTTCATGATAGGAAAGGGTTGTAGTTTCTCCCTTGAGGCTTCCCTCCACCCCCTACCTCTCAGTCAGCAAATATGGGGAATCTTGGAAAATATAAATCTCCTTAGAATTCCCAGTAAATATTTTCCTCTTCCCCTCTTCCAGAGCCAGGGTTATTGAGTAATCTTCTCTGAAGCCTAAATTGTCCATGATGCTGAGGTTGGGAGTTGGGGGTGGGGGTGGGGATGGTGGTAGGACCAGTGGCCCTCTGCTCCACAGAGCTTACATCAGAGGATCAGACTCCAGCTCTAGCTAGAGAACATGACTTCACAAAATCTCAGAATCTTGAAGAGACCTCTGAGGTCTAGTTCTATCTTCTTCCTCCATACTGGTATTCTCTCTACAATATTCCTGACACTCTCTATTTGAATACATCCACTGTAGGGAACCTCACTACCTAACAGGTAGTTCCATTATTGTCCTGTTGTAATTGTTAGAGAATTCAAGAGTCTATTTGTAGGAACAAGGATATACTGGATTGGGAGCCAGAACACCTGGGTTCTGATCCTGCTTCTGTTTCTTAATATTTGTATTTCTTTAGTCACATCCTTGTCTCCACTCAGCCTTAGGTTCCTAACATGTAAAAAGAGGGAGTTGGAACAAATGATTTCTAAAGTTCCTTACAACTTAAAAGTTATCATCACTTCCTTACCCAATAGTCCTATTTCACTCTCTAGGCTATACAGAGCAAATCCTTCTAACCCAAGACAACTCTTCAGATAATTTAAGACATTGATCATATCCCCTCCTACGTCTTTTCTTCTTGTGTTTTGTCTTCCTACCCCTCTGGTTTATTTTTTAAAATATTTTTTTTCAATTTTTATTTATTTATTTTTGACATTCTTTCCCCTGTCTAGTTTTTTTAAATCCACACATTTCAGTTTGATGCTCTTTATTTTTACAATTGTCATTTTCTACCCACTGCTTCCAAAAGGAACTCTCCTTTTGTTGGAGTAAAGCGCTTAAATAAAAACAGCTGATTCAGAGAATATACTTGGTGATGTATACTGTATTCTATCCCAGTAGGCCCCTCTGTGCTATGAAGGAGAAGGGATATAGTTCATCAATTTGGCTTTTGCGTTTGTCAGCCTCCACAAGCATTATGGCTTGGTAGAAATGAACATCCTCAAGAGGGAGAGGACCTGTATTTAAATCCCTGATACTTATTATTATTAAATTTCTGATCCTTATTATCTCTGTGACATTGGGCAAATCAATTAACCTCTGGGCTTCAGTTTCTTCCTCTGTAAAATGAAGTAGGGTAGGGGCAGCTCTGATAGCATGCCAGGACTGGAGTCTGGAAGAACTGAGTCCAAATGTGACCTTGGACAGTAACTGTTTGCCTCAGTTTTCTTATCTGTAAAATAAGCTGGAGAAGAAAATGGCAAACGAGTTCCAGTATCTTTGCTAAGAAAACCCCAAAATAGGATCATGAAGAGTCGAACATGATGTAAACAACTGAACAACCACAAAATGAAAGGGTTGTCCTAGATGTCTCCAGTCAAATATTTACAGCTTTCCTTTTAGTGATCTTTAAATTTCAACCCCGTAACTATTTCAATTCAATACAACATTTATTCATTGCCTTTGATATGAAAAGCTTTGTGCTAGGTGTGGTGGCTAACAAAGAGAGAGAAAAAAGAAAGGAAGAAGGAAAGAAAAGAAGGAAGGATGAAAGAGAAAGAAAGGAAGGAAGGAAGAAATAAAGGAAGGAAGGAAAGAAAGAGAGTCCTTGCTCTTAAGGAGCTTATCTTCTGTTGGGGGTCAGGGAGATACACCATGGACACAGATGTAAAGTAATACAAATTAATTTTAAGAGAGGGTGTGAGGAAAGACCTCTTGTAGAACAAAGGCTCCTAGGCTGTCCTTTGAAGGAAAGTGGGTTTCTAAGAGTTAGTGGTGAGAAGTGAGGGCTTTCTAGACTGTAGATCACTGGGTGCACGGTCATTGAGGCAGATGATGGAATGTCATGTACAAGTAACACCTAGAAGGTTCATTGACTAGAATGGAGAATTCATGAGAAAGAGTAAAATGAAATGAGTGGAAAGGTATCTAGGAGGAGTCAGGTTGTAGATGACATTGGTTTTGTACTTTATGCTAGAAGTAATAGGGATGATCTTTTGAGTAGGGAAGTAACATGCTCAGATCCATGTTTTAGGAATATCTATTTAATTGGAAGATTGGAGAGGTGAAAGCCTATGAGGGGAGAAATCAGTTACACACATTGGTGCTGTGAAAATACCTGTTGTGTGGATGGGTGGAGAAATCAACGAATCAATCAACACATCTCTCAGAGAGTTTGGCAGCAAATATTTTGAACTTTACCCCCAATCCAGTTGGGAAAATCTCAAGAAAGGCCTTCTTAAGGAAGGCACGATATCAGGATAGTTTGTTCCACCTTCTCTTTCTGAAGCCCCCCACCCCCATTCCAGTCCTTTCCCTGTGCATTCCAAACAAAAGCAACTGCATTAAAAGAGATGAAAGGTGTATGTGGGGGATGAGGAGGGAGTATTTTTTGGGGGGGGTGTAGAGTGGTGGTGTTGCAGAAATGAAAGTGCCTAGCTAAGGTTTAACCTCTTGGGAGGGTGGGGTTCCTTCTTACCCCAGAGGGTTTAAATTGAAGAGAGGCGTGGTGGGATTTTCCCAACAGCTCTGCTACTTGTTAGTTTCTGAGTTATGAGAGGAGGCCAAATGAGGAGGATGTTCCAAGGCAGTATCTGGTGCCCCTTGGCTCTGGAGTGGAGCATAAGGTTCAAAGAATCTTGTGGGTGGAGGAGTGAAGGATCCACAAAGAGGGACCCAAGGGTTAGAAAAATATCACTACCTCCCTTTCTTTCTCTTGATCTCCTTTCTTTCCTTTCATCATTTCGATATTTCTTCCCATCCCTTTCCTGCTGTGTCCCTCTCTCCCTCCCTCCCTCCCTCCCTCCCCCTCTCTCTCTCTCTCACCCTCCCTTGTTTCTCTTTTTTTCCCTTTATGTCAAACTGTCTCTCCTCCTGTCCCTGTTTCTGTCAGATCCTCAAATCCTCAATGTTGCATGCAGCTTTGAGTACTTAAGGAGAAGGGGAGTTATCTGAATTAAAGTTCAGGAGCTCTGTGGCCTTCCCTTGAGCAAACTTTTTCCTTTCCTTTCCCAGAGGGGCTCTCAGTTTTACTGGGTTCATAGGATCATAGACTTAGAGTCAGAAGGGACCTTAGAGGCTATCAAATCCAGCCACTTCATTTTATAATCAAGAAACTGAGGCACAGAGACATTAAGTGACTTGTCTAGGGTCATATAACTAGTTAAGGTCTGATGATTTGAACTCAGATCTTTCTGGCTCCAAACACTCTATTCAGCAACTACTCTATGCTTCCTCTTTTACTAGTTACCATCCTGCTCCTCATCTCTCATTCCACTTTCCTGGGGAATCTCAAATATTCCAGAAAGGGCAGGCAAAGGGCAGACAGATTAAGAAGCATATCTCCACACACCCAGCCTGTTTTAGACATCCTTGGGGATTGAGCCGCTAGGCTGCTGGGTTGGAGCCTATTCTCAAAGAAAGTATTTTTTCTTACCTATCCATTCCTGCAATCTTGACCTTGCTCCTTCTCTAGCTGTTGCTGAATGGTGAAAGCTTTCTTGGAGGTTGGTAGGAACTCCTAGAGGTGAGAATGATGGGACAGAAAAAAAATGCAGTCAGCAGAAATATGAACTCATATGGACGACTGAGGGAGATAGTGAAATTTCCCTCCCAAGACATATTTCTTTTTCTCTTCCCCATCTCCCTCCCCAGGCTTTCCTGGCTTAGGGAAGAGACTATCCCATCAAAGAGAGAGGGATAGAGGAGTTGGATGTTTGGTCTTTAGCAGTTCACAAAGAACTGATTTAGGGAGGACTCCCTAGAGACCTAGAGTCAAGGGGATGAAGGAGGTTAGGGATGGAGGTGGAGAATGACTTAAGGAGAGCTGATTGCGACTATATGATGGGAAGAATACATCAAGGGAGGTTGGCTAAGGCATAGGGGGAGCCCAGAGTGATGAGGCAGAGTGGGGTTTAGTATGGAGAGAGCGGGAGAAAACCTTCTTGTTCCTCTGCCTCTACATCCTTATATCATGACACTGAAGACTGTGTTCTGTTTTTAGAAAGAATTCAAGAAATGTTCTTATTACACTACTGAAAAAACAGTAGTTGGTCTCTGAAGTTTAATCTCAAAGCATTTTACAACTGTAATTTGCCAACAGTGCTTTTCTACTACAAAGCAAGGGGAAACATAAAGGCAAAATAATTCATTAAAAAATAATCCAGAAATCAAGGGGAATAGGGAAGAACTGCTGAGGGCATCTCATTCAACTTGCACCTGAACGAGAATCCTCTCTCCAAGATATGCAGTAATACACCTGGTCGTCAAACCTTTGCCTGTAGCCTTTGAGTGAGTGGGAGCTAATTCCCCAGGTCAATCTCTTCTACTTTTGGATGGTAGTCAAGTAGTTAATGTAAGCAGGAGACAGTTGGAATGAACTATGGTTAAATTTTCAGTACAAGTATTTATACCCTGGAAATCAGCATACATGACAAATCAGAGTTTAATTTATTGTTTTGATGATTGGCTAGGCGTAAGAAAGTGGTGGACAAAATGGTAATAATGCAGATTTAACTTAAAGGTGTGTTTTCTTTCTTTCTGGAGAGCCAGTTGTTAAATATTTATCAGCACACTGCTGGTTAACAGGTACCTTCAGAGATTCTTAAACTGTGGATTGAGATCCCACATGGGATCAAGACCTACAGTTTAAGAAGCACTGAAGGGATCTCGAGTGGAAAAAGCCCTGCTAAACCATTCATGTCTTTGAGTACTATTCTAAGAATTGGTGATAAAATACAGCACCAGACCTGGAGTCAGAAGGAATTGAATTCAAATCCAGCCTCAGACATTTATCAACTATGTGATCCTGGGCAAGTCACTTATTCTAGATTACCTCTTTAAACAAAAAAATTAGGATTGATGATTAAAAAGAAAGACAAAGATACTGTCTCTGCCCCAAAGGAGTTCACATTCTTATGGTGGTGGTAGGGGAATATATAAATTAATATGCATGTGTGAAATATATTAAGTGTAAATGGGAATAATCTCAGAGGGAAGGTAGGATTGGAAGGAATGGGAGAAGGAAGATGGATTGGTCAGGATGGTGACCTTTCAGGAAAAGATGTGCTTTGAAGGAAACTAGGGAAATAGAGGCAGAAGTAAAGCGGGGGAGCATGGGGGGCAGCCAGCAAAAAGGCATATAGTCAGGAGATGGAGTGCCATGTTCAAGGAATGACAAGTAGGTCAATGAATCACAGAGTTCATGGAAGGGAGAAATGTTTAAGAAGACTGCAAGCATATGTATTTGTGTCTAATGGTAGCTACCTCTAGGGGAGCAAGTGAGGGGGGAGAAGAAAAAAAAGGAATTTACACGATAACTTCATTAAAAAGGAATAGGAAGCTGTACATAATGATGCAGTTTCATGTGCAAATTTTTTTATTATACTATGTTATGGAAATGCTTGTTTTATTCCATAAATTAAAAATAAAATAAATCATTTTTTAAAAAGACTGAAAATGTAGGAAGCTACCAGTTTGAGAAGGGCTTTAAAATGCCAATCAAGTTACATTTGATTCTGGAGATAGTAGCACACCACTAGAGTTTATTGAATTGGGGTGAGGATAACAGAATTAGACCTTTGATTCTGGAAAATTTCTTTGACAGCTGAGTGGAGGATGGATTGGAGTGGGGAGAACCTCTGGGTCAGGAGACCAATCACAAGGCTAGGAACTTTCTCCTCACATTAAGACTAAATTTGTTTCTTGGTAACTTCTACCCATTCATTGCTCCAAGTTCTGCCCTCTTGGAAATGTAAGCTGGGCTGTCTCCCTTTTAAGGGCTCTTTCCGCATGTTTCTCCTCTTCCTGTGTATGTATGTAGCCATGTTTCATACCAGTTTGGGCCAACTCTGTCCAGGTCAGAACTTCAACATTTTTCTTCTTATCTCCCCATAGCCTTCATTGGGCCCGAGAGATGTGTGCTCTCTCGGACCCCCCCATCTCTGGCCAGGGCCCAGGACGCTGCTGTTGCACAAGAACCCCCAAGATGGTTTTGGCTTCACACTTCGACACTTTATTGTCTACCCACCAGAGTCAGCTGTGCACTGTGGTGTGAAGGTATGGAGTTGGGCCTGAAGTCACTCTCCCCTAGAGACCAAGGAGGGGACCTGTATCAGTGGGATATAGTTAAAAAAAAAAAAGGCATCAGTTACGGTCAAAAAACCTAGGTTCCAATACTAGCTCTCATTTCTCTAAGCCCCATTTTCTCCATCTATAAAAATGGAGAATAATGATACAGTTTACAAAAGACAAGTTTCATAAGATTTTAAAATTTTATTTTGTATATTCTTACAAAGGACTAGTATTTTACTACATGATATAATAGCCAAAGCAAGCGCTTCTCTTTTACATAAATGAAAAATGATTTTTAATTTCTTAAGCAAGTCACTTCAACCTTTCTTGGAATTCATTTCTTTGTCTGTAAGACAGGAAAACTGGATAAGATGATGTTCATGTGCTGAAAACACTAATGACACTTGTCCTGCCTAGACCACAGGGCTGTTGAGGAATGTGCTTTACAATTCTTTATAAATGTAAGCTATTACTGTTACCTTTGGTGCAATGATGAGAGGTGATGTCCTTTCCCCCACACTGTCTTAATAATATTCCTTTGGGTCTAACCTAAATGCCCTCCGCTACTTGATGAGGCTGTGGCTTCTTCTGCCGGAATCCTGTCCTCTGCCATCTCCCATCTGCAAAACAACTAACATTTTCATAATGCAAATAGCTCTTCTCAATTGTAGGCTGGGGGAGGGAAGAAGAGGAGGAAAAGGAGGAGAAAAAGAAAAAGGAGAGAGAAATAGAGATAGAGGTACATTAGCTTCCTTGCCTTCCTTCACCAAGGGGCCTCTCAAGACTTCCTAAGTAGGGACAGGATGTAGGAGGCAGTTTGCTATCAAATCTGGGAATCCAGAGGCCTGTGTTTTAGTCTTGGTCCTTGAGCAAATTGCTTCTTCTTTCCGGGTCATTAGTTTCCCCATGTCTAAAATAAAAGGAAGGCTTGAATGAAGAGGTCTCTAAATTCTTTAGGGCAGCTGACACAGTAGAGTGCAAGGCTTGGAATCAGGAAGACTCAACTTCTGAGTTAAAATTTGTCCTCAGATACTTACTGTATGACCTTGGGCAATTCCCTTAACCCTGCTTGCCTCAGTTTCCTCATCTGTAAAATGAGCTGGAGAAGGAAATGGCAAGCCACTCCTGTATCTTTGCCACAAAAACCCCAAATAGGTGGTGAGGGTTAGGGTTAGGGTTAGAGAGAGTTGGACTAAACAACAGAGTGCTTTTCAGCCCTAATCCAAATCTAAAGGCATATGAAAGAGGAATTGTTGACATGGGGGCTGATCCACAAGCTCAAAGTCAGATGACCTGGGTCTGAATCCTGCTCTGACTATGAGACTTCTGGCAAGTCACTTAATTTCTCTTGGTCTCTGTTTCCTTATCTATAAACTAAGGGGGATTGGATTAAATGATCACCATCTTTTCTAGAGCAATGATCCACTGGTTCTTTGTTCTAGATTTCAGTTCCCCTTACTCGGATCAAAGGTCTAAGGTGAAGTCTGGGAACTGAGGGAGATTCCAAGTCTCTTTAGTCCGGCCAGAGGTCTAAGGTCAAGTCTGAGAGCTGTGGAGACAGATACAGCCTCCAAATGGGGGTGTGGCCCCTGCCACTGCAACTGGAGCAGGTTTATTTTGGAGATTCAGAGTAAATTTGTGATTCTCCCCACACCCTGGGAGCTGGGATTAACCCACACAGCTGTTAAGGGGTTACTCCCTTGAGGGGCTCCAGGCCCATCTGCTAGAGGACAGGGGAGTCAGGTTACACTGGGCATATCTCTGAGCTTGAGTGAACCTATGTGTTAATGTTGATGGATGGACATCTATATGTGTGCATTTCTCAGATGTCTTGTGTCCGTATGTTTCTGTGTGTAGGTGTGTCCTTGAAAGCAGGGGTTGGGGAATCAGACTTGGACTGATTAAAGCTGGTGGGCTCTTCCTAGGCTATCAAAGGACACTAATACCTTTTTGTCTTGGTCTCTCTGTACTTCCCCATTTCCTTGTCCCTTCCTGCCACAGATCTCTCAGGTTCTGGCCACTTTCTCCAAGATTCTGCCCTGAGGAAAAATGCTCCTTTGCTCCCCTTTCTCCTCTTCCTTAGGTAGAATTATCTTATGTTTACAAAAGTGGAGGAAGGGTTGTTCCAAGCTCCAGTTGAATTTTCCGACTTCTGGGGCTGGGAGCTTGTGCCCTTTCCATCGCTGGGAGGACTGTTCTGGGTTTGGGGAAGAGCTGGCCAGCCCAGAGGCAGGAGGATGACTGTGTTCCATCTTCAGCGCTTCCCACCTGGCAGTGGCAGCCCAGAGGCAGCTCAGCTGTCTAAACATATCTATTTCTTCTTCCTCCTGCTTCTGATGTTGTCAGCTCATATCAGTGAGCATTCTGAGAGAAAAGGATGGTACCCAAATTGGGTCCCTGCCCACTAGAAGTGACTGAAAGCCTCCATTTCTCTGTTACCTTCCTCCCCTCCTGATCCAAGCTATTACATCCCCTTCTCCCTTCCTCTCCCAACAAGGTCCAAATCCATGCATGTCTCAGTGATAACAGCAGATGCCTAGTCCTTCCACACCTTTACCCTTCCCTTTCTCCTGCTGCACAAAGCTACCAGATCATCTTCTCCAATGCGTGCTTGCGTATTGCCCCTTCCTGGCTCAAGAACCAAGATGACTTCTTATTGCTACCTTGCCAGGCAGTTAGAAATTGCTCTATTGGGCCTTCAAGCCTTGCCCTCCATCAGCAGCTTATCTGTCTCATAAACTGATATTCCCCAGTATAGACTCTGCTGATCTGTCCCCTTTCTACATCTGATCTAGCTTATTCTTTTTTCTTGTGTGATCCATTCCTCCAACTAAGGGTGTCTTTTTTCCACCTCCTTGCACAATTAATTTCAAGTCCCCTCTTAGAAAAACTTTTATGATTAATACTCCCTGGCTTTCATCTCTCTATGAGTCCATGTTCTTCCATAATTGATGCTGCACCTTTAATTTGCACTCGTCTCCCTCTATCTGTGGTTCTGTCTGTATCTTGATTGTGTGTCTGTCTCCCCAATCAACATGGGACTTCCTACAGCCTGAGTGAGACTGTTTCCCTATCACCTTGAGAGAACCCTGAGGGAAAGGCCATGTGGTAATAAAACTTGGTTAAAGGGATGGGAAAGGAGACATAAATTCTGATGCCCCCCCATCCATTCCCTGCCCAGGCTGCTCCAAGGTACTCTTGATTTTTCCAGTTAGTTTTAATTCATCTGGCAAGCTAGTAGCACGAATGAGGTGGTAGGGGGTCTGGATAGGTTGTATCAGTTAGCTGCACACTTCAGTTGGCAGGAATTGTCTTAAGGTCCCCTGTTGGATCTCAGCTACTCATATCAATCTTTTTGTCCTCTGCAGGAGGAAGAGAATGGAAATCGAGGAGGTAAGGAGAGATGAGGGTGTGGGAGGCTGGGGCCTGGAGGAGGGTTCCAGACTGGGAGTTGGTTTCTCCTTCCTGGGTTCTTGTTCGTTTTGTGTTTCTCCATCTACGTCCATGTCTGGTGTTTCTCTTGATCTCTATGCTGTCTCCACTCCACCCCCTTTCTCTCTCTCTCCTCTATCTCTCTTTGTATCTCTCTGTCTCTGTCTCTGTCTCTCCTCTCCTCTGGATATCATTGCCTCTCTCTTGTTTCATTTGTCCTTCTCTGGCCAAGTGTTTGTGTCTGTGCTACTGGACCAAAGGACAGGGGGCCTATCCATCCATCAGGTGAGGAATGGACGATGGTTGTGGGATATCTCTTAAAATGAGCTGATATTACCATCTTCAACTTCTGTCATTTGCCTCCAGTATCTCCTCCTTCCCTTCAGAAGTATGGAATGTCACATGCTCTTGCCAGTCTGTGACAGATTGAAACTAGGATTCTCGGTTCCCAGGGCGATGCCCATGGGGCCCTACACATCCTGACCCCTAGTGGTAGAAATTGGGATAGAAATCTTGGAAACTGGCATCCTTTTCATTCAATTGATGAGGACCTGTTAAGCTCTATTTCGTCTTTCTCTTTTTTCCAACCATTCTGGAGAAACTTTCATCCTTAGTTCTGCCCTAAGGGGGCGTGTGGGCCACAGTCTTGGAGGAGTTCGGTACGTGGGGGTCAGGAGAGGGGGAAGCTGCAGAAGGAAGATGGATCATGACCTTCCATAAGAAAAGGTTAAGTTTATTGACTTCAGGTGGCTAGGTGGAGATTCTGGATTTGGGGGGTGGGTGGGGTAAGGGGAGGAGACTGGAATGAAGTGATCTCATGAGGGTATTAATTCAAGTGTTTATGTCCCCGCTTCATGGACATTGGGGTGCTCTGGTGCCTCCTTGGAAAGTCCAGCGCTGGGATCCAGGGTTTTCTGTTTTATGTGTTTCTGTTCTCTATGTCTCAATATCTCCCTGTGTCATCTCTCACCCCCAGCCCAGCACAGAATGTCCACCTGTCTCTATGGTACAATAGAATGAGAACTGAATTTGGAGCCAGAGAATCCTGGGTTTGAATGCCTCTTCTCCCAATTGCTCCCTGTATGACCTTGGCCAAATCAGTTAACCTCTCTGTGCCTATTTATCATCTCTAAAATAAAAGAGTTGGACCAGATCAGGGGTTCTTGACTTTCTGTGCTGTTGATCCCTCTGGCCATCTGGTGAGGTCTATAGACTCTATAGACCCTTTCTCAAAACTGATGTTTTTAAGTGCATAAAATAAAACACACAGGATTACAAAAGGAATCATTTCTCTTGAAATAAGGATGTTCCTGACATCTATCCACAACTCCTTGGGGGGATGATTCTGTAGACCCTGGGTTAAAAACCTTGGACTAGATCATTGGAAGTTCCCTTCTGGCTCTAAATCTCTGCTCCTGTGGTCTTTTGTATGTTTTTATATCTTAGTGTCTATCTATAGTTCCTGTATTTCTTTTTTGTGTTTCTCTGTATTACATGTATGTTCTTGTGTGTCTTTGTAAGTTTCTATGTGTTCTCTCTGTGTGTATGGCTACATGTCACTGTGTGTATATATGTTTTACTAAGTATACCTCTGGGTATGTGTGACCCTCGGCCCCCAACCCCCAGCTAACCTGGCCACTGCCTACCAGGGCCCTCTCCCCGGAGCCATCTGGAGCCTATGGATACCATCTTTGTCAAGAATGTGAAAGATGATGGCCCTGCCCACCAGGCTGGGCTTCGGACAGGTGAGGGACATGCATGAAGCTCTCTCCATTGGCAACTGCCTTGCTCCTTGCTCTACTTCCTCATGATGCTTGGGGAGGATACCTTCTGGGTTCCACGAAATAAGTTCCTCCATACCCCCACATCAAACAAATCATGATTTTTTCCCCCCTTGTATGGTTAAAATGGAATCCAAGGTACTGTAGGATTCTAGGGTGGGAGGGCTAAGAGAGAGCAAGGGGGTCTGGATTTGTTGCCTGATTGAGGCAGGAGCCACTCATTCCCCACAATAAACTTTTGTGAGGGGATGGAAATCATGTTCTGAGAGACAATCAGGGTTGCCAACAAGGGATGGTGTGTGTCTCCCTAAACCCCATCCCCAAGAAGTTTAGGTGTGTCATATCTTTAGCCTACCCTCCCCTCACCCCCCACCTCCACCTCCACCTCCACCCACAACCTGTATCACCAGGAGACCGGCTGGTGAAAGTGAATGGCGAAAGCATCATTGGGAAGACCTACTCCCAAGTTATTGCACTGATCCAGAACAGGTGAGTAACCTCACTCTCTCCAAAACCTGAGTAGTCTAAGCTTTGCCCTCAATCAATCAATCAGTCATTATTTACTAGCCTACTCTATGTCAAGCATTGAACTAGGCACTGTGGATTAAAAAAATGCAAAGATGTTTACAATCTAATGGGGGAAACAACAACAAAAATATACAAAGAAAGTTATATATGGGATAAATCAGAATTAATTAACAGGGGAGGCATTGGGATTAAGAGAGATGGGGTAAGGCTTCCTATAGAAGGTGGGATTTTAGTTGGGACTTAAAGGAAGTCAGTAAGTGGAGATGAAGAAGGAGAACATTCCAGGCATGGGGGACAGCCAGAGAAAATGTTTGGAGCCAAGAGATGGAGTGTTATGTTTTTAGAACATTTTGCATGAGGAGTGTTTCTGAGGGTCTGTAATCCGCTGTATTCTTGGACTTCCTTTTCTTTTCTTCATCTCTCCCCTTGCCTTGGTGTTTGTGTGTGTGTGGCGAGGGGGTATATGTGTGTGTGTGTGTGTGTGTGTGTGTGTGTGTGTGTGTGTATGTGAAGAGGTGGATTCCAATGGTGTTGGCTGACCACCTTCCCTTGCCTCTTCAGCGATGATGCCTTGGAACTCTCCATCATGCCCAAGGATGAGGACATCCTCCAGCTGGTAAGTTCTCATTCCTTGACCCTTTCCCCAGTCAGGGAATCTTACCACCCTCCTCATAATGTCTTTTCTTTTTCCCATTAGCACAGCAAGAGAGTGAGGAAAGAAAGGGTTAATCCATGGGAGAGGGGTACCTGGGAATTGTCCAGATTGCTCAATGTCAGGGCACCTTGTGGGGGTGGCAGAAGTGTTGCTTCATTGAGGGCAGTTATGAAGAGGTCTCAGTTGGTGATGCCCAAAGTAGTTCTGCCTAGGTAGCCTACATTAGGCTACCTAGTACAATGTCAGTTTCAAGAGAACCCTTAGTCATTCTACAGAGACTCCTCCCTAGATTGAAGAGTCCTTCCTCTCTCCTTTTTCTCCATCCTAACTTCCTCCAGTGAATGAGACTCTCCAGGAGACCAATTCAGGATGGCCCTCTCCAGCCTTTCTCCTCCACATGTCTGCACACTGATCTTCAGCCTGGAGTGGGCAAAGACCCTCTCCCAACAGTAAAAGGAGTGGGGTGGGATGTTGTCCAGCTTCAGGCTTTTCCCTAATTGTCTGCCCAAGCCTAGGGACACTTTCTGCCTGTCCATTTCTATCTCATGACCAACCCACCTCAGTCTCCAATTTGATGTTTGTTGGGCAGGGTCAGCATGATTTCTGCTTAATAGAGTAGAGGAGGCTGTGAGGGAAATTTGTATATTTGTATGCTCTGCAGTGTTGGTCTTCCAGCTTCCTCAGCCAGCTCAACTTCATAATCACAGGAATCATAGTGACCTCAATTAGTACTTCCCCCATTTCAGGACCTTCGGAACCCCTGACCTAGATTGTTCCTTTGCCTTTCTGGGGGCCCTTTTGAAAAGAGGAGGAATTAAAGACAGTTCTGGCTCTCCTGCTTCAGCCTTCATCTCCCTATTTTTACAAAACCTCAGAGAGATTAAGTGATTCACCCCAAATCATGTAGCATGGAGTCAGAATCCAAGTTCCGCCCAGTAAACCCCTCCCTAGTCTTGATGGGCTCTGGGTCGGAAGAGAAACGAATACTGTTGCCCCAGGATTGGGGGAATGGAGGGGAGAGAGTGTGAGGGAGGATGGAACATGGAGGATAAGAGGTCCAGGGGTAAATTCAGAGGGTCGGGAGGGTACTGTGAGAAGCATTGGCATCTTACAGGGTGGTACCTTCCCCCTTGTGCCAAGCATAGTGAGGGGAGGAGCCAGCTCGCATAGTATGAAGGACGGTGTGGAGGATTCTGGTGCCCACACGGAAGGGGTGGGCAGAGAGCACCAGATGTCAGTATTTGGATGCGGGCCACTCTTCTGTCTCTGTCTGCCCCCCCCCCCCCAATTCTTCAACAACCGGCCGGCCCAGGAGGGTGGGGCCCAAGCATTCCTGTGGTTGGGTGCCAATACTGCCGGCCAATCAGGGTGCGGGCAGCCACTGACGCCACCGCTCGACACTGTCTAGCCCCCCCCCTCCTCTCTCCTGCCTCCCCCCACATCCCAGTCTCAGAGCCAGGGTGGGGGCCCGGCCAGGGAGAACAGGGCCCTGAGAGGAAAGATTGAGGACGGGGCGCCAGGCCTCAGCTGGTTAGTGAGGGCGGAGCTGAGGAGGGGAACCCAGGAAAGGCAGGAGGATCTGGGGGTGGGGAGGCGATGAGCAGAGGAGGCGTGGTCAGGATGCTGTGATGTGGGGAGCCGGCAGGATGGCCGGGAGGAGAGGTATGTGTGTGTGTTTGCGTGTGTGTGTGCCCTTGTGTGTTTGTCTCAGTAGTGCGTTGGTAGTCCCTTGGTGCATTTCAGGGAGTGTCTTCTTGTAATTGTGTGATTGTATGTGTAGTGTGTGTGTGTATGTATGTACCCGCCCTCCCCACCCCTATCCGCGCTATACCTTCACACTGGATTATTTCCCTAGAAAAGATCCCTTATGGGGCGTTAGGGAGGGGCCAGAGACCAGCTGGTCCGGAGCCCCCAGGCTTCTTCTGGCCAAAGGCTGACGGGGTCCCTCTGTCCTGGGGGCCACCTCCTTTTTTGGCCGGGTGAGGGCCGGCTCTGTCACTGCTCAGCAATGCAGCGCCAGCCTCAGCCTTGGAGCCAAATTCCAGGACTGTGGGGGGGGGGGGGCTAAGAGTCGGGGATGGGGGGCGGGCCCGACAAGCCCCTCAGCCAATGACGGCCCTGGAGCTGAGCACAAGCTGAGAGAGAACAGGAGATGGGAAAGTCTGAGATCAGGAGACTTCACATTCCCTCCCTCTTTCCTTCCCTCCTTCCCCTCCATCCTAGGAATCATTTAACCAACAGTAAAAGGCAAGAGGTTTTTGGCTCCCTACTGGGGCCAGAGAAATGATCTCCTTTTCCCCTGCTGCTGCCTCCTCTTCCTCCTCCCAGCCTCCATCCTGGGCTCCTTGAGGTTGCCCCTCCCCAACCCCAGCCTCTTTTGCTACCTCTGGAAGGAAGCTAGGTTTCTGATGAGGCTCTAGGCTCTCTCCAAGAGGGGTGTGTATAGCCCCACTACCCTAAGGAATAGAGCGGGGTTATTTCTGGGGAAAGGAGCTGGCAGATCAAATCCTCAGCACTTAGCTGCCAGAAACAGCCTTTGGCTTAACCACACAGTAAGCATAATATAATTGGCCCCATGTTGGTTTTCTAGTATTTTATATTGGGTTTTGTATTTCTTCCTTCTCTGGAACTGAACAAAGCTTTCCTCTCTCCAGTGCTCCCCCCAACCCATCTCCGTCTTTCCCCAAAGCAGTTCGCACTTCTCTGTGTGATAATAATGGTATCATTTATAGAGGCTTGCAACACACTTTTTGTATGTTATCTCATCTGATCCTCACGAGAACCCAGGGAGGTAGGTGCTTCTATATCTCCATCTTACAGATGAGGAAACTGAGACTCAGAGAACTTAAGTGACCTGCCCATGGTGACCCAGCTAGTAATTATCTGAAGCAGGATTTGAATTCTGGTCTTCCTGATTCTACTAGGCCAGTCCCTGCCTAGACAAATGACCAGCTGGACTTCACTGACTTCTTTCTTCTCTTCTTCTCTCTCCCCTCAGGCTTATTCCCAGGATGCCTACCTAAAGGGGAACGAGCCATACTCCGGAGAAGCCCGGAGCATACCAGAGCCACCTCCACTCTGTTACCCCCGAAAGACCTATGCTTCACAGCCCCGGGCCTCGTCCCGGGTCACCATGGTGTCTGAACCACACTCAGCACCACCCACTGACCACTGGCGCCCTTCTCCTCGGAGCGATCCTGGCTATCGGGTCCCACCATCCTGCCCCCATCCAGACAACACCTCTTTTGGGATGAGCCAGCCGCGCCCCAATCCTAGTGCCTTTCCCCGCCTTGCTCCTGATCCTCAAACTTCCCGTGCCTTCCAGGACCCTGGGGTCCGGGCACCCCCAAGCAAACTGGAGTGCCAGCAGGCACTGTCCCACTGGCTGTCAAACCAGGTGCCTCGGAGGAGTGGCGAGGGGCGGTGCCCAGTCATGCCTCCTCGTGCTCGAAGTGTCTCCCAAGACCGACTGGGAGATGTTGTGGCCCATCAGCCATGGCCCTGCTCTGCCTCGCAGGATACCCTATGTCATCTGGGGCATGAGGGTTGGCATCGAGCCCGGTCTGATGACTACTTAGGTCGCTTTGTCCGCTCTGCTGAAGCCCTGGGGCCGGGGACGCTGGTGTCTCCCCGATTTGAACACTCTGGGTGGGTGCCCCAACGTACGCCAACCCGACCCCCTGCCTGCCTGCCCCAGGATCCCCCAGGACCGAAACCCCCAGCTCAGCCCCCTCATCCCAGCTTGGATGATACAGGTTACATTGGGTACCGAAGTTATAGCCCCTCTTTCCAGCGCCGGACTGGCCTTCTTCAGGCCCTTTCCTTCCGGGACTCCCCCTTTGGAGGGCTACCTACCTTCAACCTCCCCCAGTCGTCTGCACCACATTCAGCAGAGTCCTCAGAGTCACTCAGGGTTACACGGCCAGAGCCTAACACCCAACCACCAGAGCTGCCCCCTGAGGAGCGGAGGGAGGAGGTGGTTCTTCGACAGAAACCACCAACTGGGCGCAAGGCTCAGCAGCCTCCTCCGAGGCAGATGAACTTTGGGTTTAGTGAGGAGACCTCAGAACCTGAGTCAAGTGGGCAAGGCGAACATCCAAGTAGGAAGGTGGCACCACTGGCAGCTGCTGAAGATTCACTGGCATCCATTCCCTTCATAGGTGAGTGGGGGCTGGTGTGGGGCAGGATAGGAGGAGAGGTAATCCATTCTCCTCCTTCCTATTCCCTTTTTCCTACCTTCAGTGGCCACAGATTTGTTCTGGGTGATGATAGGGGAGCCAGAGGAAGGGAGAGGTTCCTTGCTCTTGAGGAGCTTGGTGATGGTGATAACTAACTGTGTCAGGCACTGTTTTAAAACATTTCACACTTTTTACCTCATTTAGTCCTCACAGTAATCATGGGAGGTAGGTGATATTAGTATCCTCATTTTCCAGATGAGGAAACTGAGGCAGAGGGTTAAATGACTTGCCCAGGGTCACACAGGTAGAGTCTGAGGCTGGATTTGAATTCAAGTCTTCCTGACTCCAGATCCAGAACTCTATCCATTGCATCATCTTGGGGGAGACAAGGTCCTACCTGACTTGGTTTAGATAATGCCTAACTGGAGATATCAGGGAGAGCTGTTTTGGGGATATCAAGGAGAGCTGTTTTGGAGAGATTCACACTCAGGGAGGATCAGGAGGGAAGAGCGCATGATGAACCAGGCTAAAGTCTCCTTTCCTACTTTTCCTGCTTTTATCCTTCTGAAGATGAGCCTACCAGCCCCAGCATTGACCTAAAAGCCAAGCATGTACCAGCCTCAGCCGTTGTGTCCAGTGCCATGAACTCTGCCCCTGTCATGGGCACCAGTCCATCCTCCCCAACCTTCACCTTTGCCCTTGGCCGCCACTACTCCCAAGACTGCAGTGAGTACCTGTGCCTATCCTCATTGTACCCCAAGCTTACTTCCTAGTCTGCTCATTATTTGATTTGTTACCCTCATCCCCTGATGTTTATAAAGGTTGCGATCTGATTTCTTTTGCACCCACTATCTGATTTTCAGTTGCACCCCCAGCCCCTGCCCCATTGTTTTCCTTTGTTCATGTGGTTAGAGCTCTGTGATCATTTTCACTGCCAGGTTAGAGGCTCTGATGTGGGAATTCTGGGAGGTAGTCTAGGGCCCTGGAGGGGAGAAAGAGGGAGGAACCAGGGAAACACCAGATGTGCCTCCAACCCCAAAATGTACGTATTGGGGATGGGCATTACAGGCAGTATCAAAGCCGGCCGACGTTCATCCTATCTCCTGGCCATCACAACTGAGCGCTCCAAGTCATGTGATGATGGCCTTAATACCTTCCGAGAAGAGGGCAGGATACTTCGGTAAGTCACTCTCCATGATGTGGTTTGGTGGGGGACAGAACAGAAGAGGGACATGGGATAAGATCACCTATCATCTAAGTAGTGCTATAAGTACTATAAGTAGTACCTCATTCACATAATGCTAGTTGATTGGGTAGGGCAAGGATGGAGGCAGTCTTCTGAATGTTGGATTTAGAATAAAAAGAAAGGGCTTGTTTCAAATCCTGGCTGTAGCTTACAGTTGGTGTGTCTTTCAGCAGGTCACCATCCGTCTCTGGGCCTTAAGTTCCTTATTTGTAGAGTCAGACCTTGGGATCTCTTCTAGCTTTTGATTCAGAGACCCTTAGAACCTGATATCTCTCCCCAGCTGGAGGGCAGTGTTCTAGTAAGGAAACCCTTAATCTTTTGGATATTCAGAGAAAAGTAGGAGGGAAAAATCAAGAGTCCCCTTTGCCTTATCCCAATTCATTGTCCCCTCACACACCAGTGCTTCTTTCTCCAGACGACTCCCTAACCGAGTGCCCAGCCTTCGAATGCTGCGAAGCTTCTTCACGGATGGGGTAAGTTGATGAAGGTGGGATGGTTTACAAGTGATGGGGTAAGCTACTGAAGGTGGGATGGGTTACAAGTGGTGGAGTAAGCAGCTGGAGGTAGGATGGGCCTCAGGAGTCAGGTAAAGGGAACTATAAAAGTTGGCAGGAAGCCCTGCCAGCCAGTCTTGGTCCCAAGTCTTCCCACTTGGTTAATCTCTGTAACCTAGGACAGCTCACTTATCTGGGCCTCAGTCTCCCCAGCTATAACATGTTTTTGGAATCAACTCTACTCTCTCCTTACATTAGGAGACAACAGGGAGAAATGGATGTATCTTTGGTCATTCGTTTTAGGTCTTATTGACAGTAGGGGTCTTAGGGGAAGGAGAACATGGCCCAGTCTTCATTTTACTTTCTTCTTGATGTGATCAGAGCTTTTCTTTAGCTCTTAGAAGACCTTGTTACCTGCTCTGCTAACTTAACTCCTGGTGATCACATCATTTCCTTTGTTTATTTAACTCCTTATTGACATTTTAGTCCCTTTGTTTACTTAACTCCTTATTGACAGTATCACTTCCTCTGTTGATTTAATCCCTTCCAGTCTGAAGGTGAGGGTTTAGTCAAGTTTTCTCTTCCTAACAGTGTGACACTTGGGAGATCACACCCTTTACAGCCCTCCCACCTCTACTGTGTACATGTCTTATGACCTCAATGCAGGAGATTCAGAGAGGTTAAATAAATTACTCAAGATTTAACAACAAATTAAAGAAGAAGAGGAAGACCAGGCATAATGCGCCGGCTTCCCTCCCCAACATGAGGTATTGAAGAGGTGTTGGTCTGGAGCTCCTGTCTGACCTACTCCTTCCCTTTTCATCACAGTCCTTGGACAGTCTGGGTACATCAGAAGATGCCCCCTCCAAGAGGCATTCAACCTCTGACCTCTCAGACGTAACCTTTAGTGATATCAGGAGAGAAGGCTGGTTATATTTTAAACAGATCCTCACCAAGAAGGGAAAGGTAAGAAAGGGAGGGGTGGGGTGGGGTGGGGTGCAAGTCTGTGGGTTGCTATTTGTCTGACCCAGAATCCCCTATGTCAGAAAAGTAACAAGGAGAAGGGGCAGATCTCAAAACATCCTTTACAGAGAAAAGTTCTTCAGAAAGCAGCTTAGGAACCAGAGAAAAACAGCTTCAATTACAATATGAGATTGAGGTTAGTGTCCAGTTCAATTCAGTAAGAATTTTTAAAGTATCTTGGGCATTGTAGTGTAGTAGGTGCTGAAGACAGGTACAAAGACAAAAAACGAAGCCAAAGAACTTCCTAACTGGAGCTTAAGGTGGCAGAGTGGACTGGAGAGATGTGTCTGTTTATGTATCTATACGTGTATATGTGTGTGTGTATGTGTATATATGTGTGTATGTATGTGTGTATGTACGTGTGTGTGTGTGTGTGTGTGTGTCCCTGGGTTCAAAACCCCACAATACCAGGTTATGGCAGTGACCTTTCTTTTAGGGCCATACTTTCCTCTTCTTTAAGAAGAGGGTATTATAGGACTAGATGATCTCTAAAGTCCCTTCAGCTCTAAGACTAATAGGATCCTATCATCCTGAGGAGGTTGGATAGAACACATTTTACATGTTGATAAAAAGATGATACCACTGATCCAGGACTATGCTGGTAAATATTTAACATCTGGGCCCTTAAGAGGAAAAAAGGTCCCTGTGACACATTTTTAATTTAATCTGCACTATTAACATTTTTCCCCATTACTTTAAGTCTAGACACTTAACAAAACAGTAAATTGGTTCGGAGGTGTAAATGAAAATTTCACAATTGACTCTGGAGTGCTGAGTCTAGCTGGCTCCAGCATATCCCTGGATTGATCCCTCTGGTTTTCAGTTGACTTCCTGGGATGACTGTAGCTGCAAACTAATCCCTTTAGAACCACTAAAGGTGCAAATGTAAGATAGAAGGGTGGGGGCGTTGTGTCCTGGAGTGGAGTAGAGGTGGGTAGAGGGGCTCCCAGAGATGTTAATGCTAATGTAGCTCCAAAACCTTGGGGACTGGGGCAGGATCCTAGAGAAGTGAGGTAAGGGGCACCTGGATCTCAGGAAAGGGAACAGGCTATGAAGGAGATGGGGCATATTTATAGATCTCGCAGATGCCGGGAGGGCCAGTCTGGAAGTAGTCAGAGCAAGTATTATTGGGATAAAGTTTCCTCCATGCTCCATTCCCCTTATAACATCTCTTATCATTGCTCACTAGGTTGTCTTCCTTCTTCAAATATGCCTCGCCTGTGTCTGGAGATTGTTAATAAACAGTCACCAGATTGGGATTTTAAGAAGTCAGGGAACCTAGATTATTCACTCGCTGGATAATCCAATTTACATCTTGGGCATCAGACACACCCAGTCCCAGCCCCATAAATGCCTACTATACTCTTGCAGACCTTGTAATTAGTTCATTTACTCATCCTGGTTAAATGAGTTAGAACTCCTTTCCCCAAATTAACCAGACACGGTAGAGATTTGAGGAAGGGAAGAATAGGGGAGAATTTTGGGGGGGGGGTTCCAAGCCTGGTTTTGGTTTTATTCTGCTTTCTTGGGAATTTTGAAAGTCATTAAGTACTAATGATAACTGACATTTAGCTCCAAAATTTGCAAAGCACTTCACCTATGTTAGGGGCTCTTAATCTACTCTATAGACAACCCCCCTCCTCCTGGAGATTGTTATGTAGATTTCATGGTAGGGGGGAAGGGAGGGTGACTATGTACTTGTCTAGGAGATAAATTGAAATTTTATTTCAATATAATTGGTTTTCTTTGTAATCCTATAATTTTATCTTATGCCTCTAGAAACATTCTTTTGAGAAGAGGCCCATATGCTTCACCAGTGGTCCATGACACAAACTAGGTCCAGAACCCTGGACTATCTCATCTAAGCCTCACAAAAACAACTCGGTACTAGGAGTTGTGACAAGTATTATTATGTCCATTTTATAGATAAAGAAACTGAGGCTCCGGAAAGCTATTTCCCATGGCTACATAGTAAGTGTCAGAAGTGAGATTTGAACCCAGTATTTTCCTGATATCAATCAAGCATTTTTATTTACTACAATTGTACCACCCCTTGTTTCATGCTTGCCGTACTGTTACCTCCCACTTGTAGATCACCTCAGATCTCATTCCTTTCCATAGCCTGGGTATGTAGGGAGATTGGATCTTCAGAGATAACCCATGATATTTTGTGATTATACAGAGAACCCTCCGGTTTCTATTCTCTGATATTTCTCTTTATTTCTCTAATATTTTTATTCTCTATATTCAGCAGAGTATACTCTGCTGGCCGGGAATGAACTGTGATGTGATATTAAACAAAATGAGGACATGCCTCTTGGGGTCAGGAGGGGGCTGTTTTCCAACCCTATGGACAACCCCACTTTTGTTAGTCACTTAGGGGAAAGCCTTTCCCTGTGGGAAGCCTCATGTATGATAAGAGAAATGTTTGGTCCTTTCCTTCCCGTAAACTGCTACTGTAGATGAGATCATTACTGAATTGGAGAGGCAGGAGGTCCAGTGATCTGGCGTCACGTGGCCTCTGCTCCTTATTACCTGTGTGACCCTGGATAAGTCACTAACTTTCTGTCTCTGGGCCTTGGTTTCCTCAACTGTTAAAAAGAACAGTTTAGACTTGATGACTTCTAAGTTCCCTTCTAAATTTGTGAGCCTGTGATCCTATGAATTTGAAAGGGGGACTCCAAAAATGAAGGTGTCAAGTCCTTTCAGGAACCTGTTTTCTGAGGAAGGTAGGCAAAAATTGTGAAGAGACATAAGGGGTTAAGGGCTCTATTTAGGAGCAGAAGAGGTATGATAGAGGGGAAAGAGTATGGGATATGGAGTTCAAATGCCACTTTGCTTCTTACTCCTTGAGTGGCCCTGGGCAAGTCACTTGGACTGAAATTTTTTCATCTGAAAAATGAGAAGGTTGGGTTAGGTAACCTCTGCGGTCCCTTCTAGCTCCAAAACCATGCTTAATAGGAGTTGAACAAGGGTTTGGGGACCATTTGGAAGTAGGTAGTGTACCTATGGCCTAGTTCTCCACCACCTCACTGCCATCTCTCCTCATTTTCTGCTGCATACTCAGAGGCCTGGCTGAGTGACAATACTTTAAAAGGAATGGAATTCCCTGAAAAGCAACTGACCATACCCACCAGCATGGGTCTAGGAAAGCTGAGGGAGTACTGGGAGGAGGGGGGCAATTGAAAGTTCAGGTTTTCACCTCTCTCTCTTCTTTCCCCTCTCTGTCTGTGTGTCTTCTGCAGAAAGTGGGTGGTGGCCTGCGCCAATGGAAACGTGTCTATGCTGCGCTCCGGGCACACTCACTCTCCCTGGGCAAGGAACGGCGGGAGACAGGCACGGCGGCGGGCGCAGGTGAGGAGGAGACGGCGCCCGTCTGCATCAGCTCGTGCCTGGTGGACATCTCCTACAGCGAGACCAAGAGGAGGCATGTGTTCCGGCTCACCACCGCTGACTTCTGTGAATATCTCTTTCAGGCTGAGGACCGTGATGATATGCTGGGCTGGATCAGAGCGATCCGGGAAAACAGCAGGGCCGAGGGCGAGGTGAGGGCCAGGGGGCCTCCCACCACGACCACTCTAGGGCAGTGGAGACCATCTCCCCATTTGCCTCTCTTAAACTATTAGAAAATTTCCCACTCCCATGTATGCCTATCTTATCTGCTCTGAGTAGACAAGTGAAGATTTTCCTTTTCTGTGGATCTTAGAGGATGAGATTACCTTCTCCCTTTTAAGTCCCCAAAAGCAGAGTTGACTCAGGTTACCTGTATGGTAGGATTGACCTAGAGAGACAAGGATGGGTAAGATGACTTTGGAAAGAGATAGAGAGGCGTAGCTATTGGAGGCAGTGTAATAACGATCTCTACACCTCCACTTGGGGCTGTTTCCCAGCATTTTAGGAGCAGGCATAGTCTGTATTAATATCAACTGAGTTTCTTTCTCTGGCCCAGAGGAGAGGCCAGTGCCATCAGAATTGGGCACTTGTGAGTCCCAGCTTCAGCCTCCTAACACACTTCCTGGCTTTGTGTTGAAGGGCAGGATCCCAGTGAGCACTTCCTGGTATCTTACCAATTGACCTCTTTATAGCCTCTCTGAGAAAATTGGGCTTATTCTTTTCCCTGTGCCCACCACAGAATGGGGTCTGCCTTGGGATACCCATATCCAAGGAACAGAAGAATAGACCTCTCTTCCAGGGGTTGCCACACCCAAGTGGTAATGACATGTCCAGTGATCACAGATATGGGTACCTCAATGGTGCCTCAGGAAGGGAGAAGGAGTTGGCCTTAAGGGTTCACCTTTCTGTTTTGGGTACGTAAGTGTTTTAACAGGAGAGAGGTGGGTAGGTTGGAGCAAGCACCAAGAATGGGCAGTGGAGGAGAGAGATGCCTTGCTGCTTCACTGGGTACTTATGTTTGGTGTATTTTCTCTTTCTCCCCATCCTCCCTCCTCCTCTTTGTCTTTACTTCTCTTTATTCTCCCTCCTCCACCCGCCCTTCCTTAGGACCCTGGCTGTGCCAATCAAGCTCTGATCAGCAAGAAGCTTAATGACTACCGAAAAGTAAGGTAAGGACAGCCAGGCATTTCTCCTATCACTGCAGCAAGGATAGAGTGCTGGACTTGGAGTCAGGAAGACCTGAGTTCACATCCTGTCTCAGACACTCACCAGCTGTGTGAACCTCTTACTGACTTCAGTAATAAATTGGAATTTAATAATAGCACCTACCTCTTAGGGTAGTTGTGAAAATCAAATGAGACAATGCAGGTAAAAGTTTCTGCAAATGCTAGCTATGATTAACCCTGGCATTCCCCCCGATGGCCTTCTACCCCATAACTGGAAATGGTCCCAGGACAGAGATAATGATGGAAGCTACTGTTGTATATTATATCCTGGCCTTGGGGATTACAGTTCTCCCTTTGGGCTTCTGTTTCTTCCTTTTTAAAATAAAAGAGTTGGATTAGATGATTTCTGAAGTCCCTTCCAACCTCCATATCTTGTATTTCCACGAGTGAAGAGAATGGACTATGAGGGTGGTCTACTGTTGTAGCAGAAGTGCAAGGAGCACTGAACTGAACCTGTCAGGAGACTTAGGTCTTCCAGTAATTGGTTGGGTGACTTTGGACAAGTCTCTTGCCCTCTCTGTATCTCAAGTTCTTCTCTTATGAGATGATGGGTTGGATTAGATGATCCTAGGAACCCTACAGCTTTGAAGGAGGCCTCACGTGGAGGTTAAGGGAGCATGTGTCCTGGGACACCCTTAGTCCTGTTGGGAAAGAACGTGGTCACCATACCCATGTCCTGGAATGGATGGGGGCAGCACCTGTGGGGTGGGGCCATCAGACTCAGGGAAAGGAAATGTCCTGTGATGGTAACCTTCAAATGAAGACTCCTCTACCGTTTTGCTTTTATTTCTTTCCTAGCCATATCTCTGGCCCCAAAGCAGATTCTTCTCCCAAGAGCTCCCGTGGAATAGCAGGGCTCAGGTCAGAGCTCCTGAAGCAGAATGCTCCCCGATCTCCTAGGACCCAGGATCCTCCTTCAGGGACCAAAGGTAGGAGACGGAAAGAGATGTGGGAGGGAATGGGGGTGGGGGGGTGGGGGGGAGGTGGGTCTATGGGAGGGTGAAGGGAAGAGGCCTTCAGGGGTTGTTTGAGGAGAGTGGACTTGGGTCCTTTTGTATCTCTTCATGTGTATTTCTGAATATACGTGTGTCTCCATGGGATTGCCATGTAGATGTGTCTGTACGTCTTGACTCCTGGGGGATCAGTGTCTCTGGCTCCCTAAGTAACAATTGTGTGTTCTTTCTCCCCACCCCCACCCCAACCATGGCACCCTCAGATGACAGTGCTGCCACCTCGAGAGCCCCCTGGGGTATCAACATCATGAAAAAGAATAAAAAGCCCTCCCCAAGGGCATTTGGAGTTCGTCTTGAAGAGTGCCAGCCTGCTGCTGATAACCAGGTGGGGCCTAAGAACTGAGAAACAGTGCGTGGGATCGGGAGCTGACACCAAAGACTCTCAGAAATTGTGTGTGTGTGTGTGTGTGTGTGTGTGTGTGTGTGTGTGTGTGAAGTTACTGGGGAGATGGGAGGCTTTGGAATTGTTTTATTCAGACCCCATAAACACCCATACATACACACAAGTGGAATAAGGGAAGAAAATGTTTCTTGCCTACTTCCTATCCCCCCACCCACCTAGGGCTTTGCCTACTAGGAACAACCTGAGTCATGATCTTGGTGTGTTTCCCACCTCTTCTGCCTCCTGCACCCAACATACTTACATCCATTGTTACCAGCTCTAATGGTGATGCCACTGTATCTGTCTGCAGCGGGTACCCTTGATTGTGTCAGCGTGCTGCCGGATGGTGGAGGCAAGGGGGCTTGAGTCCATGGGCATTTACCGAGTGCCTGGCAACAATGCTGTTGTATCTAGTCTGCAGGAACAGTTAAACCGAGGGCCTGGGGACATCAACCTTCAAGATGAGGTGAGTCTGTTGGAACACTTTTTTTTTTTTTAAATCAGCATATTGATCTGAGTGTGTGGCTAAGGACAGGGGTGTGGTGAAAGGCACTTTTGTACCTTTGATCTGGTTGAACACTTGTCAGCTGAGGAAGCATTAATGGAGCACTTATTGTATCTGGCCCTATAGACCTGTTCTGTTACTGCTCTGCTCAAGCTCCTTTTAGAGCTCCCTGTTGCCTGAGTAAAGTTCAGATTCCTTTCCCTGGCATTTAGGGTCATCCACAATCGGGTGCTGTCCCCACTTTTCCAGCTTTATTTCATGATTCAATCAAATTGGACTTATACTCTATACCAGTGGTGTCCAACTCAAATAGAAATGTGGGCACTAATCTGTAAATAAAGATCTCTGTGGGCCCCATGGTGACTTCATTTTAAAATGCAATTGTCCATGGTTTGTTGCATTTTTATTTACTTTGTTAAATATTTCCCAATTACATTTTAATATGTTTCTGGACATTCTTAGAAGTGTTGCTGCCACATGAGGCCTGCCATAGATTTGATGCCTCTGTTCTACACTTTGCCACCTCCATGCTTTGGCTCATTTGTTCCTTAGGCCTGAAATTTCCACCCATATCTCCTCCTTGGGGCACCTGGTGCTATCTCTGGAGTCAGAAACACTCATCTTCCTGAGTTTAAATTTGGCTTCAGATACTTATAAGTTGCGTGACCCCAGGCAAATCACTTGATCCTGTTTGCCTCGGTTTCCTCATCTGTCAAATGAGCTGGAGTAGGAAATGGCAAACTACTCCAATATCTCCACTAAGAAAACCTCAAATAGGGTCACAAAGAGTCAGATGCAATTGGACAATGTCTCTTATCTGTTGAATTCCTATGTATCTTTTAAGGCCTAATTCAAATAATACCTTTTCTAAGAAAGTGTTCTCTGATCTCTTCCTCCCCTCATAATGACTTTTCCCCTCTCAGACCTTACATAACATGTTTCTTTCTCCTTTAAGGTATTCATCACGTATTATATTTTACTTTAATTATTTGGATATGTGACCACCCCTGTTGGCACGTCTAAGTTCCATGAGGCAGTTAGGTGGCTCAGTGGATAGTGCACTGAGCCTGAAGTAAAGAAGACCTGAGCTCAGATCAACTCTTAGACACAGTAGCGATGTGACCCTGAGCAATTTAACCTCAGTTTGTCTCAGTTTCCTCATCTGTAAAGTGAAGTTAATAGCACCTATCTCCCAGGGTTGTTATGAAGAGTTAAAGAGAGAATAATTGTAAAGCACTTAGCACAGTGCCTGGAACATAATAAACACTATATAAGTATAAATTATTGTTTTTACTACTACCTGAGTTCATATCCAGTCTCAAACATTTACTAGTTTTGTGATCTGGACAAGTCACTTAACCTCTGCGTGCCTCAGTTTCCTCAGCTGCAAAACAGGGATATAATAATAGCCTCTACCTTCCAGAGTTGTTGTGAGGATCTCATGAGACAATATTTGCCAAACTCTACGGTGCTTGGCACTCAGTAGGTGCATTATAAATGCTTCCTATGAAGGACTGACTGTATGGCTATGTTATATCTTCCCAGAGTCTTGGTTGGTTGGTGTTTGTCCTTTGTTTTCAAAGAAGAGTAACACAATACTGTACTCATTGCTGGAGCCAGTTTGAAGGGCTGGAGAGCTGGTTGTTAAATTTCAGTGTGAGCATTTAGGCCTCATAAATTGGAAAATGCTGCAAATTAGAGCTTTATGTTTTGCTTTGCTGATTGTCTAAACTTGAGAAAGTGATGGGGAAAATATGAATAATGCAGATTACACTTAAAATTGTGTTGTAGGTGTACCACATGCTACTCCCCCCACCAAGAGCTGGTTGTTAAATGTCTACCAGCACACTCCTATGTCTACACCCAGTAGCTTATTAGCTGTAAGGTTAATAAGTGCTTGTTGAATTGGTTTGGGAAGGAGAATATAACCCTGTACAGTGAAAAGAATGCTGGCTCTAGAAATGGAGAACATGGGTTTGAATGTTCACTCTGATAATGTCTTTGTGATTTTGGACAAGTCACTTCACCTTTTGTGCCAAAATTTCCTCCACAAAATGAAGAGGAGTCTTCCTGGCAGAAGAGCATGAGTGGGGTAGGATCAGTAAAGGTGCAAAGACTTAGGGAGGTATGCTGAGGCACTGTGAAGAGACCATCATTGGTGTTGGAAGAGGGAGCGGTAAATGAGTTGCTTTGTGGAAGATGGACAAAACAGGGGTGGGTTTCGTTTCTGGGCTAACAGCCACGTAGGTCCTTTAGCAACAGAATAACATGGTCAGAATTATGTCACTTCCACCTAGACGATGGTAATTGTCTTGTTCAATCATGTCCGACTCTTTGGGACCCCATTTGGAGTTTTCTCAGCAAAGCTACTGGAGTAATTTATCATTTTCTTCTCCAGCTCATTTTACATATGAAGAAACTGAGGCAAACAGAGTTGAGTGACTTGCCCAGGGTCCCACAGTTAGTTGGAAGTCAATTTAAGTTCAGCTTTTCCTGACTCCAGCCAGGTCCAATGGTCCATCCATTGCACCATGTAGCAGCCCATATCTTAAGAGCTTCCTAATGATTTTCTTGCCTAAAGTGTCTCCCCTTTCTAATCTATCTTCCACTCAGCTGCCAAAGTGATCTGGTCTGTTCATCTTTCTGTCTTTGTCTCTCATTGTTCTCCATCTGTCTCTGTCTCTGTCTCTCTCTGTCTCTCTCTGTCTCTCTCTCTTTCTCACACACACACACACACACACACACACACACACACACACACACACATACACACTATACTCAGACTCTTCCATGGCTCTCCCTGTTACCCTGAGGATCTAGTATTGGCCCTTCTGTTTGTATTTAAAACCCTTTTCAGCCTGGCTCCAGATTGCCTTTTCAGGCTTATTACGTATATTGTTCCACCTCACACATTTTCATGTCAACCAAACTATCTTACTTGTTCTTCCTTGTACTGTACATTTCATCTCTATTCTTCCTTATACTGTACATTTCATCTCTAATCGCCGTTGTCTAGGCTTTCCTCCCTGCCTGGAATGAACTCCCTCCTCACCTTGCCTCTTGAAGAAACCCTAACATTCTTTTTTTTTTAAATTTAATTAATTTATTTGTTTTCAGTTTTCAACAATCACTTCCATAAGTCTTAAATTTTCTCTTCCTCCCCCCACTCCCTCCCCAAGATAGCTTGCAGTCTTATATGGGTTCTATGCATACATTCTTATTAAACACATTTCCACATTGGTCATGTTGCATAGAAGAATTAAAAAGAATGGGAAAAACCATGAGAAAAACCACACCAAAACATAACACTGCTTTATTCTGAGTTCTGATTCTGTAGTTCTTTCTCTGGATGTAGATGGCATTTTGCATCAAGAGTCCTTTGGGAATATTTTAGGTCCTTGCGTTGCTGTATAGGCCTAAGTCTGTCAGAAACAGTCCTTGCACCCTGTGATAGTTACTGTGTATAATGTTCTCCTGGTTCTGCTCATTTCACTCAGCATCAGTTTATAGAAATCTTTTCAGGTTTTTATGAAGTCTGCCTGTTCATCATTTCTTATAGCACAATAGTATTCCATTACGTTTATATACCACAATTTACTCAGCCATTCCCCAATTGATGGGCATCTTCTTGATTTCCGGTTTTTAGCCACCACAAAGAGTACTGCTATAAATATTTTTGTACATGTGGGACCCTTTTCCCTTTTTATGTTCTCTTTGGGATACAGCCCTAGAAGTGATATTGCTGGTTCAAAGGGTATGCAAATCCCTAACATTCTTCAGAGCTCAGGTCAAGTACCAGCTCCTTACAGGAAGCCTCTCCTGATCCCCCAAGCTGCTCATACAGTTCAGTTCCACCCGTAATTAGTTTTTCATAGAAGTATGCATGTATCTTTATATGGATAAGCACATATAGTCCTTACTTACTTTGTACATAGTGTTGCAGCCAATAAGATGCAAGATACTTAGTGACAAGGATTATTTCAGTTTTTTTTTGTCTGCCAAGTGCTTAGCACAGTGCTTGGCAGCACATAGTAGGTGCTTAATAAATGCTTGTTGAATGATATGTATGGAATAGGTTTGCTGCTAAAGAGATAAGTTAAAGGACTGTTGCTGTAATCCAAGTGGGAATTCTAGACTGCCTAAGTAGTGTGAAGAATTGAGAGAATTAGATGGATGGAAGGAAGGAAAGATGTATTAACTCAGTGCCTACTATGTGTTAGGTAATATGCTAGGCACTTTACAAACATTATCCTATTTGATTCTTACAACAACCTGAAGAGGTAGATGCTAATATTATGCTCTTTTAGAAATGAGGAAACTGAGTCAGAGATTCAGAACTAATAATGACCTTGGGTCAGGAAGACTTGAGTTCAAATATAGCCTCAGGTTCTTACTTAGCTGAGTGACCTTGGGCAAGGTAACCTCTCAACCTTGCTTTTGTTTTGTTTCAGTTTCCTCAACTGTAAAAAGGGGATAATGACAGCACCTCTCCAAGGTCACATGGCTAGTGTCTCAGGTCTTCCTGACTTCAGGCCCAGAGCTCTGTCCACTGAGTCACCTAAGGCACTTAGAGCTCTTTTAAAGGAACAAAAGATAACTTGATACCTTTAGATATAAAGGAAATTCTGGATGACATGATTCAATAAAGACCTTAACATTGAGTTGAATCAAATATTTGATTTGAATTTTATAGGAATAAATGTAAAGTTTTTATGCTTGGGGCTCAAATAATCTATGTCCCACATAGATGAGCAAAATATCAGCAGTTAACTTGAAAAGGCTCTATGGACCTGAGGGAGCCCGAAGCTTCATTTGAGTCCAGAGTATAAGCCAACAGCCAAGGCAGCTTTTAGCTTTAAGAGGCAAAACCTCCAGAAATTAAGGGATGATGAGCCCAGAGGGTTCTGGCACTTGTTAGATGACACCTGGTGCTCTGTGTTCAGTTCTGAGTTCCACGATTTGAGAAAGGCTTGGATAAGCTAGAAATGGTCCAGAGAAAAGTAACCAGCATGGTGATGAATGTGGAGTTCATGCCCCCTAGGAACTAGTTGAAGGAATAGGGAAGGTTTAACTTGGAAAAGAAAAAACTCATGAGAGGATATGTATAACTAGCTATCTTAAAACATTGAAAAGGCTGCCTCCAGGGACAGGTTAGGCTCTTGTTTGTTCTCAGAGGCATAATTAAGATCAAAAGAATGGAAGCTGCACAGGGTCAAACTTAGGCTTAACAAACACCTTCCTAACAAATAGAGCCATCCCACAGTGGAAGAGGCAGCTTCTAGAAAGAGAGACAGCTTAGGTGGTACTGGGCCTAGAGCTAGGAAGACCTGAGTCCCAATCTGGCCTCAGACACTTACTAGCTTTATGATCTTGGGCAAGTCACTTAACTGTGGTCTGCCTCAGATTCATCCCGCGTAAAACAGGGGTACTAATAGTACCCACCTCCAAGGGTGGCTATGAGAATTAAGTGGGATCATATATGTAAAGCTCCTGGTATAGAACCTGACACATAGTAGGTACTTTCCTTTCCCCCCCTCATCCCAGGTGTTCAAGCTGAGGTTGGATGCCTGCTTGTCAGGAATGTTGTACAGGGCATTCTTGTTCAGGGATAGGCTTTCCTGGATGACTTCTGAGGTCCTTCTGAAATTCTGGGATCCTGGGAGAGAAAGAGTTGTCAAGACTGATGACAAGTTTTTGAGTTTTGAGTTATTTATTACCATAGATAGACACAGGAGAGTGGAGGAAGAGAGCTGCTTTTGGAGGAGGAAAGTGATGAATTTGCTTTGGGACATGTTGAATTTGGATCATCCAGGCAGAAATGATGTCCAGTGCTTTTCTTGGTCAGTGCTGATTCCTTGCCTCTGAGATTATCTTAGATTTATCCTGTTTGTATTTTTCTTGTAGATAATTGTTTACATGTTGTTTCATCCATTAAACTGTGAGGGAACGGTACTATATTAGGGATCTGGGCATTCAATTAATTTAATACAACCATACTTCTTAAGTCACTCACTTCGTGCTCAGGTACCTTTTAAATCCTGAGGATACAAAGAAAAACCAATGACCTGCCTTCATGGAGATACCTGTTGAACCATTTAGAAGAAGTTAGTTCTTTAAGAGAGAGATTATATTGAGAGCAGAGTCAGTGGGCTGCAGATTGAGCTTTGGAGAATACCCCAAACTAAGGGGCAGGAGGAGGAAGAGAATGAATGTGTAAAGAGGTAGGAATGAGGCCAAGATAATGTAATAATCATAGAAGGCCAAGAGGGTGGGGGTAAGATGAAGGATGGAGGGCCATGTGAGATAGCTTCAAGAAAGGGGTGATCTGTGAGGCTGATTTATGGTGTTGAATGCGTAACCTAAGAAAATTGAGAAAAGGCCGTTAGATTTAGCAATTAAAAAGTCATTAGTGACTTCAAGAAAGCAGTTTTGGTAGACTTATGAGCATTAAAGGCAGATTGGTGGAAGTTGGGAATAAATCAGGAGAGAAGGAGACATGCCATCTATTTGTTCTTTTGTATAACGTTATCCACCATGCCCTTGGGGAACACAATTCTCTGTCTCAGTTTCAGTAGTAGCGGGGGAAGCAGAGGTCCTCTGTGTGTTCGCAACCTCATTTCCAGCCCTAAGTCTTCACTCTGTTCACCCTACACATCCCATCAGTTGCCAAAGGTTGTCATTTCTATCTCCACAGCATTTTTGCTATACATTGTCTCCTTGCCACTTACATATAGCCACCATCTCAGTCTGGGTGCTCATCATCTTTTTTTCTAGATTACGGCAATAACCTTGTATAAGATTCCCCTGCTTTGAGTCTCTTCTCCTTCCAACCATCCTTCATAGAGCCATAAAGTGATTTTGCAGGTCTTATTCTCAGTAAATGAAGCAACAAGCATTTATTAAGTGCTCATTATGTGATAGACCTTGTTGTGGGTGCTAGGGATGGAAAATGCAAAAAACAATACAGCCACTATTCTTTGTCCCCCTTTTAAAAACAGTATTTTATTTTTTCCAATTGCATGTAAAGACAATTTTCAACATGCATTTTTGGAAAATATTTTGAAGTTCCAGATTTTTCTCTCTCCCCTCCTTCCCTCACCCCAAGACAGCAAGCAATCTAATATTGGTTATACATGTGCAATCATTTAAAACATATTTCCACATTAGTCATCTTGTGAAAGAAGAAACAGTACAAAAGGGAAAAAAACCACAAAAAACCCCAAAGTAAAAATAGTCTGCTTTGATCTGCATTCAGACTTTCTCTGAATGTGGAGAGCATTTTCCATTATGAGTCTTTTGGAATTTTCTTGGATCATTCATTATATTGCTGAGAGTTAATCATCCAACACTGTTATCGTTACTGTATACAATGTCCTGATTCTACTCGCTTCACTCAGCATCAGTTCATATAGGTCTTTGCAGACTTTTCTGAAACCAACTTGCTCATCATTTCTTATTGAACAGTGGTATTCCATCACAATCATATACTACAACTTGTTCAGCCATTCCCCAATGGATGGGCATCCCCTTGATTTCCAATTCTTTGTCACCACCAAAAGAGCCGAAACAGAAACAGCCATTATTCTCAAGAAACTTGCTTCTGAGAAGGGAAGATAATTACTTATATAAATTTTGCTGTCAGAGGGAATCAGGAAAGACTTCATGCACTAAATCCTGGAGGAAGAGAGGGATTTCATAAGGTAGAGTTAAAGAGGCAGGTTATTCCTGGGATGGGGCATAACAAATGCAAAGGGAGAGAGACAAGAGAAGAAATCCTGTGTGTGAAGAATAGTAAAAAGAGGAGCTTGGCTGGCTCACGGAATCTGGGAGGGGAAGTAATGTATAATGAGGCTGAAGGGATGTATTGAGGTCAGGTAGTGGAGTGCTTTAAAAGCTAAACAGAGGAGTGTGTGTTTTATCTTAGAGGCAATAAGGAACCATTGGAATTTATTAAGTAGGGGAGAGACGTGGTCAGATCTACCCTTCGAGAAAACAACGTTGGTAGATGAGATGGAGGATGACTTGTAGTGGGAAGACCAGTTAAGAGGTCACTATAATAGTCTGGGAAAGAGGTGGCTAAGCTGGTGGCTGTGTGAATACAAAGAAGGCTTCATAGAGATGATATAGAAGTAGAAAGGCAAAATCTGGCAGCAGACTGGAGGACATGTGGAGCAAAGCAGAGTGAGGAGTCAGGAGTAATGCCAAGGTCACAAACCCAGGAGACTAGAAGGATGGTGCAGTAATGTGGAAGCTCAGAAGAGAAAAAATGGGTTCTGTCTCAGAAATGCTGACTTTGAGATGCCAATGGGACATCTGAGTGGAAATATCCAAGAGGCAGCTAGTGACTCCAGTAGGTAGTGTACTTGTGATCTGTGACTGGAGCTCAGGGGAGAAACTGGAGCTGAATATATAGATTTGTGAATCATTTATGCAACTCATGGGAGCTGATGAACACTCCCAATTAGGGGGCATACCATGAATGATGAGTCAGCAAAAGCGATAGAGGCGGGATGGTCAGACAACTAGGAGCAGATGCAGGAGAGATCAAGAAAACCCAGGGAGAACAGACTATTCAAGAGGACAGCATGGTTAACAGTGGTACATGAGGTAATAGTGTCATATGCTATAGAGAAGCCAAAAACTTGAAATCTGATGTATCTCATCTCTCAATAAAAATTCTCGGGGTTCCCTGTTGTCTCTAGTATCAAAATATAAACCCCGAGGGCTGGGGTAGGAAGGGGTACAGCTAGGTGGCACAGTGAGTAGAGCACCAGCCCTGGAGTCAGAAGGACCTGAGTTTGAATTTGATCTCAGACACTTACAACTTGTATGATCCTGGGCGAGTTTTAACCCCAATTGCCTTCCTACAAAATAAAAACTCTTCTGTTTGATTTCATTACAACCCTTCGTACCTTTCCAGACTTCTTACACATTATTCCTCTACTCACACTTTCTGATGCAGATATACTGGTCTGCTTGCTGATCTGCAAATGCAATACTTCATCTTCCATGTCCATGTCTTTGGACTTGTGTTTCCCCCTGCCATGAATGTACTGTCTCCTCACCTCTGCCTCTTAGAATTCATGTTTCCTTTAAAACTTAGCTCAGGTACCACCTTGTACATGTATTTTTTCCTGACCTCCTCAGCTGCCAGAGCCTCTCTCCCCAAACTATGTTGTATTTATCTTATGCATATAACATATATAGCTCTCCATTAGAATGTAAGCTGCCTAAGATCAGGGACCTTTTTCTTATCTCTCTAGTGCTTAGCATATTATCTCGCACTTGGTAAGTAATTAATAAGTGTTTACTGATGGATTGATTATTGTGTGAAAGCTATGATAGGACCATTGGATAGAGCTGGTTGTTTTATCTTGTATTCATTCATTCATTATTTATTGACTACTCACTCTCACTATTGAATAACAAGACATTCTGCAAGATTCAAAAAGAAACAAGACTTAGCCTTTGTCTTCGACAAATTTGTGGTCTGGTTGGGTAGATAAAGCATTAAGTCAGAGATTTAAAACTGATGTAGCCCAATCCTTTTATAGATGAGGAAACTAAGGCAGAGAAAATTGAAGTAACTTTCTCAAGGTCACCCAAGCAGAGCTGAGATTTGATCCCTTTTTCTGTTTCTAGATATGGTGCTCTTTTCACCTGACCCCACGGTCTCACACATGTAAACAGCTTTAGTTCCAGGTTGGGTGAGATCAAGTTCCTTAAGAAAGTTACAGAGTTATAGTGACACATAGGAGAGAGTGAGAACTAGGATGAATAGGGAGGATTTTCCTGAAGGAGACGACCTTTGGGTCTGAGTACTTGAGTTGCCATAGATGAAGATGGGGCAGAGGGGAGGTCAAGGATAAGGTAGCTTTCAAGATGAAAGGGGCAGCAAGAGTAAGAGGGAGAGAAGAGCATAAGAGTGTTGGTTTTGGGATTTTATGTGTTTTTCGGGGGGAAGCAAGTAATCCAATTAGACTGGAATGTAAGGTGTGTGAAGCGGGGGGTAAATAAAACTGGAAGGGATGTTGGGGCCAGATTTAGAGAGGGCCTTAAATGACAGGTGAAAGAGTTTGGATTTTATTAGGGAAGTAAAGAGAAGTTGTTAGAGGCTTATTAGGAGTGGATGGGTGATGTGTGTGATCAGAGCTGCTCTGTAGAAAAACTCCACTCCCTCGGTGGTCTTGGATGGATTGGGAGTGGCCCTAATTGTCTGGATCATTGGATCAAACTCCAGTAGAAATGAATACCATTCAAAATGCTGTCCACATCCACCATAGAGTCGGAATGCAGAATGAAACAGATTGTTTTCTGTTTTGTTATGGTTTTTCTCATGGTTTCTCCCATTCATTTTCATTCTTCTATGCAACATGACTAATGTGAAAATATGTTTAATAAGCATGTATGTTTAGAGTCCATATAAGACTGCATGCCATCTTGGGGAGGGAGGGAGGGTGAGAAAATTTGAAATTTATGGAAGCGATTGTTGAAAACTGAAAACAAATTAATTAAAAAATGAAGGCCATTAAGCCACACATAGGGATCTCTGCAGCTCATGTTGATTTAGAAAATCACATATTAGTATTATACAATTTCATTGTATTTTATTAATTCTGTTAAATATTTCCCAGTTACATGTGAATCTGCTTCCTGAATGTTTGACACCTCTGATTTATACAATGGTCAATCAGGACTTGAATTAGAGGCTGGTAATAGGAGTGGAGACTGTGGAGGGAGGACAGGACTTGGTGATAAGTTGGACATGAGGGGTCTAAGCTCTAAGGTTTCATGATTGGAGGAAGATCTGGTGCCAGTAGCAGAAATAATGTTGTTGTGTGGTCGTTTTCAATTATGTCTGACACTTTGTGACCCCATGTAGCATTTTCTTGGCAAAGATACTGGAATGACTTGCCATTTCCTTCTCAAGCTCATTTTATAGATGAGGAAACTGAGTCAAACAGGGTTAGATGACTCACCCAGGGTCACATAATTAGGAAATGTTTGAGATCAGATCTGAACTCTGGAAGATGAGTCATCTTGACTTCAGGTCCTGCAGTATATCCACTGTACCACCTCCTCCAAAATATGGAAATGTTTCATGAGTTTGTGTGTCATGTTCTTTGCATATATTCTCTCATTTGAGACTCATCTCAGCTTTGTGAGGTAGATACTATTACTCCATTTTACAGATGAGGCAAATGAAGTTGAGAAGTTAAGTGACTTGCTCTGGTGTCTGGCACATAGTTGGTACTTAATAAATGCTTGTTGACTTGACACAGCTAGGAAATATCAGAGGCAGGATTTAGAACTCAGGTCTTCCTGACTCTAGGTCCAATCTACCCACATGGCCAAGCTGTCTTCCATAAAGAAGTCAGAAGAAGAAGTGGGTTTGGTGGTTGGAGTGGAGATGATGGTATCCATGTTATTGTTTGAGGTACCAGTGGGACATTCAGTGGGAAATGGCCAGGAGGCAGTAGGAGGCCAGCGGTCTGGCTAAGAGGAAAGGTTAGGGCTAGAGATACAGACCTGGAGTCTTCCCCAGGAATCTCTGAAGCCATAGATCACAAGAGAAAGTGTGGCTGAGGAAAAGCAGAGATTGGGAAAGACAGCCTTAAAGAAGATCCAGATTCGGAAGGAAGTGTGAGGTGGAGAGAAAGTGAAACCAAAAGGGGAAAGAGGAATGGGCCAAGAACCACCTTCTATGAACTGGAAGGGAACCCCAGGGATCATATAATTCAACCTGTGTCTGAACAAGAATCCATGCATGCTAGAATATAGATAGTTAGGTGATGGAGTGAGTGGAACATTGGGCCAGGGGTCAGGAAGCCTCGGACACTTGTAGTGGATGATTACTTAACCTTTGTAGGCTCCAGTGCCCTCATCTGTAAAATGGGTACAATAATAGCACCTCTCTCATTGGGTTATTGTGTGAATCAAATGAGGTCACACGTCTAAAGGGCTTTTGGGAAGTCCTGCACAAATGCCAGCTATTATGACAGTGATCATTCGGTTTCTGACTGAAGATCTCTATTGAAGGGAGACATGCTCCCTTTCCAAGGCAATACATTTCCCTTTTTTTAGAGCTCTGAGCATTAGGAGGGTTTATCCTTGTGTCAAGATTAAATCCGCTGTGTGTGGTACCGCTGCGTTAGAGACAGGGGACCATTCGATCTAGTGGGATCTAGAGGCCATCTGTCTGAGGGTCCTCACTTTATAGATGAAGAAACTGAGGGCTAGACAAGATATGACTTGGCAACCAAGGTCCCACAGGAGGGCAAACATCAGAGATGGAATTTGAATCCAGGTTCTCTAAATGATAATAGCTAACATCACTGTACAGTGCTGCTTCCAAGTTCTGCTAAATATTGCTTTTGTGACCTTGACCCAGGCACTCTGCCATCCCTTGGCTTTGGTTTCCTCACCTGTAAAATAAAAGGGTTGGACTAGATTGAATCTAAGATTTTTTTTTTCAGGCCAACTTCTTTCTAGTCTCACCTCTCCCTTGCTGACTTTTTTTTTAAACACACATATAATACTTCAGAGGTCTTTTCTTTTTCTGTTACGAGAGCTAGAAAAGTATGGTGCTATAGAAGCCAAGGGAAGAATGGGAATTAAGGAGGAGGAGTGGTCCGAGAGTATCAGATACAGCAGAGAGGTCCTGGAGAATGAGGACTGGAAGTCTTTCACTATACAACAGTTTCAGTAGAGTGGGGTCAGCAGGAATGCATATGTGAAGGGCATGAAATCAGATTGCAAGAGTTCAGGGACTGGCAGTTGATGAGGAAGGAGTGGATAGATTAGTGTTTTGAGAAGTTTGTTACATTGCATCTTGAGTTAAATTTCTTGGGGTGAGGATGCTGGGGTTGGTCTTCAATGGTATGTGAAGCAACAGTGCCCTCTGGTGGTGTGAATGTATAATTGTTTATACAGGCTTTCAGAACCCAGTGAAAGACTCACACCATCCATGTATTCAACTCAAACAATCATCAATCAGTCATAAAGTATTAAGGCCCTACTATGTGCTGGGCATTGTTCTAGTTGCCAGAGATACAAAAATTTCCCCCCTCCAAGATAATCTTATATTCAATTATTACATGTCCTCTGGTTCTTTCTCTGTTGCCTACAACCTCACTGAGTCTTCTCCATCCTTAAAAAACCTTCTCTGACTCTTTCTGTCCTGTATCATCCTATATCTCTCTTCCCCTTCTAGACAAAAGCTCTCCGCACTTGTTGCTGCTCCTTTTTTCTTGTTTATTTGCTTGTTGTCTCCCCCATTCGATTATGAGCTCCTTGAAGGCAGGAACTGTCTTTTGCCTCATTTTGCATTCTCAGTGCTCAGCACAGTGCCAGGCACATAGTAAGCATTTAATAAATATTTAGTGATGGACTCTTCTCTCCCTTTTTTTCAATTCTTTGTAATTTGACTTCTTTCTTATCACATGCCAGGAACTCCTGAGAAAGGAGAACAAAGTTACCAGTGAGATCTTCAATAATTGCTAAATCGAATGGCCTTTAAAAGCCATCATCCTTTTCTGAAGTGTTTGATGCTGTTGACTGTCTTCTCCTTTTGAAGACTCCCTCTTTCAGCTCTCTTTCTCTTTCAGTTCATCTCCTATTTGTGTGACCACCACTTCTCATTCTTCTTTGCTGGGTCAGTATTTATATCCTGCTCTGTAACTCTGGGTGTACCCCAAAGCTCTGTTCTAGGCTCTCTTGTCGTCTGTCTTTTTTGTCTCTTTCTCTCTTTCTGTCTCCATATCTTTCTCTCCACATCTCTCTTTGTCCCTCTTTTTGTCTCTCTGTCTCTCTCCATCTCTCTGTGTCTGTCTCTCCATCTCTGTGTGTCTTTCTTCTTTTCTCTGTCTCTTGCTTTCTATTCACCCTCCCTCTCCCTCTCCTCTATTCACCCTCCCTCTCCCTCTCCATCCCACTCTATTTCTTTTTCTCTGTCTCTATCTCTCTGTCTCTGTCTCTTTCCCTCTCTCCTGTACTGATGACTATCAGATCTATATATCTCTCCCCTGAGCTCCAGTTGCACATCACATACTAGTTACTAGACATTTAGAACTGGATGCTCCATGTGCATCTCAACCTCAACATGCCCAAAATAGACCTAAATATCTTTTCCCCCCAAAACAGGAGTGGAGAATCTCCAGCCTCAAGGCCACATGTGGCCCTCTAGGTCCTCAAGTGTGGCCCTTTGACCGAATCCAAACTTCATAGAACAAAACCTCTTAATAAAAGGATGTGTTCTCTAAACCTTGGACTCAGTCAAAAGGCTACATCCAAAGACCTAGACTTTTGTCTTCTGATTTTCTCTGTCTCTGAAAAGGGCATCACCCTTTCATTTATGTAACATTTCAGATATGTAACATTGGTATCATCTTGGGCTTGTCATTCTCTCTTAATTCACATATTCAATTGCTGATAGACCATGTTGCTTCTGCCTCTTCAAACAATATCTCTCGTGACTACCCCCCATTCATGCTCCCATAACCACTGCCCTAGTTCAGGCTCCCATTATCTGTCTTCTGGACTCCAGCAATAACCTCCTAATTGATTGACCAGCCTTGAATCTCTCTCCTTTCCAAACCATTTTCTCTATAGCTGCTTTCCTTATATGATCATCTGACCATATTATTCCTTTATTTCCATAAATTCCAGTGGTTCCCTATTTCCTGAAGGTTTAAATATATACTACTCTTTTTTTTTAAAGTCTTCCCATCCTACCCATGGCCCCATCCTACCTTCCTAGCTTTATAACACATTACTTCCCTCCTCACACATTACAGTCCAGTCAAACTGGCCTCCATCCTGTCCCTCACACATAGCACTTTATCTCTGGTCTCTGTTGAATAGGTCTTCTGCTTATCTTTGTGTTGACCCTCACCCAAGCCTGGAGTGCATTCTCGTTTCACCTTCAGCTCTTAGAATCCCTAGCTTCCTCAAGGCTCAGCTCATGTCACCTTCCACATAAAGTTGATCTCCCTAGATACGGGTGCCTTCCCTCCCAATTACCTTGTATCTATTATGTATGTGCATATATGCATACACACACATATATGTCTCCCTTTTCTAGATTATAAGAATGTGACTAATTTTTTCTGTGTATTTCCAGTGCTTAGCACAGTACTTGGTACTTAGTAAGGGATTAATAAATGCTTGTTATTTGAGTGACTGAAATAGCCCCTGGCCTCAAGCAGCATACTTTCTATAGGACGTAAACAACAGGTACAACAAGTCTACATGTTGTTGTTGTGGGTGCTCTTTGTCCTTCATTCTCAGAGGACTGATGACATCGTGAGGGGGATGTCTTCACTTGTGGATGAATCAGACATGAGTGAGGCAGATCTGTGCAAAGTCATCGGCTTTACTGGAGTGGGGGGGGACCCTAACAGCTGGGGGAATCAGGAAAGGCTTCGTGTAGTAGATGGTGCTTAAAACTGAGCTTTGCAGGAAGCCAGAGATTCTAAGAAGGCAAAGATGAGGAGTGAGTGCATTCTAGGCATGAACTGGAGATAGGCTGAGTAAAAGCATGGAATTAGGAAATGGAGGGCCTGTTGTGGGGGATGATAAGGCCAGTTTGGCTGAATTAAGTGTATGAAGTGGAGAAATGTATAAAAAAACCCAGACACTCAGGATGGTGTCAAGTTATAAAGAATTGTAAATGCCAAACAGAAGTTTGCCTTTGATCCTAGATGTAAAAGGGAGCCATTAGTATTTATTGAGTAGCATAGTGACAGAGTCAGACCTGTGCTTCAGGACTACTTCTTTGGTAGCTGAGTGGAGGATAGATTTGAGTGCAGAGAAACCAATTAGAAATTTATTGTGTATTCCATGGATTGTCATGTCATTTGAGCAGCTAGGTGGTGCAGTGGATAGAGCACTAGGCCTAGAGTCAGGAAGACTTATCTTCCTGAGTTCAAATCTAGCCTCAAGACACTTACTAGCAGTGTGAACCAGAGCAAGTCACTTAACCCTGTTTGCTTCTGTTTCCTCATCTGTAAAATGAGATGGAAGAGGAAATTGGCAAACCACTCCAGTATCTTTGCCAAGAAAACTCCCCATGGGGTCACAAAGAGTTGAACATAACTGAACAGCATGTGAAACAGCAACCATGTGAAAGCTGATGAAAGATGGAATTAGGATTGTGGCCCTTTGAGTCAAGAGACAGAGATAGATACTTCGTAAAGTCATTAATAATAGCTAGCATTTATAGAGTGCCTGAAGGTTTGCAAAGTTCTTTACATATGTTATCTAGTTTTAGCCTCATAACAACCCTAGGAGCTAAGTGCTCATTTTTTAATTTCATAATCCCCATTTTACAGATGAGGAAACTGAGGCTAAGAGAGGTTAAGTGGCTTGCTCAGAGTCACTCAGCTTGAAAGTATCTGACGCAAGATTCCAACTCAGATCTTCTTGATTGCAAGTTTAATTTCTAACTGCTTAGGATTGCTCAGATTCTACCATTTGTTGAGTATTTATTGCATGTAGAGCACTGTATTAAAGCATGGAGGAGATGAAAAGCTTAGATAAGGCCAAGACCCTGGTATCAATGAGAATATAGTTTAGTTAGGAGGTTCTGACACATATGTATATCTAGAGTTGCAGAGGATCCTAGGGATCATCTCATTCTTTAGATGTGATAACTGAGGCCCACAGATGTGCCCAAGGTCCCACAGGCAGTAAGTGGGGAGACCAGTGTTAGAGATTTTACTTCCAAGTTTACTAACTCAAATCGAAATCTCTCTCAAGTCATATGAAGCATGCCTTTAGTGATGGATACCCTTTGAGGTAGAAGGTACAAGTATTACCAGGCCCAAGGATTGCAGGGAGAAAGCTCTGGCCTTGGAGTCAGAGGATCAGCGCTTGAACGTTGTCCCTCTTACTTCTTATATCTATGACCTTGGGCTACCACCTCTCTGGACATTAGTTTCCTCTTCTGTGAAGAGATGAGATGGCCTCTAAGCTTCCTTTCAGCTCACAAATCTATGGGACTTGGGGAAACAGGCACAGAGGAGTTAAGGGACTTTCCCAGAGTCACACAGCTACAAAGTATCAGAGCCATTTAAATTCAGGCCTCTTGGCTCCAAGCCCAGAGTGCTCTATGTAACTATAGCAAAAAGAAATACATGGTAAGTTAGGTACAAAATGATGTTGAGGAATGTGGAGATCAGTAGCATTTAGGGAGGAGGCAGCCTTGGAGCAGGGTTACAAATGATGGACAAGATTTCAACAGGTGGTAAAAGAGGAGAGACATTCCAGGCATAGAGAACAGGTCATGGAGGTGAGGCAGTGTGGAGAACAAACAGGGTATGGTGAAAAGCCAGGCTGTTCTCGTCCATGCGTTTCAGTAACATCTAACTCTTTGTGACCCGTCTGGTAGTTTGATTGGCAAAGATGCCAGAGTGCTTTGCCATTTCCTTCTCCAGTGCATTTTACAGATGAGGAAACGGAGGGAAACAGGGTTATGTGACTTATCCAGGGTCACCCAGCTAATAAATGTCTGAGGCTGGATTTGAACTCAGGAAGGTGAACCTTCCTGACTTCAGGTCTGGCATTCTATCCCCGTACCACCTAGCTGTCCACTACTGACTCTAGGCTACTCTGTACTCCCTCCAGTCAAGCCTGACCTTCCCCTACCCCAGCATGTCCTTTCACTTTTCCCACCTTCATGGCCAGCTCCCTGTACCTAGCATCCTTTCCCTTTCCTCTCATTTCTCTGACCTGTTCAATTCCTATGCATCCTTTGAAGCCCAAGTAAATGGCGCCTCCTTATCCAGCAAGTCTTTTGTCATCTCTGTGCCCTATTCTTCCGTTAATAATGACCTTTGCTTCCTCAGATCTTAGCTAGTATCTTTGTATTCACATCGTTAATTTGTACCTCACCTTCATTTCCCAATTTTTCAGTCCTCCTCCCCTATTCAGAGTCTCTTAGAACAAGGAATAAAAAGTAAGGGAAAAAGCAGCTTAGTGAAATTAAGCAGTGCAAGGGTTGGGGCCAACCTGCTTGCATATGCATCCCTCCATATCCACATTCGTCCACTTCTGCTGAGAAGTCAAGGGAGCTGTCTTCTTATGTATCTTCTCTGAGCATTCAGCCTCCCCAAGCCTTCCTTTTAAAAATAGTTTTTGGTTATTGTTCTTTCTTGAATTCTTGTTGCACTCATGTTCTCATCATGGTGTGCCATACCACTACTTGATGGCAAGTTTTATAAAATAATAATAATTTTTAAAAATCTTATATCCTCTAGGACCTAGCACAGTGTTATGCATGCATTTGGAACTTACTGGCTATACTGAGTTGAATTACTTGAAAATATTTGCCCAAAAGACACTGCAGTCACAGCCCTGGAGCTGCTCTCTTATTGGGCTGATGGGAGGGAGGAGGAGGGAGGGGCTTTGTTGGGTTTGTGAGGGACTTCCTGACTCTCATCTTTATTTCCTAGCGCTGGCAAGACCTCAATGTCATCAGCAGTCTCCTTAAGTCATTCTTCAGAAAACTGCCAGAGCCTCTGTTCACTGATGGTGAGTGGCTGCAGGGGGGATGGAGAAGGAATGTTCCTCTCTTAGCTACAAGCCTCTTTTGAGTGGAAGGCCTAATAGTGGGCCAATTTCCCGAGTCTCTGAGAGATTCCATCCTCCTGCACTGTTGCTGGTCCTTCAGGGGCTTCCCATGAGGCCTTCCGAGGACTGATCTCTAGATGACCTTCCCCCTCTAACCTGCTGAATTTGGATTTCTCAGAGATAAGTAGATTACTCCCTTCTGACCATTGTCCATTAGCTCTGATCTTTATCCTCCCTTGGCCAGATATACACAAAGGATATTTGAGTACGAACGATGATAGATCAGAGAGTTCCATGGTATTAAGATAATGAACACACCCAGATATGACACTTATAGCTGTCTTTCCCATTCTCAGCCCAGCAAGTGATTTCCTTAATGATATTAACCATGGGTGGGCAGAATTTGTTTTCACCTGTGGTCTATGAACTTGTCTTCTTAATATTTTGATAATTGTATTTCAGTATAATTGACTCTCTTTGTAATCTTGTATGTATTACTTCATTCATTTAAGAGCATCATCCTGAGAAAAGGGGTTCATAGGCTTCACTAGATGCCCAAGGGCAGTCAGTCACACAAACAGGTTAAAAACCCCTGGGACTCACTAGTGTCACTAATGGGGACTTGTATACTTTTACAGATAAATATAATGACTTCATTGAGGCCAATAGGATTGAAGATTCCAGAGAGAGAATGAAAACACTGCGGAAACTGGTATGGAACGAGAGGGGTTATTTAGACAGAGAGGGAAGCAGATGTGTTATAGGGCAGAAGAGCCAGTATTCCTTCACTGGGAGTCAAGAGGTCTCAATTTTTGTCCTAGTTCTGCCATTAACTTAGTAAGTGATAATATTAGTCAAGTCACTTCTCTACTCAATTTCTTTCACTGTAAATTAAAGGGTTTGACCCGAATGATCTCTAGTTTCCTTCTAAAAATCCAGTGGTTCTAGGGAATCATTCTTCACAAAATTCTTCAGGTATGGCCATGCCTCCCATCCCTCCTTTTACCACCATTTTCCCACTTTTAAACCCTCAAGAAATCACAATGATTAGGAAAAAGGGAGGAAAGGGAGATAAGGAGAAAGAAGATTCAGTGTCTGCTCTTGGGAATTGCCAAAATCATGGGGGAGGCATGACATTTGACCTCAAGAAGATTCATCATCATCATTGTCACCAGTTTGGTCAGCATATTACACGTGTTATCTCACAAAAACCCTGTGAATTAGGTACTCTTAGGATTCCCACCTTATAGATGAGGAAACCAAGTCTGGTTTGCCCAAGGTCACACAGTGAATAAGTGTCTCAGGCAAGAGTTGAACCTAGAGTTTCCTATCACTTTCCCCATTATGTCACACGGACTTCAGGGGAGTTCAGTTTTCTGAACAGGTCGTGGGCAGCATTTAGGTTAAAGGATACATTCAGAGAAGAGTAAGGAACTTAGGAGTGTGTGTGTGGCAGGGTGAGGAGGTAGGTAGTAATGTAGTAGAAGCCCTGAAGGGAATGCTGTGAAAGGGATTGTGGCAGATTCAAAGAAACTGACATAGCCCTAATCCTTTTTCTCTCCTCTCTCCCTTCCAGATCCGGGATCTTCCTGGTCACTACTATGAAACGCTCAAATTCCTGGTGGGGCACCTGAAAACCATTGCTGACCACTCAGAGAAGAACAAGGTTGGTAAACAGGAATAGGAGAGGAAAAGCCAGGATTCCTCCTGGGACCCTAATGAACCAGCTTATAAAAATGAAAGTGCCACCTGCCCCACCCTTTGTACCTCTTGAGGTCAAGGCATCTTACCTTGTGCCTCTGCAGTCCCTTTACCTAACCTGAGTGGGCTGTCTTGATCTCCTGAGATGAAGACCCTTGAGCCTCCCAGTGTTTCCCATCAATCTTTTCTAGGAATCCATCTCTTCATCCAGCCATAATACTTCTTGCAGAATCATCTTAGCCTGTTTCGTGGATCGTAGCCCTCTCTCCCTTGGCTCTGGATGGAATAGGGCTTCCTCCAATTTTTAAAATACAATCAGGGCTTCCTTCACCTGTCCCTCTCAGGGTTTCCTGCTCCAAATAACTGGGAAGTCCTATCTACGATTTTACCTTTTTCTGTTTTCTTGAGTTCATCTTGTATGGAGCAGGCATGCAGATTACATGCATTCATTCATATGTGTACTTCCATTTGTACTGTATATGTCTGATACATACAGTTATTCTCCCTCGTTAAGAATGTGAGCTCCTTGAGAGCAAATACTTGTTCTCAAACACTTAGAGCAGTGCCTGGTACTTGGTAGGCACTTAATCAATGATTGATGACTTGACTTGATTTTTATACGCCTAGTTCTTAGTAAATGTTTCTGTCTAGTTGGGGCTTCCCCATTATGGAGCTTATAAGCAAATGAGACTGAGATGGAGGGGAAGAGAGTTGTAAGAAGTTGTAAGATGGCACTGTCTAAGAGGGAGGGAGCTCTGTAGGATGTGGACAGAGCCAGAAAGAGAGAAGATTGAAGACCTTTGGGAATGGGTTAGAGGAGAGACAGGAGAAATCGTTGACCATCATTTACTTTCCCTCCCCTCACAAGATGGAGCCCCGCAATCTGGCACTGGTATTTGGGCCCACTCTGGTGAGAACATCTGAAGACAACATGACGGATATGGTGACTCACATGCCTGACCGGTACAAGATTGTAGAGACGCTTATCCAGCACGTAAGAAAGAAGAGCCTGCCTTTTGTATATTTATGCATAGCTATGTTGACCATTCAGCCTAGATTATCCTAGATTGTTCCAATTTCAGGTCTTCTGTTCCATTCCAAAATCAGAGAAACATTCTATGTCATGTCTATTAGGATATATGAGGATCCTGCCCAATCACAACTTGGACTTACCTCTAGGTTACACATATTGTACTTTTATGAGCCCAAGGGCAGGTTGTTGGTTGTTGTTCAGTTGTTATAGTCATGTCCAACTCATTGTGACCCCATTTGGGATTTTCTTGGCAGAGATACTAGAATGGTTTGTCATTTCCTTCTCTAGCTCATTTTACAAATGAGGAAACTGAGGCAAACAGGGTTAAGTGACTCGCCTCAGGGTCACACAGTAAGTGTCTGAGGCCAGATTTGGATTCAACTCTTCCTTATTCCAGGCCTGGCATTCTATACCCTGTGCCACCTAGCTACCCCTATGGTAGGACTGGAATCCAAATACTCCTCCTCTCACCTACCACCAACGTGTGCTGCTCTCTGACTTGTTTTTCCAGTAGTAGGGGTGAGTTGTACTAAGCCACCTATATTCTCACCGTGAACAATAGGCCATATCCATTAGAAGGCTGGGTAAGGATGCCATCAGTGGCTAGGGAATGGGGACTTTTAACTCTGTGAGGGTGAGAACCCTGTCCCTGATGGAGGAGCCCCAGGGCTGTCTCTGTTCTCCACCCCCGGAGAAGGAACCAGCCTAGCCTGTGGGTAGTTAGTCAGATCTCAATGGGCTCCTTCAAGTGTATAATTTCTAAGCCATTTCTTCCCTCTACTCCCTCCACCCATCCCCAGCTCATTCCTGGATGTCCCCCGCCTTCCCCGCTAGTCTGAGTGTATTGGGAGATCAAAAACTGTGTTTTAAAATAGTATTTAATTTTTTCCAATTATATGTAAAGCAATTTTTTAATATTCATTTTTAGAAAATTTTGAGTTCCAAATTTTTCTCCCTCCCTCCTCTCTTCCTAAAAAGGTAAGCAAGTTGATATAGGTCATGTAGGTATGATAGTATAAGACATTTTCATATTAGAGACTGAAAACTTTTTAATGTGAATCAGTTCACTCAGTAAATTGACAGGTTTTGGTATTTTTTTTTCATTAAATACCTACTGTGTTCCAGGGATGTAAGTACAAAGAATGAAGTAAACCTTACTTGTAATTAATTTACATTTTAATTGGGGAGACAAGTATGAATAGAAATATATGCAGATAAACATGAAGTTAAAATGAAATCAAAGGTAGTTTGGGAGGGAGAAAGTTGGAGAGATTTCAGGAAAGTTCTTAAGTGGCATTTTAAAGGAAAAAAAGAACTCAGTGAGGGGGAAGTAAGGAGAAGATGCATTCCAGGCAGAAGGGAGGCCAGTGTAAAGGCTTGGAGATAAGAAGGAATGCTATGAGTAAGGAACAGATCAAAGATCAGTTTGCCTGCATCTCCAAATGCAAGGGATGGAAGGAAGGGGTTAATAAACTCAACAGGAAATATTTTACGTTTTATTATAGAGGCAATAGGGTGCCAGTGGACTTGGCAGAGTAGGGGAGTCACTTAGTCAGATCTACATCTAAGGAAAATAATCTTGGCAGCAGTGTGGGGCATGGATTGATGAGGCAGGTGGAGTCATTGGGAAGGTATTGCAGCAATGTAGACAAGAAGTGATGAAGACTTCAACTAAGGTGGCAGCCATGAAGGGAGCTAAGGGATTGGATTCAAGAAATGTTGTGAAGGTAAAATGGCAAATGATTGATATACTCTGTGTAGGATGTGGAAGGGAGAAGGCCTGAAGATAAAGCTGCATTACCAACCTCGGAGACTGGAAGGGTAATAACGTCTGAGAGATTTTTGTTGATTGTTCTGTCCTTCTTTATCAGAGAGGACTGATAATATCAGGAGGGTGATGTCTTGACTTACAAGTGAATTGGATTTAAGGGAGGGAGGCAGAGCTGCACAGTCATCAGCCTCACTCTCCCCTCCTGTCATTGGAGTCCAGCGGCAAGACGTAGGTCAGGACGACTGGCAGTGGCCCAGGATGCAGTGGGAGACCCTGACTCTTTTAAGCTAAGGTCTTTCCTAGGTCTCAGTTTGTCTGAGGCATCACACAATCAGTAGTTTAAGGCTAAGTCTGAACTGAGGTCAAAGATGGCCTAATTTACCTTCACAAAAGAATCAGTCAGGTCGGGGAAGACCCTCAGAATTTCTTGTCTTTGAGAGAAATAAGAAGGGAACCCAAGTTTTCTGCTCTGCAGAGTATGGATAAGAATTCAACTATCTTTCTTAGAGCGGATGGTGATTCTAATTAATTGATCTGTAGGAAATAGAAGTAGGCAGCTTGGTATAGTGGGAAAAGCCAATTTCTGAACCAGGAAGACCTGGATTCCAGCCCTGCTTCTGATGCCTTCTAGTTGTGTGATCCTGGGCAAGTCAGTGAATGTTTTGATTCTCTAGGAAACTCTTTGAAACTAGAAGTTACAGAGAAAATGTGGACCTGGAGTGGTAGGAAGTGTTTCCCCATCTGAGAATTCCCGGTGCCAATTAAATCATGTCTAGGTGGCATAGTGGGTAGAATGCCAGGCCTGGAATCAGGAAGACCCAAGTTAAAATCCAGCCTCAGACTCTTACTGTGTGACCCTAGGCAAATCACTTAACCCTATTTGTCTCGGTTTCCTCATTTGTAGAAGGAGCTGGAGAAGAAAATGGCAAACTACTCCAGTGTCTTTGCCAAGAAAACCCCAAAAGAGTTCATGACGATTCAGACTGTAAAATGACTGAACAACGGAAGTCCAAGAGGCAAGGGCCAGAAGGGAAGGCATTCCAGGGCTGGAAGGGAGCCTGTGTAAAAGCACTGAGATTGCAGAAGAAATATCACCACCAGTTTAGCTGAAGTGTAGAATGCATGAAGGGCAGTAATATGATTTCGGCACAGAAGGACAGGTTGCAGTGAAAATGCTGAACAAAAACAAAGGCCTAGGGAGTTACTGAAGCTTCTTGAGCTGAGGAGCAACACTTTCAGAGCAGTCATTTCCTAGATTGGTAGCTGAAAGAATGTATCACTTAGTCATTAGTGTATAAATGTTTTATTAAGACAGTTGGCACAATCTCTCACAATATCCTTGTGGACAAAGTGGATAGCTGTGGGTACACTGGATAATGATACAGTTAGGTGGGCTTAGAACTTGTTAAACAATTGAACCCAAAGAGTATTGTTTAATGGAACAATCCGGAAAGATCTCTTGTGGAGTACAGCAGGGTTCTCACTTTGGCTTCAATGATATGAAATAAATAGCATGATTATTAGATTGAAAGATGAAAATAAATTGAGATGCCTGTCCAACATGTGGCTAGTAATTATTCTCATTAGCCCTATTAGACTGATCTCCTTGAGATAGGAATTGTATTTTTTTTTTTGCCTTTCTTTGTATACCTAATACTTAGTATTCCCTGGCACATGATGAGTACTTAATAAGCACTCATTGGTCTGACTTGATAATATACAGTTATGTTGATACCATGTGACTGTCAAAATCTTCCTTTAAGGTTTGCAAAACACTTTCATCGTGATAACCCTTGGAGGTAGATGGTATAAATACTACTATCCTCATTTTCTAGATGAGGAAACTGAGGTGCAGGGAGATTGAACTTCACAACCGTGATCATATACGTAGTAAAACATATGAGCTGGGTTCAAACCCATGTCTCTTGACTCCAATATTCTGTCTATACTCTACCTTGGCTGAGCTGGCAGACTCAAGATTGGAAATCTAAAAATTTCAATCAATGCACTAGTATTTACTAAGCAACTACTATGTTCCCATCATCGTCATCATCCTTAGCATTTCTGTATCACTCTAAGGTTTTGCAAAGCACTTTCCAAATATCTCTTTTTTATCTTGTCAACAGCCCTGATTCAAGGATAAAAGTGGTGCAACTCCTGCCTTCAAGGAGCTTATTTATATTCTAATGGGGAAGACAACACATACATAACAAATAGATATCTACATAATATACAGAAAATAAAGTTGTTTTCTTATCCCAGTATTTGTAGCCCTTTTGGGGTTTTTTGGGCAGGGATACTAGGGGTTTGCCATTTTCTTCTCCAGCTCATTTGACAGATGAGGAAACTGAGGCAAGCAGGGTTAAGTGACTTGCCCAGGGTCACACAGCTAGAAAGTATCTGAGGCCAGATTTGAACTCAGGAACATAAGCCTTCCTGCCTCCAAGCCCAGCAATCTATCCACCATACCATCTAGCTCCTGAGTATAGGGTGCTTATGGGAGGGAGGACACCAGGAGAAGGGATCAGGAAAGACTTCATTCAGAAAGTGTAACTTGAGTTGAGTCTTCAGAGAAACCTTTGGATTCTAGGAGACGGAGGTGAGGAGGGAGAGCATTCCAGGTTTGGGGTGCAGCCATTTCAAAGGTGTGGAGGGGCATGTGTGTAGAGCATCAGATAGGCCAATATGGCTGGACTGAGGGATAAGAAAGAAAGTAAATGTGGAAGAAGAGTGGAATAGTAGAAAGTAGCCAAGTTGTAAGGAATCTTAAATACTCAATGGAGGAGTTTATTTTTGATCTCAGAGACAATAGGGAGCTATTAGAATTTGGTAAGTACGGGGTGAGGGTGGTGACATGATCAGATCTGAGCTTTGGGAAAATTACTTTGATAGCTGAGGGGAAGATGGATTGGAGAGAGGGAAGACATTTAATATGTGATTTCACTGGTGAGGGGAACTCTGAGGGCTATTCCTGCATTTTGATCTTCTGTGATTTTAACATTTTGGAGAGAGGCCTGAGATAGCATTTATGTAATGCCTTAAAGTTTTGAAAGCTATGTATGTTATCTCATTTGAGCCTTATAACAACCTTGTGAGGTATGTGCTATTAATATCCCATTTTGCAGATAAGGAAACTGAGGCAGACAGAGATTAAGTGACTTGTTCAGTTTCCATGGCTAAGTCATTATCTGAGGCAGGATTAAAACTTGGGTCAGGAGATTCAAAATCCAGTGTTCTGTCTCCTGTACCATCTAGCCGAAGTGTTTAAAAAGTTAAATGACTCCTTCATGGTGACAGAGCTAGTATGTCTCAGAGGCAGTCTTGAATCCAGGTCTTTGCTGCCTCCACCATTCAATCAGTCACCATTTGTTGTATATCTGCTACATGTCAGGTACTATGCTGAACTCTGGAGATGACAAATACAAAGGTGAAATAGTCCCTGCTCTCAAGGTGCTTTTACATTCTATAGGGAGGCAACGGGTACTTCTATGAGAATATAAAATACACATGCAAAACAAGTGCAAGGTAACCTGGGACGGAAAGATGGTAGCAGCAGGAGAGATCCTTGTGCAGAAGAGATGCATGCTTAAGATAAGTCTGTAAGGAAACCAGAGATTCTAAGGGATGATGGGGGTGGTGAGGGAACATAGAGGATATAGAGGGGTTGCATGTGAGTAGCAAGGTGTGTATGGATGAATTGAAAACTGTGAATAGCTTTAAATGCCAAATAGAGGAGCTTGTATTCCATCTCTAAGGGCAGCTAGGTGGCGTGGATTGATCTCTGGGCTTGAAATCAGGAAGACTCAACTCTGATTTCAAATTTGGTCTCAGACATTTACTAGCAGTATGATCTTGGGCGAGTCACTTAACCCTGTTTGCCTCAGTTTCTTGATCTATACAATGATCTGAAGAAAAAAATGGGGAACTCCTCCAGTATCTTTATCAAGAAAACCCCAAATGGGGTCACAAAGAGTCAGACCCAACTAAAATGACTGAACAACAAATATTGGATGCTAGAGATGATTGGGAACTGCTGGAGTTTATTAAGCGAGAAGTGACATGCTCATACTTGTGGTTTAGGAAAATAATTTTGATGCCAGTGGGGAGGATTGTTGGAGTGAAGAGAGACTTGGGGAAGAGGGACTAAATGGGAGATTATGATGAGAGTCAGAACTAGGGCAGTGGCTATGGGAATGGGCAGAAGGGAGGCAGATATGAGCAATGATTAAGTGAATGAAGAAAAAGGCATGTATTAAGCACTTACTATGTGAAAAGCATTGGGCCGAAACTGGGGAAACAAATAGAAAGGTAAGCTGTCTGTTCTCAAAGAACTATATTTTAATAGAAATAGAGAAGGCTTCAGCTACAAGTCAGATGGAAAAGCCCCATGGTCCTTAGAGGGCTGGCAGCAAAGAGAATATTATGTTCACAGAAATGACAAGATTTGGCAACTGATCGGACATATGGGGTGAGGGAGGAGTCGGGGATGACACTGAGTTTGTGAACCTGGGGTACTGGATGTTCTTGACAGAAATGGGAAAGTTTGGAAGAAGGGTGGATTTAGGAGGGAGGATAATGAGCTCTGGTTTGGAAATGTTGCATCTGAGATGCCTACAGAACATCCAGTTAGAAATATTCATTAGGCAGTTGGCGATTTGGGACAGAGTTGAGAAGAAGCTGGGTCTGGATCTGTGAATCATTTGCAGAGAGATGATAATTGAACCCATGGGAACTGATGAGAATAGAGAAAAAAGATAAGAGAGCCCAGAACAGAGCCTTAGGCGATACCCACAGTTAGTGGGTGTAACATGAATGATGATCCAGCAAAGCAGAATGAAATGAGTGGTCAGACAGGTAGGAGAGGAGTAGAAGGCAAGGGGGGAAGAAAAGAGAGAGAGAAGAGGGAGAGAAAGATGAAAGGGAGAGATAGGAAAAGAAGGGGGAGGGGAAATGAGAGAGAGGGAGAGATGGAGGGAGAGAGGAAAGGAGGGAGAGACAAAAAGAGAGAGCAGAGAAAAGGAGAGGGGGAGGGAAGAAGGGAAGGCAGAGAGAAAAAGATAGACAGAGAGAAGAAAAGGAATGAGAAAGAGAAGAAAGGGGGAAAGTGAAAAAGAAGGGGGAGGGGAGAAAGAGAGAGAGGGAGGAAAGGAGGGAGAGAGAAGAAAAGAAGAGAGACAGCGATAGAGGAGAGTGGGAGAAGAAGGAGAGAGAGCAACACTAGTGTCATGAAAACCTTGAGAAAAGGTGGTGTACAGTGTCATATGCTGCAGAGAGGTCAAGAAGGAATAAGACTGAGGAAAGGTCATAAATTTTTGGCAGTTATCACAGGTAACTTTGGATGAGCAGTTTCAGTTGAATGATGATGTGAGAGGAAGTAGAGGTAACAAGTGTGGAAAGTTTTTTCAAGTAATTTTGCTGAGAAAGGGAACAGAGATGTAGAATGGTGGCTAGTGGAATTGGGAGAATCTAACAAGTGGATTTTTTTTGAAGATGGGAAGTCTTGGGAATGTAGGCAGCAGAGAAGGAATCAATAAGAGACTGCAGATTAGAGTGAGAGAGAGAGAGAAGGGGTGATAATGGGAGCAATGTGCTGGAAAAGATGAGAGGGGATGGGATCCCTTCAGGGATAAATACAGAGGAACAAAGTCACATTGAGACTTGAGTAAAGGAAGAGTAGTAGGGAATGATGTCAAGAGACTGTGATATAAATGAACTGAAGAGAGAATTCCAAGAAATGACCTTGAATTTCTCAGTAGAATAGGGTGCAAGGTCCTCAGATGAGAAGTCACAGGGAGAAGGTTGCTGTGGGAGATTTGGAGACTAAAAAAAAAGTTTTGAAGTAATTTCTGTAGTGAGTGGTACAAGGAATCAATTTGGGAGAAGCAAATGGATGGAAGTGCTGCATTGGGTGCTGCCCAGTTAGGATCAGATGTCATGTATTTGCAGTGGCCCCAGTCAGCACAGTTGTATGACTTCTTCCAGTTCCATTCAGCAGCATGAGGAGTAGTGGAGAAGGTGGATGGTGGAAATAATCCAGGTTGTGGTTTAGTAAATTGAAATGGCAACAGAAGAAGGTGGCAAAGGATTCAGTAACCTATAGGAGCACTAGTTCATCAACTGGTCTTGATTAGAAGGGAGAATAGTGTAGCTGGAGCCCGGGAAAGTACTGAGGGGATGAAGCTCAAGTTGGAAATGATTTAGGGAGGGTCAGGAATGGAGGTGGAATGATAGGAGATTCTGATAGGATAGAGGAATTTTAGAGCTCTCCATCAGAAAATTGCTGCACTTCTGGGTGACAGCAAGGTCAGAAGTATGCACCTCCCCCCCTTTCCTCTTCCCTTCTTTCCTTTTCTCTCTTTCTTCCTACTCCTCCATTCTCCCTCTCTTTTTTCCTCCAGTGGACCCGTTGGAGATTTAAAGGGTACAGTGTCTCTGTTGGAATGGAGTTAAGTAGAATAATAGATTATGAAAGTTGAGTAGGTTAAGAAACTGGGGAATTGGGGTATTTGAAGGAACATTAACATGTAGGTTTAGGTACCCTAGGGGAAGGACAGAAGTTGGGGTAGAGGAGACTGAGCAAGGCACTGAACTCCTTAAAAAGAAGGGAGAATGTTCAAGGGCTAGCCCACAGTAGCCACCAGGATCTGAATTGGGTGATAAATATGGAAAGTATTAATCTCAAAGGTGAAGCAATTGCTAAGTGCTTGAGGTAGAAAGAGAATCTTCTGACTATTTTTCCAGGAAAATAGTGCTTTGGGGCAGCAGTGGTGGAGGGTGAACTAGACGGGGTATGAAAGCAGGTGTGATCAGTACTGGAAAGGATAGCCAGGGATACAGTATTTTCTGGGGGAGAGGGGAGCCAGACATTTGCCTTGAAGAACAAGGAGGGATGTGATGACTAACCTAGTATTGTAAAAAGAATAACTTCAGAAGAGGTATTAGATTTGTTTTGCTTAAGAGTTAGGACTAGGGCAGAGTTAGGAGAAGACCAAGGACACGGAGTTAGGTCTAGGGCCAGAGAGATGGAGATTTAGGCTCCTTGTAAAGAATATCTTAATAATTAGAGCTGTCCAAAAATGGAATGGACTGGTGTGGTCAGCTCTCTGTCACTGGAGTTGTTCAGGCTGAGGTGAGATGATATTTGTTGGGCATGTTATAGCGCTTTACAGCCTCATGTCAATGATGAATGATGCAGAATCATAGTAGATCAAAGAAATGTGAGACATCTCCACTCCAGATGTTCATGTGGGCTATTTGTGCCCGACTTGCGTAGAGCCTTCCAGGCTTGTATTGGTCTGATCAGCGAGGTCATTTTGGTTCTCTCCAAGAACGTACAAAAACCAACCAACCAATTATATCATATTTCAGGGAGGGCTTGGACTAGACCCTGAAGTTATCCTTCAGCTCTGAGATTGAGCTCTCCCTCTCCTTACTGATTTTCGCCTTACTGTGCCTCAGTTTACCCTTTGAGCCAAGCTGGCTTATGAGCAGGAGGGTGGGATTTGGGGCACAGTCATTTATCTGTTCTCAGAATACCCCTCCTGCCCCAGTGTAATCCCCATTCCCTATCTTGTTTTCTCTGCAGTCGGACTGGTTCTTCAGTGATGATGAAGGAAAGGGAGAGAGAGTAAGTGATTCTGAGGGCTTTTGGGAAAGGGGAGAGTCCCCGAGTGGGTTAGAGGGATGATATCACAGAAGACACCAAAACATAGGTGGAGAGGGCACAGGGAACTGTCCTAAGTATCCTCAGAGTTCATTGTTGGGCATTTGATGGGTAGGGATGAAAGAGGAAGAGGATTGAAAAGACTTATTCCTTGTCTTGAGGAGCTCTCTGTCAGAGAGATTCAATCCTTGTCCTCAAGGAGCTTCCTGTTGGTTGGGGAAGAAGATCTTGCCCTGAGGGAACACTCAGTTAGATGAGAGAAAGTGTCCCTGACAGTCTTAGGGAGGCTGCCCTCCTTCAGGGAGCAACTAATGGGAAGGGGGAAGACAATTTCAGCTCAAACTGATGGCTTTCTCTTTGCAGACTCCAGTTGATGAAAAGGAATCCCAATCAGTACCCAATATAGAGTACCTACTGCCCAACATTGGCAGGACGGTGCCCCCCGGAGAGGCAGGTTCAGGTGAGTGAGCCTTTGTGTATGGCTGGGGAATCTCCACTAGTCCCAACTCACCCCAGAGCCTTTCCTGGGCTGCCTGCTTCCCCTCCCATCCCACTGGCAGCACCCTACCCCAACTCTTGCATGCAGCAGCTAAGGTGGAGGGAGGAGTTGGGTGAAGAGACCATCCCCTCCCACCTGGGGAGGAACCAGCTTAGTTCAGTGATCCCCACCTCTCTCCCAGCTCCAGGGGTTGGGTTCTTTTCCTGATTTCTTTTCTGAGCCTTTAATTTTCTTTAATTCTGGCTTGTGCGCCTGGGCCCCTGGGCACTGTTTCTCTTTTTTAATATTTCTTCTGTTCTCTCCTTATACCCATCTCTGCTCTCTCTGTCTTTATGACCTCTTTCCTCTCTTTTATTTACCTTTTCTCTCTCCCCCCCTTCCTCTTCCCTCTTCTTCCTTTTCTCTTTCTTTCTCTTCCTGCTCCTTGGTTCTCCCTCTCCTTTTTCCTCCAGCGGACCTGTTGGAGATTTAAAGGGTACAGTGTGTGGTTTCTCAGCTCTCTTGGATACTAACCTTCGTGGGTGATTATAAGAAGATGGGGGTGGGAAGGTGCCAAGTACAGTAGAAAGAAATGTTTGGGATCATTGTGGTAGCAATGGCAGGGGACATGGGACATGTCACATAGACACAGACACAGACACAGAGCACAGCCTCATGGTAGGAGTATGTTCTGACCCTGGCCTTTTATAGTTTTCACCCAACAGCAGTCTCTCTCTCTCTCTCTCTCTCTCTCTCTCTCTCTGTCTCTGTCTCTCTCTCTCTCTCACTGTCTCTCTCTCTCTCTCTCTCTCTCTCTCACACACACACACACACATACACATATACATAGTACATGCTCCCACCCCACCCTGACTTGAAAGAATATGAAAAACAAGCCCAGTCAATGATCAGTTTCTCTTATTTGGGACACTGACATCCTCAGCCCACAGAGTTTATTGGACACTAGCCAGTTTCTCCTGAGAAGACAGACTTGGGTAGGGATATAAAGAGATGCCTGAATGGAAGGTTCATGCAGTAGTTGATTGGTATGCTTGGGAGGGGTATGGAGGGAAGCCCCCATTTCTTCTAATCACCCACTACTAACTCTCAACCTCCGCGGGCTGTGCTTGTCACTGTGTGGTCAACTCATCATCGCTCTTCTTACTGTCTGGAGGTGGGTGGAGAGGGGTGGTGCCAAGGAGAAAAAGCTTAACCTGCTTGCCAGGCAGTGTGTATTAACTGGGGCCCCCAACTTCATGCAAATCCAGAGTCAAGTTATTGCCCCATCTTGAGTCTCATGGAAAGAGAAAGTAGCCAAGATGACAATCATCTTCTATATCCCCTCCACCCTATGAGTTCCCAACCCCATTTTACAGACCGATAGAATGAGGTTCCCAGATGCCATGCTGAGTACAAAGTTACACAGCCTTGATTACTCTGCCCTTCCCTTCCACTTAAAAAGAGAAACTAAACCCTAGTTGACACCAGAGAGAACCTAGGCATCAGGGCTTCCAGTGAGGGCTTTCCTCTACCCTACATCCTCATTCAGTTTGTTTCCTGTCCCTTTTAACTAAACAGCCCTGAATGGCCCCATTCTCCTAGGCTGAGGGTGGAGGAGGTGAGGTTGAGGGAAGAACAAACATCTCACCTACCTTCCCTTCCTCTACTCCCCCTCCTTCCACTGTGGTCTCCATGTATCTAGGACATCTGTGATCTGCTGTGTTTCACCATTGTGGTTTGTGTGGTTTTGGTCTGACTTGTTTGCCTTTCTGCTCTGGTGCTTCACATTAACACAGGGGTGGGAGATGGGAAAGAAGAGACCCCACTAATACCCTTCCTTCACCATAGGGTAAATGAAATAACTGAGGTCATGTAGTGCCTCAGGGCCTAAGCTTAATGTCAGTTCCTATTTTGAAAGGAAGCAGAGCCTGACATCTCTTCCTTAAATGGGTAGTTCCCCGATTTCTAAAGGCACTGAAGAGAGGGTTTATATTCTCAGAGTGTGCTCTCTTCCCTCCCTCACCTCCTCTGCCTCTCCCCTACCCAACTTCCAGTTTTCTTTTTGTGTCTTGCCTACAGATTCTATCAACTGTGGTTCCACCAAGTCCAAGGTAAGGAAGGGATGATACCAATGTGGGTCTTACACTAAGGGAGCTGGGGCTCCATGAATTTCTCCTGGTTGGTCAAAGGCAGTTTCCTGAGAGTCTCGTAACACTATGAGGGATGGAGGTTAGATTATAGATAGTTTATTCTTGGAGGGAAGAGGTATATGGGAAACAGCAATGAGCGAGCAAAACTGAATGGAGGGTCTCTGCCATTGTTCATCTTAGGAACAGTTCCCAATGATCAGTATAAATACAGGTGAACCAGAGAATTAACAAGTTCACAATGTCAAATAATCCCCAAACTTGCCTGTTTGACTATATGATATGTTACGTGATTAAAAACAAAACTCATAAAATTGTCCATGCCACATTCAAATGAATTTTTATTCCCAGAAGACACACGCCACCTAGTGGATCTAAAGAAGTATCTCCCTTGTTGAGTGATAAGCTGTCAGACAACTAAAGTACTTGTGAATACATCGAATTGCTATATTTTAACTGAGTGCTTACTATATACAGCATCCCTGAAGGAGTGAATATGGCCCACTCCCTGTCTTCATGGGGTTTATAGTTTAGTTGAAAAAAGACATAATAAAAAAGAAAGGAAAATAGTAAATTTCAACAGCTGAAAACCAGAGAATAGATAAGTCCCCTAGAACTGGATATTTGACATGAATGACTGTATCCTGAGGATTTTTTTGGTTTCTTTTCTCTTGAAAATCTGAAATTATTTAATCCTTCCATATTTAATGTAGAAGAAAAATTAGACTTGTGTGGCCTAAAAGAAAAAAAGTGGCACCAATGGATGGTGACTAAAATTGGACTTTAACATAAAGGATTTTTTTTGTTCTTTTCTCTTGAAAATATGAAAATGTTTAATCCTTCCAGATTTTAGGTAAAAGAAAAATTAGACTTGTTTTGTGTGGCCCAAAAGACAAAAGCAGAATCAATGGATAGTGGCTAAAATGATGTATATTTGGGCCTTAACATCAGGGGGAAAGAGGCTATAGAGTTGCAGATGAGATTCTGATTTGCCTTGATAGAGGGAGTTTCCACACTGGGAGTTTCTCCCAATGAAATCCTTTGTCAAAGAATGAGCCCAAAAAAGGAGAAAAAAATGACTAGCAATTAGGCACAGCTGAAAATGCATTGGATTGTAATCAGGAGGTAATGAAGGCCCTGTCATTGGGAGTCCAGAACAGAAGCTGGAGAAGCACCCATGGAGGACATTCTAGAGTGCTTCAGGTACAATTTAGACTCTCAGCTTCTTCCAGTTTGGAGATTCTTTGATTCATCAGGGTTCTAAGGGCTCCCACCATATCCGGGCCTTCAGTTTTAACTGAAGTTCAACGGAGTTGAGCTCGTTATTTTCAGAAAGAGTCTACTTCCTCATTGAAACCAATCAAGGAGACCTTTGCATTTGGCATCAGGATTTATTATTTTGTTATTTTATTTTTGTGATTTTAAATTTTATTTTTGTTATTTATTATTTTAAAACTTCTTAATATCTTCCACTTCTAGATATGTCTTTTCTCCCTTCCCAATGAGCCATGCCTTGTAACACTTAGTCAATCAGTCAACTAAATACTTACTATTGGTGAAATGATTTACACATATTATGTCATTTGGTCCTCATAACACTCCAGAAAAGCAGGTGGTTTTATTATCCTCATTTTACAGATGAGGAAACTGAGGCTAGAAAAGACTTGCCCAGGTTCACATGACTAGCGGGTATCTGCAGCAGATTTGAACTTAGGACTTCCTGACTGAAAGCTCCAGACTCTAGCCACTATACCATTTAGCTACCTACAAAGAGAGGAAAGAAGGGAAAAGAAAACAAAACAATTTGGCAAAATGAATCGTCCTGTCCATGGACTGATGGTTATGTGCAAAGGTCTGCACCAGCAGCGGACCTCAGCTGTGCCAAAAGTAGAGGGAAACTAAACTGTCCAGAGATCACCAAGCTCCCTTCCAGGCACTGACTCTAGAGTTATCTTTCTTGGATCCCTCTGGCTCTCTGGGGACAGAGGTCTGCTGCGATTAATTGCCTTTATTCTTGAACCACTGCAACTAATACCTGGCTGCCCAAATTTTTTTGTTGTTGAGTCATGTCTGACTCTTCTTGACCATATTTAGGGTTTTGGGGGGTTTTTTTTGACAAAGATACTGGCATGGTTTGCCTTTTCTTTCTCTAACCTAATTTACAGATGAGGAAACTGAGGCCAACAGAGTTAAGTGACTTGCCCAAGGTCACACAGAGGCCAGATTTGAATTCAGGAAAAATGAATGTTCCTGACTTCAGGCCTGGCACTCTGTGCCCTATGGAGCCACCTACTTGTCCAAGTGTAGCACTTTTTCCCCCTCATTCCTGTCTCCAGACCAAGAAATAGGTTTTGTTTACAAGGGAAAAGGGAATATACAAATTCACAAATAATCTTAGATTTAGAGCTGGAAGGGACCTTAGAGGCCACCAATTCCAACACTTTTCATTTTATAGAGAAAAAAACAGTCCAAAAGAGGTTAAGCATGTTGCCCAAAGTCAAGCAGCTGTCTGAGGCAGGATTTGAACAGGCATCCTCTTGACTCCAAGTTCACTGGTCATTCTACTGTGCTATATAATACACCCGCTTAGAGGACCAATGTTTGGAAGATAAAAGGAAGCAGATTGTGCTGAGAGGGTGGTATACTTAGAAGTGGCAGTATAAAAGAAAATGATTCAGTCTCAGCCTAGGCATTGCCAGGTCTAGCTCGTCCCATCATTCAATTCAGTAAATATTGATTAAAGGCATCCTGTTCTCGGTACTTAGGATACAGTGACAAAAGGACAGGATTCCGATCTTTCCTGCAGCCAGGAGCTTTGGGTTTTATTGTGGTCCCCACAGAGAATGATGTCATCGACCCCAGACCACCTTCACCTGATTATGAATTTTACTCTCTGGGGACCCTTGACCAAGTTCATTTGACATTTTCTTCTGACAATACAATGGATCATTTAGGTGGTGCAATGGATAGAGTGCCAGGCCTGGAGTCAGGAAGACTCATCTTCCTGATTTCAAGTCTGGTCTCAGACACTTCCTAGCTATGTGACCCTGGGGAAGTCACTTCACCTTGTTTGCCTCAGTTTCCTCATCTATAAAATGAACTGGAGAAGAAGAGAAACAAACCACTCCATTATTTCTGCAAAGAAAATTTCAAATGGGGTCATAGTCAGGCACAGCTGAAACAAACAGTACAACAAACATTTCTTCAATGTGTACTGTGCATAGAGAGTGTTGTGAGTTAGCTAGCAGTGGCATTGTAAAGCTTAAAGGAGACAAAGTCCTTACCCCCAAGGAGCTTAGGATCTTGTAGAGTAATAGGATGTCCAAGCAGCTGATCACAGAATATTATATTATCAGTGCATTAAAGACGTATAGAACCAAATTCTCTGTGAGCCTCAAGGGAGAAAATGGTTACCAACCTGAGAGATGAGAGGAAATATTTTAGTAGAGTTGTAAATTTAAATTGAGTTGTAAAGCTTGGATAGGAATTCAATAGACAAAAGAGGAGTGAGGGATAGACTAAGGATTGGAAGCTGCTGCTAGGTGGTGCCATATTGCACAGTGTCGGCCCTGGAGTCAGGAAAGACTCAAGTTCTTGAGCTTGAATCTGACCTCAGACATTTACCAGTTGTGTGACTTTGGGCAAGTCACTTCACCCTGTTGGCCTCAGTTTCCTCATCTATAAAATGAGCTGGAGAAGGAAATAGCAAACCACTTCAGTATTGTATCTTTGCCAAGAAAACCTCAAATGGGGTCTTGAAGAAGACTGCAACAACTGAAGAACTACAAAGGCATAAAAGTGTAAATTTGAAGTTTTATTATATTAAATTTATTATATATATATATATATATATATATATATATAAATTTATTATATATAAGGTAGTGAGATGGTTATGTGAGCAGTTAAAGATAGAGGTTTAGAGCTTGGAGAGACCAGGGCTAGAGATAGAGGTCTGAGAATCATCTGTATAACAGTGGTAGCCAAAGGAGTGGACTGAGCTTGCCAAGAAAAGAATATAGCAAGAGAAGAACACCGAGAACTGATTCTTGGGAGAAATCCTACCTAAAAGGGAGAAAAGAGATGACAAAGAGACAAAAAATGAACAGAAAGGTTGAAGTAGAACAGGAAACGGTGATTCTGAAGCCTAGGGAAGAGAGTGGTGGGTGAGGGAGCAAAGGTAAAAAGCTTCTTCCACATCAAGGGGCAGCTGGATTTGGCTTTGAGGAGATTAATGGTGGCCTTTGAGATAGTAATTTCAGGAGTGTGAGGAGGATGGAAGCCCCAAATGGAAAGGGTTTAAGAGAGAGTGGAAAATGGTGAAGTGGAGAGAGGTCGTATTTTCTGGGTGGGCTCAAAGGTCTGTGAGTTGAATCAACACCTACTGCATGGACTGCACTAAGGACTGAGGATGTGAAAAGACAAAAGACAGTCCTTGCCCTCAGGAAGCTTAGAGTCTATCAGGCGAGGTGATGAGCAAACCAATATATACAAACAAGTTAAATACAAGATATAAAGGAACTAATAAAACGGCCAAGGAGGGATTGAAGATGAAAATTTCAAGGAGATGATTAGTGGAGCAAGGTCCTGAAGGAAGGGAAAAGGATCAGAGGCACAGGGGGCACCTTTGCACAGGTAAAGAGATGAGTCTTTGATGAGTTTGAGGGATAGCTTTTCTTTTTGACCAGAGGAAGGAAGGAGGAGGAATAGATCATGATACTACGAAATGGCAGTATTAAGAAGAAACAAAGGAGGGGAAAGCTGAAGGGACCTCGGAAAGTTTCATTCCTCCCTCTGCCCAAAGGAAAAACAAGGAAATACAAACAGATAGGAAGAGTATTCCTATCAGGTAAAAAAAAAAATGAATACAGTAAACCTCCATTCTGAAAGAACCCAGAGATAAGTCAATCCATTTCTATTCTCTCACTCACTACAGTACTAGGGCCAGAATCAGGAAGAGCCAGGTTCAAATCCAGTCTCAGACACTTACTCTGTTTCACTGAACAAGTAATTTCACCTTGTTTACCTCAGTTTCCTCATCTGTCAAATGAACTGGAAAAAGAAATGGCAAACCACTCCCATATCTTTGCCAAGAAAACCCCCAGTGGGGTCAGGAAGAGTCAGACATGACTGAAATGGCTGAACAAGAAGAAACTGATTCATAGGACCTTAGAGTGGAATAGGACTACAAATGTCTAGTCTAAACTCCTAGAAATCCCTGCTATGATAGGAGTCATTCAGCTTCTACTTGAATCCTTTTAGCAATGGAGAGTTCACTCCCCTATTCCTTTTTTTCAGAAGGTGCTGATTTTTAAAGATGTTCTTTCTTATGCTGAAGCCAAATCTGCCATCCTCTGCCAAGCTCAGTTTTGGAGCTACAGGAAGCTCTTTCATTCATTCTTCAGCCATTGACTAAGTGTGTTCTGTTCTCTAAGCACTGGGTTAAGTGCCGGGGGATACAATGACCAAAAAAAAAGAAAGAGGAGAAAGGAAATAGTCCTTGCCCATAAGGAGCTTCTGTTCCCTTGGAGAGGAACAACTTTATACATAGATGCAAAAATTCAGTTATTTCAGAGGAAGGGGAATAGAACTAAGGTGTAAGGGACATCTGGAAAAACCTCACGGAGATCCTTGAAGGCTCTGAGGGCTTCTAAGAAGCAAAGACTGAGGAGGCAGTGCTTTCCAGGCATGGGGGACAACTTGGACCAAGGTACAGGGCATAGGAGGCAGGTCAGTTTGGCTGGAGTATAGAGTGCAGGAAGGTATAGAGGGTAAGAGTAGTGGACAATAAGCCTAGAAAGGCAATCTGGAACCAAATGATTTAAGGCTATAACTTTCAAACTAAGAAGTTTGTATCTTATCCTCATGGCAATAGGGAGCCTTAGGAGCTTCTTGAGGGGAATGACAGGGTTAGATCACCTTGCTTCAGGAATATCATTTGAGCAGCTTTATAAAAGATAGGTTGGAGAAGGGATGAGATTGGAGATAAGGAAACCAATTAGGAGGCTTCTACAGTCATCTAGTTGAGTGATGATGAGTACCTGAATTGGTGGTGTGATGTTTACTTCCACATGACAGTCCTTCACATCTTTGAGAACAACTATGATGTCTCCCTTTTAGTCTTCTTTTCCCCTCTAAGGTAAACATCCCTACCTCCTTCATATGTCCTCATGGTCTCTAGACATCACTTTCCTTTGGACATATATTCCCCAGTTTGCAAATTGCTCTCCTAAAGTATGGCAGTGCTAAGGACTGAACCCAGTCCAGCCTCAGATGGAAAAAAAGTCAAGTCATACTTTGAGTTCATGTTCCACTTGTACTCAATGAACCACCCCCATCCCTGGGTGTAGTTTGGGGGTTTTGTTATGGTGGTGATGGTTTTTGGAGGCAGTCAGGGTTAAGTGACTTTCCCAGGGTCACACACATCTGGTGTCTGAAGCTGAATTTGAACTCAGGCCCTCCTGACTCCAGGCAGGGCCAGTGCTCTATCCCCTCACCACCTAGCTGCCCCTTGTTTTGTTTGTTTTTCACATGAGCTTCTGCCAGTTAGAGTCTCTTTCATATAGTATTCCTTGCAAGTTAATTGACTTCAAACCTAAATGCTTAAGGTTTTTTTTATTTATCCCATCATATCTATTTATCATATCCCAATATACCTATTTGTATTTATTTATTTATTTGTTAGGAGCATTTAGATTTTTTTTGAACAGATGTTCCTCAGAGATGCATTTGCAAAATAAACAAAAGACTTTCAACAGTCATGACTGGAGGAGAGGGAGTGACTGAAATAGTTGTTGGCAGAAGAGGTTTCTGGGTAAACGGAGCCTGCAACAGCCCCATCAGATCAGCAGGTTTGGAGGAGATACATCACAGGGATAGAGACTGTATTTGAGATTTCATTGACATAGGGAATTCCCTCAATCAAACCAGATCAGCACCTTCTTTGAAACTTAGAGAACTGCTTAGGGGAACTGAGATCAAGTGACTTGCTCAAGGTCACACAGCCAGTTGTATGGCAGACATTGGACCTGAACCCACATTTTTATAGCTCTGGAACTGGATCTTTATCTACCATACCACACTGCCTCATACAGAGTAACACCCTCCTAAAAGAGAACAGTCTCAGATAAAAGCTATCTATTTTCTTCCTTTTTTCTCTCTGCTCCCTTTTCACACTGGGGAAGGTGAAAAAGATAATAAAAAAACAGCACCTGTTTTGTCATTTACACTCTTAACCCATTGGAGCATTACAACACTCCTACAAAGTAAGCATTAGATTTTCTTACCCTCATTTTACAAATTAATAAACTGAGGCTCCAAGGATCACTTAATGTGACTTAATTATCTTTGTGGCTATGGACAAGTGCCACAGGCAGGATTTGAACACTGCTCTTGCTGATTCTCATTCTAGCACACTATGCAAAAGCAGTGCTTAAAATTACGAAGGAAAAACCTTGGTATAGTCAGGAAGACCTGAGTTCTAATCCTGCATCAGACTTTTTAAAACAGCTATATTACCCTGAGCAAGTCACATCTTTTCTTGGCCTCAGTTTACACATTTGTAAAATGGGATTCATGATGCTGTGGAAAGAGTACTTGCATCAGAATCCCAGCTCTGCCACTTACTAGGTATGGGACACTGAACATGTTACTTAACTTCCTTAGGTTTCAATTTCTTCATCTGTAAAATGAGGGGCTTGGACTCAGTAACCTTTGAGGTGTCCTCCAGCTCTAAATCTCTGCTCCTGTGATTTTTGGCCAAAAGAATAATGCTAATCTAGATCCACAAACACCTCTTCCCCAGAAACAGAGAGATAACAATTAGTGAGAGTAACAATACCTAACATTTATATAGTGCTAGTGCCAGGCACTGTGCTAAGTGCTTTACAAGGATTATCTCATTTGAGCCTCAGAATAACCCTGGGAGGTGGATGATATTATTAACCCCATTTTACAGTTGAGGAAACTGAAGTGAGCATGAAGTTGTGACTTGCCTAGGGTCACACAGTAGGACATGTCTGAGGTTACATTTGAATTCAGGTCTTCCTGACTCCAGGCTTAGCACACAGAGAAGAACCTGGAAAAGAGGGAGATGCAGAGAAGAGGAAAACGTGTGGGGAAGAGTGACCAGTTGCTTTTGCTTAAAGACCTCCTCTCTCCTGAGACCACTCATTTCACATGTAGCCCTCTTAGGAAGTTCTTCCTCTCACAGAGCTAAAATTTACCTCTTTTCAACTGCCACCCAATTCATTTTCCATCAATAGACTCAAGGGAATAGGCTTTAACAAAATCTATATCTCATATAGCATGTATGTAAAAAAAATGCAACAATAACAATTTTTAAAAATAGTATGGCCATGGAAGAACTTTAACCAATATACTCAAACGTATCTTTCAAGGACTAAGAGCTGATTATATTCATAAAAGAGAAATACTGGAAGCTTTCTCAGTAAAGGAAGGGTGCCTACAGTCCCCACTGTCACAACACTACAGGGCTGGAACCCTCAGTAGGGACCTCATCTAGTCCAACCCCAACTAAGCAGGATTGGCCTTTCACCATCCTCAACAATGGCTCCTCCTCTTGTGTGGGCATCCCATGACAGAACCTCCTAAGGCAGTTCATTCCATTTGTAGACAGCTCCAAGTGTTTATCTGTTTTCCCCTTTATAAGGGGATGGTAGGAGGTGGTCAAGACTGGCACCTTGACTGGTGATTCCATCAATGTGAGGGAAATCCAAATGTGGAAGGTTGACAACTCCCCCTGGTAGCTTAAGGGAGTTAATTAATCCTTTTTTCTTCTTTATACAGAGTCCAAATCTCTAGCTTCCACCTGTTAGCCCTACTTCTGCTCTTGGGGCCATGGAAAACCTGACCAATCCCTCTCCCACCCAAGATCCGAGGATTGAGTTAAGCATCTCCAAATCAGTTGAGTGCTAGGAAGGCTAGCTGGGGTAACGAGCCAATGGGACCCCAGGAGGCCCAAATTAGAGGTTTGATTCCTATCCCAATTAACGCTCCTTTCTCTTCCGAAGGGCTCGTGGGCCCCAAAGAAAGAACCGTACACGCGGGAGATGCTGGCGGCGATCTCCTTCATCTCGGCGGTCAACCGCAAACGCAAGAAGAGGTGCGAAGCTCGAGGGCTGGGGAGCAGCACGGACGACGACTCGGAGCAGGAGGCCCACAAGCCGGGGATGGGGCTGCCGTCGGTGGCGGTTCAGGACGGCCCCGCAGGGCAACCACCGGAAGCCGGGGACACCGGGGCGCCGAGCCGCCACAGCCCCCCGAGGGTCCCTAAAGAAGGGATTGGGGAGCGGCCCGCAGCCGACACCCGCTCCATAGTCTCCGGCTACTCCACCCTATCCACCATGGACCGCAGCGTGTGCTCGGGGGCCGAGGGTCGCGGCAGAGGCGGAGCGGGCGCGGGCGATGAGGCCGACGACGAGCGCAGCGAGCTGAGCCACGTGGAGACCGACACCGAGGGTGGCGGCGGGCCGCGCCCGGTGTCCGAGGGCCGGCTGCCCCGACGACCCTCCTTCAGCTCTCATCACCTGATGCACTGCGACACCCTGGCCCGCCGGCGCCTCTCCCGTAGCCGGCCCGACGGAGACGACGGGGCCGCCGGGGGCCGGGCTCCGCACTCCCCCGCCGACCTCGCCGGCTCCGCCTCGTCCAGCAGCCAGGAGTCGCTGCGGCCGCCGCCCGCAGCGGGGGGAAAGGCGGCCCTTACCGCCCGCCCCTCGCTGACCGAGCAGCTACGGCTGCGGCTCCGGGGCTCTGCCGACGACATGTTCGGGGTGAAGCTGCGGAGACCTCTGTCCCCCGAAACCCGACGGCGCCGCAGCAGCTGGAGGCGGCACACGGTGGTGGTGCAGAGCCCCCTGACCGATCTCAACTTCAACGAGTGGAAGGAGCTGGGCGACGGCGGCTCCCTGACCCCTGCCGAGGGGGCTGCGCCTCGGCCGCACAGTGACATCAAGGACTCGGGCCTCAGCAGTCTGGAGTCCACCAAGGCTCGGCCCTCCTCCTCAACTTCCCTGCCGCCCCAGGCCGGGGAGCTGTCCAGCTCGCGCAGCCAGGCGCCCCGGCGAGCAGCTACATCGCGGCTCCACCAGTGTCTGTGACCCTGGCGCTCGCTCCTTCGCCACGGAGCCACCTTTCTGTTCTTGGGACTCCCCAACTTTCCATCTCGGGGTGAGGGGGGCTGCTTCTGTCCCTCCCAGAGTCACCTTTAATTTTCCTGCTTGGTCAGAAAGGGGGAAAGGCAAGTGAGGTCTCTTGCGTCTATGTTTTTGTGCTGGAATTGGTGAGAGAGAAGAAAATGGGAAGTTGGGGGACAAAGTGAGGGAGTGTGAAGAGGACAGGGATGGAAAAAGAGAGAGCAAGTCGGGGAGCGAAGAGAAGCAGATAAGCCCTGGAGAGAGAAGGGAGGGGAGTATATGAAAGACGGATAAGTGAGGTAAAATAAAGACAATTCCAGGCATTGTGATCACCTGTATGTTTGCTTGTATGTACCTCTCTGGAGCCTTACACCCATGCGCCCAAACATCCTCCTTTAATTATGCAGGGGAAGGGCACCCCCTGGTTTTATTCTAAAGGAAAGATGAATGATGCCAATCGCTTACTTCTCTCCCCCTCTCCTGACCCAGCACTAGTCATGGATACCTGATTCTCAAGAGTTAGGGAGAGGAGTAAACAATTTCACATCTCCTGGAGCTGTTGTGTGTAGGAGCTGAGGGAAGCTAGTTATTACCTTAGGTGGATGTATGCCGTGTGTGTCTGTTTTTGTGTGCACTGTAGTCCCAGCCAACAAATTTCTGTAGCAGTTTTCGACCTGCCCCCTGCTGTCTATAAGCGGTCTCTGCTTGAAGTCAACCTTCACCTGTTTCTTCTTCCTGACCCGTGGAGACTGGGCTATCATTCTCACTTTGTCCCTTGCTGCTTGTCCAAGTGAGTTCAGAAGGAGAGACAGGGGGCCACGCCCCTGAGGCAAAGACAAACTATAGAACTTCCCCCAACTCTAAACGTTTGCCAAATGTCTCCAAGCTTTGATCATCACCCCACGAAGGGCTTTGACCATGGGGAGCTGCAGTAGCAAGATCCCCATACAGTTTTTTTTAGGGGGGAGGGGAAACTTTAGGGCCTCTTTCTACTTCCCTCTACTTCTGTTTTGTTCTTCCAACCCAGTCTGCTCTAGTTTTCAGGACTTGTGCATCTGGGCCACCATTTTCCATGGGGGAACAGGGATCACTGCCACCAACACTCACCTAACATATACACATCCCACTGGCTAAGAAGTCAACTTGTTCCCTTCAAGGTGGGTGGGCAGGGCTATTACTTCTCTCCCCTACATTGTAAATAGACTGAAAATAACCAGATGACTTCACTCCAACTCCAGAATACAGTCATTCCTGGGAAGCCTTGATGGGATTTCACTTTCCATGGCTGGCAGTTTTCCTGTTTTATGCAAAGATTTGCTGTAAAGTGGATTTCTCTCCCCACCCCCCCCTTTTTTTTGTAAATAGTGTCTTTAAATGTGTAACATATTATAAAGAATTTATAAGGATTTTTAAAGATGTTTCACTCATTTAAAAAGTGATGTAACAGTGTTGGATAAATTTCACTTTCTCCCCCCAACTCTTCCCCTCCCATGTCCGCATGTCTCTTCTTTCTGTGTCACTGGGACACCTTTCTTTAGGCAACAACTAAAAGTTTCTGCTTCTGAAAAATCCTGTCTTAAAAGTGCAGTCTATATATTGGAAATAAATGACCTTCTTCAAAGACTCTGTGCCTCACTTGTTTTGGTAGGATCAAAGATTCTGATCTTTGAGAGCATCTTATCCAGTGATTCTTAACCTTTTCTGTAGCATAGATCCCTTTGGCAATCTGGTCAAACCTAGAGACTGCCATCTCAGAATAACTTTTTTAAATGCATGAAATAAAATGTATAGTATTACAAAGGAAATACAATAAAGAACATTTTTTTTTAAGTTCAGGACATTAGGTTAAGAATCCTTGGGTGGTAATCCGCCTGATTTTACAAAGAGAATAAACTGGCCAAAGTTACCCAGACAGTTACGAAATTCAAGTCCAGAAATTCCGAATCCAGATCCAATACTTTTCTGTACCTTGGAGAAGGATGACAGATTCCAGGGAGGAGAGGTTACAAGACCAATGAGATTTAGATTTGGAAGGACATATAGCCCAACGTCTCACCCCCATCCATTTTACAGAGAAACAGAATTGTTTCTTTACATGCAAAACACTGTCAATGTAATTATCATTCCATCAATAATAATAGCCACCATGATAGTCCTAGGGTGTGGCTCTTTAAGTCTTGGGTGCATTTTGGAGTTAATTGACTGGTGAGTATACTTTTTCTGTTTGGATTAAGGGTAAGACATGGTCTCTTGTTACAGAAATGAGTGAGTGGATGCCTCTGTTGACTCCCTAGTAGTGTGGAGGTGACCCTGGATTCTTGAAGGCTATGCTTGTGCAGTTCAAACCCTAGTAGGTCCTACTAGGTTGGAAAAGCTTCAGTTACTGACTGGGATATTGCCTGTGTAGCCTGTATCTGTCATATAAGACTAGCTTCATACAGTTTGCACCCACTGGTCTTGAGTACAGAAAAGTTTATATATGATGAGGTGTTTTTATATTTTAATTTTTTGGGCACAACTCACATAGACTGTTTATTAAGCTCCTGAGGGGACTGAGATCTGTTTCTGTGGAAATCACAGGCCTTTACACATGTTTTAAACAAAATATTATGAACATTTTATTTCAGTTTAATGGGTTTCCTTGTGATCCTCTGTATTTTATATTTATTTTATGCATTAAAAACATTATTCTAAGAAGACCATAGACTCCACCAGGTTGTCAGAGGGGTCCAGAACACAAAGACTTCTAAACCCAATGGCAGTTAGGAAGCCATCCTGATTGACTGAGTAATTCTGAGATTGTAGAATGGAAAAAGGAGCCCAATCCAGAGTATTCAGGAGAGCCACTCTCCAAATGGTGTTTCGTAGCAAGAGCAGAGGGCGTTTTGGTTTGACAGAACATCATTCTCAATACTGGGAAGGCCAACTGCAAAAATGAGGGCGTTGCAGCTCCAGATATAGGGAATAATTCAGTGGAATGGGGGAAAACTTTAACTAAAAGATAATTAAACAACTAGGATTACTCATTTGGGGCTTGGTAACTTTCTGTTTCTTGGTAATGTTTCTGTTCGAATATCTGTAATTTCATTCTTGACCCATCTATCCTTTTCCCTTCTGAGGAAACCCAAGAAAATGAACACCTGTGGTCTGGAATACGTGGCACTAGGAAAGAAGGAAGTAGGGCCCGGAAGTACAGCAACCACAATGGCAAAAGAAACTTGAAGGGTCATTAGCTTCTTGAGACCAGAGACTGTCTTGTTTTTCTATTTGTAGCCCTGGTGCTTACCACAATGCCTTGCACATAGTAAAACTATAATAAGTATTTTTGTTTTTTTTCTCATTAACCCATTCATTCATTCTTTAAGACTTGGGCTTGCTAAGTTCCTCATGAAATCATTCTTTAAGTTCATTCACTCCATTAGTCTTGGACCTGCTGCTTCTCTTTTGAGATCACCCTAAGATTCAGGGTACTTGCTTATTTGTCAGCAGAAGGGATGGAAATCAGTTGTAAAGAGGGACTTTCCCATGAAGAAGACTAAGGTTTTATTTTTTACGATACTGAAAGATAAGAATACCTAGGCTAGAGGAGCCTGGAGGCAGACTGAGTCAGGATTCTCTGCCTAGGCAATGATGAGTGGAATGAAGGGTGGATATATATATCTTGATGAAGCTATGGGAGAACAGGAAAAATCCTAGCCATACTCACAACCTCTAACAAATATTGTCTGTATAATATGTCAAACAAATTTATTTGTAGTGAGACAAGTTTTGGATCAAACTCCACAAAACTTGTCCATTTCTATGCCTTTCCATTTTGTTGCTTTCTCCTAATTTCTAGGAATATTTTTGAAAAAAACTCCACCTCTTAAAGAGAGTTTCCCTCATCTTGGTCAGTACAGAAGAGTTGTATAGCACCCTCCCTAGGGGTCAGGAGGTAAGACTGGGGTGGGGGTGGGGTGGCAATCACCAGCCCAACTCTGGATGCCAGGGAGCACCAGTGGGATGAGATAAAGACAAGTGGAATGCCCGGCAAGGGCAGAGTTAGGGCCAGCTCTGATGGGCAGCACTTGCCTCCTCGTGATACACCTAGTGGCAGGGCTGGCAGAGAACCATTTGGATAAGCCTCAAGTGAGCCTGTCCCATTGGGCAAAGTGGAAGCAAGTCAAAGGACTGGATAATGTCTACTATGAATTCTGGTTTTCATTACACTGGAAACTGGGTCGTACCTTGAGCTATCAGAGAGAGAAAAGAGATGCTGGCAATATCCAAGAAAGTATGCAGAGATCTGGGTTTGGAAGTCAGAAAGTCCAGCTCATACAAGAAAACACTTCCCTTCATTCCTTTTTTGGGGAAGAGGGGGTGGTAGTGTCCAAACTTGTGGGTTATTGGATGTATTGTCAGATTTTGTAAAATGTAGATTGGTTTTTATCATCTTTATCTTCTTGCTCTTTTTAGTTTTTGTTATATATTGATTTGTTTTTTTACTAATTTTCCCCTTATTTTTATTTTTTAAAAACATCTTTTGTTATATAGAATTGCTATCTGGGGCGAAACAAGGGGAAGGATAAAGAAATATGGGTGGTGTAAAAATAAAATATCAATTAAAAGTTGGGTTTTAAAAAAAAAATCTCAACAACCAAAATGCCACTGTGGCTGTTGGAATGGAAGAAGAGTTTGCTAGAAATACTAAGCCTCACTTTGGTAGAACCCAGAGTGAAGTCAAGAGGATGCAAGGATTTACAGCTCTGCTTAGGAATAGTAAAGAGCCTTCTAACAAAGTGTCTGATGATGGTTGGCAGTGATGCTAGCAAGACAGCAACGGGCCAAGGGAGCCAACATCTGACCAGAGGGACTCAAGAAACCAGGGTTAATAAGATACATGAGAGTCCAATGGGACAGACTTATCCAAATGGTTCTCTGCCAGCTCTGCCACTAGGTGTATCACTCAGGGGCAATGTGCTGTCCCATCACAGCTGGTTCTAACTCTGCCCTTCCTGTCTGATCTCAGTCCCACTGGTTCTCCCTGGAATACAGAGCTGGTCTGGTGATTGCCACCCCCACCCCAGCCTCACCTTTCTGATCCCTAGGGAGGGTGCTACACAACTCTTCTGTACTGATCAAGGTGAGGGAAACTCCCTTTCCTTAGGAGGTGGATTTTTTCCAAAGGAATTCCTAAAAAAATTAGGAGAAAGTGACAAAATGAAAAGGCATAGAAATAGACCAATACACACAAATACATATGTAGGTGATTGGCCATAAACTGGACACTGTGGGGGTACCCAGGCATTCAGTTGGACATTTGGCTAACTTCCCAGCTACCAGGCAATGAAGTGAGTGGAAAGAGAGGGGAGAGGAGGCACAGAACCTACTAGCATTCTGGAAAGGATATTGTAAGACGGCAGAGTAGCTCCCCCTCCAGATTCAGATGGTTGAGTTGAAAATGAAAGAGGAAGAGATGGTGCTGTGGAGATTATTCAAGGACTGGCTGGGAGTTAATTTAACAAAAGATTTGATTGGCAAGAAGTCCTAAAGTGGTGGCAATTTCTGGGAGGGAGAGCAAGAGTCAGGGTCCTCCTTCCTGGACAAGGTATATGTCAAAGTAGCCTTTGGAATCCAAGTATCAAGTCCTGGCTCTCTATTTCCTAGTTATAGAACCTAAGGTAAGTCCTCATTTCTTCAGTTTCTTTCCCCAGCTGGAAGGTGCTCTCTTGGGAATAGGGTCTACCCAGTGGATGGGATTTAAGGTCTTTGACTCAAATTGGGGTTATCATCCCCAGGGTCTAGGGAGGCTATAAGGATTAGAAACTACTCCAGGAGAGTCTGCAGGAAAGAACTCAGATCAAGCTTCAGCATCTTTGAGAAGCAGACCGTTCCAAAGAAGGGCAACATCCAGGACCTTCATAGACCAGAGAAGCTTATAATTTCAAACTGGTAATACTCAGTCACTGGGGGGTCCCCAGAGGAGGTTTGGACCAATATACAAGCTTGCAAGGAGGGGTGTAGTGAGAATTTTCCATTCAATGATACCCTCAAAGTACTCAGGGGGTGGGTATGAAGAGATCTGGGAAACAGCTCCTCAGAATCCTCCAATTTCCAAGGATACACAGTGGAAGAGTGTCTGAGCTGACCTTAGAACATGAGAAACAAAATAAATCAGTGTTTAGTCCTGAGTCAGTTTATAATCACTCCAAGGGACCTTTCCACCCATAGGAAGGGAGCAGGACCCATAGGCATTTCTGGACATCTGCAAGAGGAGAGAGGGAGCTGCCAGAGGCTTAGACATATCCTGACAGCTGTCTGGCAGGACCTGGAGTGGAATTGTACAGAGAAGCATCACACCAAGGGAGAACTGTTGATCTTTGCTGGACCTGAAGGCGCATCAGACTGTAATTTATCCAAGAGGAATGCAGGATACATGTAGAAAGGAATTCTTTGGCCTATGGCCCTCCCTGAGTAACCCTTACCCTACTCATGGAGACCCCCTTTACTGGGGGAAGGATGCCTGGTGGAGGTGAGAAGTTAGCGTGCAGCTCAACAGGGAGTAGGGAGTCTTGAAATAGGAAAAGCAGAGTAGCTTCTTGATGAAGCCAGGGAACAGAGCTTTAAAATAAAGATGGCACTTATCATGGCAGCTAGTTGACTACCAGAAAACCTATCCTGAGGTACCAGCCTTGAAATAGACTACAAGAAAGCATTACTGAAGACTAGAATCATCATTTTAAAAAGGCTGACAAAACATCTCAAACTAGCTCAGCAGGATGGAGAGAAAGGGTCAGGTAAAGGTTTGGAATTTCAGGAACTCAAAACTTTGGGTTATTTCAGGACCCTGGACAGCCTAAAGCTGAGGAGAGGAAACATTCTTTCTCCTGGGGACCAAGACCAACACAAGACCCTAGAAGGCCAGGACAGCACACAAGAGCAAATATATTAATAATCCAAAATTATAAGGGAACACCTGGGAGCCCACATCTGGAGACAGAACATAATACAAGTTCTAGGAGGGGCTTGAGACAGTATCATTCCTGGAAACGATGCCAAATCAATTCTCTCGGGCTAGCTTTTGAGGAATGTGCCAATTCAGAAATCTGTTCTTATGACTCTCCTCTCCTGTACCTTGTGTAGTTACATGGGGTGATAGGGGTGAGATGGATGATCAAAAAGGGCTGGGAAATCAGGGTCCTCTTAACACTTTCCTGTGTCCCAAGGAAGCTAGAAGGGTGAAATAACCAGACAGCAGCCCACAGAGCAGGAGATCCAGGAGAGGAAAAAGAAACAAGTTTTATTAAAGCCCCAAACACTTGGCTAGAAAAACCAAAAAGGAAAGATGAGGAAGGACATTAAAAAAGTAGGAGGGAGAGAGAGAGAAAGACAGAGACAGAGAATACAGCAACCCTTTTCCATTTAGAAATTGTCAAATTACACTGACAGAGATCACAGAATATCCAAAGCAGCCAGTCATTGCTACACCAACACGAGCCCCATGGGGGATGGGGAAGGGGGAGCACAGAGTCGCCCCAGCCCTAGGAGACCCCACTCAGGGCTCTTGGGGTGCGGCTCTTGTGGAAACAGCCTACTGGGGGAAGGAAAGGAAAAGAAAATGCCCATGCGAGAGCCACGGCACAGCAGGGGAGAGAGAGGGGGAGGAGGCCCCCCCCAGACTTCTTAGATTTCTTTTTGTCAAGCACACACAGACGGACAACAGAGAGTGCGAGCAGTGAGGCGCATGCAGCAAGCAGGGCGAGAAGGGCAGAGTGGAAACGTGCTATGGGTGGGCTGGGTAGAAAACAAAACTTGGTGGGGAGGGGGGCAGGGAAGGGGGGTCTTTATCTGGGGGCCAGAAACGGCATGGGATTGGTCCATTCCCTTCCCCTGGTGAAGGCTTCGGGAAAGGGACGAGAGGGGTGGGACATGGGCTTGTGCATGAGGGCACCAGGTGCATGGACAAGCATGTAGATGGACACATGCACACTCACAGGACCACATAACTCCCTTCTTCCCCTCCATACACACAAAATTGCAAGGAAGGGGAAGAAAGCATCCTCTATGCCTCCCTGGACTCTCCTTTCAGCCAGCAGAGGTGCTGGGGAGGAGAGCAAGGGTGTCTTTCTAGAAACACATCTGTCCCCTCACCCCTTGGCTTCACACAGGCCACAAAGGGACGTTACACTCAAGACAGTGACAGTGGGCAACACACTTGGCCTCCAAGGGAGAGGGATAGGAGGAGCTAGGGGAGGGGGCAGGTAAGGGAGGGGTGATGATCCCCATAGGGCAGGAAAGGTGCAGTCTGTGGAGGGAGGGCACTGAGCTCCAAAGAGTAAGAAGGAAAGGTCAAGGCTGGGGAAACAGCTTGGGGGGAAAGGAGAGGGCAGATCCACTCCCCTAGGTTGAGGTGAGGGAAGGAGAGGGGTGTCTCTGTACAGCCAAATTGAACCAAACCAGAAGTCAGACAAACCTGCCTCCCCGACCCTGGCCTCCCGGCCCCCTCCCCCGCCAAACGGTGGCCAGGAAGAGTGCTTAGGTTTCTTTTTTTCCCATTTTTTAAATATTTATATATTTATATTACGTATATTATATATATATATATAATATGTAAATATATTTTTAAAACAATATAAAATGTTAAGACACTTCACTTAAATGTAAAGAGTTGCCTGCAATTAAAAGTAATTGCATCATTTATGAGGTTCCCCTTTTTTCCTTTATATTTTTTTTGTGGAGGGGGGGTTCAGGAGGGTTCAGTTTTTGTGAGTTTTTTTTCCTCTTCTATATTATTCTTCAAAAAGCCTCACACACCTTCATACAAAAATGATCCCAATCTTGAAAACAAGAATAAAAAACAAAACAGAAACCCAAACTTCCAAGTGTAGCCCTCTTTGCCCCTCCTCCTCTCTGTGCTTGTACTCTCAGGAGACCCTGTTCCTGGCTGAGCTGATTTCACGACCTTGCCTCATGAATTCCCTTTGCTGGCACTCATGGACCAGCTGTGCTCCAGATGCTGGGGGAGAGGGTAGACGGGACCTCCTTCTTTTCTATTCTAGGTCCCCTCCCCCAGTTTCATTCAGTCATCTATCCCATGGAAGTACTATCCTGGACCCTGGGACAATATCAGATTCCTTCCAGTCTAAGACCCACTTAATGGTCTTCAGGACACCTCAGGATGGGCCCAAATACTCTACAGGGCCCTGGGCCAGTGCAGTTCCTAGACTGGTACGGCCTGAGCACTGGCTGGCTGACCAGTTCCCTTTGTGGCCACCAGGACCCATGTCAGGGGTGGTCCAATGATTCTGGATTCATGCCTGTTTTTCCACCACTTCACTATTTTCCTGAAAATTCCTATATTTCTTATGAGGGAGAGGAGAATCAGATAAACTTCCTTACCCTCTTCTCTTTCCTAGTCTTTCATTGCCTAATCTCCCAGATTTCCACACAATCTGGCAGACTCCCCCCACCCAGTACCACATCAGATTCTCAAAGTCACCTATTTCCCTCTGCCTTCCCCCCTCCTTTTAAATAAATTAATGACACTTAAAGTGCTAAATTAATAAACTAAAAGTAAAGTCCCTTCCTGGGGTATCCTCACCCCCAGGGCAATGTCCCCTCAACACTGGACTGCCCCTGCCCTTACACTCACAGAATCCAAAACAACCCGCCTCAGCCCAGCTCTGGACTCCGTGGGTAGTTCCTTATTGCCAGTAAATGTCTTCTCTCTCTCTCAAAGACATGGAGGCCTCCCTGAAGCCCCTGAAGCTGGTGGGGAGGGGAGGTTCCATCTTCAGTTCATTCAGCTTGGCTTCCAATGCCTCTTCCAGGGCGAAAGAGCCAGGCTAGCAGCAGTGACGGATTAACAGTCATGTCCAGAGGTCAGACAGTCAGGAGATGTTTCAGGGTCTCTCCTTGTCCCCCCATCTCTGAGCCCCCTCATTAGAGTTGGGTTCAATGTCCAGTTCTTCTCCTACGAAGGTATCAGGGTGGGAGAGGGGGTACCTTTCACAGCTCCAAGTCCTCATGGCTTGGAAATTCCAGACATGGGTCGAAGTTCATTTGGAGCAGTATCAGGAAGCCAGAAGGGAGTCAGGAAAAAGGAAGCGGGGAGAGAAGGAAGGATAGGATGGGTGAGAAGAATGGGGAAGTGCAGGATGGTGAAAGAGGAAATTGGGATATAAAATAGGAGAGGATGGTGGCCCAAGAGGAAACCATTCTGGGACAGAAAGGGATAGGTGGTGTGTTTGATTTTCATTTTTCTTTTGTTTTGGCTTTTTAAAAAAGGTCATTAAAAGTGGATTATTTTTAAAAAATCAAAAACACCACAGGTGGTGGTGGGGGGAGGTAGGGCAGCTAGAAGGTGGGCATAACTTCGGCAAATCCTGTTGAGATTCTGAAGAAGGGTGTGTTGGGGGTGGGGAAATGAAGGGAAAATGGTGAGAGGTAAAGTAGAAGGAGGAAGAAGAGGGGAGGAAATAGGAGGAAGAACATCGGGCTTTAGAAGGAGATGGAGGAATTCCTTGCCCCAAAGGAAGTCAATACAGGAATGGAGGTTCTGGAAGCGGAGGGTTTTTCTGAGACTGGGCTTGAGGCCTCGTTTGACCCGCTTGCTTCTTTAGATGGTCTATTGACCTGGAAAAAAAAAAAAAAAGCAGGGGTCAGTGGGGCTGAGGGCCATGCTCTGTGCCTCTAGCCAGAGAAAAACCTCTCTAGGCATCTAGGAGAAAACTGTCTTAAAAAGAAATGGGCCAGACGGAAGTCTGGAGAAGAAAATTCCTAGACTGGGGTGGGGCTGTGCATACAGATGTGTGTGAGAGAATGTTTTTGCCGGGACAGAAAGTGAGAGGAGTCAGTAGACCAGGAAGAGAGTGGAGCCTACTGAAGGAAGGTGAGAGAGGAGGAAGTAGGTTGGACAAGGGCAATCCATGCCCAGAATTCCCAGAGAATTAGGGGGGAGGGGCAGGAACAGGAGATGGAGAGGAGGGAAAGGCAGGAAAAGGGAGGAAGAAAAAGTGAAACGTTAGCTGTGGTGCAAACAAGCATCCCTACTTGAGGCAGCATGAGATAGAAAGTCCACATTGGATGGCTGGGGGAAGAGAACACTCTGAGATTGGGGGAACGGCCAAAGCTAGGCTTCACTCTGACAGCCCATTTACCCAACTCTGCCCCTTCTCTTTGGCCTGAGGTCCAGGATGAGTAAGGCTCCAGAGAGCGACAGTCTTTCAGTGACCCGAGAGAGGAACTCTTCGATCTTCTCTAAGAAATCTCAGGTTAATAGCCTAACTGAATTCATCAATATATGTTTACTGATTAATGCAACTCCCTTTCCTCTTCACAAAAACCTAAGATATTAGTAACACTAAGACATCAACAGAACTCATCTACGTGAACCTTCCATCAGATATAGGAGTATCAAGAGTCCCTCGGGGTTTCCCAACCTAAAGTATACACACCTCAAGAAGCTTGTCAAGGGAATGACTTAGTAATTAAGTGTATCCTATTGGAATTAAACTCTTATCTTATTTCTAGTGTGAATGCACATGGCAAACTCTAGAAATTATTTCCTTTCATACAGAATAGGGGACAAGAGAAAGTTTGAAGAAACCCAAATTGTCTGGGGACCAGAAAAGGTGAGGAACACTTTGCTCAGATGGAATCCTTGATGGATTGCACCCTAACCATTAAAGGTTACTCCAAACTCATGTTCAAGATTTCCTTATATTGAGCTGAAAGTTGCCTTCCTAGAACAGCCACTCATTAGTCTTAATTCTGCCTTATACTGTTCAAGGAAAACTAACTTCTCTTCCACCTGACAGCCTTTCAAATTCATGGAGGGTTAGCATGTTCTCCCCTTAATTCTCTTCCAAAGGCTAAATATTGTCAGCACCTTCAACTGTTTCCTGTGTGACACATTCTAGAGGGGATTCTTGTTCTAATGTTTGTATGTTTGTCCTTCATTGCCAAAGAAGACCATGCCATCAGAGAAATGATGACATGACTTGCATTTGACTTTGTTTTGAGTGAGGGAGGGCTATGCAAGTCACCAGCCTCACTTCTCCTCCAGAGCCTTCTGAATGCAGTGACCAGATATTCATCAGGATGGCTGGAGATGACCCAGGATGAGGCAGGATGAGGTTAAGTGACTTGTCCAAGGTCACACAGCTAGTGAGTGTCGAGTGTCTGAGGTGAGATTTGAACTCAGGCCCTTCTGACTCCTGTACTAGTGCTCTATCCACTGTACCACCTAGCTACCCTCTTGTTCTAAAAGAGGCTTGAGAGATGACCCATGAGTTTCCTTCAAACTCTGAATGCCCTCACCATCTTGGTTGCTCACCTCTCAATGTGCTCCAGTTTGTCAATGTCTCCCACAAAAGCTAACATCCCAAACTGAATACAAAACTCCAGATGGAGTCTGACCAGCAGAGAGTAAAGAAAGACAACCTTCTCCCTGGTTTTGGATACTATTCTTTCCAATGATTGAATTAACATTTTGGGCAACAATATCCCATTGAACTTGTAGACAATAAAAAAACCTCTGGGTCTTTTTCACATGAGTTGCTACTAAATTTCACATAAACTGCTACTACCTCCCCAACCTGTATTTGAGCCATTGATGTTTTGAGCCCAAGTATGGGACTTTACATTTATTCCTGTTGAGTTTCATCCTATTAGTATCATCCTACCAATCAAGACTATTGAGATCAACTTGAATCTTGATGTCATTTAATGCATTAGCTACCTCTCCAAGATTGGTGCAAACTTCAGAGTCAGATATCACTTATGTGGCTTCATCTAAATTACTGATAAAAAGTGATGCCCCTTGGCACATCATTAGAACCTTCTACCAGAATGACATAGGCCCATTAATCAAGCACAGTAAGTTATATAGTTTATCCAGCAAATGTACTGTCATCTAGCCTACATGTCTCCATTTTATCCACAAAGATATCATGGGAGATGATTAAATGCCCTGTTTAAATCAAAATATTGACTATTATGACTGTGGCCTTCCCCTGATCTAACATTCCTTTCATTAAAAAGGAATGGGTATATTTTGGCTATGGGACAAAGGACAAAAATGTTGGCTTGAAAACCAGGAGGACCTAGGTTCAATACATACTAGCTCTGTGCCTCTGGACAAATCCCTTAATCCCAGTGCTTTGGACAACTAAGACTCTAAGTTGCAGAGAAGGTACATTGGTAGATGGAACTTTCTCACCTGGAAGTTCCCTAGGTCAGTGAAATCATAGGTCCAGTTCCTCTCCCTCGCCTTGTTCTCAGTCAATCCATGTTACCTCCCAATGATCAAAATATTCTGAGTCACTGAGGGGTTCTCAATCTGGGGATTAGTAGATGGACTTCAGGGGTTCCATGAACTTAGATAGGAAATAAATTGCATCTTTAATTTCACTAACTTCTAATTGAAATTTAGCATTCTTTCAATGATAAATTTAAAAAAACCAAACTAACATTATCCAGACAAAAAGTTCACAGCTTCACCAGACTTTCAAGGGCACCAAGATACACCAAAGTTTAAGAACTCTTGTTCTAAGCCTTCACAAACCATATGCTCAGTAATTCATCCTGGATCAGTCTCATTGGCCTGTAGTTTCCAGAATTCTTTTTCCCTATTTTTGAAGTCAGAAAAACTTGCCCATCTCAAGCCTTCTTGCTCTTCATGGTTTCTTGGAGATTAATGACATGGCTCCATGACGGAATCTACAGGTTCCTTCAGTTCCCTGGGATGTCATTCATCTGGGCCTGGAACACTGAATTCCTTTAAAGCAGATCAGTGCTATCTCCTCTCATAACTTTGGATATCAAGTCCTAGAATTGTGATCATTTAATCCAACTTCCTTTTTCTTTCTTACAAAGAAGAAAATGTGGCACAGTGAATAGAGCATCAGACCTGAAATCAGGAGGATTTAAGTTAAAATCTGGCCTCAGACACTTAGCAGCTGTGCGACCTTGAGGGAGTCACTTAACCCTTCCAAAAAAGAAGAAAACAGTAAGAATGAAATAGGTGAATTAACTTACCCAAGGTCACATAGCTAGTGGGTAGCAGCGCTAGGAGTAGAACTCAGATCTTCTCATTCCTCATGTGTTTTTGCGACACCATGATGTCTCTATCTTTCTCTCATCCATATTCTTTCAAACTCATCCACTTTGAAGAGCCTTCTTGTTGGTGGGGAAGCAGACAAGGAGTAGGGGAGCTATGACTAGGCTGTGGTCCCGTCCTCTCCTTATCCTTCTAACTTTATCTAACTTCAAACACAGCTTCAAAGAGCTCTTTCCCTTCCCTTTTTCTAAAATTTCAGCTCATCCTGAGCTTCTGCCTTCTTGACCCTGTTCTTGTAGATCTGGGCCACTCTTTAGTACTTATCTTCGGTTATACATCCCTCCTTTTAGGTTTTGTTCTCATCCTTTACAAAGCTGAATTCATTAGGGAGATCCCTGGGTTATCTTTAGATTTTGAAGCCTTTCCCTGTTTCTTTGCATAAGACATGTGTGATGACAGTATCAGAATTTTGTTTTTAAACAATGTCCTAGACCTCTACTTCTTAGAAAACTGGGCTGTCAGGTCATACATACTTTTAATTTTTTTGCCTTTGAAATCTGTCTTCTTAATATGACAGGTGCTTCTGCATCACTGTTTCATCTCTGTGTGAAACCAAGGGACTCCAATATTTCCACAGAGGGAAAGAGAAGGTATAAGACACTGGGAAGTAAAACCGCCAATGTTCTCTCTAGAGCAATCGATCAACCAACATGCATTTATTAAGAACTTACTATGTGCCACAGGATGTGGAGAAGTGAATAGAGCACTGGGCCTGGAGTTAGGAGGACCTAGAGTTCAAATCTGGCCTCAGACACTTAACTAGCTGTGTGACCTTGGGCAAGTCACTTAACCCTACTTGCCTCAGTTTCCTCATCTGTAAAATAAGCTGGAGAAGAAAATGGCAAACCACTCCAGTATCTTTGCCACAAAAATCCCAAATGGGGTCAATCAGCTGAAATGACCAAACAACAACAATGTGCCACATCCTGTGTTAATGAGGATATAAGGAAAGACAAAAAATATGGATCCCTGATCTTGAGATCACATACTAATAAAGGTGGGGGCTGGGGGGTGCGTGGGGAGGAACAAAATATAAAAAACTAGAAACACACAAGATATACACAGAGTAGATGGAAGGTAAGTTCTAAGGAGAAGGCATTAGCAGCAAGAGGGACCAGGAAAGGCCTCATATAGAAGGAAGCATGTGACCACAGGGAAAATGTACTTACTGCCTGAGATCATGGTGAGGAAGGAAAGCTACCTCACAGCACAGAGGGAGTTATGAGATCTGTACAAAGGGTACAGGATTGGCCTCCCTCCTTCCTTTGATGCTTCCCTTGAGAGCTGGACTTTTTGAGCACTGTGGGAAGGATGGATTTGTGGATCCCTGGGCAGCAGGTGCCCCTGGATTGAGACTGCTGAATTTCCCTGAAGTACCTTTGAGCAGCTTAGCAACTGTACCCAACGTTTCCCAGGGTAGCCCAAGACACTACTGGTCATTGACTATGACTGTTGGAGCTCAAGGCTGAGGAGGAGACCCAACCTGGAGCAGAGACAGGGACCTGAGTGTGCAGAGGAAGGAACCAAGTCCTGAGGCTGGCAGCTATTAAGGATCTTGCCAAGTGATAACCAAGGAGGGAGAAGCTTCCTTTCTCTTATAGCTCTTCCCTTATTTTCTCTCTTCCTAAAGAGAAACTAGAGTCCCAGGCACACATACTTCTCTTTATTCCTTTTACACAAGATGTGGGCATTTCCCAGGAAATTCCTCCTGCCACCCCCACAGAACTGAGAGGGCAGGCAGGAGTCTTCTCTTCAGTCTCCTTTGCTGAATCATCAACCATGTCACACTCACAGTGAAGTAGATCCAAAGCTTGGGCTTAACTCCTCTTCTTTTGCTGCCCTGTCTCTCCTGGTCACTTCATCCATTCTCATGGGTTCCATTACCATCTCCATGCAGATAACTCCCAGATCCATACATCTAGCTCGAGTTTTCCTCCTGAGTTCCAGTGACACATCACTGGGAACTGCCCATTGGACAGTTCCAACTGGAGGTCCTGCAGGCATCTCTAACTCAACAAACTCTTTAAAGCAGAACTCGAAATCTTTCCCGCCAAACCCAATCCTCTTTGGAGACCACTTCCGGCTCCATCTCTATGATCTTATGGGTATCTCACATACTTGTCTCCTTCTCTCCTCACTCACACAGTCACCACTTTAGTTCAAGACCTCATTATGTCTCACCCGGACTATCACAATAGCCTTCTATTTGGCCTTCCTGCCTCAAGCCTCTCCTCACACTTCAATCCAAACTCCACACAGCCAGCCACCAAAGTGCACAAGTCCAACTATGTCACCTCCCCTCCCTCACTCAAGAAGCTCCAGCGGCTCCCTGTTTCCTATAGGACAAAAAATTAACTCTGGCATTTCAAGCTCTTCACAACCATCCTACCCTGGTATCTTCCTTCTTTTCTCTTCTTCTCCCTACAGTCTAGTCACATGGATATTACTTGCTGCTTCTCACATACAACCCTCTTATCATTGTGGTATAGTTGAGAGAATGCTGGACTTGATATTTGAAAGACCTGGGCTTGAGTCATATGTCAGACACTTAATAGCTATGTGACCTTGGGCCCATCACCTAATCTTTCTATGACTCAGTTTTCTTATCTGTAAAATGAAGAATTTGGACTTGACAGCTTCCAAGGCCCCTTTCATTTCTAAAGCTATGACATTGTGATCTCCTGTATTCCATGCACTGGCTGTCCTCCCCTTCTCCCACACCTGGAAAGCATTCTCTTTTTACCTCCACCCCTTTTTATCACTGGTTTTCCTTTAAAAGTCAACTCTATTCTTTTTAAGAAGCTTTTTCTCCCCACTAGTGCTTTGAATTACATTTTTAAACCTATTTTGTTACACTTATTTATAGACACATCTTCCCCATTAAAAAATAGCTTCCTTGGAGACAGAGACTCTTTGATCTTTGCATCTCCATTACTTAGCACAATACTCTTCATAAGGCAGGTACTTAATCTTTGTTGACTGATTGATTGGTTGGTTGATGGCAGAAGGCAGATAGCTCTATGTAGGAGATTTTTTCCTTCTATTCTGATTATTTTCAATAATCTTTATGATAACAGTATGTGAAGTATCTCCGTTCTGAAAATGACTAGAGAGAAGAGTCTAGATGTGGGGTAGTTAGATTAAATCCCAGATGCTTACAGCCATGAGTTTAGAGGAATTTGAGAAGGGAACAGGCTTAAATGCCCCCCACTGGCCAGTAGGGATGCTGAAAATTTTTAGGTATGTTATCTCAAGCAAGCTCCCGAAAGATTCTTGAGATCACTGAGCTAGAGATCCAAACCAAGGGGAGTAAGTTCAGATCCTGTACTCCTTGACTAGATAACTGTTATTGCTTTTTCTTTTTGGTAAGAAAAGCTGGGACTGAAGTTGGGAAGATTCATCTTCCTGAACTCAAATCTAGCCTCAGACACTTTCTAAATATACCCTGGGCAAGTCACTTAACCCTGTTGGTCTCAGTTTCCTCATCTGTAAAATGAGCTAGAGAAAGAAATGGCAAACGACTCTAGTATCTTTGCCAAGAAAACCCCAAATAAGGTCAAAGAATCAAACAGAACTGGAAATGACTGAGCAGCAAAAATAAACCTACAAAATTTTTTCTTATTAGATTTTGCCCAACATGCTAGCTTGCCAGGATTTTTGCAATGACTTTGTCATCTAATGTCAGCTAGCCCTCCCAAGTTTGTATCATTTAAAAATTTGATAAGTAGATTATTTATGCCTTTATCCAAGTTAACAGATAGAAGTGCTAAACAGCATAGGGTCAAGCACAGATCCTTGGGGCACTCCACTGTAAACCTTCCCAGGTGATATTGAACCAATAGTTACTCCTCTTTGAGTTAGACTATTAAACTAGTTCTTAAGGTACCTCACTGTACTATGGCCTAGCCAACATCTGTTCATCTTTTCCACAAGAGTAACATGAGGGATTATGTCAAAATATTTTGTTAAAAGTTAGGTAAGCCAAATCTAGGTAAAGCTTTTTCTAATCTCCCAGTCTAGTAATCCTGTCAAGAAAGAGAAAAGGGTTGATCTGGCATGATTTGTCTTGATAAAGTCATGCTGGGTCTATGTAATCACTGTTTCTATGGGTACGGATCCATGGACTGTACCTGTGATTTCATTAGTACAGAGAAGAACTGATTTGTTGTTGAAGAAATTCCTTCTACCAATGACGGTCAGTACCTTTCTCATAAGTTTTTTAAAGAAGATTTTAGGGAATTGTCCACAATGCTGAGCATTTAAATAACACATTCAGGGTCACACAGTCAATATGTATCAGAAGTGGGATTTGAACTCAGGCAATCTTGGCTCCAAGACAAATTTCTATCCAATACACACACACACACACACACACACACACACACACACACACACACATAATCAGCATTTGGTATTTTGGTAAAACAACAATAAACAAAACAAAGAGGCTTATGCAAAAATTCTATATGGCATAAACTACCACTTTCTTCTCGAATTCAAAGAAGATAAAAAATTTATGGACCTGCTAAAATGAGAAAAGAGATACAATAAAGAGAAAGCCAAAAGAGTGTCTGGCTCCAAGGCCAGTTGGCCTAGTACTTTCTAGACGCTCATTAATTATAACTTTAACATATCCTAGAATTTTGCCATAGATCTAAACTAAACTCACTCTCCTATAGGTTGCAGACTCCATTTTCTTTCTTATTGAAGATGGAGGAAGAGGAAAAGAAGGAGAAAGATAAGGAAGAGGAGAAAAAAAGAAGAAAAAAACATTACGATGATGGTGAGGATGATGACAGTCAGGACATTTGCTCGTTCCTGTGGTACCTCTTCAATTCTCTGTATTCTCTCAAAGATCACTGATAGTGGTTCATCGATCAAATCGCTAACATTTTAATAGCTTTTTAGGCTTTGTAACCTATTTGAACCTTGGAGTGCTACATAGTGACTTGCCCAAGGTCATGCAGCTAATAAGCATCTAATTTTGAATTTGAATTCAGGTCTTCCTGATTACAAGTCCAGTGTTCTATCTGCTGTGCTACCTAGCTGCTTCTTATATCTCCTATTCTTTCAGTATCCATAGACATAGATCCTTTTTGGAAGCTATCTCCCAAGATTTTGGTTGCTTCTATAACACCAACCAGATTCTCCAGGCTGGTAATGAGAATGGTTCAAATTTAATCCAGAGTAACAATCCCTATGGTCCCTTCCTTAGCCTCCTGACAGATAAAAGTGTCATTGAGATAAGGGGAAAGTTTATCAAGATATATTGCTGTTAGAAGAGTGAAGCCTTCAAGAGAGTCTGGGTAGCAGAAGTCTCCCAAAAACACTAGTGTATGCCTATGGCAGTTGACCAGCCTGTATTAAGAACTCATCAACAATCTCTTCTCACTGGACAGTTTCCAGTACACTTCTACATAATATTTATGTCTCTTCTTCGACAACCCAAACACTTGTGGTCACATTCCACTCTCTGTTCTTGGATTTTTATGTCTTCTTCAGATACAAAGCCATTCCTATCTATCATACCTATTTCTTTTGTAAAAAATATATGTTGGGCTTTTTTTGGGGTGGGGTGGCACAGCGTGGCACCTGGTACAATGAGTAGAGCATCAGACCTGGAGTCAGGAGGACTTGAGTTCAAATCTGGCTTGAGATACTAGCTGCGTAACCCTGGGCAAGTCACTTAATCCTGATGGCCTCAAGTTCCCTCATCTGTAAAATGAGCTAGAGAAGGAAATGGCAAACCACTCCAGTATCTCTGCCAAGAAAACTCAAAGTGGGGTCATGAAGAGTCAGACATGACCAAAAAATGACAAAAAAGGTGGTAAATGATCAAGACAAGATTCAAATTCAGTGGCTCCAAGTTTAGTAGCCTGTCCACTGTACTATTGTGCCTCCCTTTGGCCTGGGATAAGATAGGGGTCATCAATCATCTGTCAACCTTCTCTGTCAAACACATATTTTAAAACAAACTTAACAGGAGTCCACATCAGTCTCTCATCCTGACTTTCCTCTTTCATTCAACAGCATCCGTTTTTCTGTTTCCAACTCATTTTCTTTTACTTCTCTCCCTGTCTCTCCTAAACGTCTCTAAGCCTTATTTCTTCTTTCAAAGTATCTCTCTGACTCATTCTCTCTCCTCCATCCCCATTTCCACAAATCTAATTTAGCTCCTTTATAATGTCTCAAATATGGGCCCTTGGCCATCTCCTCTCTGTCCGTGATCATCCTCTCTTCAGTGTTTTCCCCTTGGCTTTACACCCTTGGCTTTCAAACATGCTCAGATCTCCCTCAGTTTGGAAAAAACCCCACACCTCTACTTGATACCTTTGATCCCTCCAGCTACCATTCTCTCTCTTTTCTTTTTTGCCTAATTTCTAGAATATATGATCCACCCTCACTGCCTCTATTCCTCAAAACTCACCCTTTCCTTTATCTCCTTTCGATCCCCATCATGCTGCTTAGTCTACTGTAAGGCCACTGACCTTCCAACTACTGAACCCAATGACCTTTCCTCTGTCTTCATTCTGCACTGTTTCTCAGCCCCATCTGGCACTGCCAACCACCTTCTTACTTGATGTAATTCTCTCTTTACTTAACACTATCTTCTTGATAATACATGCCATTAGTTCTGCTACATCTCTGACTCTTCTGCTATTTCTCATCATGATTAATAGTGGTAACAAGGAACATTATTTTTAGCACTTTAAAATTTTCAAAGCTCCGTACAAATGTTATTTCACATGAATTTGACGACAGTCCTGTGAGATAGGTACTATTATTGTCCCCATTTTACAGATGAAGAAACTGAGTCTGAGAAAGATTAAATGACTTACATAGACTCACAAAACAAACAGGTGTCTGAGGGAGGATTTGAATTCTGGTCTTCCCAACTCAAAATCCAGTGTTCTACTCACTAAGCCACCTAACTGTCCCACTATCAACAGTCATTTGCTGAGTGTCTATTATGTTTGGGTACACTAGTGATATAAATACACTTCCACCAAAGGCCTTACGACCTAATTAAGGAAACAGGATACACAGTCAAAAAAGGACTAACATAGATTCCAGTTAATCTATGTCAAAGACCCTAAGAATGGGATAAACACTTGTTTGAGAAGTTCAGAGGCAGGAGAAATCAAGAAGAGCTCTAGTGGGGCCTCAGAGAAGCCTTCTTCCTCTTCTCCTTCTCCTTTTTCAGAATTAATCAGGGTTGTGACTTGCCTAGGGTCACATAGCTAGCTAGGAAGTGTCTGAAACCAGATTTGAACTCAGGTCATCCTGATTCCAGGGCCACTTTGCCATCTAATTGCTCCCAGAGAAGACTTCTGAAAAGAGGTGGGGCTTCCATTAGATTCTGAAAGAAATGTAGGATTTAGGAGGAGGAAGAAAGCATTTTTTTGGGGGGTGGGGTGGGAATGAATGAATGAAAAAGTATTTATTAAGCACTTCCTAAATACAAAGCCTTGTGTTAAATACCAGGGATAGGAATAGAGAAGAGTAGGTGATCCTTGGCATAGAAACATGAAGGTGGAAAAGAGTGAAGCATGTGCAGAGGACTGGGCTGAAACAAAGATTTGGTAGGGAAGGAGGAAACAATGAGTCTGTAAAAAGTTTAGTTGGAGCCAGACTGTAGTGCATCTTAATTAATTTTTAATTAATTTCAAATAAATAAAATCTTAATTAATTCAGGATACATGGTCCTGAATGGCCCTTCAATGATCAGGCAATGAGGAGACAATGAAGTCTTCATAATTGAAAGGCTTCATAATTGTGAATGAGGAAGATTAATCCAGCACTGGAGTTCAGGATGGATTAGAGAGAGGCAGGGAATAGGGAAAGGAAGACCATGGAGAGTGTGTATACATGTATTGTATGTAGTCTAGGCAGCAGGTAACCAAAACCTGAACCAGGGCATTAGGGGAAGCAAGGAGATGATGGCTTAGAGACACTAAAGGGAGGGAATCAGCAAGATTTTACACTTGATCACAACAAATAACTAATGACTGGAAGCAACGTGATAGAGGCAAGGCTTGGTATGTAAAGTATGATTCTGGGATTGACATTTCCTTGTCCATGTCTGAACCTTGGCTTACCCTGTTCCTCCTCCTTGGAAAACTCTCTCCCAACCCCTCCACATACTTGATGCCCATCTATCTACTACAAAAGTCAGCTAGAGTCCCTGCCTCTAGCAAGACTCTGACCTCCTCTGGATCCATAGGGATAATAGCTTCAATTTTATCTAGACCTTTCTAATATAGAAAATGCTTCCCTCTGCTATCCATTTTAAGAGAAAGAACTGATAAATAGAGGTATGCCTGATATGGTTTTACATATATAAATATTTATGTCATAATAGATAATATAAGGTAAAATATAATACAAAATATAAAGTAACACGTAACAAAATTATATCTATAAATAAACGTACACAGACATACATGTTTGTATCAGATGGCATCCTTCTCTGATGCAAGAAGGGGAGGGAGGAAGGGAAACAGTTTGGAACTTAAAATGTAACTACAAAAATTAAATTAAATTTTAAAAAAATGCTTCCCTCATAACAGCCCCATGAGACAAGTAGTATAGATATTGTTATTTTCATTTTACAGATGAGGTAACTGTGGCTCAGAAAGACAGAGTAACTTACTCAAAGTCCTATAGCAAGTGATAGGATTAGTACTCAAATTCAAGTGCTCCATATTTCACATCTGGTGGAGCACCATGAGGGCTTCATGAAATGCCCATCACCCCTTGGGGCACATCATATACATTACTTAGGCTGGTTAATAGTTTTGCCATAAACAGCACCTGCCCTGTCTCATCTAGATTCTGAGCCCCTGGGCAGGGACACAGTCTTATGCCCCTCATGTCCCCCTTGGCTCCTAGTACAGAGGCCCTGTAAGCAGTGGAGTTTAATAAGTAGGAAGTGATTGATTTTTTTACCCCCTAATTTCATTCTAAATTTACTTGCAACTTCCTCACTACTCTTTTAAAAAGACCATGCCCCATTTCACAGAATAGAAAATTTAAAGCTCACATCAAATATAATCAGATTTTTACAGATTTTATAGGAAGTCCTCAGTTTAAATCTCCCCTCCAATGCTACTGTCCAGATGACCCACCTCCCTCCCTGGGCAAGTCCTTTCACTGCTATGGGTCTCAGTTCATTCATCTGTAAAATGGGGATAACAACAGCATCTATCTCACAGGACTAGCGTGAGAAACAAGGAGATAACAGGATTCGAAAGCATCTTGCAAAAAGCTCAAAGCCTGTGTCTAGTAGCGATAATTAGGTCACTTGTCCACTTCTAGGAGGGTTCTTCTTTTATTCTTATAGAAGGGTCCTGGGGGAGTGGCATGAAGGGTGCCCTGAAGAGCAGGGGAAAGGAGTGGAGCTAGCAGAAGGTCAGTGATGGGAGATGATGGGAGAGCCAGAAAGAGGTGAAAGGAAGATGTAGGGCTAGGGGAGCAAGGTCAGTTACTGCCTCAGTTTACATCTGGGCTCCAGGAAGGACTATGCAACTTTCACTTTGGAGGGAGTGATGAGGGCACATGCCCTTTGGTTGGAGCTCAGAGAACTACAGGAAGTCAGGAGGGGAGTCTCCTTCCTGCTTCATGGGTGTTTGGAAGGACTGGCATGGTGGGCACCAAGGGGCTGCCCCCTGTACCCAGAAGTGGGCAGGTCTCTGCCTTCATACCTGCTGCTGGCCCTGGATCCTCATGTACTCAGACCGCTGCTTGCTGTGCTTGCCTTTGTCTGGGCTGCTTGGCTGTCCTGGCTTCAGCCTGGATGCCCCTGGCGTCACCATCTTCATAGGTGGGATGGAGACCCCGCCACTCTGTGGAGGGGCAGAAACCGGGGTAAAAGTTAGAGAGACTCCTAAAAAGAAGGGAATTTGGGCTGGGCTTAGCTAGCCCTTTTCCTTCTTCTCTCTGGAGCTATTCTGGCCCGTGTCCTCTCTGGGCCCAGGGCCCCCTCTTTGAGGACTTTCTGGATCCATTGACCCCTTTTTTTGTCTCTCTGGGTCTGGGGCCTTATTTGTAGGATCTCTCAGTAAAAAGGAAAATATGCTCCCTGGCCAATTCTTCACTTCTTTAGTCAGAGCTAAGCAAACAGAATGGGTATTGATCTCAGCAGATGTCAGCCTCCTCAGTCTTCTACAATAGGGGTTTATAACATTTTCTATGGGTGTCATGGACTCCTCTGGCAGTCTGGTGAAGCCTAGGGACCCTTTTTCAGAACAATGTTTTTAACTGAAGGAAATACAAAATTTTAGTTAGAGGTCAGTAAAAATGAAGATGCACTCCCCTCCACTCCATTCTTCAAGTTTATGACTCTGTGGACCCCAAATTAAGAATTCTTCCTCGAAAGGGTATGGGATAGTGAAATGAAGTAGGGTAATGGATAGAATGCAGGGCCTGGAGACAGGAAGACTCAATTTCCTGAGTTCAAATCTTGCCTTAGACATTTACTAGCTGTATGACCCTGGGCAAGTCACTTGACCCTGCTTGCCTCGGTTTCCTCATCTGTAAAATGAGCTAGAGAAGGAAATGACAAACCATTCTAGTATCTTCGCCAAGAAAATCCCAAAGGGCATCATGAAGAATCAGACACAACTAAAAAATGACTGAACAGCAAACAAATTTGAGAGCATTCTCTTTCGGGGTTCTCCTGCCCCCTGATCATGAGAGGTGCCAACAGCCATAGGAAGAAGGCCTTCCCAGGTCACTTCAAAGAGGAATGTCACTGGCAATGTTCATCAGAGCACAGCAGGACAGAGATGGCACTGTCCTGCAACAGGAGAGGTTGTGTTACAATGACCTCTCTGATCCTATGATCCCCATCCCCAGGCAAAGAGCCCAGGACCAGAGCACTACAGCCGCCAGGGATTTTAGAAAACATCTGTTAGTGTAATGCTCCCATTGCAGAGAGAGGAAACTGAGACCTAGAGAGAGGTAAGAACCCCAGTCTGATGATGCTGCTCACTCACTGTCCCTCATACTACATTGCTACATGCTTAGAGGCCAGGCTCTCCTCTCTTTTTCGGCTAATGGGCCTCGATCTTTCTACCTTCCTTCCAACCATGGGCAGGGACTCTGAGAATGGTGGATGGCAGCAGATCCGCTCAAACACCAGGCCCTGGTCCTAACCAAAGAGCAGAAATAACGAGAGGCTGGAAGGGAGAGACGCAGGCAGAGATAATCCAAGAGACAGAGAAAGAGTCAGAGACATAAGTGGTGGGAACAGGGGTGGGGGGGGAGGGGGAGAGTATCTTTATTGTTGGCTTGTGGATACAAAGTGGGGGGTGGAGGACTGAGGTAGGGCTGGGCATGGCCGCAAGTAGGAGTTGGACCCCCTCTTGAACCATCTTCTTCACACCCTCCTCTCATCCCAGTGCAAGAGCCAGGAAAAGAGCTGGGCAACAGGTCAGGAGAGCCGGCTCCCCAGTCTCACCTGGACACAGGCCACCCTGGGCTTCCAGTCTCTCACACTCCACAGTCACAAGGCAAGGAACAGAAAGAGACCCCGGGGCAGGTGGGAACAGAGCTCAGGTCTCTTCCTTCCTGCCCGCTCCCCTCAACTCAAAAGGACAGAAGGGAGAAACGTGTGGAAGCAGGAGAGGATACAGAATAGATCAGCCACCTGGGAAGTGGGGGGCTGGGGCAGGGTCCCAGAAAGGGTGCCAATGGCAGGTGCTGAAGGAGCCTTGCCCATCGCATTTAGTGTGGCCTCCAGCTCCTAGATTGTCTCTTCCAAACTGTCAAATAGCTGGAAAGAGAGCCAAGAACTAGCATTCGTCTCTGCTGAGTCCAGACCAAGAGGACCTTTTTCATTCTGGGCCTGAGGTACAGTCCTCTCTGCACAGTCTCCCATGGGCATGTGGGTACTGTAACCAGAGTGTGTAATGGTTTCTTCCGGTCTCACAGTGGCAGAGGCAGTACCTACAAGGATGCCTGGACGCTGACTTTCATCTGACCCCTCTCCCCTGTGGCCAGTCAGCCTGGTTCCTTTCTCTTCCACCAGCTGTTGAATGGTCCCTTCTGTTAGTACTTGGACCTTGATGGCCACTGTTTTCAATGATTCCTCCTCCTGCCTTGGTCTTTGGGTTCTTCCAGGTGGGCAGGCACCTGCTTTTGCCTGAGGCCTCGTCACCACCAGTTTGGCCTCTGCCAGGTCCTGGCCAAGTAGTGGTGCTTGGCACTGGTTAGTGACTCTGCTTCTACTAGCACTCACTAATGTCCGAGGCAGAGGGATGGGCATTATCTCTGTGCCTGCCCCTTCAGCCATCACCTCTGGAGGTGATGGCGGGTTGGAAGTACATTCGGTTAGGATGATCTGAGGGATGCAGAAGCTTCTGGGCAGGGGAGCAGTCTGTGGGGAGAAGAGAGATAAAGAAGAGTGAATAAAGGACCCCCCCACAGGGGCCCTCTGATCCATCCTGCCAATCCCACCTCTCCCAGTTCTTTCTGGGGGTTTCCCAAAGCCAGCTAAGGGAAGGCTCAGTCTACGCCCATCTCTACTTCTGCCCAAACCCAGGGAGTCCATAATCCCAAGACTAGCACTAGCCTCTACCTCGGGTGGTCAGTGAAGCCGCTTGGAGATGGCACCATAAAGATGTAAAGAGAGGTACAAGAAACCCCTTCCCCAAAACCCTACCCCCTGCCTGAGGTGTGTACTTACCTGCTGCTGGGAGGGGTGAAGCCTCTAGGGAGGCTCTGGGTGAGGATACTCAAGTTGGCACCACACCCAGCTCACTCCACCTTCTGATGGTGCAATGCAGGACACAGAGTGGGCCCGTCCGGTCTGATGCTCTGCCTTGGCACATATCTATGCATGCTCACGTGTGTGTGTGTGTGTGTGTGTGTGTGTGTGTGTGTGTGTGTGGATACGTGTGCGTGTGTGTAGCAGGCTATGTATGTAAGATTACCTCTGGTGCTGAGGGGGAGAGCCTGTGTGACTGGCCTCTTAAACCCGGCCAAGGAGTTGCTGCTCATACAAGGTGGGCTTATTGCTCAGTTCCTCCTCTCAGGGCAACATCTCCCTTGCTACCAGGCCCTGTGGTCTCTCACACCCTAGGCATCCTGAGAATGACTCTCTTCCAAGGTAACTGAGTCTTCCTAAGCTACCCTCTCCTCCCTGAGGCACCTGTTACTTGGGGAGAAATTACAAGACAGCATTGGAACTTCTAAGCCAGAATGCAAATCAGACTATGGCCTAGAATGAAGTGAGATCAGGGAGTTATGCCCCTTCCCCCTAATCCTGGAGTAGACCTTCCCCAAGCTGAGAGCACTCAAGTTCCCCAGGCTCTGTCCCCCTCTTCTACCAATGGCATCCTCCCATGGCAGAGCCATCCCAGAGTCCCCAGGGAGTACAGAAGCCAGAAGAAAGGTGTGGAAGTCAGGCAGCAGCAGGGACCAAGCTTAGAGAGGAGAGACTTCCAGATGCTACGAGATGCTAGGACCAGAGAGAGGCTAAGGGAAGCTGTGGGATCTCCCAGGAACACAGGGTCATGGATTTACAGAGGAGGAAGTTAAATGTCTCAAAGGTGGACACAGTCTCCCTGGATCAAAGTGAGTGAGATGAGGCCGAAGAGGGAAGAAGGGGCCAAGGAGCAGCCTCATCCCCCAATCTGGGGCCCCTGCAGAGGGACACAGCAGGAGAGAAGACACAGACTTAGAGACATAAGGTCCCTACCCTGGGTCAGGCCTCAGAGGGGCAGAGGTGGTGGCCACACACAGGCGGGGGACCAAGAAGTGGATTGCTATGTGGGGGCCCAGGCTGAAGAATTCCTTCTGGTACTGGGGAGCCACAAGTTCCCCCAGGGGGAGGGTAGGGGGTTGTCAAGGAAAGGTTAAGTGTACAGTTGGTGATGTGAGGGCAAGTCCATAAGTGTCATTCCTGGTAAGTGACTGAAAGCTTGGAGGAGACCGTGAGCAGGTGAGCAGCATGTTAGCGTGTTAGAGTATTAGCGTGAAAGAGGCAGCAGTGACAGAGGGAGCTGTGAAGGGACAGGCAGAGAGACAGCAGTTGAAAAGAGGTTTAGGCTGGTTACCTTCCGTAGGGGGCCCGGGGTGGGCCCAAGGGGCCCAGATTCCTGGGGGGAGAACGAGGCTGGGAACAGCTGGCAGCGGGGCATGGGGGAGAGGGGCATTGAACTTCTTTCAAACACCTGAGGAGGCAGAAGGTTGGGGGTGGGTTTGGAGGGGGGATCAAAACTTTGGGATGGGGGGGTCTGTTCAGATCAGGGACTCCTGAGGAGGATGGGGGACACCGATCCAGATTTCTAGCCTTGCTTAGGGAGGTGAGGGAAGAACCAAGGGTGGGCTGACCTCTCTCAAGCTGCAGGGATGCTTAAGAAAGAAACTCTACTTCTCCCTCATCTCCTTCCCTTCTGGAGGATATAGTACAATCCCCATGAATTATTCTGTTTCTTCAATCGCAGAGCTTTTGGGTATGAGAGATCTCTAAGTCCTTAGCTATAGAAATCCCAAAGTGATTGAAGAAGAGAAAATGGAAGACTTTTCCTATCAACCTCAGTCATGTGAGGAAGCAATCAGACTTCTTCCTCACTTCTTACAGTAGGGTGGATGGTAGGGAAACTGAGGCAAAGGAGGATACCATTAACTCATAGCTTGCTCGGAGACTTGGGGGGCAGAGTTGGGAACAAAAGCTGGGAGTCTGTCTCCTCCTGGCCTCAGGCCCTGTCTTCTTTCTCTGGGCATGGAAGAGGGAAGGAGCTGCTGTGCCAGAAGCCTGGAGCCTGGAGCCCGGGCTGAACCCTGTCACACACCTCCAGTTCTGCTATGATTCGGTCCTCATCATCTTCATCCTTGATGGCTGACGCCATGATGGGCGGGGTAGAGGCTGGACGGGCCACCTCAGACACTGTCCGGCGCAGTTTCACTTGGGGTTTCTGGACCTCCAGCTCTTCTGACTCTGCCTTCTGTAAGTGACCCCAAGTGGAGTAAGGGAACCCAATATCAGTGCCTCTATCCCCTGACCTCAGACCCAATTTCTCTGTTACCCTATCTGCCTCTCCTCCCACCCTCTGTACCTTACACAACGTCTCTCCCTAAGATAAGATGTTGTAGAGTTTAAAGACACAAGCAAGGGTCTACCCTGCCTTGTCCTAAAATACACTTTTATTGTTGTGTCCAACTCTTCGTGACCCCATTTGGGGTTTTCTTGGCAGATACTGGAGTGTTTTGATATTTCCTTCTCCAACTCATTTTACAGATAAGAAAATTGAGGCAAGCAGGATTAAATGACTTGCCCAGGGTCTTGCAGCTAGTAGGTATCTGAAGCTGAATTTGAACTCACAAATGAGTCTTCCTGACTTCAGGTCTGGCACTCTGCACTAAGACATCACCTAGCTGCCCAATGGATGGTATTAAATATTTCTTTCATTGTCTCTGTCCCAGCCTCACCAAATTCCTTGATGTCCTCCTTCCCCAGTTCCTCCCTCTGCTCCATTCTAGAAAGGATTCTCCTTCCATATCTCAAAGGATTGAGAAGTTATCCTGAGATGCCTCTAGAAAGGACCTCATAAAGCCTCTCTCTACTCAGTCAGAGGGTTCCAGCATACCTAAAGCACACCCTCCCTCCCCATTGTGTGCTACCCTGTCCTCAACTGAATAATGACCCTGCCTGGCAGTGGGAGATGGCAATGGTACCTTGATGAAGGCTGAGTCTTTCTTGCTGGTGACCACTACTTCTCCGGTGCGGGTGGTGGTGAGGCCATGGGAGGAAGGGAAACTTCGTCGAGGAGGGGGTGGTGGGGGTGACTTAGAAGGCTTTTCTGTTCGGTATCGGGGCACAGTCAACTCATCTAGAGACAGACAAGGAAGGGAGTCCATCAGAACAATTACCTGAGTGACATGGGGACACGCATGCCATTCCAAAGGGAAGAGAACTGAGAGTCCAAGGCCTAGTTCCCTTGGCCAGATCCCAAGAAAAGTTGCAAGTCCTGGTGCCATCCTCAGCTCAGGACCAAATCATTCTGCTTTCTCTTTTCCATACTACATACTACCCTGATTCCTCCCATTCCACAGGACAGAAACTGTGCCTCTTCCCCTCCTTCCACTCTACCAGGGCCCAGTGCTTGATCTGGGCCTTCCCTACCTGAGCCCCTCCGCCCACTGGCCTCTCCGCGGGGGGCTGCCTTCTGGCCATGGGGGGCTTTGGAGGGTTTGTGCTCAGGGGTGGGGGCTGGCCCCCGAGGCTTTCCTGCACAATCCAGGTCTGGAATGGCCTTCAGCAGCTCAGCCTGGGTCTCTTCCAGCAGCCGGTTAATGTCCTTGGCACTGTACTGACTCAGGGCTGCCCTCTTCTCCTCCCAGTCCCTCTCAGCTGCCTGAGGGAAGGAAGAGGAAAACAGGTGAGGAGACAAGGCTCATAGCTGACCTTCCATGGAACCCTTGTCCAACCTCTGGTTCCTCCTAACCCACCTCATCCCTAGGAAATAGCAAGGATAGAATGGGAGCCTCAAAGAAACATCTTTGCTATCCCCCCCAAAAAAGGTATCAGGTTCAAGAACCTAGAGGCGCCCAACCATTTTATACTTTGCAAAGCATTTAATGAAACCCAGGAGGCTTCATTAGTTAATTAGTCAACAATCATTTATTAATTATGTGCTATGTGCCAGGCACTGTGTTAAGTATGGGAATGTTAAAAAAAGGCAAAAAAGTTTCGTCTTGAGGATAGGAGACATTTAGATTCCCCTTGGGAAGCTGTAATAAATTTCCACATACCTAGTCATTTTCTCCATCCCAGCCTTCACACTCAGCCATCTCACCATCCCTCACTCCACACCCCCCAACCCTGGACCACCAAGGGACAGGAACCCAGACATGTATGTCCCCAACAGCCCAAGCACCTCCACAGATACGGCCTTGTCCACGCTTCTCTTGCTGGGTGTTTCAGGGCCCCTGGAAGGATTGCCCCCCTTGGGTGCGTGAACGGAGCCCTCGCCTGGCCCCCCCAGCTCATGGAGGCTCAGGGGAGGGCTGGGGGGTGGCACCTCGAAGTCCAGGCTTTTGCCAAAGTCACACTCAGCTGTCACCTTCTTTGGAGACTGGCTCAGGAGGTTGTTTGGAGGTGGCCAGGTACCCTCATCCACTTGCCTGGGGAGATAGGTAGCTGTGAGGCCTTTGGAGTAAGGGAAGTGAGGTAGACAGTCCGTGTTTGTCCTCCTCCGAGGGACTCCTGAATCCTCTGGTAGTAGACATGTGAGATAAGCTCTGGGGTCATGGGATTGTACAGAGGGGACACACAGAGGAGTGACTAGGCTCAGATGGAACACTTCCAGGCCAAGCAGAAGAGTATTGTGGCAAGGGGAGCTAGCAGGTAAAATGTATCGAGAGGGTAAGCTGGGAAGGGTCTTATTTCAGATCTGGGGCCAGAATGATCTCATGGGATAAGGAGAGTCCCAAGAGCAAGGCTGGCTTGGGGATCTGAACTGGAGTGATGGTGACTCCTGGGGAAGAGGGTGGGGGAGGTCATGCTGACCTTCGGATCTGAGCCAGTGTGTCCGTGACCCCTCGACAGCGCTTGAGGAGCCCATCCAGCCTCTGTGGCTCCTCCTTTAGGAACTTTACTGCCTCTACTTCCACCCGGAGAACCACTCGCATCTTACTTTGCAGCCCAGGGAACTGGGCTGCGAGGAGAGAGCAAGAGGGAAACAAGGAAAGTGAATGTAGGACACATTGGAAGAGAAGAGTCCCCGTACCTCAGAGACCATCTGAGCAGTGCTGCTACAACACTCCAGACTCCATTGAAGACCACTAGCGAAAAGCAACTCAACTACCTCTCTAGGAAGGCACTTTTAACTCTAAGTATTAAGAAGTCCTTCTTTCTCATTTTGTTGTGACCCATTTGAGGAGTTTTCTTGGCAAAGACACTGGAGTAGTTTGCCATTGTCTTCTCCACTTCATTTTACAGATGAGGAAACTGAGGCCAACAAGTGACTTGCCGAGGCTCACACAGCTAGGAAGTATCTGAAGTTAGATTTGAACTTAGGTCCTTTCTGACTCCAGATCCACTGTGCCACCTAACTGTCCTTGAATTTTTCTCATTTCCCTTGCTCCTTTGCAGAGGTTAGGGGGGCTGGGAGTGTCCACAGGTGTGGAACATTACATTTAATGCCAGTTTTTTGTGAACTTATCAGTTTTGCTTAAACTATCTTATCTTCTTCCTTTTTTCTTTTAAAAAATTTACATGAACCAGGCATGGTGATACATGAATGCTACTGGAAGCAGTTACTGGTAGATCACTTGAGAAGAGGAGTTCTGAGCTTCAGCTGAGCTAAAGGCAATTGGATGTCTTTGCACTAAGCCCTAAATCAATGGGGTAAGTCTAAGGAGTTGAGGAAACACCAGGTTGCCCAAGAAGGAATGAATAGACCAAGTCAGAAACAGAGTAGATTAAAGTTTGAGTGCTGATTGGCAGTCAGGTCAGTCCATGAGTGGCTGGGGACTAGATGAGAAATGGGGAGACACAGTCTCAGAAAATAAGAAAGAAAAAATATTTGTCATTAGGCAGGGGTTCTTAACTTTTTGGTGTTGTGGAGACCTTGGACAGTGTTAAAACCTTTAGCTTCTTTCTCAAATGAATGTTTTTAAATTCATAAATAAAATACACAGGATTAAAAAAGAAATCAATTATACTGAAATATAGTTATCAAAATATTTTTAAAAGCAAACTCAGATTAAGGACATATATTAAATAGGATGGAGAAGGAGAAAGAAAAAGGGGTACAGCAAGGCATCTAGGCTATATTAATATATATGTATATTTAAAAGTCCTTTTGTCCAATAGGTTGTCTAATATATATGAGCAAAAGTAACTTGCTCCAGTCTTTCTTCCTCTTTCCTTATGAAGATATGACCATCTAAGCTCTAAATCAAATTCTGCCTCATGTTACTTTTCCCCACTGAATGACCAAATTAAGATGATGCTCTATAATAATCTATTTAGTGATGATGGGGGAAGGGGAAACCAGAAAGGGACAACTAGATAGAGCAGTGAATACAGTGCTGAGCCTGGGCTCAGAAAGATCTGAGTTCAAATATGACCTCAGATATTTACTCGCTATGAGACCCTGGGCAAGTCACTTAATCTCTGCCTACCTCAGTATCCTCAAGTGGAAATTATAATAATGGCACCGACCTCCCAGAGTTGTTGTGAATATCAAATGAGATAATATTTACAAAGTGCTTAACATAGTATTCTGTAAAGTGCCTGGCATATAGCAAGAGCTTAATAAATACTTATTTTCTTCTTTTCCAGCCTTGCAATGATTCTCTTCCACTTACACTCACTGCTTTCTAGCTTTGTCCTGTGGGGTGAAACTGAATGAGTCTAACCTTTTTTCCCTAAGACAGTCCTTCAGCTACCTGAAGACAGCAATCACTCCTACCCAAGTCTTCTCTTCTGCAGGCTAAACAACTGTAGGTCCTTCCATACATTCTCATGGAACCTGCTCTTCAGCCTCCTTGCCATCTTGGTTAACTGCCCCTGGACTCAATCAAGCTTGCAAAGTCCTTCCCAGAACACAGTACTCCAAAAGCAATAAAACAGATTTGGCTTGGCCAGAGTCCAGGGCAGTGAGTGAGACTATCATCTCCCTGGATATGATACTGTATCTCTATTAATTCTGTTTAAGATCACACAGTTGTTTCAGTTGTGTCCGACTTTTTGTGACCCCATTTGGGATTTTTTTGGCAAAGACATTGGAGTGTTTTACCATTTCCTTCTCCAGTTCATTTTACAGATGAAAAAAATTGAGTTAAACAGGATTAAGTGACTTGGAAACAAAGCTAACTAAGTATCTGAGGACAGATTTGAACTCAGGTCTTCCTGATGCCAGGCCTGGTGCTAACTGCCCTGAGTTCATACTACCTAGCCTTGGGGGGCTCCATGTCACACTGTGGATTCATATTGTGCTTCCAGTCCACTAAAATGATGTTGAGACGCTAGATAGGAGGAATGGAGGGACTGCACAATGAAGGAAGGGGAAGTTAAAGTGAGTAGGTAAGAGCAGGGCTGCCCCCCATCCTGGGCCAGGCTACAGGGAATCACAGAGTCTTAGAGATCTTCCATGGTACCCCTCCTCCCTCCAAGAAGCCCCCAGGCCAGGCCTACTTACACTTGAGCTCCGTCAGGGTCTCCCCCAGCTGTTTCAGCACCAAGGCCTTCTCCTCCAGCTCAGGGCCTGGAACCAGCCGATGGTTGTGGGACACCTCCTTCTGGATCTTCTCCACTGATTTCTCCAGGTCGCTGCAGCCAAGAAACACACCACTGCTCAAGACCCTCCATCCCCTGCCCAGACCTACCTCTTCCTCCTGGGTAACCCAGGATCTAGCACAAGACACAAGGCAGAAAAAAGTCAGAAAAGGCTGTTCAAAATCAGAAGAAAATAAGGGTAGGAGCCAAGTCATACAATTTCAAGTTGGAGGGAACCTCAGAAGTCATCCAATCCAGCTTATCCCAAGAGTTAGGAATCATTGCTAGTACTACTACTACCACCACCACCACCACCACTACCCCCACTACCACCACCACCCCCATGACTACTACTATTATTTTGAGACAGCATGGTATATTGGAAAGAGTGTTGGATTTCGAGTCAGAGGATTTTGGTTCGAATCTCAGCTCTGCTTACATAACCTTGGGCAAGTCACTTCCATTCTCTTAGCCTCTATTTCCTCATCTGTAAAATGAGGGGTTGGGCCTGAGGTCACTTCTAGCTTTAAGCATGGACTCGTTGACAGATGGCCCCTTCTTGAATACTTCTAGCAAAAGGAAGCGTATTGCCGCATCCATTCCATTTGGACCACAGTCAAGAAGACCTGAGTTCAAATCCAGCCTCAAACACTTATCAGTGTCTGTGAATGACCTTGAGCAAGTCACTTACCCTCTGCCTGCCTCAGTTTCCTTATCTGTAAAATGAAGATGATAATAGCAACTACCTCCCAGGGTGGTTGTGAAAATCAAATGACATAATAATTGTAAAGCATTTAGCATAGGGACAGGCACATAGTAAGCACTATATAAACGTTAGCTACTGTTATGATTAATATTTAGGACATTCTTCCATACGTGAAGCTGGAATGTGTCTCCTTGAAAATTCTATAAATTGCACATAGTTCTGCCTCCTGGAGCCATAGAGAAAAACAAATCCCTTGACCTCTCCCATAAAACGGAAGCAGATAGCAGAACAGATCAAAAACCACTATCCTACCGTATGTTGCTTAGAAGAAACACACTTGAAACAGAGAGATATACACAGAGTAAAGGAAAACTTGGAAAGATTTGTATGAACTGATACAAAGTGAAATCAACAAAACCAGAAAATACTATACATAGTATCAGCAACATTGTGTGATTATCAACTATGAATGACTCAGCTTTTCTCAGCAACACGATGATCCAAGACAAGTACACAGATCCAAGTACAAAGGACTCAAAGGAAAATGCTAATAACCATATCCAGATAAAGAACTGATGCAGATCAAAGTACATTTTCCTCACTTTATACTTTCTAGTGTTTTTTTTTACTTTTGATCTGTTTCTTCTTCTACAACCAAGATGAATATGGAAATGTGTTTTACATGATAACATATGCATAAACTATATCAAATTGCCTAACCATTTTCAGAAAATGGAAGAGGAGGGAGAAAATTTGGAATTCAAAATCTTGTAAAAATGAATGCTAAAAATTTTCTTGATTTGTAATTGTCGGAAAAAGTACTATTTAAAGAAAAACAAAGAAAAGAAAAGCTAATCCCGGCTTCAGACCATATTCTGCCCAATCAGTAGCTGAAACAAGAAGTCATTTCCTTCCCTAATTCTTCTTCAGGCTAAACATCTTTAGTTACTTATAGGTCTGATGCTTCTATGAGATATGGAAACATCTCAAATGAAATGAGGTATGTAAAGAGTTCTGCAAGCTCGAAAGTACCTTATAAATTCCAGCAATTAATAATAATTAGATGGTGGTGGGGATGGTGGTGGGGATGATGCTCAGGATGAGATCATGAATAAATGCAATTAATATAATAAAGTTTGTAAACTTGAAGGTACCATATAAATTGCAGCTATTATTAATTAGTGTAATCAATATATAATTACATAACATCAATCAACAAACACTTATGAAGTATCTGCTATGTGCTAGGTGCTGTGCTAAGTGCTAGACATACAAAAAGGGGCAAAAGACAATCCCTGTCCTCAAGATGCTTACAACCTAATGGAAGAGACAACATGCAAACAAATATATATACAAAGTAAGCTACATGGAGAATGTAAAAAATAATTAACAGTGGGAAGGCCCTAAAATGAAGAGTGGATGAGGAAAGCTTCCTACAAAATATGGCATTTTGGTTGGGACTTAAAAGAAACCAGGCAGGGCAGTTAGTGGCTCAGTAGATAGAGTACTGGCTCTGGAGTTGGGAGAACCTGAATTCAAAGGCAGCTTCAGACCAGATACTTGACACTGTGTGACCCTAGGCAAGTCACCTAACCCCAACTACCTCAAAAAAAAAAAAATAAAGGAAGTCAGGGAAGTCAGTGGGTTGAACTGAGAAGGAAGAGGGTTCTAGGTATGGGGAGGAAAGGGCAGGGACAGTCATTATGTAACAATAACCATGTATTTATTCTGAGGTTTCTTGAGAGTCTGTTATCACACTACTGCTAACTCAAAAAATGTTCATGATCACTTAACATGCCTAAAGCTTTTTCATATGATCTACTTTCAAGCCATGTTTCCTTATCTTGTGTCTTTTGCAACTGAATTTTAAAATTTTTTAAATTTAAAAATTAAAAAGAACTTAACATAAGACTGATGAGTTTATCCTTCTCAAATATCATTGCTTTAGCAGTGGTCCATCATTCTGGTCTGTGATGGTCATTTTAATTCTGATTCAGTCATCTAATGTATTAGCTCTCCCTACTGGCTTGATATCATTTGAGGATGAGATAAGCATGTCTCTAGCCAAGTTGTTGACAAATACTGTAGATTTGACCAGATAAGGATAGAGCCTTGTGGCATGTCAAGAGAGACATCCTCCCTGGCTGACACTGAGCCGGGAATCCACTTTTTGCATCCAACCCACTATGGGACCATCTACCCAGATAATTAATAGCCTGAAGCTCTCTTCTCCTCTTCCACAAGGATAATATGGGAGACTTTGTCAAGGACCTTGCTGAAACTAAGTTTCTCTATCAGGCAAAACCAAGTAGAAGTCAGAATGGAAGAACCCCTGAGGGGAATAGCCTTTAGATGTCCAGTGAAGTTACAAAGCTGTCTAAGGGGAATGATATCTTTCTCCCAAAGCAGGAGAAGGTGGGCTTCTTGGAGGCAGGCAGGTTATAGTCTTGTGTTTGTATGCTCAGTATCAAGCATGAGGCTTCACAGAGTTTACTGTTGCTCTTGTTATGTTACATCAGAAGCACTCCATTTGGGGTTTTCTTAGCAGAGATACTGGAATGGTTTGTCATTTCTTACTCCAGCTCATTTTATAGATGAAGAAACTGAGTCCAACAGGGTTATGTGAATTGTGCAGGGTCATATAGCTAGTAAGTTTCTGAGGTCATATTTGAACTCAGGTCCTCCTGAGCTCTATCCAGTGCACCACCTAGCAGCCGATTCATACAGCAGTAGAGCACTTGCTAAACATTAGTTATATTAGATTAGGAAAGCAGTGACTCACTATCTTCTGGGCCCGAAGCTGGGCTCTGATTGGGCCCACCCTTTTCCCAGAGAACTGGTTTAAAGGAGGAAAGAGGAAGGAGCATCAGAAAACACTCAAAGACTAAAAACAAACAAACAAACAAACAGGCTTCAGGGCAGGATTCTTAAGAGGAAACCCTAGCAGAGTCATCCTTTATGCACAAGGAAGGAAGGACCACACTTGAACAGACACTGAGTCCAAATATTCCTCTGACACATAGAGATGTTACATCAGTAAATGTCTGGCAGCTTGCAATCTACACCCACCCACATGATGTGATTTTGATCCTTGTAACTCGTTTATGAGGGAAGCAGGTCAGGGATAACTAAAATATAGGGAAACTGAGGTCCACTCCTTTGAGAGATGTTACAGAATAAAGAAAATAAGGAGGAATCCTCACTGAAGGGGAGGGAAACTGTGGATCAATAGTTCATGGAATAAAAGGGATAGAAAAGGTATGTAATGGGTTGGGGGGGTCATGAGAACAAAGATGAAGGTGCCCTCTAGAGAAGGGCGTTCCACTGATATCCTCAAGAATACCAGAGAACTCTTAATCCTAGGAGCCCTGAGAAGGTCAGAGTTTTGTAACTCCCCATGTTTGTTATTTTTACCCCATTGCTTGTCTCAATGATTGCTGGCAGCAGAAACCCTCAGGAAACTCCCAGAGGGCTGTGCTTCCTTCAGGGACAAGAGGGTTGAGGAGAGGCTGGGTAACTGCCAGGGAACAGGCCAGAAAAGGAGAAACCCTGGCTAGAAGAAATGAGAGGAGGGCAGCTGAAAGAAAGCTGAGGAGTCACATCAACAGAGAAGATTATTGTGAGGGGAGGAGCAGAATCTGCTTGAAATGTTTTCTTTTGAATATGGCATGGGGAGGTATTAAGGCCAGGAGATTCAACACATGAGAAAGCTGAGGCATAGAGGTAACCTAATGACTTAGTCATAGTCACAGTTAGCAGTGAGCAGAGCTGAGATCTCAACTTAGAACTTGCTTCTCCCTTTCTCTCAGGAAGGGTTAGGGGTAAAGGGGGTGTTGATTCCTGTGGAAGATGATTATTAATTTTCACCTTCCTTAGAAGTCTGCAAATGCTTCAAATCAGAACATGAGTTATCATTTTGTTGATTATATAGGCTTAAGAAAGTGATGGGGAAAATGTTGATAGTGCAAAACAAACCGAAAAGTGTGTCACGTATTTTCAGAGAGTGGGTTGTTAAGCATTCATCAGCACCACCCACGGTTGGGGAGAAAGGAATAGGGGAGTAAGATGGTGGTACCTAGTATATAGTAGGTACTTAATAAATTTTATTGACTGATTGCTAAGTCAGACTAATAAGAGACTGATTTTTTTTTCATTAGATTTGGACCAGAAATTCATCCATTTGACCCAGAAATACCACTTGTAGGGACGTATCCCAAAGAGATCATAAAAATTAGAAAAGGACCCACATGTACAAAAATATTTATAGCAGCTCTTTTTGTGGTGGCCAAAAACTGGAAATCAAGGGAATGCCCATCAATTGGGGAATGGTTGAGCAAGTGTGGTATATGAATGTAATGGAATACTACTGTGCTATAAGAAATGACGAAACAGAAGGACTTCAGAAAAAGCTGGAAAGATTTATATGAACTGATGCTGAGTGAAGTGAGCAGAACCAGGAGAACATTATACATAGTAAGAGCCATAGTATGCAAGGACAGTATCTGATAAACTTAGCCCTTCACAGCAATACAAGGCCCTAAAACATCTCTAAAGGATTCATGATGCAAAATGCCATCCATATCCAAAGAAAAAAACTATGGAGTCAGAACACAGAATAAAGCAGACTATTTTCTCTTTTGTTGTATTTTGTTCTCATGGCTTCTCTCATTTGTTTTTAATTCTTCCATGCAACATGACTAATGTGAAAATGTGTTTAATAATAATGTATATGTAGAACTCATATAAGATTGCAAGCTGTCTTGGGGAGGGAGAGGAAGAAAATTTAAAACTTATGGAAGTGATTGTTGAAAATTGAAAACAAATTATAAAAAAAAGAAATTCATCCACACTTGTGGGTTTTCAGTCCCTTTCCTTCCCCTTCCCCCCAGCATGAACATACTTTGTTCCCTAGTTTAAAAGAAAAAATCCTTTTGAAAATCTCACCCCTGGCTCAACAAGATGAAAGTTTTCCACACTTCAATAAGTAGAGAACAGAGTCACTCTGTCCCTAGTGGTCATGTCTGTTATGATGGGGCAGCTGCCCAAGGTACCAGCTCAAGTCTTAAGAGCACCCCCAATTCAGGAAGAGGGGGAGCCAGTTAGCTGCAACAACCAGAGTGTCTTTGGCACCAACAACCCTTTACACTGGTCACTGGCCAGAAGAAAAACCAGGCTGTGAGCCAAAAGCAGGGCTGAGACGCAGGCAAGTTAGGAAAATTGCAGCCCCTGCATTTCTGCCAGTCTACTGGAGGCTTAAAGCCTTCTTCCTATGACATGTGAGTTGATCTAAGACAAAAGAAATGCTTGAATGCCCTGGCGAATGAAATCATATTCAAAATGAGCTGCTGAATGGCATAATGGGAAGGGCACTAGACTTGCCCTTAGCAGCCCTGAAGTTTATTTCATCTCCCACCTCTGTGCTTTTGTCCTGGTTGTCCCCCATGCCGAGCTTAGCTTCCCTAGCTTCCTTCAAGTCTCAGCTGAAATGCCACCTTCTGCAAGAGGTCATTCCCTACCCCACCTAAGATTACTTTCCATTTTCACTGAATGGATCTTGTATGCACAACATATATTTGCATATATGTTGCCTCCCCCCACACGGAAATGCACACTCTTTATCAGCAGAAACCTCATTCTTGCCTTTCTCAATACCCCCAGCACTGAGCACACTGCTTGGTACACAGAAAGAGCTTAATAAATGGTAGTTGACTGAACTGACCACACTGTTACTTATTAGCTGTGTGATGGTAGGCAAGTGCCTTGAGATCTCTGAGCCTCAATTTCTCTCATCTGTCATATGGGGATGACAATACTCACTCTCACTACCGAAGGTTTGCTATGAACAATGTGGGTTACCAATCTTAAAGCATTATAGAAACATTAATTATTGTGGTCATTTAGGTAAAGGAATCTTTAAAAGTATCCCTCATCATTCATGGGCTCAGAGGTGTAGAGTCAGAAAGGACCTTGGAGGCTACCGAGTTCAATGCTCTCATTTTATAATTGCAGGAACTAAGGTGAAGGGAGGTTAAGGGACTTGACCAAGGTCACACAGGTTAGTAAGCATCAGAAGCTAGATCTGAACCTGGTCCTCTGACTCCAAACTCTTTTCACCACACCACACACTGTTCCATATCGTTTGACCTAGGCTCTACATCAAATTCCAATAATAGGCAGATACCCCAAGGAGATTAAAGACAGACAGAAAAGTCCCATATATACCAGCATACTTATAACATCCCTCCTTCCTCCTTTGGACTGTGCTATAATGATGATGATGACGATGATAACGATAGCTAGCATTTATAGAGTGCCAACTTTATGCCAGGCACTATACTAAGTACTTTACAAATATTATCTCATTTGATTCTCACAACAACCCTGGGAAATAGCTGCTACTATTATCCCCATTCTACAGTGGAGGAAACCAAGGTAAACAGAGGTGAAGTGATTTGCCCAGAGTCACTCAGCTATTAAGGGTCTGAGGCCAGATTTGAACTCAGGTCTTCTTGACTCCAGGACCAGTGCTCTAACCACTGAGTCTAGTGCTTTAGTCACCTGCCTCCTGTGTCTACCCCAACTCTGACTCTGGCCAGAAGGAACCAATTCTCATGGGTCAGGAAAACTATGAACCAAAGCCAGCCTTCATCCCATGCCCCCTCCAAAGGAAGGTCCCCTCACTTGAGCTGCTGGGTGACGAGCTCCTCCTCGCTCAGATACCGCAACCTCTCCTCTTCCACCAGTGTACGCTGCCGCTGCAGGGGGTCCTCTTGCTTCCGGACTGCTTCAGACACCCGAAGACTCAGTTCAGCCTCTGTGCGCTTCAGCAAGGTTCGAACGGATTCCTGATTTTGCAGCTGCAGGGAGACAGGAGAGACTGTGTCAAGATGTGGTAAGAGGGACTCTGGGTCAGAGATGTGGGAGTGGGGTATTCTTGGTCAGAAAAGTGGGGGTGGGAGACTCTGGATCAGAGATTTAGGGGTAGAGGACTCTGGGTCAGAGAAGAGGGAGAAGGTTCAGTGCCAGGGATGACTGAGGAGGGACTATGGCAGGAAAAGTGGATAAGAGGTCTTAGGAAGAGAAGAAGAGGGGCTCTTGGTCAAGGGTATGAAAGGAGACTATAAGCTATGGATACAGAGAAGTAGGGGCTCTGGGCCAGGCATTTGGAGACAAGAAGGCTCTGCTCCAGCAAAATGGGGAAAGGAGGTTTGGGGTCAGGGGTATAAGGAGATCCTCTAGGTCATGGATATGAAGGGGGAGATTTGAATAAGGATATAAGGGACTTGGGGACAAGGTTGTGGCATGTGGAGAGAAGGGATGAGTCAGAGATGTCCAGAAGGAGAGGGGAGGCCAGTATCACGCACAGGGAGGGGGAGGGTAGAGCGTCTCAGCATCAGACATTCAAGGACCAAAATCACAGGAATATAGCAGATGAAAGATGGAGGTTCAGAAATCAGAGTGTGGACAGGAAAGGTAATCATGTAGGGTTAAATGTCTGCATGTAGACACAGACAGCAGAGTACCAGGAGTTGAGAGCTGAGTGTTTTAGGTAGAAGACTGAAGTTCAGCCATAGGTTAGTGATTCCTAGGCCCGTCTGACCCCTGGCCTTTTCTTAGGCAAGAGGCTATGAATCTTGTCCTACAGCCCAGATGGCAGTTTATCCCTCCTCCTCCTGGCCTGTCTCTCTGCATTATCCTCACCTGAAAGGCAGTGGTTCCCTCACCAGGAAATAGGCACAGCAGTGCCTGGCTCCTGCCAGGTAGCGCCATCTGCCAAGAGCAGCAGGTCAGAGATAGAACCAGGAAGCCTGCCCTAGCTCTGGGTTGACAGAAAGTGATGGGAAGGAAGGGAGATTTATTGCTTAATCAGGAAGGAAGGAGATGCCTTGTCAGAGAGATTAAAGGATACTGAATCCAAGAATGTGAGCCCAAGAACCCAGAATTTCCCCTGAGCTAAGGAGTCCCAGGGACTAGGCTAAGTCCTCAGGCTGGGAACGACTCCTACCTGCATTTTACGCAGCTGCTGGAGTTGGTTGCGGAGGTCACTGGCGTTGTGCTGTAGATCATGGAGGTGCAGCTGCATGTGTAGACGGGTGATGGCCGTTGGGGGGCCCGCGGGGGTGCTGCTGGCTGAAGGGGGTGGAGGCGCTGGAACCGGAGGGGCACCACTGCTCCGCCCACCCAGCCCACAAGCTGCAGGATGACAGGTTGGCATAAGGGAGAATCCAGGAGGAACACTCAAAGCGAGCAATCTCCCCCTCCTCCTCGTGCCCCTGCACTTAATCATCTCCACCTGGAGTGACACAGGTCACACCTCCCTGCTAGATGGGAAGCTTCTTAGTAGCAAATGTGACTTCTGTCATCTTTGGAGCCCCAAAGCCAAGCATAGCACTCTATATAAAGGAGGTTCTTACCATTTTTATTAACTACTACTAATTATTAGTTATTATTCACATTATTTATTATATAGTAATATTATTAATGATACGCTAGGCACTGTGTTAAGTGCATTATAATTATCTCATTTGATCCTTATCGCAAACCTATAGAGTAGATGCCGTCATAATTCCCATTTTACAGGTGAGGAAACTGAGCCTAAAAGAGGCAAAGTGGCTTGTCTAGAACTACACAGCTAGGAAGAGCATGATACCTGATTGGAATTCAGGTCTTTCTGACTCCAGGTCTGGTGCTCTACCCACTAAGTCACCTACCTGCCTATTTTTAACACATGCCTATTACAAACAGGGCAGCTAGGTGGTACAGTGGACAGAGCACCAGGCTTGGAGTCAAGAGAGCTCCTCTTTTTGAGTTCAAATCTGGCCACAGACACTTTCTTGCTGTGTGACCCTGGGCAGGTCACTTCACCCTGTTTGTCTCAGTTTATTCATCTGTAAAATAAACTGGAGAAAGAAATGACAAACCGCTCTAGCACCTTTGCCAAGAAAACCTCGAATGGGGTCATCAAGGATCAGATGTGACTGAATAACGGCAAATTTAAAAACAAACTGAGATCAAGAAGGGACTCAGAGCAAGGAAGCTGATTTCAGAAAGTTAGAGTTAGGAGGGTTAGTATCATGACATCAGTGGACTCTAAAACAGGGGCACCAGATGGTTTTTTTTTTTATATAAACCCCTTAGTTGAGCTGGGGAAGCTTATGGATTTCCTTCAGAATCATGTTTTTTAAAAGCATACAATAAAAAACAGAAGAATCCAATTCTATTCAAATAAAGATATTCTTAGACCACCTGAAACTGATTCATTGACCCTTGGGTGGTGGGGGTCCATGGACCCCAAGATAAAAACCCCCACCCTAAAATCTCTTCCAGATCTTAAGTTCTGCAATCCTGTGGCCACCCACCAACCATATTATCAGTCTGTGGAAGTGGACTGAGCAGAGGGAGTAGTCTGAAGTCCTTCTGAGGAGCAGGGACCCCAGGACAGCAGGTTTCCTGCAGGGGCATCTGATAAGGCTGCATGCCCAGAAAAAGGAATGCCCCCAGGTGAGGACAGTAACCCATTGGCCAAAGGGACAGGGGTACACTCACGTGCAGAAGGAGTTGCTGCTCCATTGGAACCTTCAATCTTCTCACTGTGAAAAAGGAGATGAGCAGGTCAGCCATAACTGGGGAAACCCTACTCATAGAACCTGAGAATGTCGGACCTGGGAGGGATCACACAGGCCATTTAATCCAGACCCTCCCCCGACCCCGCTTGGTCTTTTTTTTTTTTTTAACATTAGAGGAAACCAAGGGAAAGTAACTTCTTTGCCATTTGTTTAAATATCTTTTGATTTGGACTAATATGTCATCTGATGAACTGGGAAAAAGAAGGTCATTCCTGGGAGAAAAGGGCAGGAAGATGGCAGGGGAATAGTAAGTTATGGTATTGAGTGGCTGCTGACAAACACCCATAGTGTGACCAGACCCTAGGGCAATGGGGGAGTCTCAGAGGGGTCCTGATCCCCTAGGTCACAACTTTTCCCTCCTCAAATGATAATGTATATACTTAATCTATTTTCAAGCTGTATCTCCCAGTAGAATATAAACACCTTCAGGACAGGGGCTATTTATCTTTTGGTCTCCTTGTGCCTAGCACAATGTAGGTGCTTAATCAATGATTTTTTACTTATATTTGATTTTTTAAGGTCCCAGAGGAAGCTGAAAGGAGATCCTAGGTTAGGAGTTGGCAGGACCTTGGGAGCTCTGCCCTGGGATAAAGGTGGGCATCTTACCTGGGGGTCTCAGCCTCTGAACCACGGAGAAGGGCACTCTGCACCAGGCCTGTCAAACTCGCAATCTGCTTCTCCATGGCTTCCATTCTCTCCCTAGAGTGTATAAAGGAAGGGCCCAGTGAAGAGTCAGCCCCAGTTAGGGCTCTAGAGACTGAAGTTCCATCCCTCCCCCCCAAGCTATAAAAACACAGCTCAGATGCCCTTGCTCTCCCTACCACTGGGGTGAGTCTATCAGACAAACTCCCCCTTCTCTATTCATGGCCCTGAATAATTTTTTTTAATGACAAGCCATAAACCATTCATTTTCACCAGCTGGTTTTTCCCTTTCATCAAACCCATACCCAGGCCCACAATAAGGTTGGGAAGGGAGATCTGAGCCTATAGTTGTCCCCTTGTCTCTGCCGCTGAGGCCTCCTTTGGAGAGAGGCTGAGTAGGGAGGAAGAAGACAAAAGGCTCTAGACCAAATGGGACCCTTCTTCCTCATTTCTCTTCATCTGTTTTTTCAAACTGCAATCTCACTTCTCTATGGGCCCCTGGTGTTCTTTCCCAAAGGACCCTTAGGGGCCCGCTCAGCATAGGATGCACCTGACCTTTCCCTACTTGCACACACTCAGATTTACACAATACACTAACATACACTCACACACAATGTACAACTCTTCAGGCCCCCACCCCCACCAAAAAATATCCACTCAGCCCAGGGGAGGATCTGGCCAGTAGCCAAGCCCCACCCCAGGCCATCCCAGGCCCCCTTACCTGGTCTCTGTGTCCTTGGCTGGCACCGGAGGCCCAAAGCCTGCCAGTGGGCGCTCCCCAGGCCCTGGGAAAAGCTCTGATGGGGGTACCCCAGAAGATGAAGAGCCCCCCCCGCCCCTTGGCTTGCCCCCTGGGCTCTCAGCAAAAACAGAGGATGATGAGCCAGAGTCCTTGCGGAAGGACTGCCTGACGGGAGAAGAACGGCTAGGAGGCCCAGAATAAGGGCTATGGGGAGGTGGAGGGCCGCCCTGGGGTGCTGCCACCTCCACCAGTTTCTGGGGAGAAGCAGGGGGCAGACGGAAGCCAAAGCCATCCCCATAGAGTGGCCCGCTGCTGCCAGTGGCTGCTTTGTACAGGGAATCCTCCAGGTCAGACTGTAGGGCAGTAGCAGAATATGTGCTAAGGGATCTGACGGAGCCCCGTTTATAAAGTCCCCCACCAGGGTAAGCGAAGGGGTCCCCTCCAGCCGAGGCCAGGCTCAGGCGCCCCTCGTGGAGCAGCCCATAGGGGTCAGCATAGAGGCCCTCCCCTTTCACTAACATCACCCCTCCTCCCTTGCCCGCCAGGTCTTCATCCGGTTTCACGTCCCGTCTCTCCAAGATGGCACTGGGGCTGGGGGAGACTCCTGGGGCAGGGGGCACACCCCCTAGCCTTTCTGAGTGGTGGACAGGGCTGCCAGCATAGGATGGGGGGCGGCCCCCACTCCCCCCTGCATAGGAGAGCCTGGACCGGGAAGGTGAGGCAGAGGGCAGGCCTGGAGGTGGGGAACCCGAGGACAGGTGGGGAGCCGGGGAGAGGTTGTTCAGGCGGCGGGTAGGAGATGACTCTCGGGAGGCGTAGACCATTTCTCTCTGTGGGAGAGAGAACACCCAACCCCATACTCCATGTTATGTTTCATATCTGAGCTACCCCGACCTCAGATCCATGATTACTGACCCTATTCTTTAAGATGCAGTTTTGAAATTCAACATCCATCATTTGCCTACTCTGAGGGGTTCAGAGGTACAGTGGCTAGAGCACTGACCGAGAAGACCTGAGTTCAAATATGGCACTATATGTGTGACTTTGGGCAAGTCATTTAATTTCTGCTTGCCTTGGTTTCTTTATCTATAAAACAGGAATTAATGATAGCACCTACCTCTCCCAGGATTATTGTGAGGATCAAATGAGACATTTGTCAAGTGCTTAGCACATAGTAGGTACTATATAAATGCTATCATTATTCTATTTCTATGCTCTTTGCAAAGCACTGAGCCAAGCTCTGGCAATAGGAAGATAGAACTGAAATAGTCCCTGGCCTCAAGAGGCTTATATTCAAATGGAAGGACTAGCATGGACAAAAAAAAGGTAAATACAAAGTACTCTATGGAGGTGGGGGCAGGGGGAGATGAGGGTACCCAGGAGCATCAGGAAGGGAAATGCCAGCTGAGCTTAGCCTTAAAGAAAACTACATACAGATTCTAAGAGGTGGAGTGCATTAAATGGGGAACACAAGGCAAAAATGTGGAAGACAGAATGTTGGTTCAAGGACAGTATATAGGCACTGGGGTGGGAATGTAGAATTCTGAGTCATGGAAAAAAAGGAAGGAGGGTGGAGGCGGGTAGTGCCAGGCTGAAGAATTTGCCTTTCATTCCAGCAGCACGAGGGAGCCCCTGAAGCTTTTTGAGCAAGGGAATAACATTATCTTTAGGGATTTTTCTTTAGGAATATCATTTTGACAGTTATGTCAAAGATGGGGATGGGGAGTGGAAGGGAAGGTTAGAAGCAGCGACATCAGTCTGGAGAACATTGCAGTAGTTTAAGTAAGAGGTGATAAGGACCTGAACTAGGGTGATGATCATGTGAGTGGAGATATAGGAATAAATGTGAGAGATATAATAGAGGTCTTGGCATCTGGTTGTTAGAGATAAAAGAAGAAAGCTCTGAGGATAACTCTAAGGTTGCAACACTGGGTGACTAAGAGGATCATGGTACCCTCAAAAAAACCGGAGAATTCTTGAGTAGTGGGTGAAGGGAGGGGGTTTGGAAGGGAAGGGAGGACAGTGAGTTCAGCTCCAGTTTCAGACAGACTGAGTTTGAGATGCCAACAAGACTTCCAAGTGGAGCTGTCCAGCAGGCACGGGACTGGAGATTAGAGATCTGAGGCTAGAGATCCAGAGAGACTGGATCTAGATAAACAGAGGTGGGGACTGTCTTTGTAGATAATAATTGGGCCCAAGGGACACAAGAGGGGACTTAGAGAAAGAAGAGAGAGATCCAGATGGATCCCACAGTTAGTGGGCAGGGGGATGGATTAAGGTCTAGCAAGGGGAACTGGGAAACAGCAGTGGAAGACAACTTGGAGGTAACAGAGTCAATGAAATTCTCAAGAGAAGGCAACAGTGTTGAAAGCTTACTGTTATTTCAAGGAGGAAACCTGAGAAAATGCCATCAGATTTAGAATAATTTGCCCTGACTTTGGAGACATCCTTTCTGTTGTCTGCCCTCAATCTCTCCTACCACAATTTTGGCTTATTTCCTCAGCCCCATTCCTATAAGGTATTCTTCTGCTCAGTATTAGTAGAAAAGTAGATGGAAAAACAAAGAGACAAATGGGGTGTACTCAGAAAAGGCTCCAGAGGGGTCAGGAAGGGTAGATGCATAGGGCTGAGGGCTTATGAAGATGGTAGTTACAGGTGTTGGGTCCATTTTCTCCCATAGTCTCATGGAAAGTATATTTCTCTTCTATCCTCTAAGACTTATGACCCTCCAGTTTTCTGCCATATGGCTTTTCCCAAACTAGGTCTCAGTCTAGGCAGCTAAGTAGTGCTGTGGAATGAACACTGGACCTGGAGTCAGGAAGATCCAAGTTCAAATCCAGTGTCAGACACCTACGAGCTGTGAAATCCTAGGAAAGTCACTTCTAACTGCCTTAGTTTCCTCAACTACAAAATAGGAATATATCTCAGGGTTGTTGTGAGAATCATATGAGATAATATCTGTAAAGCCCTTAGCACAGTCTGGCACACGGTAGACCCTTCATAAATGCTTGTTCTCTCCCTTCTTTCCAATGACTTGTCACCCAGGTGCCTCGTGAGCCCCTCTACGTCCCTTCACTGCCCTCCCCCAGCTTCAGGGCCTTCAGTCCTTACCCGAAGATCCCCATTAGTGAGGTGGGAGCCAGGAAAGGCAGAATAAAGTGGTTCTTTCCTGTAAATCTTGATAATACTTCGGTCTTGGATATCCCTGGGGAGAGATAAAGGCATCACTGACCCCATATCCAAACACACACAAAGACTGAGTGCCCTTCACTGAACATTGAAAGAAATGATTGTTTTTCTGTCCTATTAATAATCAATTATTAAATTAGGACCAAGGTTTTTCTTCTTTTTTAGTTCCTCATTCAGAAATCAGTCTCTGCCGGTGATTCTGGTAGCCTTTGAAGTACAGAGCTAATTCAGAGAGGGAAAACTCAGATTTGTTCAAAAGGTAAAGAAATTTTGGTTTAGGTAAATTAATGGATTCTGGTCCAGTCTGCTTTGACTCAGACAGGTGAGGGAAAATATGGATTCCACCTTTTGTCTAGATTACCCCAGAGGGGTGATGTGGGTATAGACAAGTCTCTGACCAAAACTGAGTGATCTGAGTCAAGTCTCTCAGCCCCTCATTAGAATAAATCCTCTCATTATAATGTCCATTTTCTCATTACTTATTAACCAATCAGAGTGGATTTCTACCTTCAGGTACACCCGCCTTTTCCAAAGGCTTTTTAAGTACTGAAGGTTTCACAGGTTAGATCTCTTTTGGTGTCCATGGGACAAATGAGCTCTTTTTGTTAAGCTGCTTGCTAATAGTAGTTAATAAAATCAATTATAATTTACCCAGGAACTCTTATCTCTCAAATATTTTTACTAGCGACAACTGCCCTGAGTTTCATTCTATAAAGTAGGAATAATAACAGCAGCTACCTCACAGAATTTGCGAGGATCAAATCAGATAATATGTGAAAGCATTATATAAATACATGTTGTTAAAATCATTACCATCTCACTACGGGGATTGGTGGTGTATGGGAATGAAGGGTGCTGGACAAGGACCCAGGAGTCCAGACACCTCGACACAAGAGTCAGAAGGGGATCTGTGCAAGGACACTGTCAATTAATTCATCAGTTAATTAAGTCATCAAATAATCCAGAGGTTGATGTGCCAGCACTAAAAATACAATGAATGAAATAATCCCCACCAACAAGGCACTTACATCCTAGAGTGGAACTTGCCATCACATTATCTCCCTCTCCTCCAGAGGGAAAGTGGTAGAGGTATTCCTTGCACCTCCTGCCTTTAAATGGAGAGAAGCAAACCAGTCCCTGAAGCATAAATGTTGCTCCCAAACCCCTGCCCCCTTACCGGACATCCTCAAGCTCATAGAAGATATTTCGAGCCTCATCTTTGATGAGGATGGCTGTATTGGGCGACTTGAGCATGCCCATGGTGAGCTTCTGTGGGAACATGTGAGCGATGAGGGCATGGAGTGTGTCCAGGCTGCTGACCTCATGGGTGATATGCACCCGACGTGTTTCTTCCCCGAACTGCAGGAATAGCACCCCTTGGAGGGGCAGGATACTGGGAGTCAGTCACTCAGCCCCTAGCCCTGACCCACCTCTCAGTCCAGCCTGCTATGAAAAGAGCTTAGGGAGTCCTTAGCTGAGGGAGTCCTTAAAGGAAAACTTTCTAGGAAGCAAAGGAGAAAGGGGCGGGGGGGGGGGGGTGGCGCTGATGTGGCTAAGTTTAGACTCTGGCTGTATACACTGTATTGGAGCTGTGTGGTCTTTTAAGGCGTTTAAACACTAGCTCCCGGAGAGTGGGTTGCGAGAGAATCCTGAGACATCTGAAACCTGAATGGGCAATATGGATGCCCCAATACAACCACTGGTCTGATACCCCTGGTGACCTTGCGTCCTCATGCTATTCACTTTCCCAACTGCGTCCCAAGAGAATTACAGCAAAGAGAAAGGAATGGAGAGAAAGGAACTAGAGACTGAGGAATTAGAGAAAGAGGAGCCCAGGGAAGGGAAGAGAAAATAAAGGAGGCAGGGGAAAGAAGGGCAGAAAGCAAGGAGGGAGGGGCTCGGGTCAGAGGAAGCACTGAGTGGTAAAAGGTAGTGGACTTCGAAGGTAATTATGTCATGTCTCCTCCCTGAAGTTGGACTTATAATATCCCATCTACCTTTAACACTCTCTGATTTAGGAAAAGGGTTGAGGGGAGGGGTGAGCAGGGATACAACGGAAGAGAGGCAGAGGGAGAAAGGAACCTGGGGAACGGAGCTTTGTCTGGCTAGTAGACCGAGAGAGGGGCAGACTCTGGCGGAATCGATTCATCCTGCTGAAGCCGAGGGGCAGTTCAGACTCCGACATGGTCTCCAGTGACTCAGCAGAGGCGAAGGATAACTTAGCTGCCTGGTCTGCCAGCCCTGGCTGGGCACCTTGTGAATGTCGGGAGCTTCGAGTCTGGGGCATGGAGGGGAGAGAGTAGAACACAAAGTAACAGCCTCAGTCAGCCTCCCCCACTCCATTCTGTGCATTATCCCTGGTTACAAACCAAGGCTCACAGATCCAGAGCTGTGAGGGACCCTCAGAGGTCATCTGATGCAAACCCCTCATTTTACAGATGAGGACACTGAGACCCAGAGAAGTTAAGCAACTTGCCCGAGGTCACTCAGCAAGCATCAAAGGTGGGATATGAACCCAGGTGCCCTGACTTCAGACCTAGCTTTCTTTCTTTCCACTACTCAAATGTCCCCACTCATTTCATTCTCAGTCCCTCACCCACATGCTCCAAACACACAAAAGGTGGCCTCTTTAATCAGCACCAAAGATCCGCAAACCAGCTCTATCCCTGATGTGCTGTGTGACCTCAAGAAAGTGACTTGAGCTCTCTGAGCCACACTTGATTTTAGGGTGGAAAGTATGGAATTCAGAAAGAGAGAAATCTTCTCTGAGATCCTTGGAGATAGAAGAGAAATCACTGAAACCTAAACAAGTGGCCACCCTGCTATTTTAAACTCAAAACAAATACCGACAATGGACCTATTAGGAGGGGAAATTAACCACCCTGTAAATTGCAGCATTAACTCCAAACATTAACTAAGCCACCATGAAGATCATTTCTCCTAGTTAAAGCTAGGGAGAGGGTTTGGGGTTTGGGGTGCATTCTGCATGAATGTGATGTCACATAGCTCAACTTGGCGGCAGGGGAGAAAGGAGGCTGGTTCCCAAGTCAGAACTGCATCCAGAACACACACCCTCTTCCCCTTTTCTTCCTCCTCCCCCCATTCCCCTGCCAGTGCCCAGTTTAAGGACTGCTTTAAATGGGAGTCCATGGAAGGCACCTTCCCACCCCATGCATTCTCATAATCTTGTGCTGCACAAGCTGGCCCTCTCCCCACCCCACACCTGCCACTATATGCCATGCGCATGCCTGGTGAATGTTGGGAGGAGAGTCCTGCTAGATCACAATGAGGACTAGATCTGATGTAAAAAACTGGATTGGAAGCCTTGCTCTGATCTATTACTCCCTCTTGTGACCTTGGGCAAATCACTCTCTCTTCTCTCTTCATAAAATGTAGGGATTGACTCTTTTGTTTTATTTTGGGGGAAGATGGCACTGAAGGAAGCCAGACTTGTTAGAGCCAGCATAGGAAGAAATCCAAGAGTCTCAACTCTCAGCCCCAACAAATAATGGGCCTGGAAGTCCATACCCCATAAGACACAGGTACCATGCTGAGATCAGGCTTCCATGATCCTGGAGCTGAGTGCCAGTATGGCAGACAGGGAAGGAGCACCAGTTTTAGGCTTTGCCCAGTGTTCCTCATCCCTTCAGACCCAGTCCCCAGGGCCAATGGGGTTGGGAGTCCCCCAGTGGCTGAAGGAGCCAGGTCTGGCCTAGCCAGCATGGTGCCTGTGCTTGGGTTGCCAGGCAACTGAAAAGGTCAGTAGTTGCTGGGCAAGAGAGGACAAAGGGCTGTGGAATTCAAGGCAGATGGAGGGAGGCTTGCAAACATGAAGAGTCTGGCATAGCTTCCAACCGCAGTGGTTACCCGAACCTAGCAGGCAGGCATTTTGACCAGCTGGAGGCATCTGGAGACAGGCAAGAGAATAGAGCGAGGGCCATGGAGTGGAAGGCACTGAGGGCAGAAGGTAGGGAAGTGAGTGGGTAGGGAGCAGAGATGGTCCTGCTAAGCATCCTGGGCAGGTTTATGACCTGACAGGAAGATGTGTCTTCTTTAATCTCTACTTATCTCATTGGCTCCTCTGACCTGGCATGCTCATGGGGGCCAGGTGCCCCAAGGGCACTTCTTTTCACCTTCTTGCCATCCCTTGGGTGAGAAAGAAGGAAGTAGGCTGTCAGAAGGGACTTCCCACCTAAGGTGAGAGAGAAAAGGGGAAATCCTGGCCATTGTTTTGGGGATATAACTTGAAATTCAGAGGCCTGGAGTTAGAGTTAAGGGAATAATAGACAACAGCACCCCTAAGCTCTGTCATGCTCTCAGCTTCTAAGTGCTATGAGTGATGTAGAAGGAAGGCAGACATGAACCTCACAAAGGGAGGTGATCTATAGCAAAGGTTTTTGTTGTTCAGTCATTCCAATGGTGTTCAACTCTTCATGATCCCATTCTGGATTTTCTTGGCAAGCATACTGGTGTGATTTGCCATTTCCTTCCCCAGCTCATTTTACAGATGAGGAAACTGAGGCAAATAGGATTAAGTGACTTGCCCAGGGTCACACAGATAGTAAGTGTCTGAGGCCAGATTTGAACTCAGGAAGATAAATCTTCCTGATTCCAAGTCACATGATTTATTCGCTGCACCACCTAGCTGCCCATAAAGCAATGCCCAAGCCCATGCCACCTGAGAACTGGACAAAATCTGAACTCCAATCATGAACCCTAATCCTTGCCAAATATCCCAAATCAGGCAAGATGATCCTGAAGTCAAGTCCTGTGGTAGGCAGCAATGCCAACTAGGATGAGAATGGAAGAGGGGTAAAGGTCTCTTGCAAGGGCTTTGCCAACCTAGGTAGAGGAGATGGGGAACCTCACCATCATTAACATGGCCCAGGCTCCTACTTCCAACGGTCAAGAAATGGCTTTTCTCCTGCTGAGTGCTTTCTCCTTCCTCACCCAGACAAGCCTCTTACCCTTTGCCCTAAATGGGTGTGTGGCACACCTGGATGCAGGCCAGGCCTGATGAATGATGCTGCCTTAAAAAGAGGTGTTATGTGGTTGATGTTGCTGGTTAGTTTTCCTGAATTGCATTTCCCCTTCCTCTTTCAGCTTCATTCTGTTATAAGAGATGGCTAGCCAAGTAGGGAACAAGGCAGGGGAATAATTCAGAAATGAAGGTGAGATGTTAAAATAAAAGCTAGCAAATACATTTTTTAAAAAATGAAATGAAAGCGGTAAAGGGGAGCCTTTCTGGCCTTGAGACAGTTTAAATGCAGTTTATTCAATGCATATGAGCAGAAGCGACTTGTTCCAATCTTACTCCCCTCTTGCCTACGAATGAAGAACTTTCCCTTTACTGACGTGACCATCTTCGCTTTGAATCTAATTTTTCCTGATATTACTTTCTCTCCTGAATACCCAACTACGCCAACTCCCTATAAGCTTCAGGCAAGGCACTAATTGGCATTGGTAGAAAAAATTTCTCACTGGAAGCTCACTACACCAGTGAAATCACAGATCCAATCCCTGCTTCTCTCCCTTGCCCTCCCCAAGACCCAACAAATTACCTAGTAAAGTTTTATTTTTAAACCAATAGCATCTCAGTGGGATTATAGAAAGAAGAGTACTTATGCCTAGCCTACTTAGGCCAGGAGATGGGGGAAATCTCGATACCCCAGAGGCTGGGGAGGGGCTGGTGACTACAAAGAGGAGGCAGCCTCTCCCATCCCCAACAGGTTAGGGCTCGTTTGGAAGATAAGGAAGAGAGGCCCATGGTTCAGCTGAGATGGATGTTTCTTTAGACAAAACAGGAGGATCTTTTCCAGGGACTAGGACTGTATTTCAAAATACCCTCTATAAAATGAGGAGGTTTGGCTTCTGAATATCCCCTGTGCCATCATCCCATCCCCCACAAGTCACGGCGGGTGCCCAGGTTCTCCCCAGCAACAAAACCAACAGCCTCCCCATGGCCCACCACCCCCTGCCCCTGTGAGATGCCCGTGCAGACACACACAGAACATGTGTGCAGTGGGAGGGAGGTGAGGGATAAGCACATGCAATTATCACAGAAGCGGGAAATATCAGACACACTGACCTTAAAACTCCAGTAGTTGGGCTGCTGACAGAAATAAGAAAAAAGAGGGTTATGTGGGGCTGTGATGGAAGATGAGAAGTCCTGGGGACCCCTGGGAAAGACTGCCTCTACTCCTGGCTGCCTCATTTGGCCCATTGGCCCAAAGGGAGAGGCAAACACACTGCTAGTAGATCTCTATCCCTTGAGTTAGGTGCTTGCTACTTTGCCATGAGACCTGGCAAGCTGACCTGCCCTGGGCAAGAAAGAAAGGAACCCTTGGGGAGGCCAGAGATGCTCTCCAAGGTAGCTTAGGGACAGAGGGCATAGCAGGAGTAGGAGCAGGGTCCAGGGCTGGCAGAACTTAACCATCCAAGGCCCCATTCACTCACCCAAGACTCATTCATTCACTCAACTGCATTATCTGCTGAGTACTCACTCTGTACAAGGTCATATGCTAGACTTTCAGTGGGATGTAGAAATGTATAGGATGGTCCCCGAATGACAGGTGCTTACGATCACGTAACTGCTAACATTTCTACAATGCTTACTATGTGCCAGTTGTAAGCTGAGTGCTTCACAATTATTATCTCATTGGAACCTCATAAGGGACCTAGGAAGTAGGCGTTACTATCATCCCCATTTTATAGATGAGGAAATTGAGACAGATAGAGATTAAGTGCCTTGTCCAGGGTCACACAGTTAGTATCTCAGACTGGATTTGAACTCAGGTCTTCCAGACTCCAGGCCCACTGCTCTATCTGCTTCACCACCTGATTTCCCCTAGCAGGGGAGAGATGATAGATGGGCACTTAACTAGAGTACAAAGCAGGATGCACAGAAATAATAAGAGTTAACAACATTTATATAGCACCTTAATACTTACAAAGCCTTTTACATATATGCATTATCTGACCTGAAATATACAGCAATTTTGTAAGGCAGGTGTCATTGTTCCCATTTAGCTGAGGTCAGCTAAGTGACTTGTCCAAGGTCACACAGCCAACACAATGTTGTCAGAGACCTGATTAAGAACTCAGATCTTCTTGACTCCAGGTCCAGACAACTAAATGTCTAATAAAAATTTTGTTGAGTAGTACAGACTAATAAATAGAGACAGAGAGCAATTCTGGCCCATGGGGATGATCAGTGAAGGCTTCATGGAAGAGGCAGCATTTGAGTTTGGCCTTGAAAGACAAGGAGGCTCTCACTGGATGAAACACAGGAGAGAGGATGGAGGCCCACTGCTTTGAGAATAAAGACTCAACAATAACAAGTTGAACAGTAGAGCGGCATGGACAGACCCACCTGCTCATCAGGAAAACTGACCAGGCTGGACTGAAGAGGAAGAGCCTGGAGACAGAGAGATGACGTAGACTAGGAAAGTCCAGTGAAGAGATAAGGGGGCCTGAACTAACTCAGAAGCAGTTAGTGAGAAGGAAAGGAGAAAGGTAGATCTTAACTTTCAGGGTTCCAGTTGGTGGAGAAAGCTGAGGGGGATAGGAGCTCTGGCCTGACTCCTTGTCTCTACCCCTCTCCTCCTTCTCTACCTCAGGTTTATTGCAGGAGCACAGAGAAAATCCCTCAGAAGAATAATTTCCAGCGAAGGGGCCCAGCAGAGGTCCCACTGTACAGATGACTATTTTTTAAAGACTAAATCTGTGATTTCATTGGGAAAGGGAATGAACTTCCAGCAAGGAAATGCCCTCTACCAATGAAGCTCAGTATTCTACTCTGCACCAGGAGTCACAAAGGCAGGATATGTCAGAGGTGTGGTCAAACTCTTAATATAAACAGAGGTCACTAATCTATACATAAGAATCCCTTCAGGTCATATGATGGATGACTTAGAAAACCACATAACAACATTATCTATGTCCTATTATACGTTATTTTGTTAAATATTTCCCAATTACCTTTTTAATCTGGTCCTTATCATACTAGGGAGTATTGTGGGCCCCTGTTTGACACCTCTAAACTATTTCACTACCTCTCCTGACACTGATACCTTGAAACATATAACATATTGAAATTTTTTGTTAATTTTTTACTCTAAATTTAACAAATGCTCCAAAAAATGAGAAGTTCCTTATTAATAAATAAATGTAAATAAATAAATAAAAAGATTATTTAAAATTCTGAATCCCCATTCTATAAAACTTGCTTTTTAAAAAAAAGTAATAAATTCAAGACATGACTTTTAAAGCTTTTCTGTTTATAGATTGTATCCTCCAATTTTTTTAGAAAAAGTACTTTACACACACACACACACACACACACACACACACACACACACACACACACACACACCCTGATGGTAGTACTACACACACCTTATATATGAGATTAATTGATGTACTTGAGTTCACACAGTTAATAAATGTAGGAGAGCTAGGTCTTAAATCCAGGGTCTCTGAATCCCTAGCCATCAATACCACCAGGCCCTGGGATACAGGAGTGTCCAAACACTTGCACTCAGGTGTCTTGAGCAAAGCACTGATCTTTCTTACCAAGGACAAGTTGGAAGCAGAGAACACTATTAAGAAGCTGTCCACAGAGAGATAATGAGGGCCTAGACCAAGAAGGGTGAGGAGGGGTGGCTCAGAGGAATGAGGCAGGAGTAGAACTGACAGGATTTGACAAGTAAACAGAAGATAAGTGTGAAGCAGGGGGCATTAAAGATGACTCCCCAGCTTTGAGCCTGGCTGACAGAGAGGATGCCCGTGTTATTCACTAATGATCAGGGATCAAGATCCCCCTGGACCCTTGAGCTTGGCAGCACAGGTAGCTTCTCAAAGATTTTGGGGACCCCCTCAAGCAAGGATTCATAACCTGGGATCCTCAAACATGTTTTTAAGATTTTGGTAACTGTGTCTTAAGATAACTGGTTTCTTTTGTAATCCTACGCATTTTATTTTATGTATTTAAAGACACCATTCTCAGTAGCGATTCATACCCTGAATCCAAAGGGTCCAAGGAACAAAAAAAAGGTTAAGATCTCCTGCTTTATGGAGACCAATCCCCACTCAAGACTTAGGAACTCTACTCCAGATGAATGGTGCCCGGGAAGGAAGAGAGGGGGCACCCTGCCAATCCGTGCCAGCCTTAACAAAATCTGCCCAGCAGGGGGAGGAAGAACTACAGATGGTAGAGGCATTGGGAAGGGGTACTTGGCATGGCCAGAATGAAGATGGTATCCACTGGGATTCTCTCCCAAGGCCTTGGGCTAGTGCTGACAGAGAAAATAGGAGAAGGAGGTGGAAAAGACATGATTCCAGGTCCTTGGTAGGTATCACAAAATGACACACTTTCTAAGATTTCCTGTACCGCTGCAAAGGGAAGAGTATAGTGGGGCCAAGCAGGGCTCAGAACAACATGCCACCCCCTTAGAAGCCAAGTAGGTACCAGGAGGCACAGCCAAAACTCTGAGGCAAGACAGATGCATAAGGGACAGTCACACTGCCTGCAGGCATGGGGGGTGGGCAGTTCTCCAGGCAAACCCACAAGCCTATTTTAAGGGTTCCCCTTTCCCCTCCTTTTAGCCATCAATCTTGTTTTGTTTTTCTTGCAGGCCTCAAACATCAGTACTGAATGGAGCAAAAAACAGAGATATGGCTTATTTTTTGGCGGGGAGGGAAGCTGATGAGGAGTCAGAATGGCATCTGCTTCTCTTCTCTGGAAGCCTGGTCCAAAAAGGGTAGGTATAAGCTGGTCCCCATGAACTGACTATTCCAGAGGCACCCATAAGGGAAAACAAGAGAGAGTGCAGCTCTGACCCTGCTGCTTGTGGTACAGAGTGGGGAGGGGCAGCAGAGGGCACCAGGGTAACTGCAATGGGAGTCATGTCTGTGAAGTGAGTGATGATGGGAGGCTCTATAGAGAAGGTCCAGTTTCTCTGTCTCAACACAGCCAGAGCTTCAGACCTCACCCGGGCACATTCACAGCCTGGCACACACCAAGAGACTGACACAGCCCCTACACCAGAACCATACTGACACACAGTCTGGTTCACCTTCCCTTGGATACACTTTTGTGTTTGTTCTCTCTCTGTCTTGGTCTGTCTCTCCCTTCTCTCTGTCTCTCCTCTCTCTCTGTCTCTCCCTCTTCTCTCTTTCTGTCTCTCTCTCCTCTCTCTCTCTCTGACTCATCTCTTTTTTCTCACTATGTCTCTGCTCTCTTTCTCTGTCTTTCCCTTCTTTCCCTCTCTCTGTCTTTCTCGTTCTCTCTGTCTCTGTCTCCTCTCTCTTTCTTCCTCTCTGGCTCTCCTCTCTCTATCTCTGTCTCTCCTCTTATTCTCGGTCTCTCTGCTCTTTCTTTGTCTCTCCCTTCTCTCCCTCTTCCTGTCTCTCTTTGTGTCTCTGTCTCTCTCTGCTCTTTCTTTGTCTGTCTCTCCCTCCTCTCTCCTTTTCTCTCTCTTTCTGTCTCTGTCTCTCCCTATCTCTTATTATAGACAGAGGCATTGACATTCAAATGACTACACATAGATGCATGCAAGAGACTCCACAGCCCCTCTCAGTCATTCCCAGACACAGATACCCTTGTACACCCACATTCAGTCCCCAAAACACAAATAATATACCACAGACATACATGATCACAGAAGGAAATGCCTTTTCATCACTCCCACCCACGTCAAGGTCCCTCTGGCTATCTCAACCACTGTATCATATTTATGACCTTGCAGAAATAAGGTGGACAGGTAAGAAACCGGGCAGGGAGGTGGTGGGGAAGGGAAGATTGAGCCACTAAAGTCAGAGTATTCCAATACACCTTTCCCCTGACCAGTCAAGCCAAGGAGCTAAATCTGTGCACCATTTCCCTCTGGTTCCCCACCTGGAGTCACTATTCTTTCCTCTCTCTCACCTGGGGTGCCTCATGTCTCCCCACCTCTGCCAACCATCCAGTCAAGCCCAGTCCCCCTCGGCATCAAAGACAGAAGAACATTCAGTCAACTGTTTACTGAGCACCTCCTAAGGGGGACACTAGGTTGGATGCCACCATAAACTCTCACCTTTGCAAAGCGGACTTTGACAGCAAAAATCCTTTCATGCTCACTTCCTCACTTGTTCCTAACAACTCCTGTGAGATAAGCAGGACTTGCCAACCTTATTCTCCCTTTGGAGAGATGAGGATTAAACAACTCGGCCAAAGTCCCACAGCTAGTGAGTAGTGAAGGTGAAATTTGAACCCAGGTCTCCTGGTGAACATTCCATTGAACCTCACTGCCATAATACAACAGAAGAACAACAGAAGACATTTCTATAGACTGTCAAAGTGTCTCACTTCTATTCCCTCATTTGGGCCCTAGGAGGTGGGTGCTATAGGTATTATCAGACCCATCTTACAGATAGGGAAATGGGTTCAGCTAGTGTCAGAAATTCAAACCCAAGTCTTCCTAACTCCAAGTCCAACACTCTTTCCACTAAGGTGCCCTACTTCTGAGATAGCGGTAGTTCCTTACCCTCTCTAATAGTTTTTAACTGACCACCTGAGATCAGTTTCCCTCCCCACCCGCATTTAAGGTGGAGAGGTTAGATTAACAGACAAAAGAAACTCATTAGCAAAATTGAGGTGCCTGGTTGCCTCTCAGCTATGTAGTGCTAATCCCCAAGTAGAAACATTGTCATCTCATCCAATGTGGTCACAGCTCCCCTGCCAGTCCAGGGAAGAGCACGGCATTCACTGGGTGCCAGAGTGGGATCCAGCCAGTTGCAGAGAAGATGAAATTTAGGGAACCGAGGAAGGCTTTATCACTCTGACTCTCTTTCTTCACCACAGAGATGGCCACTCAGGAGCCAATCTCCCTCCCCAACTCCCCAGACCCTAGCAGTCTACTCTCTTCCCCACCTAGCATCCAAGCTGGAGAAATCGAAGCCAACTTTCCACAAAGACTCTAGAGAAATTCTCAACGCCTTCTGAAAAGTCACCAACAGTCAACTGCCTCAGTATTTCCCCAGGGATGGAGAACTCACTACCTTGTTTTGGGTTTTGTTTTGTTTTTTTTTTTTTTTTTAGAGGCAATCTGGGTTAATTGACTTGCCCAAGGTCACACAGCTAGGAATTCACTACATTCTGAGACAACTCATTCCACATTTGGATAATTCTCACTGTTAGGAAAGTTTGTTTTCATATAAAACTGAAATCTGTCTATCTGAAATTTCCACCCACTGTTTCCCTCTTTAATGTAATAATCCCTCTTCTACAAGATAGAGCAGCTAGGTGACAAAGTGGATAGAATACTAGGCCTGAAGTTAGGAAGACTTATCTTTCTGAGTTCAAATGTGGCCTCAGACATTTTTTAACTGTGTGATCCTGGGCAAGTCACCTCTGTTTGCCTCAGTTTCCTCATCTGCAAAATGGACTAGAGAAGAAAATGGCAAACACTCCAGTATCTCCGCCAAGAAAACCCCAAATGGCTTAGAGTCAGACACAACTGAAACAACTGAACAACAAAATCCACAAGACAACACTTGTAAAGATAATCATGTCCCTTCTAGATTGTCTCTTTTCAGGCTAAGTATCTTCAGTTCATTCCGCTGATTCTCCCAGAATATGGCTGTAAGTTCTCTCACTATCCAATCAACATCAGAGAGGCAGAAAATGTCACCATATAGATGACTAGGTGACACAATGGAGAGAGTACTAGACTTGGAGCCAAGATGTCCTGAGTTCAAGACCTTGACACTTTCTAGCTGTGTGACCCTGGGCAAATCACATTGCCTCTCCTAGCCTCACTAAGATCTGTAGAATGGGAATATAAAAATAGTACCTACTTTCCAGGGTTGTTGTGGGGACCAAATGAGAAAATATATGTAAAGCACTCTGCAAGTCTTAAAATGCTAGCATATTTATTTGTAAATTCTTCAGTCTAGCAGAGTATTTGGTTCCAGAGGAGAGACTGTCAGTGATCAAACACTGGCTAAAGATGGAAGAAAAGTGGTGTCTAAACCTAGGAGACCAAGAGCTAAGTAGGAGGCTGGAGGTACAAATTCCTGGGTCCTTTGCCTCCTACTTCCTCAGTACTCTTAGGTGGATTTCAGTCTGTCTGTCTCTGTCTCTCCCTCTCCCATTTCATCTGGCATGGCACCTTTCCCCACTCTGGCTCTCCATCCCTTATATAGGTACTAAGTATGAAATAAGTTGTTGAATAAATTAACTTGATCCAGTATGACTGTATGTGTTGCAGGGAGTGGAGGGAGGAAAGAGAAAACAAATTCATTCTTCAAAGATCGATGAGGGGAAAGACTCCCCAGCTGCACTATCCAATCAAGGATCCAATACCCCTCAACACAACTGCAACTTCTTTTCTAACCCAAGTTATTCCTGTTGCATACTAAATGAGTCAAAAAGGAGCCAGCATGTCAAAGGAAGCACAGGTTGAGGAACCTTGAGCATTCCTTTCACCAGCACTTCCAATCAAATTCAACTTTATAAGGCTTCTTCCCCCAGAATATTCATGAAATCATCAAAGTATTCATGAAATCCATTAAATCAAAAAGAAACTGAATGGCCACTGAGAAAGCTTCCCAGGAGATGTGGCTCCCAATCCAAATTGATAATCAATACCCAAGGGCTTGCCTTCCTCCCCTACACTCACAGAGGTGTCAGAATCTACCATCCCACCCCCTTCAATGAAGTGGGGAAGAAATAAATATCTCCTGTCCAATGAAGTTGCCCACAGGGCAGGGTCTTCCAGGAACAGAGACCAAACTGGCAGTGTGCCCTGGAAGGACAAGATGGATGCCAAACCCGTGCCACAATGACAGCTGCTGATGGAGTGCCTGGGGTGATAGAACAAGGGGCAGAATTTCCAGCCAGGAATGAGGACAATGTTTGACAGCTTCTCCCAGGAACAAAACTTGGACAGGGAGCCATTCCTTATCCCTCAGCAAATGTAGCTAAGCCAAGAAACATCTCTCTGGGGGTTAAGGTTAACCCCTCCTTTCCTTGTTAGCTGAAGGTACACCTCCTCACATCTCTGCCTAAGCTGGTGGCACCCTATGGTAAAGAGACTCACTGTTTCTCAGCTTTGCTAGGCACGAGGAAGAGACTTTCACTCAGAGACCTCTCCATTGGAAAGCTGAGATGAATGATGGATTAAATGTGTCAAAAGGGTTAGAGAAGGACTGTCGGGTAGTCTGGGGAATAATCAGGAGAAGGGCTCCCTCTGAACCTCACAAGGACTTAGGGTCCATGCGGAAGAAGGGTTATTACACCCTCCTTACCTGATGACACATAGATAGGGAATCTCAGGGGAGGGGCAATGGATTGACTGGCCTTCTAAATTAAACCTTCATTCCCTGGGGGAGGTTCACCCTCTCATTCTCACAAACACAAGGGCACACACCACCTGCATATAAACTCTAGAACTGGCAAGTATAGGTAAAAGGGACCACAGGTAAACTCTAACACAGACAAGTGCATACAAACAAGTACATACAAAGATGTACATACATACATATACAACACACAAAGGCACATGCAAACTCCTGCCTCCATCCCACCTCACACACACACAGGCACACAAACACATACCCTCAGGAGTGCAAACACACATGGGCTCGGAAGGAGGCCGCCTTCCCCAAGAGACCGACGGGGCGTCCCAGGTACCCCGCTGGAGAGAAAGATGGGTGCCCGACTTATCCTGGGGAAGGTCATGACTCCTCGAAGTTGGGGGGAGGGGCCGCCGCGCCCTCGGGAGCTGCATCCTGGGGGAGGGGGTAGAAGGGGGCGGGGATGCGGCCCCGCGGCAAGCAGCGCCAGCTCCCCCCCTCCTCAGGGAGCCCCCCTCCCTTGCGCTCCGCGGCCGCACCTCCCTATCCAGCTTACCTGCGGCCACAGGTGTGTCCGCTCGGGCCCAGGCCTGGCCCCAGGGGCGCAATCGAGCGGGTCTGGGTAGGGGGGCCGGTCCGCCCTGGCTCCTGGGCTCCCACCCACCCGGGCTCTCCCCGCCCCCGGCCGCCTCCGCAGCCGTCGCTGCCCTTTGCTGCAATGCGAGACGAGCCGCCGCCGCCGAGCCGGCCCGGGCCCTGGTCGCCCCGGTAACCGCGACTCCACCTGGCTCCGTGCAGCGCGCCACCGCGCACATCTCCCCTGCCTCCGCGCCTCCTCCTCCCCGCCCCCGGGCGCGGCCCCGCCCGCGCGGCCCCGCAATCGCCTCAGCCCCGGCGGCCGCTGCTGCTGTGGCTGCTAAGGCTGCTAAGGCTGCTGCTGCCACCACCGCCACAGCCACTGCTTCCAGCTTGGACACCCGATCTCGCAGCCCGCAGCCCGCCGCCGCCCCACCGGCCCGCCACCTGGGACTCGGGTTGCAGCAGGAGGGAGGGAGGTTAGAAAGCCCAAGGGCCACGGGGGAAGGACTCTCGGGCCACCTTCTGGCTTCGCTTCCTCTGACACCTCTGCTCTCCCTTCCCCCAACACACACACACACACACGCGCACACACACACACACACACACACACACACACACACACCGGAAAGATCCTCGTTTCTACTAAGATGGGGACTCCTCTCCACCCCCAAGCCTAGGTGGGGTCCTGCTGCTCTTTGTGCTTCCATAAACAGTTCCAAGTTCAAGTTCTAGGCCTGAGGAGACGCCTAGGTCCCAATTCCCATCTGCTCCAACTTGCTGTGTGACTCTGGGTTAGTTGTTGAGCCTCTCTGGACCTGAACCGTAGAATGGCAGAAACTTGCAGGGGAGGAAAGGACTGCACAGGTTAAGAGAGGTCTGAACACTGAATACCAAATACTGACAGGTCCTTCACTGCTAACTCTCTACTAGCTGCCTTTTCTATAGCAAAGTAACAACCCTAGAGCAGACTTCTGCAGGGTACTCCCAGTTGCCTTCCACTCCTTGGGAGTCACTGTATGATTTAAGATGCCAAACTTCGAACCTCAGAACTGGGGAAGACCTCGGGGGCCGGTTGGTCCAATTCGTTCCCCTAATGTATCCACCCACTCCACAGCATTAGAGTATCGTCTTTTTGCACTCGATAAGTCAAACTATCTTTGCATGGAAAACTATGGTATCAACTCCAAATATTCAAGTCCCATACAAAGTTTTGGTAGGGGACAAAGATAAATTTGAAGCCTCTCTCTATGCCTGGCCTCCTTACTGATGCAGATCAAAGTAACATTACTCGATACAAATATATTTCTATTTTTGTATAGACAAATACAAAAACAATACAAAAAATAACAAAAAAGAACCTAAGGGATTAAAACAAAACTACCATGTCCTGTCTCACACAGCCCAAGCATCTTCCTACTTTGTCTTTAATGAGGAAGTATGCTTCAGAGTAGAGTCTGGGAGGACAGAATAGGAAGAAACTTCACATGAGAGATCTCTGAGCTCTCTCTCACACATATGTCATCCTGACCCTCACTGTCAGGGTACCCTAAGTAATCTCTAAGGTGGCTGGGGTTGTGGGGCTAAGGGATGCTGCTCTCTCTCCTTAGGCATAGAGTCCCAGAACCAATGAGACCAGAAGCCTGTCTCCTCACCAGATTCCCTAGCCTTCCTCCATCATCCCCATCCCCTCTACAGCCTCAGACATCTCCACCTAAGATGAGATTCATTTTGTGAAAGGGCCTAATGGGGAAGGGGAAATAGGATTTGAACAAGTGGCAAAATACCCAAATCTTTGTTGTAAAACTTTAAGAGGTAACCCTATATTGCAACAGGAGGGATAGAAGTGAGCCATCAGACTGTTCTTGATACTATGGATACCAAAAGAAAGGGACAAACATGCTCTGGATAAAAGGGATTACCAATATGACCTGGGGTGGGGGCAGGGTGTAGAGAAAGAAAAATGTGCCAGCTGGGGAGGTATCAAAGATTGGGAAGGAAAAGTACAATAAAAAAAAAGTTTGCTCTTAATACAGTATCAGATGACCATCCCCCTAAAAGCAAAAAGTCCTTCTGATACCCACTTATGAAGGATGCCTACTTGGTGAGTAGCTGGGAACATTCCCTTTCCTCCCCCACCCTTCAACATTTGTACAGGTGTGTGCCCCTCCCCTGCCCTTTCTACCCTGGCTCCCTTTCCCTGCCTGCCTAGGTCTATGGGGTTGGAATGGAGGTGAACTCACCTGGGCAGGCTGGCCAGCCACAGTGGGGGCAGAGTCGCCATGAAGGTGGGAGCAGAGGGAACTGAGGAGACACACGTGGTCCACTGTCCAGCCGCCAACCTGTGTGTGTGAAGGGGGGACACCCCATTAGGGGGAGTGGGGGGAGGGCTTCTGGAATGGAGGGCAAGAGAGTGGGGGAGCCAAGGAATTGGAGGCTGGAAATCAAGGATAAGGAAGGGGCAGCCTTGATCAGAGCCCTTGGCAGACATATCTAAAAGTTCATCTGATTAATATTCAATTCTAAAACATTCGCCCTTATCTACAGGTATCTTAAAGTGGGGGCTCATTTCCTCATCAATCATCCCCTCCTTTAACTCCCTTCAACTATTCTCTGAAAGTCAGGTCACTGATGACCTCCTCAAGGTCTTTCCCTAGCCTCCATCCTGCTTGACCTCTCTTCAGCATCTGACATTGCCTACTGCACCTTTTTCTTTTCCCTTTTAGTTGATTCTATTTCATCCCTTCAATTTTCATATCTATGCTGATGACTTTCAAATTATATCTCTAGTCTCGACCTCTTTCCCAGGGTCAAGTTCAATAAGCCTTCAGGACATCTCTAGTTAGACATCTTGCAATCTGGCTTCTGACCCAAATGCTCTGTTTTCCAAGCAACAACTCTTCTTTCTCCAAGGTTACCAATGATCTTTTGCTTGCTAAATCTGACGGTCTTTTTGCAGTCATCCTTCCTGGCATCTCAGCAGCTTTTGACACTATTAACCACCCCCTCCCCTGGATACACTCTCCTCCCTCAGCAATTGTGACATTGCTCTCTCCACTCCACTCCAACCTGTCTGGTTGTTCCTTTCCAGTTTTATTTGCTGAATTATCATCCATCTCCTGCCTCCAAAGCATTCATGTCTCCCAAGGCTGTGTCCTGAATCCTCTTCTTTTCTCTCCCTACACCTTCTTTCTCACCTCTACACCTCTCTCTTGATGATCTCATCAGCTCCCATGAATTGAATCATTGCCTTAAAGCAGGTGACTCAACATATCCAGCCCTCATCTCTCTCATGAAACAGCCAAGCATTATCCACTACCTGCTGGACAGCTCCATCAGGATGACCTGTCCTTATCTCCTACTCTGTCCAAAAAGGAATGCATTTTTCCCCCTAAGCCTACCTCTCCTCCAAAGTTCCTGATTTCTGTTGAGGATGGTGGTCTTTACAGTCACATAGACAATCTCAAAGACAGCATTGATTCTCCTCTCTCTTGCCCCTATATTCAAACAGTTACCAATTCCTGTGGATTCTACTTCCATGCCACCTCTCCCATACATCCCTATCTCTACTCCCACAGCCATCACCTTCAATCATATCCTTACCACCTCTCACCTGGGCTACTAAAATAGCCTTCCCATTGCTATCCTTGCTTCCATCATCTCCCACGTCTAATCCATCCTTCATATAGCTGTCAAAATAATCTTCCTAATGTTCAAGTATGGCCATGTCACTCTTGCTCAGATGTCATCAATGGTTCTCTATTGTTTCTAGGATAAAATGCAAACTCTTGGGAGGAACCAAGATGGCGGAGTAGAAAGAAACACTTATGCTAGCTTCAAAACCACAGCCTATAAAATATCTGTAAAGAACAACTCCTAACAAATTCTGGACCGGTGGAAGCCACAGAACAACAGAGTAGAGGAGATTTCTGTTCCAGAAAGACCTGAAAAACCCTCACCAAAGGTCTGTCACGCATGGGACCAGAGTGGAACCCAGCCCTACCTTGGCTGTGCAGCCCTAGAAGGAACAGATCCAAGCAGGCTTCAGGGATGGAAGCTCCAGTGGCCGCGGGGGTCCCTCCACCCACAGGTGCTACAAGTCAGTGAGAGAGACCCTCTGGGCTGTCTGAGAGGGGAGTGGGGTGTCTCCATAACTCAGGCCCCCTCGGGAGGCAGCGGTGGCCAGAGGCTTCCAGAGCAGGCAGAAGCTCAGCAGCAGCTCCATTATGGAAGGTCTCTGCATAAACCCCCTGAGGGAACTGAGTCTGGGAGGCGGCCCTGCCCCCACCTGAGAACCTGATTTAATCTTACCCTGAATAGCAGCCAGGCCTGCTGCTGAAAGCCCTGAGGCTGGGGAGCAGCATTTGAATCTCAGACCCCAAGCACTAGCTGGGTGGACCTAGGCAGGGGTGGAGAGGAATCTCAGAAGTCAAGTAACTGGCTGGGAAAATGCCCAGAAAAGGGAAAAAAAATAAGACCATAGAAAGTTACTTTCTTGGTGAACAGATGTTAGCTCTTTTCCTTTTTCATGAGGAGGCACAAGCTTACCATCATGGAAAGACATAGGAGTCAAGGCCTCTGTATCCAAAACATCTGAAATAGCTATCCAATGGGCTCAGGCCTTGGAAGAGCTCAAAAAGGATTTTGAAAATCAAGTTAGACAGGTGGAGGAA